>CAMTDV010000023.1:17561594-18761594 GCA_947069175.1 Scalesia atractyloides
CAATGGATGACCGAGAGACCGACTTTTGGCGAGTGGATTTCCACGATATAATATTTGTCCCTAAGTAGAGAATATAGGCTGTAGTAGACCGACCAGAATCATGTACACCACCCCAATCCGAATCAGAGAAGGCCGAGAGATTAAGAGAGGAGGTGCGATTTAGAAAGAGTCCATGATGAATGGTTCCTTTAAGGTAACGAAGGACACGTTTGAGAGACTGCCAATGTGTTTGGCGTGGGTTGTGCATGAATTGAGATAATTTGTTGATCGCAAAGGAGATATCTGGGCGGGTGAAAGATAGATATTGTAAGGTTCCCACGAGTTTCCTGTATGGTGTGGTATCCACCGAAGGAGAAGGATCAGAAACGGTTAATGGTTCGGTAGCACTTAGGGGAGTAGTGACATATTTTGCACCGTCCATGTGAAATTGTTCCAAAAGGTCTTGGATGTAACGGTGTTGAGACAAGAATAGTCCGGTTGGTGTCGGAATAACTTCTACACCGAGGAAGTGATGTAGCATGCCAAGGTCCTTGATGGAGAACTTGGTACCTAAGGCTTGAATTAAGTGATTAAGAAAATTGGTGTCATTTCTCGTGAGAACAATATCGTCAACATAAACCATAAAATAACACGTGATATTTTGATGTTGGTAGATGAAAAGTGATGCATCGGCTTGGGATTTCCGAAATCCAAAGCGAGTGAGAAATTGAGTGAGCTCATTGTACCAGGCACGGGGAGCTTGTTTTAGCCCGTATAGAGATTTTTTAAGTTTGCATATGTGTTGTGGGTAACGAGGATCCTCGTAGCCTGGTGGTTGAGTCATAAATACGTCTTCATGTAGTGTGCCATGAAGGAAGGCGTTATTAACATCGAGTTGACGCAAATGCCAATTTTTAGAGAGGGCTATGGTAAGGATTGTTCGAATAGTGATTGGTTTTGTAACCGGACTGAAGGTGTCAAAGTAGTCCTTCCCGTGTTGTTGAAGAAAACCCTTAGCCACTAGACGAGCTTTGTGTTTGGCAATGGAGCCATCAGGATTGCGTTTGATTCTAAAGATCCATTTGCAACCAATTGGTTCGTGGGAAGTAGGTGGAACTAGTTCCCACGTTTGATTGTGTAGGAGAGCGTTAAACTCAGAGTCCATAGCACGTCTCCATTGTGGATCCTTAGATGCTTGCGTATAAGTAGTGGGTTCAATGGTGGGCGGTAAAGGATGTAGGGTGGTGTGGTTTAGAAGGTTGGGATTGTAGTATTTGGGATTTGGTTTTCGGGTTCGGGATGGACGAGCTTGTTCATGGTGAGAAGGTGTAGAGTGATGTTCATTAGGAGTGGTGGGAGTTGGAGATGGGTCAGGTTGGTAGGATGATGAAGGTGAAGGATGAGATGGTGATGTAGTGGGTTGGGTGGATTCGGTTGTAGGTGTAGGGCTAGGCGTGAGTTCAGTGGGTGGGTTGGGTGCGGTGGGAGCTGAAGTGGAGTGATTTTGTGGTGTTGGTACTTGAGGGGGAGAAGGTTGATCAGGTGATAACCGATCAGGGGAGTGGAAATGAGTGTAGGGTGAGGCAAATGTGTAGAATGCTTAGGATGAGTTAAGGGAGATAAGGTGCAAGGTTTATGAGTTGGAGGTGGAGGCATGAATGAATCAACAGTGGGTAAGGGAATTGGGTTTGGTCCATTTGTTGTGAATGGGAATATGTGATCAATGAACTCTACGTGACGAGAGTGATAGAGGCGATGAGTGGTAGGATCATAGCATTTATAGGCGGATTTAGAAGACGAGTACCCAAGGAAAATGCACTTGGCGGATCGAGGATGTAGTTTGGAGTTGGCATATGGACGAAGCCATGGGAAACACAAGCAACCAAACGGCTTAAGTTTATTGTAAGCGGGAGGTGTTTTATACAACTTTTCAAATGGTGACAGGTAGTCAAGAATTGGTGTTGGAAGGCGATTAATTAGATGGACGGCAATTTGAAATGCGTGAGACCAAAAGGGTAGGGGAAGATTCGCATGGTGCAAAAGAGATAACCCGGTTTCGACTATGTGTCGATGGCGTCGTTCGGCCACTCCATTTTGTTCCGGAGTATGTGGCGGAGTTGTAAAATGAGAAATTCCATGCTTTTGAAGGAAGGGAAGGAGACCAATGTATTCGCCCCCATTGTCCGAGAAAAGAGACACTAAAGGAGTATGAAAAAAATTTTCAACAAGAGCTTTAAATTGTGGAAATAAGATTGAGACGTCCGATTTTCTTTTGATAGGGTATAACCACGTATATTTTGTGTAGAAATCAACAAAAATAACATAGTATTTGAAACCGTCATTTGAGAGTTGTACGGGACCCCAAACATCCGAATAGACCAATTCAAGAGGTTTAGTTGCCCGAAATGAATTTTCACCAAAAGGTTGTTTATGGCTTTTATTAATTTTGCAAGCATCACAATGAAATAGGTCGTTGGACAAGTTATTGTATTCAAAGCCTAACTTATTTAGTAAATTTTTTAGAACTTTGATGGATGGATGTCCAAGCTTGTGATGCCATGAAAGGAGAGAACTCGAAGACTTGGTTGCTGAATTGACTTGCATCGGATGGCAAGAGTCTGGTGTCGCATAGTAGACATCGTTAATGTTGACTCCCCGCATGAGTCGCGCCCCCGTGCGAAGGTCCTTTACAAAGAAATGAAACGGAAAAAATTCAACAGAAACGTGATTAGTCTTGCAAAGTTTTGCTACGGAAATAAGATGATTACGTAACTTGGGAACAAGGAGAATATTAGTTAATTTAAGTGAACGAGTGGAAGTTGGAATAGAACCGGGACCGGTATGAGTGATAGTGAGAGTATTACCATTTCCTAGAATGATCTCATCAGGCCCGCCATATTCGGAGAGATGGTGCACAAAGGCCTGGTCGGGGTGTGCGTGGTCGGATGCACCGCTGTCAAACATTAGAGAAGGACGAGGACGCCATGGTAGAGTTGACTGTGGAGTTCGTTGTTGAAGTAGCCAATGCAAGGTTATTTTTTTGGAGAAACCTTGCAAACTTGCGACAGTCCTTGGTATCATGTCCTGGAATGCTGCAAAACTGACAAAATGAGTTGTTACGGTTTATGTGATAATTATTGGTCGAGCCATTGTGATTGGCTGTTGTGAGTTGTCGCTTCCCAGAGGCAGTTGGCCGATTGGAAAACTGGGCAGCAGGTCGGTATTGGTTGCGCGGGCCTTGTCTTTGGGCTGTGTTAACAGTAGTAAGAATTGGGGCAGGTTTGGACTCCAAGAGAGATCGCTCATGGTCAATGAGTTTTTCATAGAGATCTGAAAAAGTAATAGAAGTTTGTATTGTCTTGAGTGCTGCAGTGATTTCTTTATAGTCTTCACCAAGGTGTGCAAGAATGTGGGCTGTGAGATCATCATCGTCAACAGGTTTTTGAGCCAATGCCAGTTCATCCGCAATGGATTTCATCTCATTGAGATATTCAGCTACGGGTCGGGAGCCTTTGTCGGTGGTGGATAGTTTGGTGCGGAGCGAGATGATGCGAGAACGCGAGACGCTAGCATAGCTCTCGGAGAGGCGCTGGAAGAGTTGTCGTGCGGTATCGGCTGAGGAGACGAGTGGCTGAATAGTATCGGAGCAGCTTCCGAGCAGCGCTCCGAGTAAAATCTGGTCTTGGCGATACCAGTCACGATATTCAGCATTTGGTTTTCCATCAAGAACTTTCGGTGGTGGGTCGGATAAACCATCAACGAATTGTTCAAGTGCGAGTCCTCGTAGAGTGGATAGGACCTGTTTTCGCCATGAGGGGAAGTTGTTTGTGGTTAGTTTGATTGGAAGTGGGTGTGCGTGGAGAGTTCGATGATGTTGGTTTTGGAGGTCGACATTGTTGCAGGTTTGAAGTGCACTGTGCGAAAGAGAGAATAGGATCGAAAAAAAAAATCTCAGAGGAGAGGATTGGCTCTGATTACCATATAAATGGAGAATGTTTATTATGTTTTTGTATATCCTACTATTATAACATATGCCTTTATATAGGCCATTACATATGAAAGGAGATAAACGTACAGGAGGTAATTAAGCCTATATACAAGAGAATTGATTGATTGAGATTTAAATTATAATTAGGGTGATTGAGCTTTGACATAGGAGAGATTTAAGGCATGTAATTGGGATGGAATATTCTATTCCCTTATAGTAGGCACCTGATCATGTAAGCACACATAATTGACACAATCTTGTTGTTACGTATCCCGCTCATGGGCCTCAACTAATGCACAATGCACACATTCCCTTAATCCCAAAGACAATTCTTATCACCCATTACACTATCCCCGCACGATACGTTGGCGATTTCTTTATTTACCTTATTACCACCACATTTAGCATATGCGATCAAAACGATTCCAGGCATTTTTTTTGTCATGTACTTCAAAAATGATCCAAAGTTAAGTGATTCTCCTTTGAATCCATATAAATGTGTGGAAATTTTGAAAAGAAACAGACAACTATCATTTGATTTTTTATATAACCAGTAGAAATTCCTCTAGGGATGCAACATGAAACGTATATATACAAACGCAACTGGAAATATCAAAACCAAAATCCACAATAATTGAATACTAGTGCCAATATAGATGTTCTTCAACTGATACGAGTAATAATATATTTAATTAAATAGAACTTCATTTTCAATAGAATTTATAATGGAATGTTGGAAAAAAAAAACTAAACATAACTGCGTAGTTGGAATTTTTAAAAAAGTTAATGGAATATTAACGAAAACGGAAACCATAAAAATAACTACCGACAAAAACACCGATATTATTTGGTTGATATCGATTCGATACCAGTGCCCTGTGTATTTTACGATACCAAAAGTATTTAATTTGAATACAAGTCCATTTTTAGCAAAGTTTATATTAGACTATTGATAAAAACTGTTTAAACATAACTGCGTATTTAAATTTTTTGAAAGTTAACGAATACAAGTTATTATAAAAAAGTCAAACTAAATAAAATATTATAAAATGTTACTTTTCATTATAGTACTTTGTAATATTAATAGATTTATATTTATCCGTTCTCACATCTCATGAAATCAGTGATTGTAAATTGTATATCTATTTTTTGGGGCTACATATTCACACACCCAAGTGTCTATTTTTATATATTCAAGATGCCTCGTCTAGTTCTATACGGGGCGTCTAGGCATTGAAATTAAGGAGGCTCTGAGTGGAATGCCGGGCACAGAATTAATGGGTCTAGACGCCCCGAATAGGTCTAGACTAGGCGTCTAGCAGGTTGATATTTTTTAGTTGCAAAATGGATTTGTTGGAGTAATTTGATGTCTTTGAAGGGTGATATTTGTTAAGTGAATATTTTTTGAACTTTAAGGGGGGAGTTTTGCAAAACCAAAATATACGCCGCGTACAAGGCGAGAGTGAGTGTCTAGGGTTGTTAGAACACTATTATATCCCTAAGTTAGTGCTATACTAGGGGTAAAACATGGCTATAATGGTCTTTTGGACCAAACTAGACGCCCAGTCTAGCCCTGTATGCGACGTATATTTTTAATTTTTTGTTTGATCTTTTTAATATCAATAACACTAATATTAAAAAGAGAAAACAAAAAAATTAAAAATATACGCCCACGTACAGGGTTAGACTGAGAGTGTAACATCCGTAAAAAACCGGGTTAACCAAACCCGCTTCGTTTATTAACCGAACAACCAGTTAAAAATTTCGTTGCGTATTTAATGCTCAAATTAATTTTAAACGATACATAATTAATAAGTTATTAGAATATAAAATTTATATTTGAAAATGTATTAAAAATAGTGAAACAAAAATGAAATGCTGAAGCCGGGTTTCGAACCCGGGTCAGCCGAGAACTCCAAGTCTTAACTCTCACTCGCCCAACCACTCCGCCATTTGTGTTGTTTGTTTACATATTGAAACAATTAATACATATAATAAAACTGGAAAATCAAACCCAGTCAACAGCGTGCCCAAATCCGCTGACGCCGAAAATCCGACGATTTCGTCAATCATCGTGGTTACTATTGACTTAACGTAAGAATTAACGACGCCATCAGTTATAACCGACGTCCAGTTCCGCGACATCCGTCGTAACCGCCGGAGAACGGCTGACCAATGAATCGAGACGAGAAACAGACCCAATTCAACTTGATTCTTCCCTATAAATGCACACCCTAGCCTCTGGTAAACTTTTCGCTCAAAATCGCACCGATTCTTCAATCAATTTCCTCGCCGGAAAATCTCTGCAAGTCGCCGGAAAACCGAGACTTTCATCAACACGGTAAATACCTCGACTCTTTTTGTTTCAATCCGTTGTTAGACTGTTACTAACTTCAAACCAACAATCAGAATCAATCCCAGACGACATAGCCGGAATATTCAGCTCTCGCCGGAAAACTTCTGGAATTTCCAATCTCACGCGGTGAATCGGTATGAACATTCAAACTTCTGTTAATCCTTGTTTAGTACCCCACTTTCATAACTAATCAATCAAAACTGGTAATTGACCCGAACAGAGGAAGCTCACAAAACAGAGCCGGCGATCCTTGCCGGAGTTCTGAGAACGACGACCTGTTCCGGTACTTTCTTTCCCCAAACCCTCTCCGTTCATCACCTTTCAATTGCCGATAATATTCGTTAAACGAATTAAACAAGAAACAGTTGCTTTGACCGATGTCTGTGTTTTGAACGAAGAAGACGAAGTCGTGTATGTTATAAGATTAATTAAAATAGGTATTATAAACGGGTTAGACACACAGTCCAGCGGTGGACTGTGTGCAAACAATACGCATACGTCCCGAGTTCGATCCTTGACACACGCACATTCGCTGTAATATAAATGTTCTTTTTTTTTAAACTGAACCGGATCCACAACAGTAAGATGTTAAGATAATAAAAACCAGAATATTTACCAAGTTAGACACATAGTCCAGCGGTGGACTGTGTGCCAAACTAAACCACAGGTCCCGGGTTCGAGACCTGTGGAGAGCACCGAGTCGATACCATTAAATCTTTTTTAAAAATAAATGATTTTCGGATTAACTTAATTAGTGTATAAATATAATTAAAAACAGAAATATTTCGGGTTAGACACGTAGCTCAGTTGGTAGAGCTGCGTGCACGCGTACGGGAGGTCACGGGTTCAAGTCTCACTCAGTGCAACTATATAACCGACCGAACCGGTCACAAGTCAACGTCAACAGTCAACGTCACGTCAAAAATCAACATTTTTTTTATTATTTTTATTTATTTATTTAAATTAAAAATCAATTAAAAATACTTAAAATAACATTTTTAAAGTTAGAAAATAGCGTTAAACTCAAAAAATATATCCAAAAATCCTACTAAAATTGATTAATAAAATCCGCTTATTTACCGAACCGTTATGTTATTTTCTAGGTTAGTTTCTCTCGTGGTTAAATCCAATTTCGTGCGCATTCATCATCAATCCAAGAAACGCAACCACTGTGAGTGAATCTTACAACTCCCCTTTTTAGTACACGTTTTGGGGTGTATCATGTGTCACTTAAACAATTCGTTATTCAACTCGTGCATATTTATTAACTAATAATTGTTATTATACATATTTAGTTTATCAATATTGTTGCATGTTCCCTGAGACATTGACACGCTGCCTAACTCATTCATTGCCACATTGTAGAACAACCTGCCTCAACTCATTAGCCATTATCTTCGTGAGACGTAACAGCGTCTCAAACAATCTATTATGTATGTGTGTGCATATTAATATAAGTTTTGTGAATAAGTTACACTAATTACTCATGTGGTTATCACTTATTTATAACATTCAAAAACTTGTTTAAATTTTTCATAGATCACCGCCAAATTTTGTCAAACCATTTTTACACAGTACAGTGAACAGGATGAAGCAAGGAAAACATAGGAATTGTCCTTAGAAGAAAATAATGAAGTCTAGAAGATGTATAGAACATGTTGTAATTATGATTGCTATGATCTCCTTTATATTGTAATAATAAATATGAAACATTATAATAAATGTCATGAGCTTTGATGAAAACCAATCATGCCCCGATCACCTTTTCCGCTGCGGGTCGGGGTGTGACAGATTGGTATCAGAGCCATGACTATAGGGATATAGGATAGGTTATTAGACCCTTAGAGCCTATACTATAGTTGATTAGATTTTAATTGTTTATGTGGTTATATGCAAACTCATGATGTTTATTTCTTTCATATTTATTACATACACAAATGCATGCAAACACTTCCGATATTACATTTTGTGATACATAGTGAATTATACTTACAGACAAACATAATAATTTCATACACATTCATCATACATATTTCAATGCTCACATATTCAAATCATCTTCATACTTCCGTTATTCAAAATTTTGTCGCATTTTTCATTTTTTCAAATCTCATCAAAGTGAGTTCTGCGACGGGCATGTAGTAACTGTAAGGGTACAAGTACCGGTAGTCGGAACGTCCTGTCTAAGTTGGCATTCGTATAAATCCAATATAACGGACCAGTTTGCCTACTTGGGGACTAACGATGAGAGTACGAAGGACCTATTAGGCCAAAGCATGCCACACCAAACGTCGTTCGAACTAACCCCACTTTGAGGTGTCATCGTGTCCACACCTGGATACATTCCGAATATCATACGTTACATACATATTTCTCGATTTTCTCCGGGTTTTAGTGTACGTAACCAGGCTAACACATGCGAACCATATGAAAAACCCAGTAATCATGGGGCCCACATGATTACGAAGGTGAAGTATGGCGGCATGCAAGGCCCAATTACGAGCAAAGCCCAAGACATCCTATTGATGTAGTAGATTTATTATTCTATATTTATTTTATGAATGTTCATTCCTAAATACGACACATGATCCCTAAAACATCCAACTCATACTCTTGATATGTATTCCTTGTAGATGTCTTCTAGCCTCGCTCGTAGGAAGATGAGATCAGGAAAAGCCCGCGAGCGCATGGCTGCCCAAATCGCTCAACAAATGGCTGCCGTAATACCCAACATTGTAGTTCAAGTCCAACAAGCCCTTACCGCTAATCCCGTCAACCAAGAAGATCAAAATGTTATCAACCCTCCCCCAAATACCACTAAATGCACCTTCAAGCATTTCAAATCCTGCAACTTTGGAAGCAGCCATGGAGTTAGCTACATAGCTCACCGAGAACCGCATACGGAACAAAGACTTCAAGGAGGAGAAGAAGAAGGATAAAGCATCAACTGAAACCTCAAAATCCACCTAAACCGAATCCTCTTCTCAAACCACTTCTAAGAGGAAACGAGATGGACAAATCTTCGCTGTCACCCAACACAACCAACCAGCTTCACAAGTTGTACCCCTCCAAGCTATCCAATCACTCAAATAACACCCAACTCAACTTACCCAAATAAGAAACCTTACTTTGGACCTCACCCTCAATGCAACACCTATTTTTATCACCATCCATCTACCTTACCTTGTCGACTATGTGCGAATTGTGGACGCTATGGTCATTTGAGCAAGATTTGCCGCACCCTCAAACACCAAAACCTCACCCCTACTCAAAACATGATCCAAACATATCAACAACCCCAATACCCCATGTTCCCATATGTTCGAGCTTGTTTCAATTGTGGCGACCCTACCCATTTTAGAAACACGTGCCCTCGATTGGTTAACATCATAAACGCCCAAGCTCAAGCAAACCCAGTTAACCAAGCAAATCAAGAAAACCTAACCACTAGGCCACCAGCAAGAGGAAGAGTTTTCAACATCAACGCCAATCTTGTTGAAGATAAAGACGGCCCAAACGAACCACCCAACTAGTCTCCTTCACCAAAAATCAAGATTCAACTCCAACCGCTTAGTTTTTATGTTTTTCTTATGTTATCTCAATTTTCACGTATCTCAATTATAAATTGGAAATTTATCCAAGGATCTTAATGCGAATACTATTTCAGTTTTGTTTTATACTCGTTGATTTAACATTCACATCATCATACATCTCAACGTATTTCAATCTCATCATGCAAAGAAGTTGGGCTGTGTCTCACTTCTACATAGACTAACCTCTCCATCATAACAAACGAGAGAGGTACTGTCATCATTCAAATATGTATACAATCAGAATTAAGACTCAAGTTTTGGTTGATTGTGTTTGTTTATGTTTTAGAGTCACATAGAACTAATCATAATTTACTGATAAAGCCAATGAAAATTTGACAAGAATATGGTGGATACGCCGCTGGTACTTCCTATATATAAGTATTCTTGCCAAAGGATCAGAGGCATTGTCAGGCGGTTATGAGAAGTTCCATGTAGGATTTAGTAATGTCATGGTTGAAGTTTGTTTTATACTCACTGATTTAGCATTCATATCATCTCATCATTTAAAGAAATTGGATTGTGTTCTATTTCTACATAGACTAACCTCTCCATCATAACAAACGAGAGAGGTACTGTCACCATTCAAACATGTATACTATCAGAATTAGGACTCAGACATTGGTTGTTGTGTTTATTTATTTCTAAAGTCACATCATAGAACCAATCATAACTTACTGATAAAACCAATGAAAATTTGACAAGAATATGGTGGATACGCCGCTGGTACTTCCTATATATAAGTATTCTTGCCAAAGGATCAGAGGTATTGTCAGGCGGTTATGAGAAGTTCCATGTAGGTTTTAGTAGTAGAAGTTTTGTTTTAGGATATAACCTTATCTTTCCAAACATACCAAAACTCTTGCGCATGAAATCATATTTAGTCAATCAACTCTGTTTATCAATATTCATTATCAGAGGCATCAAAAAGCGATTCCTGAAGCAGGGTACTCAACCCTTACAAGGAACGTTACCGCCTCAAACAAAACCTAAACTCTTACTCCCTTCTAAGTATGTAACTGTCAAATTAAAACACCATCCTTTTGAGACAAACATGCCACTACTTAAATTTCGGGACGAAATTTCTAAAAGTAGGGGATACTGTAACATCCGTAAAAAACCGGGTTAACCAAACCCGCTTCGTTTATTAACCGAACAACCAGTTAAAAATTTCGTTGCGTATTTAATGCTCAAATTAATTTTAAACGATACATAATTAATAAGTATATTAGAATATAAAATTTATATTTGAAAATGTATTAAAAATAGTGAAATAAAAATGAAATGCTGAAGCCGGGTTTCGAACCCGGGTCAGCCGAGAACTCCAAGTCTCAACTCTCACTCGCCCAACCACTCCGCCACTTGTGTTGTTTGTTTACATATTGAAACAATTAATACATATAATAAAACTGGAAAATCAAACCCAGTCAACAGCGCGCCCAAATCCGCTGACGCCGGAAAATCCGACGATTTCGTCAATCATCGTCGGTTACTTTTGACTTAACGTAAGAATTGACGACGCCATCGGTTATAACCAACGTCCAGTTCCGCGACATCCGTCGTAACCGTCGGAGAACGGCTGACCAATGAATCGAGATGAGAAACAGACCCAATTCAACTTGATTCTTCCCTATAAATGCACACCCTAGCCTCTGGTAAACTTTTCGCTCAAAATCGCACCGATTCTTCAATCAATTTCACTCGCCGGAAAATCTCTGCAAGTCGCCGGAAAACCGAGACTTTCATCAACACGGTAAATACCTCGACTCTTTTTGTTTCAATCCGTTGTTAGACTGTTACTAACTTCAAACCAACAATCAGAATCAATCCCAGACGACATAGCCGGAATATTCAGCTCTCGCCGGAAAACTTCTGGAATTTCCAATCTCACGCGGTGAATCGGTATGAACATTCAAAACTTCTGTTAATCCTTGTTTAGTACCCCATTTTCATAACTAATCAATCAAAACTGGTAATTGACCCGAACAGAGGAAGCTCACAAAACAGAGCCGGCGATCCTTGCCGGAGTTCTGAGAACGACGACCTGTTCCGGTACTTTCTTTCCCAAACCCTCTCCGTTCATCACCTTTCAATTGCTCATAATATTCGTTAAACGAATTAAACAAGAAACAGTTGCTTTTACCGATGTCTGTGTTTTGAACGAAGAAGACGAAGTCGTGTATGTTATAAGATTAATTAAAATCGGTATTATAAACGGGTTAGACACACAGTCCAGCGGTGGACTGTGTGCAAACAATACGCATACGTCCCGAGTTCGATCCTTGACACACGCACATTCGCTGTATATAAATGTTCTTTTTTTTTTTAAACTGAACCGGATCCACAACAGTAAGATGTTAAGTATAATAAAAACCAGAATATTTACCAAGTTAGACACACAGTCCAGCGGTGGACTGTGTGCCAAACTAAACCACAGGTTCCGGGTTCGAGACCTGTGGAGAGCACCGAGTCGATACCATTAAATCTTTTTTAAAAATAAATGATTTTCGGATTAACTTAATTAGTGTATAAATATAATTAAAAACAGAAATATTTCGGGTTAGACACGTAGCTCAGTTGGTAGAGCTGCGTGCACGCGTACGGGAGGTCACGGGTTCGAGTCTTACTCAGTGCAACTATATAACCGACTGAACCGGTCAACAAGTCAACGGTCAACGGTCAACAAGTCAACGGTCAACGGTCAAAAATCAACATTTTTTTTATTATTTTTATTTATTTATTAAATTAAAAATCAATTAAAAATACTTAAAAATAACATTTTTAAAGTTAGAAAATAGCCTTAAACTCACAAAAATATATCCAAAAATCCTACTAAAATTGATTAATAAAATCCGCTTATTTACCGAACCGTTATGTTATTTTCTAGGTTAGTTTCTATTGTGTTTAAATCCAATTTCGTGCGCATTCATCATCAATCCAAGAAACGCAACCACTATAAGTGAATCTTACAACTCCCCTTTTTATTACACGTTTTGGGGTGTATCATGTGTCACTTAAACAAATTCGTTTATTCAAACTCGTGCCATACCATATTATGATTTAAACTTAGAATGTAAATATTGTTTGTAGTTATGTATTACATATTGTCAAGTTGTATGCAAATTATTTGTTAGGCTCATCAGTTCCTCGGGGAGAACGAGTTGAACAACGCGTGCCTTAAAACTCATTCATTAGGCCCATCAGTTCGTAGAACAACGCGTGCCTCAAAACTCATTCATTAGGCCCATCAGTTCCTCGTGGGAGACGAGTTGAACAACGCGTGCCTCAAAACAATCTATTATTGTATGTGTGTGCATTATTTAATATTAAGTGTTTTGTGAATAAGTTTACATCTATATTTACTCATATGTGGTTTTTATGCACTTTATTTATAATCAATTCAATAAACTTGTTTAAATGTTTTTCATAGGATTCACTCGCCAACTTTTTGTTGATCCAAAAACCATTTTTACACATGATACAGGTGAACAGGATGAAGCAAGGAAAACATAGGAATTGCCTTAGAAGAAAATAATGAAGTCTAGAAAGATGTATAGAACATGTTGTAATTATGATTCTATGATCTCCTTTATATTGTAATAATAAATATGAAACATTATAATAAATGTCATGAGCTTTGATGAAAACCCAATCATGCCCCGATCACCTTTTCCGCTGCGGGTCGGGGTGTGACAGAGAGTCTATAGTTGTTTAAAAGACTTTTATTCCCCTGGGTTAGTACTAGACTGGTGGCAAAACAGAGCTATAATGGTCTTTTGGACCACACTAGAGGCCAATTCTGGCCCTATATGCGGCGTATATTTTTATTTTTTTTTTCTCTTCTTAATATCAATAACACTAATATTAATTATAAAAAACTCATATTAATTATAATAATACTAATATTAATTATATGATGCCTTTACGAGACTTATACTACACTATACAATACGTTACCATAGGATATGATACAACACCCGTATATGCCAATAGCCCTATACAAGACCTACACGGGTCATATACTACTGCTACAGACCTATACCGAGTGTTGTATCTTATCATATAGTTTCGTATCATATTGTATCGTATCATATAGTGTAGTATAAGTCTCGTATAGACTTTGTATGGGCCTATGAATGTAGTATCGTATCATATAGTGTAGTAATGGTTCCGTATAGGTCCCCTATAGGTCTTGTATAGGCTTATACGTGACCTAAACTACACCTATAGTGCTATATGGGACCTATACTACACCTATAGGCTTATACGGGTGTTGTACTGTATCTTATGGTATCATATCGTATAATGTATAGTTTAAGTCTCGTATAGGTCCCTTGTTTGTCTTGTATATGCCTATAGGCCTATACGAGACCTGCACTACACCTAGAGTATAACATTTAAACAATATAGTATTTTAATGGCAAGGTAATATTTGAAAAGTAAATGTTAAATATTACCCTTGCATTAAAATATTATATCGTTTAAGTCTCGTATAGGCATCATATGAGTCTATGGATGTAGTATCATATTATAAAGTATTGTATCGTATAGTGTATAATATAAGTATTGTATAGGGCCGCTGTAGGTCTTGTGTATGCGCGTAGGACTATATGTGACCTAAACCACACCTATAGTTCAATACGAGAGTTATACAACAACTACATGGCTATACGAGTGTTGTATTTTATCCTATAGTCTCGTATCATATTGTATTATATCTAATATCGTATAGTGTAATATAAGTCTCGTATAATGTAGTATAAGTCTTTTATCGGCATCGTATAATTAATATTAGTGTTATTATAATTAATATGAGTATTTTATAATTAATGTTAGTGTTATTATAATTAATATGAGTTTTTTATAATTAATTTTAGTGTTATTTATATTAATATGAGTTTTTTTATAATTAATTTTAGTGTTATTGATATTAACTAGAGAAAACAAAAAAAAAACGCCATATATAGGGCTAGACTGGGCATCTAGTATGGTCAAAAAGACCATTATAGCCCTGTTTTACCCCTAGTCTAGCCTTAACTCAGGGGTATAATAGTCTTTTAAACAACCCTAGACGCACAGTCTAGCACTGTATGCGGCGTATATTTTTTTTGTTTTCTCCTTTTATAAAAAACTCATATAATTACCCTATTATTTAAAACTCATATAATTACAATAACACTAATATTAATTATACGATGCCTGTACGAGACTTATACTATACTATACGAGACCTATAGGAGACTTATACTACACTATACGAGACTTATATTACACTATACGATACAATACGATATGATATGAGACTATAGGATAAGATACAACATGTATAGGCATGTAGGTGTAGTATAGCTTTCGTATAGAACTATAGGTGCGGTTTAGGTCCCGTATAATCCTATAGGCATATACAAGGCTTTAAAGGACCTATTCGAGACTTATACTATACACTATACCATACAATACTATACGAGACTTAAACAATACAATACTTTAATGGAAGGGTAATATTTGAAAAAGTAAAATGTAAAAAACAATATAATATTTAAATGATCGAATATTTTTAAAGGGCCGATCTTGAAAACGGTAAAATATTTTATACAAAAATAAAACTTTTCTTAAAAAACAACTCAAATTACCCCACCAAAACATCCATTTTTCACTCAAAAAAACATCACCCTAAAAACAATCAAATTACCTGTTACACCCCGACCCGCAGCGGAAAAAGATTCGGGGCATAATTGGGTTATCACCAAAGCTCATGATGTTTACTAATATATTTCATATTTATTAAATTCAAATTACATCTCAAATGTTCAAGTCAAATTCATACAATACAAGGAAAGGAAAATTAAATAAAACAATCCAAAGTCTAAACTGATTTATTCTTCTAGGCCGTCCTATATGTTTCTTGCTTCAACTGGATCACCTGTATCATGTGTAAAAATGGGGGATTTTGGGTCAACAAAAGTTGGCGCGTGAACCTTGTTAGAAAACATTTATTATTGATTTCTGGTTATATTTAATATGGAAAAATTGTGCAATAATCATATGTGAGCAAACGTAAATAAACATACAATAACAAACAACAAACCACCTTGCATGAGCAAATGACATGAATGATAATGTATATGTTGGCAACGTCACGTTCCGCTCATAGGTAATGGGGAACGGACGGCCTATGATGATGTATGTGCGATAAAGGCTCAATCAAACGGAGCCGATCGCATGTTGGCAACGCCTCGTTCACGCTCATAGGTAATGGGGAACGGTTCCGCTCATAGGTAATGGGGAACAGACGGCCTATGATGATGTATGTACTGAAAATGATAAATTTAATCTAAACATTAACCACACAAACAGTTGATACATATTGAATGGACATTTGATCATTGATATGATGGATGCATAAGTGTTTAAATGTAATAAATAATAAGACACATGATACACCCCAAAAAGTGATTAAAACGGGGAATTTGTAGAGATTCACTCACATTGGGTGCGTTCGTTTGATGATGTTTGAATGCGCACGAGTTTAGAGAGTTGATCGACGAGGAATAACTAACCTAAATAATAACGAAAAGGTACGGTAAATAAGTGGATTTTATTAATAATTTTAATTGGATTTTTAGATTTATTTTTGTGAGTTTAAGGTCACTTTCTAACTTTAAAAAAATGTTTTTTTTAAGTATTTTTAATTGATTTTTAAATAAAACAAATAAATAAAAATATAAAAAAATGTTGACTTTTTGGGTTGACCGTTGACTTTGACCGTTGACCGGTTCGGACTTTGTGTGTATATGCGCTGGGTGAGGCTCGAACTCGTGACCTCCCGTACGCGTGCACGCAGCTCTACCAACTGAGCTACGTGTCTAACCCAAAATATTTCTGTTTTTAATTATATTTATACACTATTTAATTTTATTCAGAAATCATTTATTTTAAAAAGGGTTTTATTTATGTCGGACGGGTGCACACAACAGGTCTCGAACCCGGGACCCGTTTTTTAGCGTTGCACACAGTCCACCGCTGGACTGTGTGTCTAACCTGGCTAATATACTGATTTGTATTAAACTTAACATCTTACAGCGAGTTAATTCGGTTCGGTTTAAAAAGAACATTTTTATTTCAGAGAGTGAGGTTGTGTCAGGATCGAACTCGAGACGTGTGCTAATTGTTTGCACACAGTCCACCGCTGGACTGTGTGTCTAACCCTGTTTAATAACTTGTTTTAATTAATCTTATAAACATCATCGACTTCGTCTTCTTCGTTCAAAGACTCAGACGAACGATATTCTTCTGTTCTTGATTAAATCGTTCATCGAATGTAACATTTGTAAAAATCGGGTTATCAAAACCCGCTCCGTTTTGTAATCGAATATCAAGTTATAAAAGTTACGTTGAATATTTATGATTATTTTGATTTAAAACGATACATAATTAATAAATAAACTAAACTATAAAAATTATATTTGATAAAAAGTTAAAACAAAATAAATAAAAAATTATGTTGCTGCCGGGACTCGAACCCGGGCCAGCCAAGAACAACTCCAACGCCTTAACACGCACTCACATCACCACTCCGCCACTTTGTGTTTTCTGTTATTTCTAGGAAACAAATGAGATTTATACACAAACTCGGTTAAAACCGGTTGCGCCAACTGAGAAACGGAAATCGGCAAATCAATCGTCAGATCGTTTGATTACTTGCGCATTCACGTTCATAACCGATGAACCGATGTCTTTAATCAATTCAGAGGTGATTGAACATCAATTTCCATTACTATCGGTTTTTATAACCGAAAGAAATCAAAGTCTCAATTACTTCAATTCCAGACCACTCTCGCGACTCAGAAATATCATACCAGCATCCCATTTCATTTTCGTCACATTTTCAGACCATCAGAACGCTTAAATCAGCTCGTCGGAATTTTCTGCAAAACTCGCCGGAAAACCGTATTCATCCTCAAACGGTAAATCTTTCAATATCGTTGTAGTTCAACAATTCTTAAGTTATTTCTAACTTAAACCACTCAATTGAAATCGAATTCAGGCGCTGTATTCAACTAATTTCAGTTCTCCGGAAAGATTCTGAAAGTCTTTATTTCCGTCTGTGAAACGGTAAGGACCTTCAAACACATCGTTAACGTTTGTCTATCACTTCAATTCCACAATTGACTAATCAAAAACGGCTAATCGTCTGTTCAGTTGTGGTGCACAAAAACAGAGACCGACGCCTGCCGGAACTCTGTAACCAATCGTTCACCGGTATGTTTTTCCTCTAATTGTCATCCCTGCTATCTCTTATCAGTTTGTGTAATGCTTAGCAATCGAGTTAATAAGTTTCAATGATGTAAACTGCTGTCGGTAAAAATCCAGCGAAGAAGATGAACTTTGACAATACTATAAGTATAATTAAAATTGGTAGTTTAAACGGGTTAGACACACAGTCCAGCGGTGGACTGTGTGCAAAATACATACGCATGTCCCGAGTTCGATTCCTGCTATACGCACTCCTTATATAATAAAATGCCTTTTTGTTTAAAAACTAAACCGGGTTAACCCAGTTAGTGGTTAAGTATAATAAAAACCGAGATAATAACCAGGTTAGACACACAGTCCAGCGGTGGACTGTGTGCAACATTAAGCCATACGTCGCGCGTTCGAAACCCGTCACTAGCACCGGTCCGTTGAATTAAAATGTTTTTGCAATTAAAAAGAATTTCGGTTAAACTGGATAAGTGTATAAATATAATTAAAAACAAGATTATTTCGGGTTAGACACGTAGCTTAGTTGGTAGAGCTGCGTGCACGCGTACGGGAGGTCTCGGGTTCGAGCCTCACCCAGCGCAAACCATGTCACTGACCGAAACGGTCAACAAGTCAACAGGTCAACGGTCAACGGTCAACGCAAAATAAACAATTTTTTTTTATATTTTTATTTATTTAATTTAATTTAAAAATCAATTAAAAATACTTAAAAATAACATTTTTAAAGATAGAAAATAGCCTTAAACTCACAAAAATATATATAAAAATTTCATTAAAATCCTTAATAAAATCCACTCATTTAATATATTTTTCCGTTATTATTTTGGTTAGTATTTCTCGTTGTTCCGCTCATCTAATTCGTGCGCATCTCACCATCTCCAATCCAACGCACCCAATGTGAGTGAATCTTTACAAATTCCCCGTTTTAATCACGTTTTGGGGTGTATCATGTGTCTTTGTATATATAATATAGTTAAACCATTGTGCATACATCATATCATGAACATGTGTATTCAGTTTGTTTCTGTTGTGTAATTATTGTTGGATGCAATTTATTATTTTCAGTACATGCAATTTCATAGGCCGCTGCTCCCCATTACATTATGAGCGTTGAGCATGTTCCCCATTTCATTATGAGGTTGAACCTGGCGTGCCCACATACGATCGGCTCCGTTTGATTGAGCCTTGATCGCACAGACATTTTCATTTTCAGTACATGCAATACGATCGGCTCCGTTTGATTGAGCCTTGATCGCACAGTTCATTTATGTTATTTATCGTATGTTGTTAGTATGTTAATGTATGCTGTCATATGTTATTGTATGTTATAATTGTGACTGCTATTTGCCACTGCTTGATTATTTACATTTGCTCATCTATGATTATGCACAATTTTTCATTGATAAACTAACAAGTAATTCATTAATAAATGTTTATCTAATAAGGTTCACTCGCCAACTTATGTTGACCCAAAAACCCCCATTTTTACACATGATACAGGTGAACCAGCAGCAGCTAGGAACACATAGGACTTGGACTAGAAGAATAAAACGATTTAGAGTTGGGATTGTTATGTTTGGTTTATTTTCTTTGTATTGAATGAACATGTTTGGATATTTGGAAATGTAACTTTGACTTTATTAAATATGAAACATATTAGTAAATGTCATGAGCTTTGGTGATAACCCAATTATGCCCCGACTCTTATTCCGCTGCGGGTCGGGGTGTGACAGATTGGTATCAGAGCCATGACTATAGGGATATAGGATAGGTTATTAGACCCTTAGAGCCTATACTATAGTTGATTAGAAACTTATAAGATTTTTGTGTGTTACATGCCAAATTTCATGATGTTTATATGTTTTATGTTAAATGTTACATTCAATATTATGCAAGCATGTTCATAAGTATGTATTATCATATCATGCCTATCATGAATCATATACTCATAACATATCACATCCATGAAAGCACACACCACATCATGATTGCTTTTACAATGATTTTTGTGTTTTCAAATCTCATCAAAGTGAGTTCGCATGACGGGCATGTAGGAACTGGAAGGGTACCAGTACCGGTAGTCGGAACGTCCTGTCTAGGCTGACATTCGTATAAATCCAAAATAAAGGACCAGTTTGCCTACCTGCGGACTAACGATGAGAGTACGAAGTACCTATTAGGCCAAAGCATGCTATACCCAAACGTCGTGTGAGCTAACCCCACTTTGAGTTGTCATTGTGTCTACACCTGGACACGTTCCGACCAAACATCTCATGAACATATTTTGTGGTTTGTATTCGGGTGATGCGAGTGTTAAATTGCCAATACTAATGTGAATCCTACCAAGCCAATAGCCATGGGGGCCCACATGACTATATAGGTGAAGGTATGGGGGACATTTGAGGCCCAACATGAGCAAACCCAAGACATCCTATGGATGTAGTTGCATTATTGATATTTATGTTATTTTCATTTTCTTAAAGACACATGACACCTAAAAAGACACCATAAACTCACAATCTTCTCATTGTATGATCGTGTAGATGTCGTCTAGACTGCAACGAAGGGGTAAAAGATCAGGAAGATCTCAGGAACGTTTGGCCACTCAGATCGCGAAACAAATGGCCACGATACTGCCTGACATTGTGGTCCAAGTACAACAAGCCCTTGCTACAAATCCTACCAACCCTCCCCAACAACATGACCAGAACATCGACAACCCTCCTACCAGCAAGTGCTCTTACAAACATTTTAAGTCTTGTGATCCTCCTAAATTTGAAGGGACCGAGGGTGTCACTGCTCTCCTACATTGTTTCGAGGAGATGGAAAACACCTTTCTAAACTGCGATTGTCCTGAGGATCGCAGGTTCGATACGCCACCGGGAGACTATTTGGGGTAGCTCTCACTTGGTGGAATACGGAGAAAGGGAAGAGGGGAACTGAAGATGCAATGGCCTTAACTTGGGAGGAGTTAAGGGAAATCATGACTAGGCGTTTTTGTCCTAGGAGTGAAATTAAAAAGCTGGAGGACGAATTTCATTCTCTAAAGCAAAAGGAGGGTGATCACACTACCTATAACAAGAGGTTCTTGGAGTTGAACCAAATGGTTCCAAATTTGTTCACCCCAACCTATCGTCTGATCGAGCACTATATTCGAGGACTTCCCTCGAAAATCCAAGATTCAGTTCTCAGCGTTTCACCAGTAACACTTGAAGCTACTATGGAGTTAGCAACTGAACTGACCGAAAACCGAATTCGCAACGGGAAGTTCAAAGAAGAGAAGAAGAAAGCCCCTGTTGAGGGACAAACTTCAAACCACCCCATTCCTTCCTCTAAGTTTGCTAACAAGAGGAAGCGCAACACCAGAAATTTTGCAGTTACTCAAATCAACTCCCCTAGTCCTGCTGCACCCATTACTCAAGTCACTCCTTCACCCGCACCATACAGAAGACCTTACACTGGCCCGTTACCAAAATGTAACCGTTGCCAATATCACCATTCCCCTGATCATCCTTGTCAATATTGCACCGGCTGCGGTCGCGCAGGTCATACTGTTCAAACCTACCGCATGCCTCAACGAATGAATCGCCACCAACCTTTAACCCAAACCCACCAACAATTAATGGGCCAAGCCCAACAACCCCTACTATAACCACCCACCCAACATTTAGCCCAAACATATTACCAGCCCAATTATCCTATGGGTCAACCAATGCGGGCTGGTTACAATTGCGGTGACCCGAGCCATTTCAGAAACACTTGTCCAAGGTTGGTTAATATTATTCATGCTCAGGCCCAAGCCAACCCGGTGAATCAAGCAAACCAAGCTCCTCCACCTGCAAGAGGGAGAGCTTTCAATATCAACGCTAACCAGGCCAGAGCTGACGGCAATGTGGTTAACGGTACGTTCCTTATAAATGGTAGATATGCATCTATGTTATTTGATACTGGTGCGGATAGAAGTTTTGTGTCTTTAGAATTTGAACCTATCTTAAACAAAAATCGGGATAAGCTCACGGAATCCATAACGGTAGAAGTTGCGGACGGGAAACCAGTTTCGTCAAACTCTATTATACGCAACTGTACACTCACCTTAAACGACCACGAATTCTCAGTCGACCTGATTCCTATGAAGCTGGGAAGTTTTGATATCATAATCGGTATGGATTGGCTCAGTCAACATCAGGCAGAAGTTGTATGTCGTGAAAAATTTATTCGTATTCCTCTTTCAAACGGTCAGATTCTTCGAATCATTGGAGAAACCTCGTCGAAAGGGCTCAGCTTAATGTCTTGTCTTCAAGCTCAAAAATATCTTCGCAAGAATTATGTCGCGTTTTTAGCTCATATCATCAAAAAGGGAACCATGGAGAAGAAACTTGAAGACATTCCTGTAGTAAAAGACTTCCCACAAGTTTTTCCTGACGACATTTTAGGACTTCCTCCAGTTAGAGACGTCGAATTCCGTATTGATCTTATACCTGGTGCTACACCAGTTGCAAAGTCTCCTTATAGGATAGCCCCCTCTGAAATGCAAGAGCTAGCCAGTCAATTACAAGAGTTGACTGACAAGGGATTCATACGTCCTAGCTCGTCGCCTTGGGGTGCACCTGTTCTTTTTGTAAAGAAGAAAGATGGATCGTTTCGTATGTGCATCGACTACAGAGAGCTCAACAAGTTAACAATCAAGAATCGCTATCCTCTACCTCGCATTGATGATCTTCTTGACCAACTACAAGGTGCCAGCTGCTTTTCAAAAATCGACCTTCGATCTGGCTATCATCAACTTAGAGTGCTTGAAGAAGACGTCCCTAAGACTGCTTTTCGAACTCGTTATGGCCACTATGAATTCATGGTTATGCCATTTGGTTTAACCAACGCACCAGCTGTCTTCATGGACCTAATGAACAGAGTCTGCAAACCTTATCTTGATCGATTTGTTATAGTCTTCATCGACGATATTCTTATTTATTCAAAATCTAAACCTGATCATGAGTGTCATCTTCGACTCGTTCTTGCACTTCTAGAAAAGGAAAAGCTTTATGCCAAATTCTCCAAATGTGAATTCTGGTTAAAAGAGGTGCAATTCCTCGGGCATGTAGTCAATGACAAGGGAATACATGTCGACCCTTCAAAGATCAAAGTGGTTCAAGAATGGCAAGCTCCACGTACACCAACTGAAGTAAGATCTTTCCTTGGTCTAGCTGGCTATTATCGTCGGTTCATTTCAAACTTCTCTCGCATTGCTGTACCACTCACGGCTTTAACTCATAAGGGAAAACCTTTCATATGGGACCCAAGCAAGAAGAAGCCTTTAAAACTCTTAAACAAAAAATTTGTGATGCACCAATCCTCACTCTTCCTGAAGGTTGTGATGATTTTGTAGTCTATTGCGACGCGTCAGGGCAAGGATTAGGCTGCGTTCTAATGCAAAGAGGAAAAGTCATAGCTTATGCTTCGAGACAACTCAAGACACATGAAAAGAACTACACCACTCATGATCTAGAACTTGGAGCCGTTGTGTTTGCTCTTAAGATATGGAGACATTATCTCTATGGTACTAAGTGTGAAATATACACTGACCACAAGAGTCTTCAACATATCTTCAATCAAAAAGAGTTAAACATGAGGCAACGAAGATGGGTCGAACTTCTAAATGATTACGACTGTGAAATTAGATACCAACCTGGTAAAGCAAATGTGGTGGCTGATGCACTTAGTCGAAAGGGTTATGCGAACTCCATTCGTCTTCTATGTTCGCAAATTATAACCAACATTAAAGATCAAATTTGAGAAGCCCAACACGTTTCAATAACGGAAGAAGATGTACGAAAGGAGATGTCCTGTGGAGCTGAGTTAAAAATTGAAACTAAATCTGACGGTATTCTGTACTACCTAGATCGTATTTGGATTCCCAACCACAACAATCTTCGTGAAATTCTTATGAATGAAGCTCACAAAACGCGATATTCTATACACCCAGGAGCCGATAAGATGTATCAAGACCTACGATCCACCTATTGGTGGCCTGGAATGAAGAAGGATATTGCCGTTTTTGTTTCCAAGTGCCTTACATGTTCCAAGGTGAAGGCTGAACACCAAAGACCCTCAGGACTTCTAGTCCAACCGGAAATACCTGTATGGAAGTGGGAAAATATAACCATGGATTTCATTACCGGGTTACCTCGCACTTCTGGTGGGTATGACACTATATGGGTGATTATAGACCGACTTACAAAATCAGCTCACTTTATTCCTATCCGCGAAGATTTCAAGAACGAAAATCTTGCTCGTATTTATATCAACGAAATCGTAAGCCGACATGGGGTACCGTTAAGCATTATTTCTGATCGTGATGGTCGTTTCACTTCATGAACATGGCAAGCAGTACAATCCGCTATGGGCACGCGATTAGATCTCAGTACCGCCTATCATCCTCAAACTGATGGACAGTATGAGCGCACCATTCAAACTATTGAAGATATGCTTAGAGCATGTGTCATAGACTTCAAGGGAAATTGGGACGCCCACCTACCATTAGTTGAATTTTCGTACAACAACAGCTATCATTCGAGTATCGGCATGGCACCTTTTGAAGCCTTATATGGTCGTAAGTGCCGATCTCCTGTATGTTGGCACGAAATTGGGGAAGCTCAAATTACTGGTCCAGAGTTGATCCAAGAAACCACAGACAAGATCCATCAAATTTGAATCAATCTTCTAGCGGCTCAAAGTCGTCAAAAGAGTTATGCAGATAAACGACGGAAGCCCTTAGAGTTTAACATTGGTGATCATGTACTTTTAAAAGTATCACCGTGGAAGGGAGTAGTTCGTTTTGGTCAAAAGGGCAAGCTAGCGCCACGTTACGTAGGACCTTTCAAGATACTCGAAAGAGTAGGTCCTGTAGCATACAAGCTTGATCTACCAGAAGAACTCAACAGGATTCATCCCACATTCCACGTGTCGAACTTGAAGAAGTGCCTCGCTGATGAGAACCTCCACATTCCGCTGGAAGATATTCAGATTGATGAATCTATGCATTTTATTGAAAGACCTGTAGAGATCATGGACTTCGGAGAGAAACGTCTACGACGAAGTCGCATTCCAATTGTTAGGGTACGCTGGGAGTCGAAACGGGGACCTGAGTTTACATGGGAACGTGAAGACTCAATGCGCGAAAAATACCCGCATCTTTTTCCTGCTACTTCAACTACTTCAATTTCGGGACGAAATTCCTAAAAGTAGGGGATACTGTAACATTTGTAAAAATCGGGTTATCAAAACCCGCTCCGTTTTGTAATCGAATATCAAGTTATAAAAGTTACGTTGAATATTTATGATTATTTTGATTTAAAACGATACATAATTAATAAATAAACTAAACTATAAAAATTATATTTGATAAAAAGTTAAAACAAAATAAATAAAAAAAATTATGTTGCTGCCGGGACTCGAACCCGGGCCAGCCAAGAACAACTCAAACGCCTTAACACGCACTCACATCACCACTCCGCCACTTTGTGTTTTCTGTTATTTCTAGGAAACAAATGAGATTTATACACAAACTCGGTTAAAACCGGTTGCGCCAACTGAGAAACGGAAATCGGCAAATCAATCGTCAGATCGTTTGATTACTTGAGCATTCACGTTCATAACCGATGAACCGATGTCTTTATCAATTCAGAGGTGATTGAACATCAATTTCCATTACTATCGGTTTTATAACCGAAAGAAATCAAAGTCTCAATTACTTCAATTCCAGACCACTCTCGCGACTCAGAAATATCATACCAGCATCCCATTTCATTTTCGTCACATTTTCAGACCATCAGAACGCTTAAATCAGCTCGCCGGAATTTTCTGCAAAACTCGCCGGAAAACCGTATTCATCCTCAAACGGTAA
Source organism: Scalesia atractyloides (assembly GCA_947069175.1). Taxonomy (NCBI): domain Eukaryota; kingdom Viridiplantae; phylum Streptophyta; class Magnoliopsida; order Asterales; family Asteraceae; genus Scalesia; species Scalesia atractyloides. Next base: position 17,587,673 of record CAMTDV010000023.1, read on the forward strand.
ATCTTTCAATATCGTTGTAGTTCAACAATTCTTAAGTTATTTCTAACTTAAACCACTCAATTGAAATCGAAATCAGGCGCTGTATTCAACTAATTTCAGTTCGCCGGAAAGATTCTGAAAGTCTTTATTTCCGTCTGTGAAACGGTAAGGACCTTCAAACACATCGTTAACGTTTGTCTATCACTTCAATTCCACAACTGACTAATCAAAAACGGCTAATCGTCTGTTCAGTTGTGGTGCACAAAAACAGAGACCGACGCCTGCCGGAACTCTGTAACCAATCGTTCACCGGTATGTTTTTCCTCTAATTGTCATCCCTGCTATCTCTTATCAGTTTGTGTAATGCTTAGCAATCGAGTTAATAAGTTTCAATCATGTAAACTGCTGTCGGTAAAAATCCAACGAAGAAGATGAACTTTGACAATACTATAAGTATAATTAAAATTGGTAGTTTAAACGGGTTAGACACACAGTCCAGCGGTGGACTGTGTGCAAAATACATACGCATGTCCCGAGTTCGATTCCTGCTATACGCACTCCTTATATAATAAAATGTCTTTTTGTTTAAAAACTAAACCGGGTTAACCCAGTTAGTGGTTAAGTATAATAAAAACCGAGATAATAACCAGGTTAGACACACAGTCCAGCGGTGGACTGTGTGCAACATTAAGCCATACGTCGCGCGTTCGAAACCCGTCACTAGCACCGGTCCGTTGAATTAAAATGTTTTTGCAATTAAAAAGAATTTCGGTTAAACTGGATAAGTGTATAAATATAATTAAAAACAAGATTATTTCGGGTTAGACACGTAGCTCAGTTGGTAGAGCTGCGTGCACGCGTACGGGAGGTCTCGGGTTCGAGCCTCACCCAGCGCAAACCATGTCACTGACCGAACCGGTCAACAAGTCAACAGGTCAACGGTCAACGGTCAACGCAAAATAAACAATTTTTTTTATATTTTTATTTATTTAATTTAATTTAGAAATCAATTAAAAATACTTAAAAATAACATTTTTAAAGATAGAAAATAGCCTTAAACTCACAAAAATATATCTAAAAATTTCATTAAAATCCTTAATAAAATCCACTCATTTAATATATTTTTCCGTTATTATTTAGGTTAGTATTTCTCGTTGTTCCGCTCATCTAATTCGTACGCATCTCACCATCTCCAATCCAACGCACCCAATGTGAGTGAATCTTTACAAATTCCCCGTTTTAATCACGTTTTGGGGTGTATCATGTATCTTTGTATATATAATATAGTTAAACCATTGTGCATACATCATATCATGAACATGTGTATTCAGTTTGTTTCTGTTGTGTAATTATTGTTGGATGCAATTTATTATTTTCAGTACATGCAATTTCATAGGCCGCCGCTCCCCATTACATTATGAGCATTGAGCATGTTCCCCATTTCATTATGAGGTTGAACCTGGCGTGCCCACATACGATCGGCTCCGTTTGATTGAGCCTTGATCGCACAGACATTTTCATTTTCAGTACATGCAATACGATCGGCTCCGTTTGATTGAGCCTTGATCGCACAGTTCATTTATGTTATTTATCGTATGTTGTTAGTATGTTAATGTATGCTGTCATATGTTATTGTATGTTATAATTGTGACTGCTATTTGCCACTGCTTGATTATTTACATTTGCTCATCTATGATTATGCACAATTTTTCATTGATAAACTAACAAGTAATTCATTAATAAATGTTTATCTAATAAGGTTCACTCGCCAACTTATGTTGACCCAAAAACCCCCATTTTTACACATGATACAGGTGAACCAGCAGCAGCTAGGAACACATAGGACTTGGACTAGAAGAATAAAACGATTTAGAGTTGGGATTGTTATGTTTGGTTTATTTTCTTTGTATTGAATGAACATGTTTGGATATTTGGAAATGTAACTTTGACTTTATTAAATATGAAACATATTAGTAAATGTCATGAGCTTTGGTGATAACCCAATTATGCCCCGATTCTTATTCCGCTGCGGGTCGGGGTGTGACATCGAACATATTACTGGTTGAAATGTAAAGGATAAGAAGAGTTAAGGAATCGAATGTACCGATCAGACTGTATTTCTCAGAATTCCGGCAATGGTCGTCGGCTCTGATTTGTATATTCCGTCTGATTGAATCAATTAACAGTTTTGATCGATTAGTTGTGAAATTGGGTTACTAAACAAGGATTAACAGAAGGTTAAAATGATTATACCGATTCACAGCGTGATTTTGGAAATTCCAGAGGTTTTTTCGGTGAGTGCAGAATATTCCGGCTACGTCGTCCGGGATTGATTCTGGTTGATGGATTGTAGTTAGTAATAGTCTAACAATGGATTGAAACCGAAAGAGTCGAGGTATTTACCGTTTTAATGTAAGTTTCGGTTTTCCGGGGAAAGTCCGGCGATTGCAGAAATCTCCGGCGAGTGAAATTGATTCGAGAAATGGTGCGATTTTGAGCGAAATGATTTCCAGAGACTTGGGTGTGTATTTATAGGGAAGAATCACGATGAATTGGGTCTGATTTTAGTCTTGATTCGTGGTCAGCTTTTATCCGCCGGTTATGACTGATGTCGCGGGATTAGACATCGGTTATAACCGATGTTGATGTTAATACATTCGTTAAGTCAAAGGATACCGTCGATAATTGGCGAAATCGTCGGAATTTCCGGCGATAGCGATTTGGGCGCGCTGATGACCGAATTTGATTTCGAGTTTCACTATATGTTTTAATTGTTTCGATATAACAACAAACAACTCAAGTGGCGGAGTGGTTAAGTCTTTGTTGGTTGAGTCTTCCGGCTGACCCGGGTTCGAAACCCAGCAGCCGGTTTTTTTTTATTTATTTTATTTTCACTTTTTATAAATTATAGTTTTTAAATTCTAAATTATTTATTAATTATGTATTGTTTAAAATTAAAATAAATCATAAATACGCAACGAAATTTTATAACTTAATACTCGATTAATAAACGAAGCGGGTTTGGAAACCCGTTTTTCGACGGATGTTACAATATCCCCTACTTTTAGAAATTTCGTCCCGAAATTTAAGTAGTAGTGGTAACAGGAAAAAGATGTGGGTATTTCTCGCGCATTGAGTCTTCACGTTCCCAAGTAAACTCAGGTCCTCGTTTTGACTCCCAGCGTACCCTGACGATTGGAATACGGCTTCGTCTTAAACGTTTCTCTCCGAAGTCCATAATTTCTACTGGTCTTTTAATGAAATGCATAGATTCATCGACTTGAATGTCTTCTAGAGGAATATGGAGATTTTCATCGGCGAGACACTTCTTCAAGTTCGATATGTGGAATATGGGATGAATTCTGTTGAGTTCTTCTGGTAGGTCAAGCTTGTATGCTACAGGTCCTACTCTTTCGAGTATCTTGAAAGGTCCTACGTAGCGTGGTGCTAGCTTGCCTATTTGGCCAAAACGAACCACACCCTTCCACGGTGATAGTTTTAAAAGTACTTGGTCACCAATGTTAAACTCCAAGGGCTTTCGTCGTTTGTCTGCATAACTCTTTTGACGACTTTGTGCCGCTAGAAGATTGTTTCGAATTTGATGGATCTTGTCTGTTGTTTCTTGAATTAGTTCTGGACCGGTGATTTGAGCTTCTCCAATTTCGTGCCAACATATTGGTGATCGGCACTTACGACCATATAAAGCTTCGAAAGGTGCCATGCCGATACTTGAATGATAGCTGTTGTTGTACGAAAATTCAACTAATGGTAGATAAGCGTCCCAATTCCCTTTGAAGTCTATGACACATGCTCGAAGCATATCTTCAAGAGTTTGGATGGTGCGTTCAGATTGTCCATCAGTTTGAGGATGAAAAGCGGTACTGAGGTCTAATCGTGTACCCAAGGCGGCTTGTACGGCTTGCCATGTTTGTGAAGTGAAACGACCATCACGGTCTGAAATGATGCTTAAAGGTACATCATGACGGCTTACGATTTCGCTGATGTAGATACGAGCTAACTTCTCGTTCTTGAAGTCCTCGCAATCGGAATGAAGTGAGCTGATTTTGTGAGACGGTCAATGATTACCCATATAGTGTCATACCCACTGGAGGTGCGAGGTAACCCGGTAATGAAGTCCATGGTTATGTTTTCCCACTTCCATACAGGTATTTCAGGTTGGGTTAGAAGTCCTGAAGGTCTTTGATGTTCAGCTTTTACTTTAGAACAGGTAAGGCACTTGGAAACAAAAACAACAATATCCTTTTTCATGCCAGGCCACCAGTAGGTGTATTGAAGGTCTTGATACATCTTGTCGGCTCCTGGGTGTGCAGAGTATCGTGTTTTGTGCGCCTCTTTCATAAGGAAATCACGAAGGTTATTGTGATCGGGAATCCATATGCGATCTAGATAATACAGAATACCGTCGGATTTTGTTTCGAGTTTAAGTTCTGCTCCACAAGATAGCTCATTGCGTATGTCGTTTTCTATTATAGAAACATGTTGAGCTTCTTGGATTTGATCTTTGATGTCGGTTATGATTTGCGAACATAGAAGACGAATGGAGTTCGCATAACCCTTTCGACTGAGTGCATCGGCCACCACATTTGCCTTGCCAGGATGATACCGAATTTCACAGTCGTAGTCATTAAGAAGTTCGACCCATCTTCGTTGCCTCATATTCAACTCCTTTTAGTTAAAGATATGTTGGAGGCTCTTGTGGTCAGTGTATATTTCACACTTGGTACCGTAGAGGTAATGTCTCCATATCTTGAGAGCGAATACAACGGCTCCAAGTTCCAGGTCGTGGGTAGTGTAGTTCTTCTCATGAACTTTGAGTTGTCTAGAAGCGTAGGCTATCACTTTTCCCCTTTGCATTAATACACAGCCTAATCCTTGCCCTGATGCGTCGCAATCTACTACAAAGTCATCGCAACCTTCGGGAAGTGTGAGGATAGGTGCGTCACAAAGCTTTTACTTAAGGGTTTGGAAGGCTTCTTCTTGTTTAGGTCCCCATATGAAGGGTTTTCCTTTATGAGTCAAAGCCGTGAGTGGTACAGCAATATGGGAGAAATTTACAATGAAACGGCGATAGTAACCCGCCAAACCAAGAAATGATCTTACTTCGGTAGGGGTATGTGGCGCTTGCCATTCCTGTACTGCTTTGATCTTTGAGGGGTCGACATGTATTCCCTTGTCATTGACGACATGTCCAAGGAATTGTACTTCTCTTAACTAGAATTCGCATTTGGAGAATTTAGCGTAGAGCTTTTCGGTTCTTAAGAGTGTAAGGATGAGTCGAAGGTGTCGTTCATGATCATATTTAGACTTTGAATAGATGAGGATGTCGTCGATGAAAACTATGACAAAACGGTCGAGATAGGGTTTGCATACCCTGTTCATTAGATCCATGAATACAGCTGGGGCGTTGGTTAATCCAAATGGCATGACCATGAATTCGTAATGACCATAACGAGTTCGGAAGGCGGTCTTTGGGACGTCTTCTTCATGCACTCTGAGTTGATGATAACCAGAACAAAGGTCGATCTTTGAAAAACAAGTGGCTCCCTGAAGTTGGTCTAGTAAGTCATCGATGCGAGGTAATGGATAGCGGTTCTTGACCGTTAATTTGTTGAGTTCTCTGTAGTCGATACACATGCGAAACGTTCCATCTTTCTTCTTCACAAACAGAACAGGTGCACCCCAAGGCGATGAGCTAGGACGTATGAATCCTTTGTCAGTCAGCTCTTGTAGTTGACTGGCCAGCTCTTGCATTTCGGATGGGGCTAACCTATAAGGAGATTTTGCGACTAGAGTAGCGCCAGGTATAAGATCAATGCGGAATTCGACTTCTCTCATGGGAGGAAGTCCTGAGATGTCGTCGGGAAAGACTTGTGGGAAATCTTTCACTACAGGTATATCTTCTAGCTTCTTCTCCTTGTTTCCCTTCTTGACGACGTGAGTTAAGAATGCGACATAGTTCTTGCGAAGATACCTTCGGGCTTGAAGGCAGGACATCAATTTGAGTCCTTTCGAAGGGGTTTCTCCAAAGATTCGTAGGGTTTGACCGTCTGCGAGAGGAATGCGAATGAACTTTTCGCGGCATACCACTTCAGCCTGATGTTGGCTGAGCCAGTCCATACCGATTATAATGTCGAAACTTCCCAACTTCATAGGAATGAGGTCAACTGGAAAATCGTGATCGTTTAGAGTGAGGGTACAATTCCGTATAATAAAGTTTAATGAGACCGATTTTCCGTCAGCAACTTCCACCGTTATGGATTCCATGAGTTTATCACGAGTTTGGTTGAGGATGGGTTCAAATTCTAAGGACACAAAACTCTTATCCGCGCCAGTATCAAATAACATGGATGCATAACTACCATTGATGAGAAACGTACCGTTAACCACGTTGTTGTCGGCCCTAGCTTGATTGGCGTTGATGTTGAAAGCTCTTCCTCTAGCAGGTGGAGGAGCTTGGTTAGCTTGATTCACCGGATTTGCTTGAGCTTGAGCATGTATGATGTTCACCAAGCGTGGACAAGTGTTTCTATAGTGGTTTGGGTCTCCACAGTTGTAACAAGCCCGCATGGGTTGCATCATGGGGTAGTTGGGTTGGTAATAGGATTGGGCCGTATTTTGTGTAGGTGGTAGTAGTAAGGGTTGTTGGGCTTGACCCACTATCTGATGGTGGGTTTGGGTTGAGGGTTGGTTGCGGTTCATTCGTTGAAGTGTGCGACAGGTTTGGATGGTGTGACCTGCACGGCCACAGCTGGTGCAATATTGGCAGGGATGTTCGGGAAAGTGATGGTATTGGCAACGGGTGCATTTCGGGTAAGGGCCGAGTATGCCCTTTTGTATGGTGCAGATGAGGGAGCAATTTGGGTGATGGGTGCAGTAGTGATTGGGGGGTTTGTTTGAGTGACAGCAAAGTTTCTGGTGTTTCGCTTCCTTTTACCAGTAAACTTCGAAGAGGAGCCAGAATGGTTTGAAGTTTGAGCCTCAATGGGGGCTTTCTTTTTCTCCTCCTTGAATTTACCGTTTCGGATGCGATTCTCGGTAAGTTCGGTAGCTAGTTCCATTGCAGCTTCCAGTGTTGCAGGTGAAGTGCTTAGAACCGAGTCTTGAATTTTCGAGGGGAGGCCTCGAATGTAGTGTTCAACCAAGCGGTACACTGGGGTGAACAAGTTAGGAACCATCTGATTCAGCTCAAGAAATCTTTTGTTGTAGGAAGTATGATCTCCTTCCTTTTGCTTTAGCGAGTGGAATTCATCTTCCAACTTCTTGATTTCGCTTCTTGGGCAGAAGCGTCTAGTCATTATTTCCCTTAACTCTTCCCAGGTTAAGGCCATGGCGTCTTCGACTCCTCTCTTACCCTTCTCTGTGTTCCACCAGGTTAGGGCTACCCCAAATAGTCTCCCGGTTGCGTAACGTACCTTGCGATCCTCGGGTCAATCGCAATTGAGGAAGGTGTTCTCCATTTCCTCAAACCAGTGGAGAAGAGCAGTGACACCTTCGGTCCCTTCATACTTTGAGGGATCGCAAGACTTGAAGTGTTTGTAGGAGCATTTTTTGGAGGGAGGGTTGTCGACGTTCTGGTCTTCTTGGTTGGGAGGGTTGATGGGATTCGCGGTGAGAGCTTGTTGGACTTGAATAACGATGTCAGGAAGCACCGCGGCCATTTGTTTTGCAATTTGGGTGGCCAAGCGTTCGTTTGACCTTCCTGACTTTCGACCTCCACGTAGCTGCCTAGCCGACATCTACAGGAACATACATAGGAAGATTGTGAGTTTAAGAAGTGTTTAGGTGTCATGTGTCGTTAAAAGTAATAAAATAACATAATCATCAATAATGCAACTACATCCATAGGATGTCTTGGGTTTGCTCATGATTGGGCCTCCAATGTCCCCCATACCATCGCCTGTATAGTCATGTGGGCCCCCATGACTATTGGCTTAGTAGGATTCACATTGGTGTTGGCGGTTTAACACTCGCATCACCCGAAGGAAAACCATGAAATATGTTTGCGAGATGTATGGTCGGAGGGTGTCCAGGTATAGACACAATGACAACTCAAAGTGGGGTTAGTTCACACGACGTTTGGTATAGCATGCTTTGGCCTAATAGGTCCTTCGTACTCTCATCGTTAGTCCCCAGGTAGGCAAAATGGTCCTTTATTTTGGATTTATACGAATGTCAAGCCTAGACAGGACGTTCCGACTACCGGTACTCGTACCCTTCCAGTTACTACATGCCCGTCATGAGAACTCACTTTGATGTGATTTGAAAATACAAAAATCGTTGTAAAAATCATATGAATTGTGAGGTGTGTGCTCTCATGGATATGATATGTTATGAGGATATGATTCATGATGAGCATTGTATAATAATATGTACTTATGAACATGCTTGCATAACATTGAATGTAACAATAAACATAAAGCATATAAACATCATGAATTTTGCATGTAACACAAACAATTTAAAAATTCTAATCAACTATAGTATAGGCTCTAAGGGTCTAATAACCTATCCTATATCCCTATAGTCATGGCTCTGATACCAATCTGTCACACCCCGACCCGCAGCGGAATAAGAGTCGGGGCATAATTGGGTTATCACCAAAGCTCATGATGTTCACTAATATGTTTCATATTTATTAAATTCAAATTACATCTCAAATGTTCAAGTCAAATTCATACAATACAAGGAAAGGAAAATTAAATAAAACAATCCAAAGTCTAAACTGATTTATTCTTCTAGGCCGTCCTATATGTTTCTTGCTTCAACTGGATCACCTGTATCATGTGTAAAAATGGGGGATTTTGGGTCAACAAAAGTTGGCGCGTGAACCTTGTTAGAAAACATTTATTATTGATTTCTGGTTATATTTAATATGGAAAAATTGTGCAATAATCATATGTGAGCAAACGTAAATAAACATACAATAACAAACAACAAACCACCTTGCATGAGCAAATGACATGAATGATAATGTATATGTTGGCAACGTCACGTTCCGCTCACAGGTAATGGGGAACGGACGGCTATGATGATGTATGTGCGATAATGGCTCAATCAAACGGAGCCGATCGCATGTTGGCAACGCCTCGTTCACGCTCATAGGTAATGGGGAACGGTTCCGCTCATAGGTAATGGGGAACAGACGGCCTATGATGATGTATGTACTGAAAATGATAAATTTAATCTAAACATTAACCACACAGACAGTTGATACATATTGAATGGACATTTAATCATTGATATGATGGATGCACAAGTGTTTAAATGTAATAAATAATAAGACACATGATACACCCCAAAAAGTGATTAAAACGAGGAATTTGTAGAGATTCACTCACATTGGGTGCGTTCGTTTGATGATGTTTGAATGCGCACGAGTTTAGAGAGTTGATCGACGAGGAATAACTAACCTAAATAATAACGAAAAGGTACGGTAAATAAGTGGATTTTATTAATAATTTTAATTGGATTTTTAGATTTATTTTTGTGAGTTTAAGGTCACTTTCTAACTTTAAAAAAATGTTATTTTTAAGTATTTTTAATTGATATTTAAATAAAACAAATAAATAAAAATATAAAAAATGTTGACTTTTTGGGTTGACCGTTGACTTTGACCGTTGACCGGTTCGGACTTTGTGTATATATGCACTGGGTGAGGCTCGAACTCGTGACCTCCCGTACGCGTGCACGCAGCTCTACCAACTGAGCTACGTGTCTAACCCGAAATATTTCTGTTTTTAATTATATTTATACACTATTTAATTTTATTCAGAAATCATTTATTTTAAAAAGGGTTTTATTTATGTCGGACCGGTGCACACAACAGGTCTCGAACCCGGGACCCGTTGTTTAGCGTTGCACACAGTCCACCGCTGGACTGTGTGTCTAACCTTGCTAATATACTGATTTTTATTAAACTTAACATCTTACAGCGAGTTGATCCGGTTCGATTAAAAAGAACATTTTTATTTCAGAGAGTGAGGTTGTGTCAGGGATCGAACTCGAGACGTGTGCTAATTGTTTGCACACAGTCCACCGCTGGACTGTGTGTCTATCCCGGTTTAATAACTTGTTTTAATTAATCTTATAAACATCATCGACTTCGTCTTCTTCGTTCAAAGACTCAGACATTCTTCTGTTCTTGATTAAATCGTTCATCGAACATATTACTGGTTGAAATGTAAAGGATAAGAAGAGTTAAGGAAGCGAATGTACCGATCAGACTGTATTTCTCAGAATTCCGGCAATGGTCGTCGGCTCTGATTTGTATATTCCGTCTGATTGAATCAATTAACAGTTTTGATCGATTAGTTGTGAAATTGGATTACTAAACAAGGATTAACAGAAGGTTTAAATGATTATACCGATTCACAGCGTGATTTTGGAAATTCCAGAGGTTTTCCGGCGAGTGCAGAATATTCCGGCTACGTCGTCTGGGATTGATTCTGGTTGATGGATTGAAGTTAGTAATAGTCTAACAATGGATTGAAACCGAAAGAGTCGAGGTATTTACCGTTTTGATGTAAGTCTCGGTTTTCCGGGAAAGTCCGGCGATTGCAGAAATCTCCGGCGAGTGAAATTGATTCGAGAAATGGTGCGATTTGGAGCGAAATGATTTCCAGAGACTTGGGTGTGTATTTATAGGGAATAATCACGATGAATTGGGTCTGATTTTAGTCTTGATTCGTGGTCAGCTTTTCTCCGGCGGTTATGACTGATGTCGCGGGATTAGACATCAGTTATAACCGATGTTGATGTTAATACATTCGTTAAGTCAAAGGAAACCGTCGATAATTGACGAAATCGTCGGAATTTCCGGCGAGAGCGATTTGGGCGCGCTGATGACCGAATTTGATTTCGAGTTTCATTATATGTTTTAATTGTTTCGATATAACAACAAACAACTCAAGTGGCGGAGTGGTTGAGTCTTCCGGCTGACCCGGGTTCGAAACCCGGCAGCCGGTTTTTTTTATTTATTTTATTTTCACTTTTTATAAATTATAGTTTTTATAATTCTAAATTGTTTATTAATTATGTATTGTTTAAAATTAAAATAAATCATAAATACGCAACGAAATTTTATAACTTGATATTCGATTAATAAACGAAGCGGTTTGGAAACCCGTTTTTCGACGGATGTTTACATTACCCCATCAAAACATCTATTTTTCAACTAAAAAAGACACCAACCTCCTAGACGTCTAGTCTAGACCTATACGGGGCGTCTAAACCCTTAGATTCTGTGCCCGACATCCCACTCAGAGCCCCTTGATTTCAATGCCTAGACGCCCCGTATAGGCCTAGACGAGGCGTCTAGGACACAAAAGGCGTACAAATAGATAAGATGTGTGTGTGAATAAATTGAGCATTTTTTAATAGCAAACTAACCTACTTTTGAATAGTCTTACATTTACAGTTTTAGAATTTGAACCTGAACCTGATGAATAGAACATAACCACCTTACTACCAAACAATTTACATTAAAAACATTTATAAGTCTAATATAATAGTTAAATATCTCTTATTAAAGTCAAAATTTTAAAAATAAGTAAATACCTAAAAAAAGTTTAAAATAAAAGGTGATACAAAGGTCAAATAAAAAAAAGTAAATGCCTAAAAGAAAGTTTAAAATAAAAGGTGATACATAAAATTATTGACGTTCAAGTTTTTTCAAAGGAAATGATAAGCAAAAGTATTTTGAACTTGATATAAAATCTAAATAATATTTATTGTGTAATATGTTTATTATTAATTATTTATCACAACACATTTAATAAAAATAAATATAGCTGACAATTTTTGTATTTTTGTACTTTTGTTAGCTGATGTGATATCCCGACCCTCTTATTCACTTAGATCACTCGGTGTGGAGGGCGGTTCAGGCCCGGCCTGGTCCGGTGACGCCTCCGAACATTGCGCCTGGTGCTTGGCCGTTGTCGTCTGCGTCGGCTGCAAGACGTTGGAGACGGGCCGTTGATATATAAATATATAGCCGTTGAACGGCTATTAGAATAATTTTTTTATATTAATAAATTTACCTATAAATACACCAATATCATCCCATTTTTTAAATACTTTATCCACCTCTATCTCTCAAATTTATAAAATCATTCCTATTTCTTTATAATTCTTCAACCTTTTATAAAATCATTCAACTTTCGCCATGGATCAGTACAACCCGAGCAACCCGAACCCGAACCCAAACCCGAACCCGAACCCAAACCCAAACCAAAGTATTTTCTTGGGCCCCGACTACTATCCTAGTATGGAACCGAGTTGGTCATCCTCACAATTTTCGTACAACGCTTTTGGGTTTTTAACAAAGCCACAACGCGTTTTCGCAAATGAGCCAAGTACAACAAATGCAGTCGGTGTAACAAATGATGATGTGAAACTCGTTCAATTCGCAATTCCATCCCAACCACAATATTTCCCAACACGGGAGTCTCCCCAACCACAACCTGAAGAGGACGACGTTCAAGAATTTGTGCCAGAGACCCAACCGCAATCGTCTAAACCAAAATAAGGGAAGCAACATATGATTGAGAAAGATCAACCTTCGAAAGGGAAGACGAAACTTTGGACGAAGATGGAGGAGGAGGCGTGGGTTAGCATTTCCAAAAGCCCCATTATCGGTATTTAACTTTTGCTACATTTTAAAAATATACCAAAAATTTGTAGATTATACTTTTTTTAATATAACTTTTGCTATAATTTAAAAATATGGGTAACAACCAAACCGGCGAGGGGTTTTGGAAAGAAATACTGTCGAAGTTTCTTGCGATAATGGAACAAGGTCATTATCGCGACATCGATTTCATCTCTTCCAAGTGGAGAAAGATGCATCCGGTCGTTAACCGGTTTTCGGCGATTTATAATAACTTGTATACTGGTCGCCGTAGTGGGATGAGTGATAAAGACGTTTTTAAAGAGGCGATGCGTAGATACGAAGATACGCATCGGACCGTTTTCCCCACGTACGTGCTTGGGAAATTTTGTGAACCAGTAACAAGTGGGCGCCGGTTCCAAATGAGGTTGCATAGGCTAAACGAACAAAAACTTCGGAGACCGGTAGTTATAGTGCAGGGGGCTCGGACGCACGATGTAAGATAATATAAACGACGAGCCCGAATTTGACGATGAAGAGTTTTTGGTTCGAGAGGAGGAACGTCCCCCGGGCAGGGACAAATCAAAAAGGCGGCAGCTGAAAAAAAAAGCCGCGACGGGGGGCGGTTCCAAAATGGACGAGCTTATGGCTCAGTTCAAAGTGTTCACTGAGATCACGGTCCAAAAGGCAAAGGCGAAGGAACATGAGGTCGAAGAACGGGTTCGGTTGAAGCATGAGAAATACGAGTATAAAGAGTGGGAGATCATGACAGCCGACATAAACTCGTATCCGGAAGAAGATCGACCGATTTTGCGAAAAAGGAAAAAAAAAATCACTAAAAAGTGGAGTTCATAGGATTTTTTTAGGTTATGTTTTTTATTTTTTTCGGTTATTTTTTTATTTTTTACGTTTTTTTTAGCTTATGTAATGTGTTGTTTTTAATACTAATGATTTTATTTTCTATAAGTAAATGTTAAAACTAGTTTAATTAAAAAAATATATTAACTTGGTGGGATCGGGTGTCACCCATTTCCTTGCTTCCATCCCTGGCGGGGTGTCCTCCAAGGACTCTGACGTGTATGCTGACGTGACAGGTCATCCTCCAAGGAGGTCCGTCACCCACACCGAGTAGCTTTAGCTATAAATATATTTGTTTTTCCGTCACATCTATACGTACGTACACCACATTGTTCTTCTCAAACAAACTTTGGGATTCTTGATACCATCTAAGTTTCACATAAATCCTTTAATTAAACCGCCTTCAAACAAACACAAATTCCGAAATTGAATCTCATTTTTGGTTCTCTAGAATCATCAGCTAGAATCTTCTCATTGCCAGCCTTTTATAGTTCTTGTTTCCTAAGATCATGAAGAGAAGTGTTTCGATGAGAATGATTTTACCCATGATGAAAAAGAACAAAGATGAACAAGATGTAAATGTTAAGAATAAGCGGCTTTTGATCACTGTGAATGTTGCTGGAAGTTCTGGGCCTTTGAGATTTGTTGTGAATGATGATGATAAGGTTTCGACCGTTATAGATTCATCACTAAAGCTGTATGCTCGTGGTGGCCGGCTTCCTATTCTTGGGTCGGATTTCAACAACTTCATACTTTATGCATCGGACACAGAATCAGGTAATTATGAATCCTTTTTCCTCAATGATTACAAGAAATGTGTTAAATCTCATGAATGGTGACAACAAAATTGTTCTTATGTTAATATTTTTTATATTTTTTTTAGCATTGAGTTCAAGTGAAGAAATAGGATCTTGTGGGAGAAATTTCGTGTTATACACGAAGAAGAACAATCAAGTACCTAAAGCAAGTTCAAGGATGATTACACGACAACATAGTGGACGTTGGAAGGCATGTATTATTTGTTTAGCTCAATAAACACCGCCCTTGAAATAGGCGAGTGCCACGGTATAAAACTAAACTTAAAGATACCTGGATCAACGTATGTTTGGTCATCAGATCATAGCTTTGAACTTAAATATGAAAAGCAGCAAGCCCCACTGAGACTTGATTCAAGTGAAGCTGAAGTACACCTAGAATCAAATGAGTGAGTTGGTGTTCTAAACCTTCTTCTTTTTTTAATCATATTACCAGGTATTCTTGTTGCGTTGTAATGTTTATAAGTATAAGATCATATAATTTCGTTATAACGTACGATCACGTTTAAATTGGTTGACGTTATCCAAAGATTATGCATTGGAAAATATATTTATTTGCGCTAGGAAATATCTCTTATTTCCTTACAACGTGCCAGAAACAATATTATTTTATGAGTAGAAAAACATTTGTAAATTGTAATATGCAAAAGGCATATAGCAGAAAAGGAAAAAGAATTCTAACAAAAGGTACTAGTGCCGGGATTAATTCATTTGCTCATGTTTTACAAATTAAGTTAACTTAATACTAGGGGTGTTAAATGGGATGCAATTATGGCGTAGTGGTTCTAACTCGGCATGAAATTAGAACCTAAAAATAATGTGAGACACATAAAGCCGAACACACGAATGAATTATATTTATATACTCCTAAAACACAATGTCTATGTTACACTCAGGGAAATTACGATTTTGGCCTTCTTATAAATCAAGGCATTGTCCTTTTTATTTGAGCTCAGTCTATCCGAACACCCTTCTGCTTATTTGGACACTCTTGAGCCCTAGATAGGTCGTCTAGGCCTAGACGACCTGTCTGGGCACTGATTTTTAGGGGTCAGCAGGTGCATGGCAGGGCGCACAAATTGATGTTGTAGACGGGCCGTCTAGACCTAGACGATCCATCTACGACCTTTTTTAAGTTGGAAAGGGATGTTTTGTGGGGTAATTGGTTGTTGGAGGTTTAAAAATGGGTGTTTTGGGGGGGTAAATTGGTTGTTGTTGGAGGTAATTTTTTTTGGTGGTGTAATTTGAGATTTTTAAAAAGTTTTGTTTATTGTATAAAAATAAGTCAGCGTTTTCGATCGTTTAAATATTTAATTGTTTTTACATTGTATTTTTAAAAAAAATATAATATTTAAATTTAATACTGTTTTCAACATTTTAAAAAGAATGCAACAAGTATATGTTGTTTCCGTATTATATTTCAACGTCGATTTAACACAAACAATCATCAAGTAATCGAATAACTGAAAACAAAGTTAAATATAACAGATATAACATATATAACATAACTTTGTCATCCATTACAATATGTATCCATACAGCTGAATACTAAATACAAAACGTCTATGCATACGAGTCGGCCACGGAATCGGGATCGGGATCTGGCTACTGCGGCTACTGCTGCTGATGTGGTGCTCGAGGTGGTGGGAGCGGTATGGCAGGTAACCCCTCTCTCTCGTCTATCCTGTGCCTCCCGAACCACCCAGCCCATGAGATCCAGAAGCCTGTCGACGTCGGCTCGTAAGCGTGTGTATGCAGCACCTCCCGGGGCATGACCTGGAATAACGTGCTAGGGAAACTGGGGTGCCCCGTGAAGTGGTGGCGGCGATGGCGGTGTCGGTCCTTCTAAATCAACTGGAGGATCCTGGATGACTGCTGCCTCATCTGCCGGTGGATAGACTGGATCGAACTGATCTGGCAGCGACTCCGGAATCCATGGCTCACTTTCGCAGGTTTTAACCGCTCGCCTAGCACGCCGAACCTCTTCACCAGTTTCATCCCCCGCAAGGTCTGAAAACCCATCCGCATGGACGGAATGGGCAGTTGCAAGTGCGGGCCCGTCTTCGGCACAAGACCTAACGACAAGGGAAATCACGGTGACGTACGCCCCGCCGTACAAAAAGCCGTGCTCCTTCCGGTGATGGGCGGAGGCGAAGTACTAGGCTGTACAGAAGGCAATAGTAGAAAAATAAGTCGGTGCTCGTATACCACTCACGGCTGTGTCCGCGAGCGGTAATAGACGTAGCGAGCATCCGATGTAGATACCTACACATTAGCGAAATACGGAAATTAATTCATAGCAACAATAATTAAATAATTACCGTAATAAACGTACGTACCTGTACAACGGGTCGGCACCGTGAGAAATCCTCCCTTCGCCCTTACATGCTCCAAGTGTCATGGCCTGCGACAGCCTCCAAAATCCCAAAAGAGTGGGTCTATCCACCACCACTATCCCCTCCGTATAAACATCCGTAGCAATCTCCTCCTGCAGGTATATGCCGCTATGAACGGCAAACTCAGCAAGCGTCATCGAACGCCACACACCGGCAAGCCTAAATGAAACCTCAGGCGGAGGGGAGGACCCTGTGGCTGGGGAGGCGGCTGGTCGACCCGTCGAGGGTGGAACGTGAAGGTCGACATGAACTCGATGAGCAGCTCCCTATAACTCGGTGTGGCAGCCAATTCAAACAGACGGTGCCACGAAGAATCTACGGGAACGAAAAAACGCAGTCTGGTGTCACACCCCGGATTTCCAACCCAAATCCATACACCGGTGGGCCCGGGTGGGAAGTATTGTGACGTCAGTTGATAACATCATATTCAATTAAACATGGCACAACGGAAGTCTTGGAGTAAAATTACTATTACAAACCAATTGTTCGAAATAAAATAATATACAGGCTAGTAATAGAAGATCCACAGGCGGATCATTAAAATGTACAAGAAATAATATAAAACAGACTTTAGGGCAGATTAAGGATTTGCAAGATCCTCTTATTCACTACCGAGCAGCTTCCGGCCTATTTCGTATTGTACCTACAGTTAGTCTTTGGATAATACGTCAGCTTTCGCTGGTAAATACACTCAACTGACTCATTTTGAAAAACATTTTTGAAATGATTTTAAGTACACAGGGCACAAAATCTTTTATAACTTGGGAAAGTTACTTTGTAACCTTGTAACAGATTCACATGTTTGTCTATAGATACAAGGCCCAGTACAGAGACCGAGACATGATTAAATACACACCACTTAGAACTCACAGAGGAGTTACCCCCAACGTCTTGGGTAATTTGCATTTGAGCGTCTGTCAGGTGTATGCCTACACCCCGCGCTAAGGTCGTAGCCATTAACTAATCTAAGAGCCGTGGATATAAGGACACGGTAATTTAACCCCCGATGTTTAAGTTATCAAACAAAACTGATTAAAACAGAATATGCGGATTTACTAGCCACAATCCGGCATTCGATTGATCCCATTTCTGACCAAGCGGTAATAGTTTACCATATCCAAAGCCCGTATAGGGAAAATAAGTCCAGAGTATTTACCTGAGCTAGTCTTCTTTTAAAATTCAATAACTTAGCCGTATACAAAAGTACTCACGTGTAGATAGCATTAACAGGCAAGGCTCTAGTCTGGATTATGGCATAAACTAACAAATTAAATACTATCGTCTTTTTTTAAGTTATAGACTTTGACCGAGTAGTGTACATGATCAAAACGTATAACGCTTGATTCAACGATGATTGGATAGAATGTAGTTTAAATCCAACAAGTACTTTGACTTGCATAATATGGGAAACTATAAATATTCTGAATCTTGAGATTAAAATGATAAGGTTAAACCCGTTTCGGTTAAATTTGTAACTAGTTACGTATAATCAACCGTATGCTTATAAGCGATATTGGGTAACCGGATAAGTCATGGACAAGTTCTATATGCCCTTATATTTTAAATAAGTTAAAATATCAATAGAATATCAACTTATATGCCCGTTAAGGTTTTAATACGAAATTATGACTCATAAGGGCATTTTGGTAATTTCATACCACATAAAAGGAACTTAAATATAATTTAAGTTTATAATTATGAGTATTCTGGAAAAATAGTTTATTTATGATATAATATCAGTATGATATCAATTATATGTGTATTTTATCTTTTATGACCATTTATGCACCGAAAGGACATTTTGGTCATTTTACACATAGTTTATAAATTATTTGGGATTCTGAGTTTATAACATGTACCTACTGTAAATATGTTTAAAATAAGTTTTAAAATCAGTAGGTAACAAGTCTTGGTCAATTAATATGGTTTAAACCACACTATGCGCCGAAACGGCGCTTATGTCGTAAAATGACGTCTTTAAGCGATGTTAAACGTTAATCAGATTAAAATGTTTTAAAATATGTTATTTAGTATAACATATCAGTAGGTAAATGATTTACCTTGAAAAGATTTGATTAAAACCATTTTATAAGCCACAAGGGCAAAAATCGTCATTTATCGACATAGTTTAAGGACTTGCTTGAAAACTCAGTTTATAACTTGGTTTAACATCCCAAATAATCCTACTTATAATATTAAATCAGTAGAAAACTCAATTTCAAGTTCATTGCTATTTAAAACCTTGTTTTACGCAAAAATGACATTTTGGTCAAAGATGGCATAATTATGGAACTTGCGCATAAACTTGGATTCTGATTATGATCATTGATATAACCTCAGAGGGTTATGCTACATTATATTATGATCATAATGCAACTTTAGATATTAGGTAACTAATCTAAATCGGGTCAGAATCGAAAGTCAAAGCAGAAGTCAAACTTCACGACTTTTGGTTGTTAACCGACCCTAAAACTGAAATTGACGAGCCGAACATGTTCTTACATGTTCTAATAATTATTACCAACTTGTTTAAGTGTCAAAACAGGTTACATAACATATATAAGATCAATTTATGATTTTTTTCCGAAAAATGCATGTTTGACTTTTTAATAACTTAACTTTGACCCGTCAATTGGTCTAGCAAACGTGATCTTCAGGAGGTGCCCTTTATAGGGACTAACACCTACCTTATTACGATCACTTAGCCACGTTCATTTCGAACAATGGCTGGACCATAATGGTCTTAACCGAAAGTCAAAGCGTTTTCCAAAAAACGCTTGACTTTTGACTATAAAAGCCTATAAACGAAAATGCACAATGAAGGGACACTTACTATGATTCCTAGGGTGCAAAATAACTATGTTGGATGCTCCTTTTAGCTAGGAACTTCCAGGGGAGGGAGAATAGTATGAATAAGAAAGGTGCAAGTTCAAATGGTGTACTTGATCACCTATTTATAGTTGGAGAACTTAAAGGAGGTGATGCCAGGTGTTTAGGAGTGTAAGAGGAAGCTTACAAGTGTCCCAAAACGTGGCATAGCTGATTACAAGTCCATAGTTTCGAATACATGGTTTTTGGAGTTTTCTTTGGAGGCTAAGCAAAACTTTATGCAACAGAGCCTTTCTCGCGCCCGCGAGAGACCGGCCAGTCTCTCGCGGCCCGCGAACCGCCCCTTGGCCAGTTTCAAAGTTTGACACTTTAACCCCTTAACTTTAATAAGCTTCAAAAACCTTTTAAAATACCTTTTTGGCATTTTAGCCCTCCATAGCCAATACTTGGCATACCCGGGATTATGCCCGGTCATTGTCGAGTTCTCGATTCGTTAAAAGGTCACTTAGAGGTATAAATTAACATGTTGACACTTTAATCCCTCAATTATCCAACTTTCATATATTTACAAAATTGAACCCTCTCGTCCAACATATGGCACGTATAAGAGTTAGGACTTTCCAAAGAATCACTCAGATGCTTATTATAAGCATGTTGACTCCGATGTCACTCAGAGGCTGGGCATGTTGACATATCAGTCACTCAGAAGCCAAATTTCAAGCATGTTGACATATCAGTCACTCAGAGGCTGTTATTTATGCATGTTGACATCGGACCGTCACTCAGAGGCTCAGTTTGAGCATGTTGACGTCTTTAGTCCTTATTGGTCTTTAATAGACTATATTTAAAATACAACACGTGTCACTATACTATTCGGACACGATTTTACAGGGTGTTACACTCGGCATCTCACCAATCGCCTCGATCGCATCCCAGTCGACCGCTGCGTGCGATCTGACGTGCATCCGGCGTAGCTTCCTGCAAAAATGGGCGGCCTCGGTGTCTGGCGGGAACTCAAGATAGGGGTGGCCGTGGAGCGGATCCGCCGGCGCTGGCGGGGCCCGTTGCAGACCATGCGGATGTGGGTCCCCGTGTATCGGGTCTCCAATCTCCTCCATAACTAATCTAGATTATATTAGCAATGTAACATAAATAATAACAGTAAACCGAATATTAACACATAATATTAGAACATTATATTATAAAAGTTAAATTAAAAAAAATTAACCGGTCGTCTACTGGGGTCGTCTAGAGGTAGACGACCCGTCTTGTTCATGAAAAAACCCAAAAAACTCAAGATCACAGCCCAAAATACCCAAAATTCATCAAATTCAAACACAACCTACGGTCTAAATGCATAATACATCAAAGATTAATGAAGTCTAGGTGAAAATACGTACCAGAGATGCTTGAATTCCTCAAAAATACAGTCCAAATACGGTTGCAAAGGTAGAATACGTATGTGGTATGTTTGAGTGCGTGGGTGTTTGGTGTCGTATGTGGCTGGTCGTCTAGGCTGGCCAGTCATATACGACCAATAGACGGTCGTCTAGGTCTAGACGTGTCGTATGGAATATATGGCGAATTACCATTTTACCCCTGAGTGGCCACCCGTCTAGGCCTAATTTAGGGGTAAAATGGAAATTGACCACGATGAGCTGTAAAAGACTCAGGTGGTTAATTACCATTTTACCCCTGAATTAGGCCTAGACGGGTGGCCACTAGGGGTAAAATGGTAATTTACTTTTTAACTTTTAAATTCAAAAATTGGCCAGGGGTAAAAGATTCCGCTCAACTTGTACGTGGCGTCTAGGTCTAGATGGTTCGTCTAATTGGATAATATGACCATCTTGCCCCTGAGTTTAGCCTAGAAGGACAACAAACCAGGGGTAAAATGGTCTTCTTTCTAGACCTAGACGGGGCACCTAGGTCTAGACGACTCGTATATGGACAACTAAAATTGTTTTGGTATAATTAATAGGATTTTGTTTACTTAATATGAACTTTGATATTAGCCGACATTCCTCCAGTACACCCAAGGCACAACAATTAAACGATACAAAGCCCATCTAAAAACCAATAAAGTCCGGGTATTGACAAACATCAGCAATCATACTCTCCGAACTCTCACAACCCACCGTCGCCACCGGCAGTAATTGACATTTCGTCATCTGTCGGTGCCGACAGTGGGATGTGAGAGTTCGGAGAGTATGATTGCTGATGTTTGTCAATACCCGGCGTTTGTTGGTTTTAGATGGGCTTTGTATGGTTTAATTGTTGTGCCTTGGATGTACTGAAGGAATGTCTGCTTATTCAAAGTTCGAATTAAGTAAATAAAATCCTATTAATTATACCAAAAAAATTTTAATTGTATAAAAAAAATCTTTGTATTAATTATAAAAAAAGTCGTACTAAATATACAAAAAATCGAGCCATTGTTCTTGCTTTTTTGACCGTGGTTGACCAAAATTGATCACCAGACGATGACTGAGACTCGTTAGTTGCTGTAGAAATCCCTGAAATAGTTCAACAATATATCAATATCTTAAACTACAAGACACTCTATTACGCAAACAAAAAACATATACATTTAAAAAAGGACAATATTTCTCACTTACCTGCATTTACTCCTCTAATTTCCCTTTCAGTTAAAGTCTTCAATTGAGCAGGTTCAATGGTACCATTATTTACAGTTTTCCTACGTGTCTTTACACCACCAACATCAATATCACTTCTTCCCTCCAAAAACTAATTAGGTCTTTTTCTTAGACGTGGGGTCGATTGAGATACAAATTTCCACGCTGGAAACCGTCCCTCCAATAGTTTTTTTCCAAAATATAGAAAGCTGATCTCCAACGGGTAAATGTGTTTTTTTATCTTATTGTGTAACGTGTTGCTTTTGCCATAAATATATAAGGTTGCCTTTACCAGCTTTTTTAACTGTTGCTGTAGTATGGTGCTCACCACCGTGGTCACATTCAAGTATCTGCCTTTGCCGTTTCCTGTGTCCAGTTTTTTAGCTCATCTAAAGAGTTGAAAACCTGTAAAATCGATAGCGTTATGTTAGATTTTATGTTTACTCGACTGCACAACCTAAATAAATAGGTTTTGATACCGTCGCTGTGAGGTACGGATTGCCTGCGCATGGGGGTGCCTCACCACCATATTCTCCACCATCAGGATAGACTTGTGTACTATACAAATAATGTGTTGCATTGTAACTTTCGTAACAGTCTCCTGTATCCATCCGGACCGTGTTGTTGCACGTACAAGTATTCACACCAGTATCCATAATCCGGAAACCCATGTTGCGAAGGATAACATGGTGCATCAACATACGAGTCGTCCACATGGGATGTTTCTTCAACGGGAGGTCGTTCAAATCTAGAAACGGTCTGTTTTGATTTCCTTGTACACTTGACACAACCTCCTCTTGCTCGTTAGAATTGGGAAAACCGGTCTCCCCCTAACAACGATATCACCATTAGTAAATAATTAAAACAACAACTAGTTTAACCTAATAACTATTACCGAATTGGCTTCAGGCACCCATGACTCGCCCGAATACGCCCCAAAGAAATAGTTGCCGTCATAGTTTGATGACATTTCACCACCTTTGAATGATATCAGATGAAGTAATATAAGTCAAAGTTCATGAAGAGAGAATTTCGATGACGAATTGAAAGTTTTATACGACATCAAATGCTCTACATGGGTCTATTTAACTAAGAAATATACGCCCCGTCTAGGCCTACATGGGGGCGTATCACTTTACTACTTTACTAACATGCATTGAACGATATAAGATGAAGTAATATAAACCAAAGTTCATGACAGAGAAAATTCCGACGACGAATTGAAAGTTTTCTGCGACATCAAATGCTCTGCATGGGTCTATTTAACAAAAAATATACGCACCGTCTAGGCCTAGACGAGGCGTATCACTTTACTACTTTACTGACATGTATGCAGACCACAACCTCAAGACGGGTCGTCTACGCCTAGACGCCCCGTCTTGGGCTGGTCGTCTTCGACGTTCGTCTAGGGCTAGACGCTCCGTCTGATGTGACTGATTTGACATTGTACAAGGGCAGGAATGTGGTCGGAGAAAAGGAAACCTAGACGCCCCGTCTAGGTCTAGACGAGCCGTCTAAAGGGTGTCTAAATAAGCAGATGGTGTGTGAATATGTAGACCCTTTATTTGCATAGTTTTGTTTCTCACAAAAAAGGGTTCAAAGAAGAAAACGCATATGGTACAATCACTGACACGAATGGTTCATTCATGGGCTGATCGGTGTTTTTTCAGTCCATCTATGGTGGTGACAACCGCACAAGATTGCGTCGAGGGTTGACAAGCCGGTGACTGGTCAAAAGAGGCGATCTAGGACTTTTACCAGCTGCGACAAAAACTATTCCTACCAAGGGAGAGAGAGAGTGCAAAGGTGACAGGGGTTGGAAGAAGCCGGAGGGCTGACCAGCAACAACGGAGAGCGAGGGAGAGGCCTAGGTGGTTGCGGTGTGGTGGCAATGGCATTGCGGTAGAAGGACTCAAGGGTCTTGCCGGAGAAACCCCTACCTGCTCCCTCTCACACATCTCTCTCTTTCTCTCCAAGTTGAAAATCACTTCTGTGTAAAATGGGACTAAAGGAGATTTTTTATTTGCTTAAGTAATTAGGGCTTTTAATTCAAAAGTTGCTGTTGTACTCAAGTTATAGGCCGCCAAATATTGAGCCATCTTATAGGTGGTGATTTTAATCTGAATAAATTAAGGTCTAGCATATTAGTTGTGTAAAGAATAACATATAACAGATTAAATGGTGTTGATATTAATTTACTATAAGTCTTAAAATATATGTGCGGTGGGTTTCAGTCATGCCTTTCGTATGCGATTTTTAAACTAGTTCTACATCTCAAGATAGGGTACTTGGCAAACAACAATTGATACTGATCAGTATATGGACATAAACCATTGGCTCAACATTCTTACATTCAACTATATCAACTATATTATAATGACATAAGCTGAAATCCATTCTATATCTTAAATTATTTCGACATAAAAAATGAAGAAAAAAAACGTTTGTTATATAATAAGAAATAATGAAACAAAAAACAAATTTACACCGCAACGTGCAACGTGTAAAACATCCAATATTAATGATTAAAGACATTCAATTTTCATCCTCTTGTAAGTGACACATTGACTTCTAACTTTTAATAATTGACAACTTTAAGCCATATTTTTTTCTACTTAAAAACTTCACAGATCGTCTTCTCTAACATTTCAATTCTTCTATTTAAACTACTTTTATAAATTTACACCATGACGTGCAAGACATTCTACTTTTTCTTATCTTTGACTAACCAGATTAGTGTCATGAACGTAACATGTGTATGTCAAAAACGTGTCAAGTTCCCATGCTAGCACCACATGTCATCATCGAACGTGTGTAACGAAGTCGAAAACGCAACGTTGCCGCTGCAACGTACCGCACGGGTAAAAATCTAGTACATATAATTAGTGTGTTGGTGCGCACGATGTGACGGGTGTCACTAAGGTTCTTTTGAAGGGCGTTATATAATCCGACCTACTTTAAACATTGATTATATTTGGGAATTACTTTTATTTTATTATTATTATTATTATTATTATATATTTAGTGCTAATATACTTAAATATTTAAATAAGGTAACACTTAATGGAAATAGTATTAAGTTAAAATATATAAATAGTAAATGTAGATCTTTTAGAGAACGAATCTAAGCTGACTTACATCAAACACGGATTTTATTTGTGCATTATTATTAATATTATTGTTACCACTGTTATTGTTATTATTACTATGTCAATATTTAGTAATTATAATTATATATTTAAATATTTACATAAGAAAACACGTAATTTACATAGTATTTAATTATAATAATAAAAATAACCAATGTCAATCTAAATGTTAATAAATTCTACAAATAAAGTTTAGGTTATAGCGTACTACTTGATATTAGTTAATTTGTTGAATTTAATATTTGAGTAAATTAATTTTAGAGTTTCTTTGTTTTAATGGTTTTAATCACTTGAGTTAAAAATAAAATTTTTTAATGCTTTGAGCCCTAAAAAATAAAATCGTGTGTTACATCTATCAAAACCACTAAGACAAATACATATATATGTTCTGATAATAGGGTACCGGTACCATATTGTTTAGTTGGTATCGTTCGGTTTATGACAATATAGTTTACGATATAAATAGTGCATTTGCAATATATGGTCTGATTATAAAAGGCTGTCTAATGTGACCCAAAAATAAAATTGTGTTTTACATCGATCAAACTATTAAAAACAAATACCGATTATATGTGTTGAAATACGAGTATGGTACTGATATTTATAGTCAATACAAAAAGTAATAGTCAATACGAGTATTCGCTTCATGACGGTATAGTTTACAATACAAAAAAAGTATATATACAATGGTCTCATTATAAGACAAATCATTGTCTGATGTAACCCAAAAGATAAGATCATATTTTGCATCTTACGTCGTTCAAAAACCATAAAAACGAATATAGATATATGCTCTTATAATACGAGTACCGGTACCAATGTTTTTCAGTCGGTATTAACTTGGCTCATGATGGTACATATTACAATACAAAAAAAATATATTTATAATGGGTCTGATAATAAAAGGTCGTCTGGTGTGACCCAAAAAATAAAATTGTGTTTACATCGATCAAACCATTAAAAGAAATACCAATATATGTTTTGATATACAAGTATCAAGTATCGATATTGTTTAGTCAGTAACGGTCGGTTCATGACAACATAGTTTATGATGCAAAAAAGTGTATATACAATGGTCTCATTATAAAACGGTTATCTAATGTCACCCCAAAAGAAAATTGTATTTTTAATTGATCAAAAACACTAAAAACGAATAAAGATGTATATTCTGATAATACGAGTACCGGTACCGATGTTTTTCCTGTCGGTATCGGCTTGGCTCGTGATGGTACAGGTTATGATACAAAAAGTATATCTAAATGAGTGAAAAGTGCATATTTCCAATGTGTGGCTAGTCCGTTTGCTAGAGACAAATATCTATTAGAGAGAGGTCACGGGTTCAAACCTGGGTAAACATGAATATTTTAGAATTATTGGTGTAAAGAAATAATACTAGCCTTTAAAAAAAGAAAGCATATTATATATAATATAATAAACCTCAAATTTCGTCTCAAGGGTTTGTTCAAAATAACACTATTAGATCAATAGTTCATTTTTCGATTTATCATCCAATTGTTTCATTCTTGTTTCAATTTTAGCAAGGAAACTTAACACCTTTTGTTTTCTCTGTTAAATCAATGTGAAAAGGCAACAATACCCTAGAAGGCAAACACCTTCACATATACACACATAGACGCCATCACCACCTATCTCCATCAGCACCACCAAT
Organism: Scalesia atractyloides; assembly: GCA_947069175.1. NCBI lineage: Eukaryota > Viridiplantae > Streptophyta > Magnoliopsida > Asterales > Asteraceae > Scalesia > Scalesia atractyloides. The sequence goes on from CAMTDV010000023.1 coordinate 17,614,632, forward strand.
TTGGCTTTGTCCAACCCCTAAACCACCACCGACCCCCGCATGTTTTATTCTTTTTCATTTCCATCATCAACCCCACCTAAAAACCCTAAAAATCACACATTCGCCCATTTCCCACACCCGGTAATCTCTAATTCATCTTCTCATTTTTTCACTCACACATAGAGAATACAAAATCACACAGACCTACTCACTAGATCCACTAGAACCAAAACTTACTCGCCACCACCACCACCGGCCACAAATCCAATAGGTTGGCTCATTGCGATGGCTATTGGTGGGGTGGTGTTGGTTGGTTCAAGGATAAATTCAGGTGTTGGGGACAGATCCGTCATGGTTTTAGGGACAATGGTGGAGGTGGCCGTGTGTAGAGGTGGAGTGGTTCGGTTCAGTTCGGTTTGGTGTGGTGGTGGTGATAATGGTGCAGTGGTGGTGGTGAGTGATGAAGATGGCGGTTGGTGACGACAGTGGGTGAGTGGTGGTGGTCGGGGTTGGAGAGAGAGAGAAGGGGAGTAGAGAGAAAGGGGATGGGAGTAGAGAGAGGAACTAGGGGGTGGGGGTGGATGGGTAATGGTGGTTTAAGTCGACGGGGTGGGGTGGGCATGGGGGGTTTTATGTTAACTTTATGTTTTAGTTTGTAAACTTTAGGATAAATAATAATAATTAATAGTTTTGTAATAACAATTTTGGTCGAGGGGTATTGTTGTCTTTTTACATTGATTTAACAATGAAAAAATGGTGTTAAGTTAGCCTGACTAAAACTGAAACACAATAAAGTTATGGATGACAAATGTAAAAATAAACTATTTGACAAATAGTGTTATTTTGAAAATATCATAGGAATAAAAATTGAGATTTACTCTAAATAATATAAGAATGAAAATGAAACAAAGAATCCTGATTGGTTGGTTCATCCAATTTTTTTATATTAAATATTATAATATATGTTGGTAGGGTTATGTGTTTTTATTGTTTAAATAAAATAATTTAACTATTTAACTAAATTTATATGTAATCCAAAAAATCAGTATTCTTTTATCAAATAATTTAATTTCTCTAAATTCTAATTGCTATCTAAATTCAAAGACCAGAATAAACATTCAAAAAATGAAGATTTAATGTTGTATCACCTTTTTTAACGAAAAACAATATATATAGAGAGAGGAAGCCTGTGTGCGCGTGCGCCCAACAAGAAGCTTTAGAAAATACAACAAAATCTAGAAACAAAAGGACCAAAACAAAATTAAAGAAGATTCGTAACATCAAAATTAAGCCAATTATCCCACGATAGGGAATGAATTTTAGATCTATGACTTAACTAAACGAATAAGTATTCTTTTATAAGGTCCACCGCCTTTTTAACTCGGGGGAATTGGCCTTCAATCACTTTAAGGTTTCACGCGTACCATAATCTCAAACAGTAGCCATGATGAATGAGTAGACGATTGTTTCCATCTACTGGAACCGGACCTGCCAATAAGATCATAAAATTCTTACATTATTTGTGAATAGGAGGTATGCCTATCCTAGTTTCCACAATCCTACAAGTATATGATATTAGCTAAGTTACAATTTTTTTATTTATAAATTTGGTTTCTATTTGTCAACTTGACTGCTATGTTTTCTTTCTCAAAATTTAAAACTAAAACATTACTTAATTATTGTGTGTAGCCCGTTCTTTCGTCCGAAACAGGTTTGGAGTTACAGACCAAGCTTCGGGCTTCATGGCCAGAAGTCGCTCACATCACCGCTCGTACGGAATTGGGGTGTTTGGAATTTTTGGATACCGCTACCTCGGCATTGTGAATGCTCTAAACACACACTTCTTTCACCTCCTTGACTCAAGGTTTAAGTGCCTTGTATAACAAAATTTGATGGAAGGGTATGTGATTTTTTCGTGAATTCTAAATAATCTTACTAATTTTATATATAATCCAAAGAAATAGTTCTTTTTAATTAACTTCCTTATTGTTTTTTAATTCTAATTCCTATCTAGGTCAGAATCAATATTCAAAATGAATACTCAAATTAAATCTCGTTATCACCTACTATATTTATTACAAAATACGTACATTATATGTGGATTGTAGGTACGCGTCCCCTAGTTTCCACATATTCTACCTTAAAAGTATATCACATTCGTTAAATTATACTTAATTATTTGTTGGCTTGGTTTTTGTTTTTGTATTGAAAACCAAGACTATTTCTTACATTAAATGACATATGATGCTATTAATTTATCAATAAACTTGCAGTAAGTAGTAGTATTTATTGCGTGTATACATCTATATCTCTTTCTCTCCATAACAAGGTAAGAAAGATTTTGGATGATTCACATGAACTTCTGTTTCATGCTTCTTTTTCGTAACCCTAATTCTATAAACTTTTCAATGGCTTCTTGGTATTTCTGCTGTGTCGGTCTTGATCCTTGAACTAAGTGCAATTTCATCTTCCTCTTCCCTAAATCCACTGATCGATTTTTTAAATTACCGATTTCAAAAAAAAAAAAAACTGAGAAGATGATGATGATTAAAAAGAAGAAGAATAGTGATAACATGAAGAAGAAGAGGTTTCTGATCTCTGTGAATGTGCTTGGAAGTTCAGGACCTTTGCGATTTGTGGTCAACCACGATGATAAAGTGTCTGAAGTTATCGATTCGTCTCTGAAGATGTATGCTCGCAGTGGATGGCTTCCTGCTCTTGGCTCCGATTTTAACAAGTTCTTGCTTTATCCATCAAATGCAGAATCTGAAGGTAAGCAAAATTCTTTCTGGTTTGGTTTGTTGTTTGATCGTCTTGGCTGTTTAAGTTGTTTGTGCATAACCGGCCTATTTATGCAATCAAGCATATGCACTTTAATTTTTAAAGTTAGGAAATTAATTTTAATAATATCTTTTTATACTATAGTAATTTATGCCGACAGTGAATTGTGAAACTTTTTAACATTTTTGATTGTTATTATTGGTGTTTCATGAATCCAATTCCTGTTACTTGAATTATTTGAATTTTTAAATACTGAAGCTGGATACAAAATTCGAATCTTTATTCCATTTCAAGTATTTTTTTTAATAATGCGGTTTTGTTTGTTTTGATACTTTATAAAGAACTTTTCCATTTTACTAAATTTGTTCGGCAGCAATGAAAGCAAATGAACTAGTTGGGTCTTGTGATGAAAGGACTTTTGTGATGTGCAAAAAGATGAATCATCCCCATATGACCGAATCGCGGTCTGATATGATGACTCGCTACCGTTGGAGTCATGGTTGGAAAAGACATGGTTCAAGATTTTATCTCTCTAATATTAAAAATACAATCTCGTATATGGATATTTTTATTATGCAGAGTGAGTCTCAATAACCACATGTTCACTTTCTCAAAAATACCATCGAGGAATAATTCACCATTGTAATCATATTTGTTAAGATTTGGACCTTAATGTTTAAGATGTAATAATTTGCGATTTTATTGAGGTAAAAAGTGTCTGTCATGCACAAGATCTCTATACGCGTATGCAGAATTTTGTATCGAATCTCAATCTTCACACCACATGATCATAAGATGTTATTGAATTAAAATGCTACAACTTCAAACAGACTATTATAACTTTGTTAATTTACAATTTACAAAAAGTAAATAGATTAATCGACTAGAAGTCTTTTATTCAATGCTTCGATCAATACCATGAAAATGATTTCATTATTAACCTAATTTAGATATCTAAAGATATATATGTATTCCACCATTGTTAATTTCTATCATGTTTAAATTTTAAACATTGCATGTAATTACCTTCGATATATAAATGTAGTCTTAGATATGAGTTTGCTAGACATACAAGAGTTCGATACTTGGTTCAACTCAAACATTCGTTAAACAAAGGTAAGACAACATTCGGATGCCTAGTTTAGACTGATGGTCCTCGTTTATTTTAAAATTGAATATTTTTACGAGAGATTGTATATTTTTAAAATGCATATATTGTCTTTAAGATCATATGAAAGGGTGCCTTCTATCAAAACACTTTTTTTTTACCAAATTAACATTGACAAAAATTTAAAAAGTCCTGTATGATAATATATTTAAAAGGGTTGGTATCACGATACATGTCCTTATCCTTGAAGTTAATAAAAAAAAAGTTGCACATGATAATGCTTTAAATGATATGTTAACATGTTTGAAAATCATGGGACAGTATAACAGTAAATAACACTGAATCAGGTAATATTTCGTTGTTCACCTTGTATTTCAGGTTTGATCATTTCTATCAAAATATTATAACGCTTGTATAAAAAACTGAAAACATTCTTTAAAACGAAAAAAAGGATGAGCATATATGTCATATTCGAACCGGATTAGATAAAACTTTGTTTTTATATTTATATATTTGTCATTATATATCACAGATTGTTTCAAAATATAATTTCTTTTTGTTAAATGATGGATGGAGGTAGTAAGTGCAAAACATTCTTATTCTATTCAACCATTATTTGAGACGTTACAAAGCATATGAGCACAATTATGCATTTTTATATGCAACTGATTAACCTACTTCATTACCTAATTTAAAATGTGTGGTTGCCATTGCGTAACCCATCATTATTTATCGTTTCTTTTAATATCCTTTATTCTAATTTGTAAATTGATTTAGAATGGGTGATTATTATGTAACACTAAAGTGCTTCAAATACCGTAAATGTTATATTTAGAACGGGTGAAACATAAACATCGGAGGTAACTTACATCAAACGTTATAGTGTTGCCACACCACCGTAGTAACCAGACAGGCCAAAAACATATGGTACGTAGACTCCCTGTAATCTTCACAGAGAAACACATTTATATGAGGGGACCAAAATTTTCCTTCCAACTAAAGTCGAAGGAGTAGCAAGCCGATTTAAATCCGTTCTTTCATCTAAAGACATTGCACTTTATTGGTAATCGTTTGTAAAGTCAAGAGCAAAATTTTGACTATAGTCCCTGTTGAAACCCAGAAGCATCTGAACCGAACTTACCGAGAAGGATCTCGAATCATCACCTAACCAAAACCAAGTGTCAATTGTCAGATGAAAGAGGCACTGTGGCCAATAGATCCATTCACGCCTAGAGTTCTACCACCTCGATGATCTCCATAGAAGGCCTTTTCCATTGCCAAGCCGTTCTGGCTGCCCGAACCGTTCCGACAATACAACATCTCTTATCTAACTTCCAACAAAAAAAAAGTTAAGCCATAAATCTATCAGAGGTTGATTATAAATCCAAGGATCAATACAAAATCTAGTGTTCTAACTATTATCCAACAAACCCTATTGAGACTCATTTTGCCTCCAATCTGACAGTATGATTCCAACATCCCGATAAAACCGGGTAAGAGGGCAAAACGTCCAAAATCTTTTTTTTCTATGCCATGCATTCACCACTTTTCTCTAAAGGCTTTTCTCTTCCACTTTATATCTCCAAACCCATTTTGCAACATCCCGAGTTGATAGTAAATATCCTTAAAGTTAACAAAAAAAAGTTGCACATGATAACGTTTTGAATGATATAACATGTTTGAAAGTCATGGAACGCAGTTTAATAAAATTTTACTAACATTGGACCAGGTAATATTTCGTTGTTCACCTTGTATTTTGGGTTTGATCATTTCTATCAAGATATTATAAGGCTTGTATAAGAAACTGAAACAATCTTCAAAACCAAAAAACGGCTAAGCATATATGTCGTATTCGAACCGAATTGGTAAACATTGTTTATATATTTATATATTTGTTACAATATACCACAAATTGTTTCAAAATATAATATCTTTTTGTTGAAGGATGGATGAAGGTAGTAAGTGCAATACATGCTTATTCTAGTTGATTTCAATCATTATTTGAGGAGTTACAAAGCATATGTGACACAATTATGTATTTTTATATGCAACTGATTCACCTACTTTATTGGCTAATTTAAAATGTGTGGTTGACTTTGAGTAACTCATCATTATTTGCCTTTTTCTTTTTCTTTTAGGGAAAATGTATAGTAACAAGTTTCAAAAGTGTTCTAATTAGGCCACTTATATTGTTTTTGTCCCAATTAGATAACTTAACATTCAAATCGAGTCATGTCCTTTTTTCCATATGTCAGGAGAAAAATGGAGCATAAGATGCTAGGGTCGGGTTATATTAATATATGAAATTTTATTTATTAAAAAAAAACACTTTAATTACATCAAAAATTAAAAAAACAAGTTAAAATCCACGTCATCACTGGACGTTAGCATCAAATGAAAGGGAAAAAAAACAAAAATTCACATCATCACGGTTACCTATGAAATGGATGAAAAAACCCTTAATTTTAATAAAAAATGAATATTGAGTGACCTAATTGGAACACTTTTGAAACTTGAGTGACCTAATTGAAACACTTTTAAAACTTGATTACTATTCTACAAAGTTACCAGTTTCTTTTAATATCCCTTATTCTAATTTGTAAATTGTTTTAAAACGGGTGATTATTATGTAACACTAAAGTGCTTCATATACTGTAAATGTTATATTTGGAACAGGTGAAACACAAACATTGGAGGTAACTTGCATCAAACGCTAAAGTGTTGTCACACCATCTAGTAATCAGACAAGCTAAAAACATGTGGTACTTAGACTCCTGGTAATCTTCACAAAAAGCACATCTATACGAGGGACCAAAATTTTCCTTCTAGCTAAAGTCAAAGGAGCAGCAAGCCGATTTAAATTTGTTCTTCATGTAAAGACATTGCACTTTATTGGTAACCGTTTGTACTAGTTAAGAGCAAAATTTTGACTAAAGTCCCTGTTGAAACCCAGAAGTCTCCGAACCGAACGTACCGAGAAGTATCTCGAATCGTCACCTAACCAAAACCAAGTGTCAATTGTTAAATGAAATAGGCATTGTGGCCAATAGTTCCATTCACGCCTAGAGTTCTACCATCTCGATGGCCTCCATAGAAGGCCTTTTTCATTGCCAAGCTGTTCCGGCTGCCCGAACCGTTCCAGCAATACAACATCTCTTATTAATTTCCAACCAAAAAAAGTTAGGCCATAAATCTCTCAGAGGTTGATTATAAATCCAAGGATCAATCCAAAATCTAATGTTCTAACTATTATCCAACACCTCTTTAATAAGACCATGTAATTAAACCCCATTAAGATCATTTTTGCCTCTAAAATGAAAATATTATTCCAACATCCTGATATTGCTTAGAGGGCAAAAACATCCAAAATCTATTTTTATCTATGACATTCATCCATCACTTTTCCAAAGGCTTTTCTCTTTCACTTTATATCTCCAAACCCATTTTGCAACATCTCGATTTGACAGTAATTGTCCTTAAAGTTAACACACACAAAAAGTTGCACATGATAACAATTTAAATAATATTTTTAAACAGTTATGCATTTTTATATGCAACTGATTCACCTACTTAATTACATATATTTAAAAATGTGTGGTTATCTTTGCATAACCTATCATTATTTGCCTTTTCTTTTAATATCTCTTATTCTAATTTGTAAATTGTTTTAAAACGGGTGATTATTATGTACACTAAAGTGCTTCATATATTGTAATGTTATGTTTAACACTAGAAATGCAAGGGAACGTAAATGCTATGCTTAATACTAGGGATGCAAGAGAATGATTCTCTTAGAAAAAATCTTAGTTGATAATAAAAATAATAAATGACATGATAGTTAAACACTAAATAATTTATTGTTTTTCTATTAATTAATTATTTCATTTTTAATTAACTAGTAATATATATTTTATCTTACACATTTTGAAATTTATTATATATACATAAAAAGTTATCCTATATATATAGAAATTATCTTACATAATATCAAAATTTATCCTAACATATTGAAACTTATTTTTCACCAAAACTTAGGTTTGTTTTGTAAGAATATATTTTAAAAACAAGTTTAAGATCATGTGTGTTAAACGGATTGTATAAAGAAAATACTTAAAAATTTACAAATAAAAATGTAGATGCTACTATACTCACAATTGGTTCCCATGTTACGATTATTAACATATTTTAATACCCCATACTCTTTAGTACGAAGTTGCTTCTTGTTATTAACAAATAAATACAAAAAAAATCACAGCTCGTTTTATATAATATAATTCATTTTATAGTAAAACGAAATAATGCATTAAATAGGGAAAAAATTTAAATTACAATATGAAAGTTATTTTTATTCTTTATTATTTCTGTTGTATATAGGGCCGGCTCAAGGGTAATTAAACCCAAGCAAGGGCTTTGGACAACCATTTGAGAAAGGCCCCAAGTTTTAAAAAAAGACTACTGGTTTATTTATATTTTTGAGTTAGGGAAACTAAAGACAGAATAGTATGTTGGTTTAGTGGTAAACTCGCTCTCTATCTACACGGAAGTGAGGAGTTCGAGATATTGGTAAACTAGTTTTTTCTGTTTTTTTAAACGAAGCTGGAAATCCAATTGGTACAAGCCCAACAAAAAGAACTTGGTTTATATTTATCAAATAATTAGTTAAACTAATATGTTCTAGTTCTTAATAAGTTACAAAATCTGAAAATAAAAACATTAATTTTGGCAAGGGTGTAGGGCCCTGGTTCTTTGGTTCGTTTTGAGCCTCCAAAACCGTTGAGCCGGCCCTGCTTGAATCTAAGACTTTAGATCTAAGTGTATCTAAAGGCTTTTGCCTTCGTCAGTAGGTCACCAACCTCATTGGTAAGCAACAAACATATAAGCAATTTATAAATCTCTAATATTTCTTTGTACATCACATTTGTCGTCTTATTTGTAACATTTTTCATCTTTTCTAATATTAATAACTTGACGTTGTGTCTTCTTTTTTTCTTAATAGTGTCACATACAACTGTCATGAGCAAAAACCGATTCTTTTAAGTATAATGAAACTTTTGATAGTGATTGTATTTGACTTTTATTGATAATCATTTGCTAAACATCAATTGTTGTTTATTTATAAGATATGCAAACATTTTACATATGAAAATGATATTTAGTTATCATTCAAGATTTCATTAAAAAAATAATAACAATACACAAAAGATTGTAAGTCCCGTTAGTCCGGATCTAACACTGATATCACACAATCACCAAGGATGGGCAGAATCCAAACTTGGTGATCTTCAAGAAAACCGAAACGATGAAGAACAATAACGAATTCACTTAACACCTTGCACACGATTCTATTACTTGAACAAGCAAAACCGCCTGGTACAAGATGGAGGTTCTCTAGAGAAAACCTGATAGTCTACCCCAAAACTTAACCCTAGAAATAACAAAATATTCTATTTATACCTAGGGTAAGGCACAACCCTAATGGGCTTGCCTGGCCCATATGGCCTATGACATATCAAATGACCTATAAAGGTCCAAACCCTAACACAAACTAACCCAGTTAAGCCCAGTTAGCTACCATAGACAGTTGCTTATATTTGATGTTCAGTCTCACATTTCTAGGACCTAACAATCTCCCCCTAGACTGATGCATCAAATTGTCTTCATAGTGTAAATTCAGCAACATCTTCAACAGAGACTATGGTTGTCGCTATGCTGTAAGTGTTGTGGAAGTCAGTCTCATACTTTTAGGACCTCACTCTTCAACAAACTCTCAGCACCGGGTCTCTTTCTTCTGCTCTGTGGTTAGCTTATATTAGGATCTCGAGCAGCTTTGCTTGAAACATCTTTGTCAAAAGAATGTGAGAGGAGGAACCTCAACAACTCTTTTCTTCTTCAATCTTTCTCTTTCAAGCAAGCAGGTTCACAGTACTTCTTCAAATGCACTGTCACTGTCAGATGATGACTGGAATCTGTTCTTCTGACTCAAGTACACTTTGCTGTTGTGATGCTTCATGCTTTGTCGGCAACTAACAGCATCTCAATTTTCAGCAATCCTTGTTTCTTGATCTAAATCAAGATCTGCACAACTCCCAGAAATTTATAAGCAAACATTCTTATGCAACAGGGAAGTACCGCATGAACACTTGATACATCCAAGTACTTGTACACAGATCAGAATTCAAATTTCTTTCAATCTTAATAATTTTTAATAAAACAAATAAAGCACTCTGTTTTTGGATTTTATATTATTTTAATTTTTAGTTTTAAAATATAAAAATATAGACAGAAACACAAATAAACAAAGAAACTAATTCAATAGTTACAACTATACAATTTGCAATGGATCAAAATCGTTTTCAGGCGGACCAAGAAACACTTTTCAGTGCGAACTTATTCAGATCGGTCTATGCAATTGCCAATATGTTTGTCCCTTAAAATTTAACGCTCAACTTTCATTTTTCGACTTCATGATATGCTTAAGGTAATATTATACTATAATATCCATATGTCCCATACCATGACATACCCCCGCGATCAAGGTAAGCACAACGATTCATCATAGCAGGTGAGTATACTGAGATTATCCTTTATCTTTTACAACGTCAGACTATTGGTGAACAGGTCAGTACTTCCGTACAGCAGAGAGACCAATAGTTTCTAACGAGGGTTAGGCAAATACCTTATTTAGTATGTTTGAATTCATGGAATTTTCTCATGATGACATTTCCTTTCTTTTAAGGTTTTGGCCCTTCTATTTTGGCTCTTTTAGAAAGATATCCTGACTGTGCCTAGGTCTGCATATAATCTGGATGCAACCGAGGGCAGCCAAGATATCCCCGATGACTCAACAGCACAAAGACCTGAAACTTCAGATGTTGGCTATCTATAACACAAGATTTAAGACCATGAAATCATACGCCATGTATGTTACCCACAAGATACATAGTTCGTTACGTTTATATCACTTTGAGCGTAAGCCTACCGACATATCACATTAGATCCTAGTCTTTTCAGCTACAACACCTTAAATGTGTCAGTCACGCCCTTATCACGAATATTCATTTAATTTCCCATGACTTTTTTTTTTGTATTTTTCTGTTTTTCAAATATATTTTTTTTGTATTTTTCTAATTTTCTCCCCCTCAAACAATACACATATACATATATCGCCCTCTTCCCCCCTAAATTTGTGCCATCATACTTTATGCACAAATTTACCTAATAAAGAAAACATATGCACAAAGTTTTAAACAAAAGGAAAAAGGAAAATATTTTTGTTGTTTTTGCTTAACCATTCCGTCATTAGATTAAGAAACTAATCAATTTCAAAATTAAAGCACGAAATTCAAATTTGTACCTTTTCGCTGATCTTTTCTTACCTCATCTCCTCCAAAGGAAACATCACAATCGTAAAAATTTGAACCTTTTTGCAACAGTGAGATGTTATCCTTCACGTTCCGGAACAACCGCTACCAACATTCCAGAGATTATCAACAGCTCCTCCTTGGTTGTTCCTGAAAAATAAGGAGATTAGTAAGACAGTGGGACCTAGGCCATCGTGGTCCTGGGTTTCCCTGAAGCATCAAAATAAAACACTTCTTAAGACACAAGTCCCCTTTTGTTTCGAGGATTAGTCATGTTGCTGTTGATTTGGATTTGGGTTTAGGTTTCCAAATCTGTTTCATTTTAACAAACGCGGTAGTTGCCTTTGATTGAACGACTTTGGCTGTTTCAAGTTTAGTCATTTTAGAAACAGATTTTTGTTTCTGAACAGCCTTGCGGTTGTTTTTGGCAACATTCCAATCCTCATCAGATGGTTTAACCTTGGAATTCACATTCTTCATTGCCTTAGGTGATGATACCTTCATCGGCTTCGAATGATTGCCATCCTTAGGTGTAACCTTTGATTATGAACATTATACAGAACATAAGGACCACGTGTACAGTGTCGAGCAATGTGACTTGGAATGCCGCAATTGAAGCACGTTTGTCTCTTCACATATAAAACATTCTGATCAGCTTGATTTGCTGTGCAGGCCTTGAAGGATGAACTGATCCCTTCTGTGCTCGATTTCCTTGCACGTTTCTTGCAGACGAAGATGAATTTGGATGTTTTACTTGTCATTTGAAAGGCCTTATTCTGTTGTGGAGATTTTTTTGTTTCTTTTTGTTTTGTTTAGACTGCAAGTCTTCTTCAGAAATCTCTCCGATCTTTCCAATTTGATAGCACGGTCAAAAGCATATTTTTCGCATTTACCATTAAGGACCAGCTTAACAAAATGCATTTTTCACGACACTAGCCTTTTGAGGGCTATTATTGTCTACTGATGATTTTGGAGAATGTAATTGTTCTTGACGTTTGGACTTCTGCTTTCTTCGTCTCCGATTTGCTCTATTCTGCTCTTTTAGCTTGCTCTGAACCTTTTCATAAGTAGCAGAGGTTCAGATTGTTCAGTTTCGCACTTGGAGCCTTGTTCACATCAGCTTTCTCTTCATCAGCTGACTCATTAGAAGAGTCAATAACACTAGATGGTTCCCGTGTGTCTGACGTATAATCACTGGGTTTGCTGTACATCATATGATGTGCGTTCTCAACATCTTCATCTATTTCAGGTATTGTCGTGTAGTTGTGATTATACGGTGGGACAACCTGATTGAATCCCAAACCCTTCCCCTTTTCGCCTTATATGCCAGCTGCACATTGCATACGTATTGAACAAGCTTACTGGATGTATCGAACTTCTTGATATTAACTTTGTTTTGTTGATATTTTCTAGTAAGAAGTCCCAGCTCAACTCTTACCAAGTCGCATTCCATGGTTTTTGAATCTAATCTGGTTTTGTAATCATGGACCCAACATTTATGTTGATTTACGTTCAGGTGGAGCTGAGCTATGTCTTTCTTTTGAGCTTCAACCTTTTCTTTGAGTAACTTGTTACTTTCTCGAAGGCTGATGCACTGAGCCATTGTATTGTTGTATTCATCAGTCATTTTGGAATTAAGAGCCCTGAGTTGAAGCAACCCTATTCCTGCAAGGTTCAGTGCACAAAAGATGGTTGACCGTGTCAATGGACGAGCTAGATTTGTCAGCGTTAGTTTGGGCTTGAGGTCGAGTTTGGGGTGCTGGGCTGCTGCTTGCTGGGCTTAAGGTTTCTGCTCAGATACTTCTTCAGAAATAGACTCAGTTGATTTTGCATATAGATCTTTGAGATCTTGGTTTGATTGTAAATGATCCCATAACCAAGAAATAGAGGAATATTTATCATCACACAAGAAGCTATCCATCGCATTTCTTACTTCCTCTTTACGCCTCCCACATTCAAGCAAACGTATCACATAGTTAGCAACCGGATCAACATTGTAGTCTCAGATAAACTCATTCAGCTTTTCTTTCACTTCATCCCGCAGGCTCGGGTTTTGATTTTGTGCTGAACTGAGAGCTATGTTCGAATGCTGAGCTTGGGCTGCAAACATCTTCGGATAATCGAAACCGGACCGGTAAACACGATAAAAATGTCCGAAAACTGTTTTTACCAAAATGTACCGTTAGACTCGTCTCGACGATACGATTCAAACGATATATACTGTCCGATGGTGATTTTAGCAACCGGTTTGTTAAAATTGTCGAAGGATCAAATTCTGTTTATGAAAACGTTTAACTCCGGTTACGTCAGCTGGTTAACTTTCCACCTTTTTGGGTACACCACGGAACAGTACTAAATTCGGAACAGTACTCAGATTAACAATCCGAGATGGAATCCGGAATCAGTGATCCGAGATGGTAATTCGGAACAGTGATCCGAGATGCAAACCGAGATGCAATCCGAGATGAGAGAATCCGAAATAGTGAATCTAGTCCGGAGTGAAACCCTAATCCGGAATGAAAGACCAAATCCGGAATGAAGACCAAATCCGGAATGAATATCAAATCCAGAATGAAGACCAAATCCGGAACAGTAATCCGAAATGTTATCAGATGCACAACAACAGTGAGAATCCGGAACAGTAATCAGAATGCTATCAGATGCACAGCAACAGTGAGAATCCGAACAGTAATCCGGAATGGATATCTTTTTCGTGATCTTCAACGAATTCGGATCCGAAATGCAAAGATTAATCCGAAATCAATCCGAAATGCAAGATTTTAATCCGAAATACAGAAGATTAATCGAATCAATCGAAATCAATCCGAAATGTAGGATTTTAATCCGAAATACAGAAGATTAATCCGAAATCAATCCAAAATGCAGCCAAAAATCTGAAATCCTTGAATATTGATCCAAATGCTTGAACCCTTCTTCGTGTTTGGTCTTCAGCAGAAACCGAACAGAATCGTGTAATATCGGATCTGAGCCTGGAAAACAGGTTCAACAGGCTCTGATACCACTTGTAAGTCTCGTTAGTCCGGATCTAACACTCATATCACGCAATCACCAAGGATGGGCGGAATCCAAACTTGGTGATCTTCAAGAAAACTGAAACGATGAAAAACAATAACGAATTCACTTAACACCTTGCACACGATTTTATTACTTGAACAAGTAAAACCGTCTGGTACAAGATGGGGGTTCTCTAGAGAAAACTTGATAGTCTACCCCAAAACTTATCCCTAGAAATAACAAAACACTCTATTTATACCTAGGGTAAGGCATAACCCTAATGGGCTTGCCTGGCCCACATGGCCTATGACATACCAAATGACCTATAAAGGTCCAAATCTAACACAAACTAACCCAGTTAAGCCCAATTAGCTACCATAGACTGTTGCGTGTATTTGATGCTTTAGTCTCACACTTCTAGGAAATGAGTGTATTTACTAAGATTTGTGATTTGTAATCACATTCAAAAGGAAATGAGTTGCATAAAAAGGAAAGTCTAATTACTTTAAAATTTGTGAAAAAAGAAGAGCAATAAAAGTCTTGTATTTTCCCTCCTAAATCAAAACAATAAAAGGTATAATAATGACACATGACAATTAATTGCTTAAGAGAAAATCATATGGCTTAAGATGGTTTCGATTTATTATAATTTATATATAAGTTATTAGTTTAACTTAGTTGGCTTATACAAAGGAACATAATTAGTTAATTAATTTATAAATTTACAAATATGCTTTTATTATAACATTAAATACCATATCAATTAAAACATTTATAATGGTTTATAGTTATTATTTATATCCTTATACATTATTTTCTTTTCATTTAAATTCTCCACACAATACGTAAACCGTAAAAAATAGAAAAGAATACCGCATACCCACATTTACGTAAGCCGTAAAAACATATTTATCTTCGTAAAAAATTTACACCAGCGCATAAAAAAACTTACATTAGTCAAAACTACCGATTCGACAATTTTTTTACTTTTTTTACAGATGTGTTTATAATATTTTCATATACGTTTGTGCAAAAAAAATATTTTTGCCCAACCTGCGCAGAAAGAAAAAGTTATCACAGTTTATCACAACTTATAATGATTCACATTTAAACCGAGCCATATAATATATATATATATATTATATATATATATATAGAACAACCTTTAGATGCGAGAACCGTAGAAATCATTATCCACCCTAAATCTCTGATGTATAAGTGGTTGAGATTAATATGTTTAAGTTTAATTTGTCTTTTAGTGATTTAAATAATTAAAAAGAATGAATAGTACAAGAAGGGTATTTTGGCACATTTGACTTATGTATTATTCATATCAATATGTCAAACTGACAATCAAACATCATAACTACATCACTTTTTATGTCAACATTAATTATGTTTATCTATTTAAAAAAGAATTAATTATAAGACATGATTTTTTATCCAAAAATTACACTACATGTATAAAAAGAAAACGTCTTCGATCTCTGATCTTGATCTTCATTTTCTGTTCGTTATCCTCATCATTTGAACGTAAAAGCCCCACGCCTATGAAAATCAAAGAAAAACAGAATGTTTACATTCCACAAATGTTTATAGTAGCTCGGGCTGGTGATCAGGGTCGTAAATATAAAAAAAAACATTTTTCTACATCCGACACTATGCGCGAATTTTTTTTTATATTTGATCCGTGTGCGATTTTTTTACATACGACAACGTATGAGAAACAATTTTTTCAAACGTATATAAAACTAAACATTTACGCGTGCCAAGTTTTTACATACGTTTGAAAAATAGATTTACGAGTAACGTTTAGAGGAGCTCGGACCGACGATCAGGGACGTAAAAACATTTTTTTCATTCGACACCGTGCGTAAAAAATATTTTAAATTCGACAACTTACGTAAAAACATTTTTCAAACGTACGTAAAAATTATTTTATGCCTTCTGTTTTTACATACGTTTGAAAATTAGATATACACGTCACGTCTAAAGGAGCTCGGGTGGGCGATCAGGGACGTAAAAACACTTTTTTAACACGTTGTCAAAATATTTTTTATTTATTTTTATAGTGGTGTTCTCATACTCACTTCGTGTAATGTTTACGCACTTTGTAAAAAAAAATTTTATGCACGTTATCAAAACTTTTTTACAGCACGTTGTCGAATGTTTCTTTTTTAAAGTTGTAGTGCAAAGTCATCACATGTTAACGAATGAAATAGAAAATTTTCAATTTAAACATATAAGACAAATATAGTTTGCATTTTATAAAGAAGATTTTGTGAGAATTAGGAAATATAGAGCAAAAAGAAATAGATATCATTTTTGATAATTTTGTATTTTCTAATAAATATATAAGACAAATATAGTTTAGCATTTTATAAAGAATGTTATGTCATAATTAGGGAAAATAGAGTAAAAAGAAATAGATATCATTTTCAATATTTTTGTATTTTCTAAATTACGTAATACTTTTGGTGTTTAATTTAAAACCTAAAATATTTTTTTCTAATTTTAAATACAAAAAGTATAATAGAGATAAAATGAGAGAGATATTGTCATGTCACATATTAATGTGATGTGATGTATTTTAGAGATAAGAGAGGATGTGACATTGAGAGATAAAGACTAAAATATCCTTTTAAATTAAATTAATTATAGGTGATGTGTTAAAATTATATTGGATGGGAGAAGTTCTCATGGTTCTTACAATTGGTAATGGTTCCTCTTTGAACCGGATCCTATATATATATGGCATAAGCTAACCAATTAAAATGTCAACGGTCTTAATTAAGTCATAGACTTAGACCAGACTAGCGTACATGATCAAAATAGTATAATACGCTAGATTAAGCGATGATCAGATAGAATGTAGTTTAAACCTAACAAGTACTATACTTGTATAATATGGGTAAACTATAAGTATTCTGGATTTTGAGATTAAATGAAAGGTTAAACCCGTTTCGGTTAATTTCCGTAAACTAGTTACATATACTTAACCGTGCGCATATAAGCGATATCGGGAAACCGGATGAGTCATGGACAAATTCTATATGCCGTTATACTTTAATTAAGTTGTAATATCAGTATGATATCAACTTACATACCCGTTAAGATTTTAAAATAAAACTATGCTTAAGGACATTTTGATAATTATATATAATTTGGCTTTACTCACATTTAGCTATGTTTACTATATTTAAAGGCTAGTGTATAACTAATGTTTCATGTAAATTAAAAAGTCATATTAATACTACATTTCTTTTATTCAATCCTTTTTATTTTTAAAGTCAAAACATCTTAAATAATTAGTGTTACCTTTTCAACTTTTTCCACAAATTTCTAACTTTTTTTAATAAATATCATACATCCTACTTAAAATAAAGTTATTAACTATCTCATCAAATTTTTTTTCCAAGATACCTGCGACATAATTATTAGTTTTTATTTATCGTAACATTTATTTTGTTTTATGATTTTCAATCATTGTAAAACACGTATTGATATTCTTTAAGTACATCAAAAACTTTATTTCTTTAGAGTTTCTCAGTTGTTATGTTGATGCTTATACCATAACGTAACCATGACCGAACCAATATCGATCTAAACTGAATTTCTATCGTATCACAGCGGGTAATCCCACTTGTATATATTAATTACCCACATTCTCTTCACTCACTAAGTTATCATTCAATTTAATACACAAATATGTGGATCCCATTCAATTATGTAGGCAATGGGTGTCAAACGAAATCCACTATCCATTTTTTTTCTTTGGCATATTTATAAGTTTTTATTCCATGCGATTTATTTTATTTTTCTTTCTTAGAGTATAATAAAGATACAAAATAACCCTTATGGCTTATTTTGGATTTTAATATACCATGTCTTTATAAATTTCTTGTCGTCGTCGTCGTTATTAAGCCCGGTTTCTCAAGGTACAACAGCGAAGCGGTATGTACTGCCTGGGATGGTTCATGAGCCCGAGTTTACACCGGGGTAATTGTAGTGTTTGAACTTATGGAACAAATAAGGATGTGATGGTGGTGGAAAACAAGTAGAGAGCACTCATCTCTCTAGTTGGTCTTCAAGTGTTCATCCTCCTTCTAGTATTCTCTTTGTATCAAGCAATACCATATTCTTATATACACAAAAATAAGCACATAGTCTACTAATTGTACAATAGTTAATTCACTTAATTAGAGACTTAAAAACTCTAATAAAACTAATTAAATATCATTAGAAGCTCTACTCAAGAGTTTCTCTTTTATTCACCACATAAAGATTATAATTAACATTTATAAGTTCATTAAATTATAAATATATTAAATATCATTCACCAAATTTTCAACAATCCCACACATGAATGAAGATCATTCTAAACACATAAAATTTCCAATGGAACCTCGACAGTTTGTTACCCTTTGAACCTTCGCTCATGAAATGCACTTAGCCCACAAGCTCTGAGTAGACATCGATGTCTTTGAACTCGTCTGCCGTTTGTGTAGAAGACAAATACACTTCACACAAGAATCTCCTTAGTCGGGTCATCTCCTCATAGTCGTGTCCAATAATGGTCGTAGAACACTTTCCTGGTTCTGCGAGAGCTCTAGGAATTGTGCCCTCAATTCCATTCGAAGCAACCTCACTTCTCTCTAACATAGGTGATTCTCCTTAGATCATTAAAAACATTGTGGTTATCGTGATTATCAAATCATTTACCATATATTATGCTTAGCCTCACTTTTTGTCACTGAATATTATAGGAATAGACTAGGACGTATTTAAACACCCTTTTATACTTTGGGGGTATGTATAACCATATATACTAGCTTATGCATTTCATTTATTTCCCAACAGTGACCACCCTTAGGCATATGAGTTAGTTGTCCTATTGAACTTAGATATTGGGATCTCCAGTCAACTAAGTTAGGTTTCCTTCACATACCCTTTTTAATAGGCTTTAGTCTCATTCCACAACTTGATCGTAATAAACCCTCGGGTTGTTGGATTCATAACATTATCTTTGACTTTGTCCAGTCATAAACTTTACTTATTTGAGATTAGTTGTCATGATGTGTTCTTAACTCACAAGTTAATTTGCCTATTGTCAACTTCTAATACTATAACATCAGTTGCCATCTGAATCTGGTTATAATATATGTTTTTTTAAGTAAACATATCATTTAAGGCAAACACATATCCATTTTGCACTACGACCTTTGTGTCCTCCACTTAGTCGTTTGTTTGCAATGTTAGATTGGATTACAAAATCCTTATTGCCAAACTTTTATGATACAAATGCAAGACACCCCCACATTTAAGTGTTATAGGATATCATCCAGATGTGGTAATGAAAACCATTTCTACATACCCTTATAGGGTTTTTTTTTAATGGATCCTCCCCCACATTTCTTGCCGCCTGATCAAAATTTCCGTAACTTCACTTATGATGACATTTATACACAATGATTGAACAATATCAACCTCATTGTATCAGTGAATTCAACTCATATTGCATTAGCTTACATAAGCTTTCGAGCTGACTAAAGCAACACATTCCATTGTCATAAGTTTGTCACCAACTTAGAATAATTCTAATTTAACATCTAAAATAAGCCTGGACAATGAGTTCTCGTCATTAGCTTTTCGAACAAACTCTTCAAAAGTTACATTTCTTTTCCTTATAATGAATGAAAATTCTCCCTCAACTTTGTCTGTACACAAATTCTTTTTGTGTTTATAAACATTTGAATGTTTAGAGTTAATTAGTCTCCGTCAAGACCCATAATTAACCAAGTACTAGTCTAGCATACTTTAGACTACAATACTTTAGCATGTGAACAGAAGATGCATCATGCTGATTCTTCACAGCCCTAAGGATATCATAATATCACTTTGTAACATTCATCCTTGTTAAGAGAAAATAATGAGACTTGATTCATAATCTTAAAACATCAATATTTAGAAAGTTCCCAAAATTATTGTATATAGCACATAGCTAATTTTTATCATTCAATTAAGAACATAACTTGATTACCTTTGATCTCCAACACTTTACCATTGACTCATAAAGACTTAAACATAAGTCTTAATCCAAGTCACTTGGGAGCACATTCATCACCGACAAGATGAATGTTCCTCGTCTACAATCACTATTATATGTGAGGTAGAGTCAACTAGATTGACACTCAACAACATGGCATTCATAATTTTCCCATAAGTGATTTGTACACATCTATAGTTATTCATTAGTAGATATGTATATTTAGGATGCTCTCCCAAACGAATATAAAATCTCCATATAGTTCTAACAATAATCAAGCGGTAGACGTAGTACGTATAGATCACCCAAAATAAATCTAGCAAGATTTATCAAAGGTATACAATAACATATAGTACTTTTTCTTTCATACGTTAGAATTCACACTTGTGAATTTTCCAATCACTTCTAACGAAATATGTCGACATGGATCTCGTTTGTGCATGTCATCTAAATACACTTGGTACGTTCTTTCATGATTCTTTCATGATGTGGTTATACATTTGATGTTTCTTCTTTAAATTTTAGCCATTGTAACAACTCTCATGTTGTTTTTGTCCAAATACATTCATGTACTATTCGTTTAAAACAATATTCTTTTAAACAATGTATAGTTGACGTTATAATTACTTTCTACAAAAAATAATTTATACGTCACAAACATTAGTGATTTATTTCTTTGTAAAAAATTGCATGTGTTATACGAAGATATTGAAAACAAAACAATAAAATACATTGGAAACTAAATCATAAGTGCCAAAGATTTTTAAAATTTAAACGAAACATAGACGATATGTAGACATCAAATATCAAAGTGCTTATATCTTCAACACTTTATAATCTGACCGAAATCTTCTCAAAGATATCGTCCCATGGCATGTCTTGAGGTACTCCCTTAATAAGACTCTATGCACTTGTAGGTACAAGTTCCCCATTTCATAATGAAACTTTAAACTTGGACAATTTTGCTCAGAACAACACCAAGTTGTTACAAATGATACATTTAAGTAGTAAATTAAACAGCTAAATTTGTTCACAATAACACCAAGTTGTTTTCCATCAAATAATATTCACGAGATTGTTACTTTGTTCAACATATGCTATTCTAGCAAGAGTAGCAAACCATTTGAATTCTCAATACTTTGCCAAACTTTGTTTTAAAAATTATTTTAAAATATTTCATTTATTTTGCAATGTACAATATTCATAATATTAATTAGAGTTTATGATAACATAAATCAAAATCCAAAATATCAAACTTATATTGTTTAGTCTTACTATGCATGTACTAAACGTTTTCTAACATGCATGTTAAAAAATGTTATAAGGGGCACATTACAGAGACAAACGTTTACATAAAATGTTTTCCAAGGATAAAGTTTATAAAATAAACCATTTCTCATCATTTTTAATTCACACTAGCAATTAAATGTTTACATAAAACATTTACATTCATTGCCACATACAATGTACAATCTCTAACACTGTATTTGTGATACACATTTTCTAACACACTTGGTAGAAAATTTAAGTCATTTTTTTATATATAAAATGTGACCATTTGGATTTCGAAATCACAAATTAAAGTTGGTGATAAATCCCACAAACTACACCATCACTTTATGGTGATTTAATTTTTATATTCTTACTCTTGTAGATATCCAATCTCATCAAGTTAGGCACATAGCTACTTTAATACAAGAGACAATGGGTGAAAAGAATCTCACTTAATTAGAGATTTTATTAGAGACATAAACTCTAATAAAAACTAATAAATTGACAAAAACTCTACTTAAGAGTTTATCTTCCATATAAAAAGTCTAGTTAGTAATTATAATTTCATTAAGTTTATATAAATAACAAAACCATCACTTTATGGTGATTAAATTCTTAAAGTCAATCAAACATCAACGTCAATGTATGAACTTTTATTTCTAAACCATACAAAGCATAATATAAATGTTTATATTCTTAAAATCAATGTTATAACAAATTACTTATATAAGTGTTTACATAAACATTTTAAAGCATTTGTATTTTAACATTTTTAACAATCATGTTAAAATGAAAAAAATTCTAACGCGTACGTTAGAAATATTAACATTTCCACAAAATGTTAATTCGACTTGCTATAAACACATATATGGTTCAAATAAATAAGTCATTTCCAATACACATGTTAGAAATAAACAATTAAAAAATTGCTTCCAAACTAACGTTTTTCATAAACGTTTCTAACACACATGTTAAATGATTACAAAAATCATTATAAGGCTTATTAGTTTATATAAAATAGACTTATATTTAACACTCAATTTGAACCATATTATATAAATAATATAATCATTTCTAACAAGCATGTTAGAACATGAAACGTTTACAAAAATGTATGGTTTACACTAATAAACTGATCTAACACAAAATTAGAAAAGATTAACGATTCCAAAATCGTTTTAAAACCAAACGATTGAACCAAAACTATTCGTTTTGTACCACGTTATAGGATTTAAGATTGTATCTCAATCTCAAGAAATCCAAACACAATAAGTTGTACTACATACACATTTCCAAGAAAATATTATAAGATCATGATATCTAAAAATATTTTATTTATTTGTTTCTTATTATAAATCTTTTCATGAACCCAAAATCCTTATAAATAAGGTTTTAAGATTGTAGCAACAATCTCTCGAAATCTGTTTTAAGTTTGTAGGAATTATGTTCATTTTTTATAAAATATTAATAACGAGACTCTCGTTATTCGTGAAAATATCATAGTACAATACCTGGTTGCAATAACTAAAAAATAATATAAAATATAATTATATGTACCAATCTTGATTCAAGCCGCATCCTGGTGGTTCATTCACGGACACTTGATAGCATCATAGACTCGAGTATTCATTATCTTGAGTCTTGAAAATACTCTTGACTGCAACAAATAGCACACTAAAAACGTTGACGATTTTGGTTAAGGCACGTGTTCAACACGTTTCCATTAAAACAGATTTCGCGCCTCTACTAAAGATGATGCGACTGTTTCTCAGGGTATAACAATCGAAGCAGTATGTACTGCCGGAGATGGCTACAGCCCGAGGTTACACCGAGTAATTGTGTGTTTGAACTTATGGAACAAATAAGGATGTGATGGTGGTGGAAAACAAGTAAAGAGTACTCCTTTTTCTAGTTGGTCTTCAAGATTATGGGAAACTTTTAGTGATAAATATATTAAATAAATTCAATTTGCAAATATTTTATATTTTGAATAGTAAACTTTGGTATCTAGATATCATATGAGGTGAAGAGTGATATTTACTGGTGGAGATCGATGAAGCGTGCCAAGACTTCACTTGGTTGGTCGTCATATTTAGTACATAAAACGCATTACTTTCCTAGAGTTATTTAGCCCCTTACTTTTTTTATAGCACTAAACGAGCTTTCATTAGCAAAAAATCTAACCTATCAAGATGACAGGCACAAAATAAATTAAAAAAATGAAGTTCTCTTTTTGATTTTTAGAATTAACTTTTTTAATTGTAAACTTCATTAGAAAATCGACAACACCAACCCACCAAAAAAGGGGCAGGCGCAGCCAAGACAATACAACAAAACTAAAACATGTAATGGGGAAACTACACCAATCCCTCCATTGGAGGGATTAATATATGGATCTATGTTTAAGTCACCAAAATTTATCGACTTTCTTTCTTTAAAAATGTCTTCAATGTTGGTACCTTTCAGGGGCGGATGTAGCTTATTATAAGGGGTAGCCTCCGTTACGCCTTGGCGCTTCGACGGTAGTGTAATTTGGAAAAATTTGATGTTTTTTCGATTTCGTTACCCCTATCTTTTAAAACGTTACCCATATGAAAGTTTTCTAGATCCGCCACTGGTATCTTTATAGGAAAAAATCTTCTCGTTTCTTCCTTTTCATATATGCATCAAAAATCTATCAAGCTATCAACAATTTCCCCCTCTTTCTTTCCCAGGGTAACTTGCATTAAACGCTAAAGTGTTGCCACACCATGTTAAGTCTGAGTTTACGAGGTTTGTGAAAAAAAGTAACAATTAAGCTCAAAACGATTTTGTATTGTATAAAAGATAAGTAATCACAAACGAGAAGTCATCGTAACAACTGTTTTCATTAATCATAATTGATTCAAATGTTTTATAGAAGGTTGATTCTACAGACTCCCCCTCAGACTAATCACTATAACAAAGACTGTTCATACAAAAGAAAAGGTGATGTGTAATGATGAATAAATCTCTAGCATGTGAGATCTATTTATACTAAGTACGGAAGCTCTGTTTGTGATTGGTTGACATTACTTTTATAGTGACATCTAATATTACTAACAAAAAAGATTGCATAGATGTTTGCAACATCTGTTCTAACTATGCTAAACACTGATTACAAAACAAGTACTGTTACATTGGGAAACCTCTATTTAGTCTATCCTCTGTTGCTTTGATCCAAACATCTGTTTGACCAGACAAATATTTGGTCTTTTTTATTAGACCTTTCCTCCAACAGACTTTAGGCTTTAACAAACTTTGGTTCTTCATTAACAGCGGTTCCAAGGTTTTGAACAAATGTTTGCTTATCTTCTACAGATGCTCTACTTTAGGTGTTCAAGGTTCACTATCTTTGGGTAGAATCTGAGTCAAGCTTCTATTTATTTCTTGATCATGTTTTGGCTTTTGAATATCATTTGTTCTTTTGTAGGTCCAACACACCATCGTAGCAACCAGACAAGCCAAAAACATGTGGTCCGTAGACTCCTGGTAATCTTCACCGAAAACATATATCTCCGAGGGTAATCTAACTAAAGTCGAAGGAGTCGCAAGCTGATTCAAATCCGTTCTTCATTTAAAGATATTGCACTTATTGGTAACCATTTGTATCGGTCAAGAGCAAAATTTTGACTATATTCCCTGTTGAAACCCCAAAGCCTCTTAACTGAACCTACCGAGAAGGATCTAGAATCGTCACCTAACCAAAACCAAGTTTCAATTATTAGTTGAAACAGGCATTGTGGCCAATAGATCCATGCACACCTAGAGTTTTGCCATTTCGATGATCTCGACAGGAGGTGTTTCCATTGCCAAGCCCATCCCCTACGGGACCCCTACTGGCCGAACCGTTCTGGCAATATAACATCTCTTATAAAATTCCAACGGAAATAAGTTAGGCCACAAATCTTTAAGAGGTTGATTATAAATCCATTGATCAATCCAAAATCTAGTGTTTTCACAATTATCCAACACCCCTTTGATAAGACCATGTAATTTAACCCCAATAAGACTCTTTTTTTGCCTCCAACCTGATAATAATATTCCAAAATCCCGATATAGCTGGGTTAGAGGGCAAAAATGTCCAAAATCTGTTTTTTATATGACATGCATCCATCACTTTTCTCCAAAGGCTTTTCTCTTTCTCATTATATCTCCAAAACCATTTTGCAAGAAGAGCTTCATTCACATCTTTAAGCTGCTACTTCCCAACCCTCCCATCTCTATTACTATCCGAAAATTATATACAAGATTTGAGCCATGTTGACTCCCCATAACAATTCTGACTCATGCCTTCAGCTAATTTAGCTCTTAATATAGGATCATTCAAGTCAGTTTCTTTTTTTTGGGTATTGGGAAATGTGAATTCTTATAGATCCAACACCCGAAGGAACCACTCATGATAATCTTTTTGTCATCCGGCTTCAGCAAGAAATAAAATAACCAATTGATATATATGTTATCTAGACATTTGCATATACGATATGTGGAAGCTTTTATGTAAGTAGAATCAAACTTTTTACTAGATTTGTTTTTCCGCTGTTGAAACTATCGAGTGCAAATAATTAAGTTCTTACAAATAAATAATACCCTAGTAGGCTTATAAAAGAAATCATGATCTGATCAATTGCTTTTTGGGCCGTTTCAGACATTAGGATTGGTGATGATCCCCAAATTTTTAGAGATCTTTTATAAACACACAAATGATTTACTTGTTACCAATACAACCCATTATCCTGATAGTACCATAAAGTACGTCAATGCAGAGGAAATGAATGCACTTTATATTATACTATTAAATAATATGAAGTTAAGTGAACCAAATTTTATAGAGCCTCTATCTAATGAACCTTTTTAATATTGGAAGAAACCGACCAAAGAAATCTCTTCAACAACGACTCTATCCCTTCAATTACTTTTATGAGAGCTTTTAATAAAGGAAAATAATATATCAAAAGATTTTCAAAAACTAATTTGATGAGGGTTACTCTACCACCAATGGAAAGAGTGAAAACCTTCCAAGATGATAGACTCGCTTCAATATCTCAATGATAGCACTCCAATTATTAACTTTATTAATGTTAGCTCCAAAGATTATTCCTAAGTAGACGTTTCATTAGCTTCCCTCGCTTCCACTCCAATACCTATTAACGAAGATTTATGAAGATTAATCATTAAGCCCGAGCATAAGTAGAGAATTCTAAGAAGCCTAGCCGCATTCTTGACAATAAATCTAGACCAATCCCCAAGAATCAATGCACCATTCACATATAAAAGGTGAGACACCACTGGACCCCCATTGGGATCCTAATACCATCAAAAGCCCTTACCCCACAAGCTTTTAAGAACATACATGAGACAGCCTACATGATAATAAGAAATAAGAACAGAGAAAGAAGGTCACTCTGTCTAATACCTTTAAGGCATTGTAATTCAAAAGTACACACTCCGTTAACTAGAAACGAAGATCTAGCCAAAGAAAGAATTTCTTTTATCCACTTACACTAAATCAGATGGAAACCCATTTGCGACATAATGGATAATAAGAATTCCCAGTTGACGTTGTCATAAGCCTTCTCAAAATCAGTTTTCAATAAGAACGCCTTCAGTTTCTCCCATTTTAACCAACAACTCATTGGGTTTCAAAAATAGCCGAACCAATCACCTTTTTTGGACTATTAACAAGAAGTTTTGAAATAACTTTCCAATTACCCCAATAAGGTTAATTAGACGATAGTCTCTTAACCACACATGATCTATGGATTTTTGTAACACCCTATTTACGTTTTAACCATACGAGACGCAGCGAAAGTACCGACTTAAAATTTCTTTCTTTATTGACTATATAACATACCTAAAGGTTCATTTATAAATATTTGGACACTTTTCTTACGAAGATTTACTACGTTCATTTTGCTTGACTTGCTAAATGTAATACATAATGCAAGCTATTGAACCGCTAATCCCGTACAATCCCTGCTCTTTGACTCGATCTTCGTCCACGTCTCCATAATGTTCTGACTAATCTGCAGTCACCATATAGATATAACCAACGTGTTAGTAATTAGTGACATCATATCTTTTAATTTTAAAAACGTAAACATGAACCATCTACATATCCATCAAACATTATTCATGACTCCAATAGGATATTTTTCGAACTATATACCTCAAACCTTCAAGAGCTCAACCCTTACTTATCTGTATTCCTAAATTCATCCTCAACAACAAACAGTTAGCCTCTTCACATAAACTCATAACATCGAATGGCATTCATTGGGCTACATCGCAAATAAGTATTTTCTTATATACGCATACTTACATACAAGATTCCATACGTACATCTCACAATAGCATCGACGTCTAACTCTTTCACTTTACTACTATATACTTTATATGCGTATTCGAGTTATATTAACTTATCCAGTGTTCAATCATCGAACTATAATTATGCCTAATAATTTACTTACAACCATACTTAAAAACAAGTCTCATCTCCCCATTTGTGTAATACATTCACGTATTCCTTCCCACAAGATTCAAATCTCAAACATACATATACTTATATTTATCCCTTACGAACCCGAAAATCATTAATTGTATTCGCATCGCATATTAAAACCTTTACGAACTTTTCATAGATTATACTAACCTTCGGAAGTTTACCGAAGCCTTTACGTAAGTCTTAAAAGATACGAAAGTCTGAGACACAAAATATACATAACAATCACACTTGACATTTGGTGTCCATTCTCGCCGTAAGCTACGGTTCACTCACCGTAGCTTACGATGAGATATTTCTGCCAAAACCAGAATCTCCTTGCCGTAAGCTAAGGTCGGGTACTGTAGCTTACGATCATGACTTTCTGCCAAACAAATACTCCTTACCATAAGCTACGGTCGGGTACCGTAGCTTACGGTCCTCTGCTGCTGTTGCTAATATGCAGCTTGTTTTTGACTTAGTTTGGTTTTCTTAATCATTTAGGCCAGCCCCGTGCCTTCCGAACACACCGTTACTAATAACTTAACTATTCTTATTTCTTTTCAAAACCTTCCGATTATTACATCAAATTCCCGCTCTTTCCGTCTAATAACCTTTCTATGAAATTCACGACCCGTTTACCCCTATATTGAGGTTTTAAGGTTTTATGACATACCACTCCCTTTCAAGAAGTCTTATTATAACATTCTTACTTATTTATACGTTATACTTTAGTTTCGATCATTCGAATATATAAACATCATAGGTAATTAAATACGAAGTGAATTCAAGAATTCACTTACCTTAGCGTCTGCATTTGCATCCGTTACCTTGTCTCTTTTCGACCCGTTAGCCTTCCATGCTTTCATCCACCTTAACATGATTCCCACACTTTCATGTCGTCGCAATCACATTCTAGTTAGCACACATGATTGTACACATTAACGATTGTAACGAATGCATAACTCACATTTGACTTTCATTAGTCATTTCTAACAAGCACAAAACATGTACCCAAAATCACATCTATTTAAACTCATATAATTCATCATGTCATCATTCATAACTCATATTGATATAACACACGCCATATGACTTCTTAAAATCTTACAACTGTCTAATCATGCTTCTTATGTGCAGTTGACTATCAGAAGTCAATGGTTTACCATATAAACTTTCAACTTAACCTTATATATCCGTGTCATCATATTCGGCTATACTAAAGACACTATATACATTTCATACTCATTATGTAATATGTATTCAACCATGATATCACCTAGCTATATGCATACACCATCATATTCAATTTCCTCCATACTAGTGATTCTTTTATAATTCTACAACTAACACCTTCTCATGAAATCCTTCTACATTGCATTTTTCATGTTTACTTAACATTAATCATGTCATTACCATATCCTACTAATATTCATTCATTGTTTAGCATATAATTTCACATTCTAATCTATACTAGGCATTTCATCTAACACTTGGTGTGCGTGTACCATTTAATGCACAACGTACAACTAATTAATGCATAATCTTCCAAGTTCTTACTTTCAATCATCAACACAACAAAACATCAGACTAACTTCATACCATTATCAACCTAACTTACGAGAGTTCATCATATTCAATATAATCACTCGAATTTGCACATGATTTGGACATGGGAGATTCACCCATGTTACTACTTTCACTGTCAATGGTGGGTTTCAACTTCAATCATCAAATTAGTTAAAATCATTCATAATTCGAGTCTTATTTGATGATTCTAACACATCTTTATACTCCATTTCGTACAATTCATAGATTGATCATAAACCCACTTAATACAAAATCTCCAAATCAAAAATTATAACTTACCACATGTTTGTTACAGCTAGATGGTGAGAAATCTTCATTCATGCAACGTTTTCCATTCGATTCGGACCTTGATTTGGGGTTGAATTGCATCTTCATTCAAGAAATGGTTTTCCTCTTTCTTTCTTTACATGTACGACACTACACTCACTACACACACACTTAGGCTAATTTATTAAACTTCAACCCCATTTACAAAGTCTAGCCCCTCTTGTTTGTTACTAAAACATAATTGACACAACTTTCTTTCTTTGCTAGATATTGTCATACGTTTAACTAGGTTAAATAGGCTTGTAATTTTATTTCATATTATAAAATATGGACACATACTAGTGAATTAAACAATTTGAGTTATGGGGCATTACAATTTTTCGAATAAAAGTGATTATAGATGTGCTACATCCCCAAGGGATCATGTCACACCCATAAAAATTAGCCATAATAAGATTAAAATCATTCTTAAAAAGCGTCTGACCATTTAATAAATCTAACGTTAAATCCATCCGGACCCGTGGTACGGTCATCCCCACATTCAAACATAACATCTTTAATCTCAAGGTGAGAAAGGAATAACCAAATTTCGTACCATATCTTTTCTAAGTTTCTTCAAATTCGAGCAAAAAATATGGCCTATATCGTTTTTATTTTCATCAAAGTGGTTTTATAAATCTAATTTTTTTTAATTAAAGACTTTCGAAATCCAATCTCCATTCACCATTAAAACTAGAATCAAGTTTTCACATTCCTATATTTTATCATCCATAGAAAAAGCCGTGTTACCATCCTCTAAAATAGCCCATTAATTAATGAACATTGTCTAAGATCTTTGGCTCTAAAAAACTCTATATCTCAATTACATTTTTTACATTCCGTCTTGACCTAATAATCTTCTTCGGTTAGTTCCCTTGATTCCACAACCTCTTCAAGCATCTCTAACTCAGTCCTTATTTTCCCTCCTCCCCTTCCTTATCTAACATATCTTTCCTCCATTTTTAAGTGATCTTGAAAATGTTTAAATTTCTGGTTAAGAACCATATTTTAGAAGGCCCTCGAATTGAATAGAGTCTAATGCTTTAGACCCAACTGCTTCAAAAACTTTTGATCTAGCTAGGAATTGAAAAATCTAAATGGTCTTGCACCAAAATTAATCTGAACCGTTGACAATAACAACGGGCAGTGATTCCAATGGACCATCGGGAGTGCCCTTAGACAAACTTCTGGCCATAAATTTAGGAACTCCTAACATACTAAAACCCTACCAGTCTTGCTAAGTTTGTTACTTTTGCTTGCGAGAAGGGTGAGTCTCCTAACTTTCATCTCATACTCTTATAGGCCCACCCCAGCAATAAAAGAATTAAAGTTTCTAGCACAACTTGGTTTGATAGATGGATTTTTTCTTTTTCTAGATATCAAATCGCATTAAAATCTCCCATTTAAATCCACATAGTAGAAGAGCCCTTAATGATGTTAGCAATTTTCTTCCATGAAACTACAAAAAATCAGGGTCTCACATGTTCAGAATAACCCCTGATCTCCCATTAGCGTTAATGTGATCCATAGCAAAATCCTTTAAAGCTCAATATAACGACAAATCAAACTTTGTTAAATCCTTGAATTCGGATTCTTACAGAGCCAGAAAAGTAACCCCATGTTCCTTCTTAATCATTTTAATCCAATTAGTTTTATCAACCTATCCTAACCCCTTGATATTAACCAACAAAAGTTCATTGATTGCCCGTCTGTACTCCTTCTTCCAACTGGTATATAAGACCAGTTGTTTATGATTTTCTAGGTTTGCGCCCACTATCAAACCTATCTCCATTATATCTCCTATCTCATTATCTAACTCTCCGGCCAAAGAAACTCTATCTATTTGATTAACAACGTTCTCTTCTACCTTCCCCTCTCTATCATCTTGAGATCTCGAGTTTGTCGTTGAAGATTTAGAGCAAACCCGAATATAGAGTTCTAACGTAGTATCCTCCCCATGTTAATTAATTTCCTCTATGTTAATCGGAATGCAAGTCTTCCGACTTAGGCTTAAGAGCTCATTAAGGTTAAAGTGATCATCCAGCCTAGGCCTTTTCTTAATGTTGGGCTAGCTCGTCGAACTTAAGAATGTATGTTGGGCCTGATAAGATTTTCTGGTTGTTTTGACTTCTGTTTGGTGCCATTAGCTTCCTTATTTCCTTTAAAAAGTATGTGTGTGTCCCTCTCGTATCTCTTGAAACGAGAAACATACCATCAATATGACAATCGTGGGATAACCACCTTTGCCTCTTTCATTAAGGACTCATCAATGCGTACCACGAAAACACCCCCAACTTCTCCCCTTCCATGGCAGGGTAAGGTCCTACGTTAAGCTCTTTACCATCCACCTCTAACTCTGACAGGTATTGGTCAATTTATCATTTGCTCCATGGTGTCTATCTCCTTATCATCTTCTTTGTCCAAACAATCAGGAATCCAATCTCCATGCTCATATATATATATAGGGTGGGGTTCTAGAGTGAACACTAGTGTATTTGTGAACTGAGTAAACAAATCATGACCATTGATTTAAATCATCAAATCATAAAATAGACTAGTGTATTTTCATCATCAAATTATGACTATTAATTTACACATATTATATTGATACTCAAGGACCAGGATTAGTTCATTAGTGTTCACAATTAAGTAGGTTGTTCACTAATATACCTAACCCTATATATATAACTCACACAATTTCACAAGGGGTATATGAAGTTCCTTTAAATGTTCTTTTTTGTTAGTGCATATGTTAGTCATCACGTAATAGATATATAGATATTTTATATTAACTTCTTTCTATACGCTTACAGTGAAAAAGGATAAGATTCAACATGTTCATCTATTTTATTAGAAGTTATTGGAAGCTTGCAAAATTCAGATTTTAATAATGCTATACATAATGTATGATGTGATTTTCTCATCATCTTTTTAAGATAAGAATTTATCTTTTAAGGGGACAATTATTTAAATAACGCCTAGCACTATAATGCCTTCGCAAAATCCAACAGTTAAGCGAGACCAAAAGTATTAGTTTTAAGGTGAGGTTACCAAAAGTTGGTATATTTTTTGGTTCAACTTGTAGCAAATTGTATCTAGGAACTCATCGTATATCAGTTCCCACATGCATGTTACTGAATTACTGGATGACTAATTGTAATGATATGAATATCGACTACCGCAATATTAACATGCTTCATTGTAACACCCTAGGAAATTCTACATCGGCCGTGACTAGAAGAGATCTCTGGTTCATAAGTAATCCAGTGCTTCTTAAATCATCAACGCGTTTTGGGCTTAATACTAATGGATGAGAGGAGAACTCCACAGTTAAGCGTGCTCAAGTGGGAGTAGTACCAAAATGGGTGACCTTCGGGGAAATCTCCACCGCGAAAACAAAAAACAAAGCCGTGAGTTCTTGGATGGACAATCCATCCAGGACAAAAAGGACAATATTGGTGGTGCGAGAGGCCAGATGTTAATTATGCTATCAGAGCTCAGGCTCTTTTCTGTCAATATATATATATATACACACACACACACATTTCAAAAAATAAATAAATAAAACATGTGATGTAATGGGTATACATCCGGCTAGAATATTTTCCTCTTATACTTGTCATCACCATTGTACATTATTCTTGTAGATGCCTCTGGTTAGAAAAACTAGTCGACGTAGTTTGAGCACATGCTAAGCGTTGCAACCTTAACAATGCAGTCCAACGTGCTGTTGAAGGAATGCTCCCTAATATTGTCACACCCCGACCCGCAGCGGAATAAGAGTCGGGGCATAATTGGGTTATCACCAAAGCTCATGACATTTACTAATATGTTTCATATTTAATAAAGTCAAAGTTACATTTCCAAAAATCCAAACATGTTCATTCAATACAAAGAAAATAAACCAAGTTTTACAAATGTTACAAATATGATGCAAACTGTTACTCAAAACATATGTGCCTAGTTACTCCCAAACCTCATGCAGTCTGTTATGCAACAAATACGTGAAGAAACAAACAGCAACACACCTCTCTCACCAATGTTTTCCCTCTGCTTAAACCGCTCTCCATTACCTTTCTGAGCCGCCGTTGCCGCAACAAGAACTCCGACGATCACCACCGATGACAATCGTGTAGCAACCAGAGGCCTTGCAACACTTATTATGCGCTCACGGGTTATTTGCGGTTTCGCGTTGCAATTAAGGTATGGACTCTAAACAACTTATGTGTACGAATTCAAATTTTTGAAATCTCGTTGTCGGGAAGTTAAAGGCGTTTTTATATGCTTCTGTGATCTTTAAGATTATGTGTATGATATATATCGATATAGTTATATTGTTTATAACAAATATAAATATGATGTCCCGAATTAGCGAATATGACGCACAGAATTACTGAATATGACGCACTGAATTACCAAATATAATTATATGACTCAACGAATGTGATTATGTGACGCACCGAATGTGAACTAACTATGCACCAAACTACCGAATGTGACTCACGAATGTGGCTAACCGTACGTGTTATGTATATTGTTTTATTATAGATATTGTTAAGGAACTATGTATATTGTTTATAGTTGTTGTCCCACTAAGTAAATTTTACTCAGGCGTGCATATGTATTTTATGTACATTAGGTTACAGGTTTATCCCGGAAGATCTAGAAACGGGCTCAAGGGATTCAAGACTCACAGGATTTTCATGAAAAAAAATTAACGTTCATTTATAATGTTTTGTATTTTATTGTAAAATGAAATGTTTTTTTATTATTATTAGTGGAATTTCGTTTGTGATCTGATTACCATTATGGTGATACGTCAGCCCTAGTCGGGGCGGGGTGTTACAATTATGGTAGCAGAGCCACTCTTGATCTGTTCGGGATGGTGGGGCAAACCTCATCGAGAACGATGAGTCCCTGGGGGTGATTGTAATGATACCGATACCGACTACCAAAATATTAATGTGCATCATTGTAACACCCTATGCAAATCCCAAATCAGTCGTGGCCAGGAGGGATCACTCGTTCATAAGTAATCCAATGTCTCTTAAATCACCAACGCGTTTTGGGCTTAATGCTATTGGATGAGAGGAGAACTCCATAGTTAAGCATGTTCAGGTGGGAGAAGTACCAGGATGGGTGACCTTCTAGAAAATCTCCACCGAGGCAACAAAAAACAAAGCCGTGAGTTCTTGGATGGGCAACCCATCAGGGGCAAAGGGGACAATATTGGTGATGCGAGAGGTCAGGTGTTACACTTAGACTATTATATTAACACATCTTTTTGTAACCATATCTTTTGAAAGCATACATTTTTATCTATTGAGAGCATGCATTTTTCTAAACAACTGTTATTAAGTCACTATAAGGTCTGATCAGTTTGTTTCGGCTCGTGAACAACCCTAATAAGGAATATTCGCATATCACGTTATAAAGAATAAATATAAAAAGATAGATATTCGTTAGAGTAAATTACACGGTTTGTCATTTAACTTTACATCAACTTGCATCGTATGTCATTTATCTTTAGAAATTACACCGAATGTCCTTTATTTGAAACTTTTGCACACCGTGTCCTTTATTTGAAACTTTTGCACGCCACATGTCCTTTATACTAACCTCCATCCATTTTCATGGTTAAGACCAATCATGTGCTCCCACCTGAGAGGCAAAACTGTTATTTTGTCATTTTTATATAATTTACGTTTATTGTCGTTATAAAACATCTCAAGTTTATATATATATAGAGAGGATAATGAGAAAAGTAGATATAAACGAGGAAAACTGAAAAATTACCTAAAAAAGCCTAAAAACACACCAAATTTTGTTTTTACGCTATTTTTAATGTATAAAAAACCTTTTTTTTTTAAATTAGCACTACACATGTGCATTATATGTATATGTTGAACATGTAATTTAGCCTTGGGGTTTAGGTTTGGGTTTAATTTAGTTTTTAGGGTATGGTTTTTGGGGGGTTTAGTTTTTAGCAGGGGGTGGGTTGTGGGGGTGGGTTAGAGAGTTTATATTTTTTCGTAGTAATAAACATGTATAGTAGTTATTTTTTTATATACCAAAAATAGTGAAATTTAATAAAAAATTATAAAAAAGTTGGTATGTTTTTAGGCTATTTTTGGTAGTTTTTTAATTTTATCATTTAAACTAATTTTCTCATTATCTATCCCCATATAGATATATATATATATAGGGTTATGGTAAAATAAAAACTTATACGAGTTGTGAGAACTTAGAGAACTCAGCCTTACGAAAGATTTTTCAAATTCTTTTTTACCAAAATTCTAAAAAGTAACTTTTCCAGAAAAAATAAAAGATAAAAACAACTAGTTTTTTTTTTCATTTACGGCAGCCGTAAATGCTGCAAAAATTGATATCATACTTATTTCATCAGCTTTTTTACAACTGCTGTAAGGGGCCGAAAAACACCTATTCGAAATTAATTTTTTTTATGGTAGTCTTTTCTAACATTTTCATCTACGAGTGTGAAAAAAATGGGGGCAAAACTCGCACTGGAATGCGTAGTCATCAAAGTTCTTACAACTCGTATGAGTTTTCCCTTGATTCTGGTCATATATATATATATATATATATATATATATATATATATATATATATATATATATATATATATATATATATATATGTATCGAGAGAGGAGGGGTTAGCGTAAAATGAAAACTCATACGAGTTGTGAAAACTTAGAGAACTCGGCCTTTCAAAAGTGTTTTTTCAAAATTGTTTTTACCAAAAGTCCCAAAAACTCAACTTTTTTCACATAGAAAATGATTAAAACGACAGTTTTGCCCTCATGTAAGGGGCGCATGATTCGTCTTAACTATGAAAATGGATGAAGGTTAGTATAAAGGACTTGTGATGTATAAAAGTTTCAAATGAAGAACACTAATTTCTAAAGATAAAAGACACACAATACAAGTTAGTGTAAAGTTAAATAACAAACCATATACTTTACTCTATTCATTAATACCATTTATGAACTTTTTTTTTCCTCCGTTACAAATTATAATATTAAGATACAATTTAGAATTTAAGGAAAACAAACACTGAATACATAATAAAAAAGAAATCGACGAAATTGTTAAAAGGAAACTAGGTAAAGATAAAACAGAAGAAATTATACAAATATTCCTCTACACCAATAGTAAATTGCCACCAAATCTTAAAGTTTATTGACATATGTCACCAAGTTAATGGGTGTAACACAAATACTTTCCATAAGGTAAGGCTTACGTGTCAATCATCTAAGCCATCAACGTAAAATTATACAAATAATGTGCCTTAACCTGACATATAGTAATGTGATTGGTACTTAATTAGAAGGTAGTCTTGTTTTTCTCTATTTTCTTGTACTGTACTTTTTGGTTGAGCACCTTGCTTAGCTTCTCTATGGTATCGCCTTAGAAAAAGAGACGCATCACGCAAAACTAATCATAGTATATTAGTATGTAATGTTGACTCATGTGACGTATATATGTGTAATCATTTGTGTGGTTAAAAATTTAAATTCCAGTAACTATTTAAGTAGTGAATGATCACTATATCAAGTGCTAAAATATTTGTATTCTTTTTAGAAGATAGAAGTTCAACTTTCATTTGGTATAAAGTGAGACACATGTGGGCAATAATAGAAGACCCAGGAAAATTTGGTTCGATCCTTGAGCCAAACGAGTTTTACCAGTAAATTTAATGTCGTGCCTACAGACGGGTAGATTATCAGGTTTTCCCCGGAATTTTTGATGGACTCAAATTACTCTCAAAGTACTCCGTTTAGTCCATTAGATATCCCGAAAGTAATCGTATTAATTCTATTAGATCGTTAAAAAAAATAACGATTCAAGTATTATATTCCGGTAGTGCTATTCACTTTACTTATATATGATTTTGATGAGCAATGGCTCTTTATGCTTTACTCAATTTTGTCTAATTGACTTGATCATTTTGTTTAAAGAATCCAACTAATAATTTTTGTATCTCTCAAATCTCATAAAAAAATTAGAAAACGAAGTCTCAAGATCCTAGGAAAGAAACACAGAAAAAAACTGTAGATTTTATCCTCTTTTTTTCCCGTCAACATCAACTCACTCCTTTCCCCAATTTCAAACCTCTCATTAGATACATCTTCCTTCAATCTTTACTTTATGCCACCTCTCAAATCCTCCTTTAATAATTTTAAGTTTATTAATTTTATAAGATTGGAAAAAGGAATATCTTTAATTAATTTATGTTCCAGGCCTTCTTTCAAGATCAAAGGGATCATGTTTTTGCCAAAATGAAAGGTTAATTTGAATATTAATGTGGGTCGGTGTCTTGTAGATTGTGTGGAGAGCATCAGGAAACGAGTGATCATCTTTTCTCCTCATGCTATTTCTGGATCTATGTGATATGGCATTTGATGCGGTATTCCGCCCATATTTGCTTTTCCGGTTCGCAACCTATTATGTCTTCACGAGAATATGGCCGCTTTAAAAACAAGATTATTTAAGGGATCATTATGACGGCGTGTTTGTGTGCATGGAAAGCAAGGAATGAGTTCATCTTCTCAAAAATAAGGAGGTGCTCATGTTTGGATATTTATGGATAATGAATGGGTCACCGTGTAAGGCGTTGTCGTGAATACATTGGCGTAATTTTTCCTTGTAAGCTTATGTTTTCTCTTTGTTGTATTGTTGTTTGGGCCTGGCATCTTGCTAGAGGCCGTGTTGAATAAAAGTAGCCATTCCAAAAAAAGTTAAAACTTTTATGATAAAACAAATTATTACCTGTACAACTTAATTTATGTCGTTTTAAAAAAAATTTACGAATTCTTAATTTATGTCGTTTTAATACTAAGCAGTGTGCTTGCGTACCCAAAAATTGTAGAGCTCTAGCTTAATTGTTTATAATATTTATGATGTCTAAAGTTTGAGGTAACACACTATATATTGTGTTTAAAATCTAATTTGGTTTAATTATTCAAACTAGTTGGACTCGGAATAAACACACGATTTTTTTAATATATATATATATATTGTGTTGTGGTGGGGTTTTAGAGTGAATACTAGTGTATTTGTGCAGTAAGTGAATAAATTTTGACAATTGATTTACATTTGCGTGTTGATAATCAAGGGTTAGAGTAGTTCACTAGTGTTTATAATTAAGGGGGTTATTCACAAATGAACCTAACACTCTCTTTTCTCTCTCTCTCTCTCTCTCTCATATATCTTATATATATATATATATATATATATATATATATATATATATATATTCTTGGGAACTGGGATTCTTGGGAGACTGGAGCCAACGCTCACCTAGCTCTTCCCCAAAGCCGGTCCTATATGCTTGTTATAGAAAGTAAAAGGTAACCTAAAAGGAAAATCATGAAATTATCAATTTTTACCAAGTTAATTAACAAAACAGTCATGAACTTTTCAATCTAATCAGGCATGGGAGATTTCTATCTAGCGTGACAAATTGTGTCACGTTGTCGTAATAGATTCAAAATGGCACAACGGATTGGATCTATTAGCGCAACACACCCTTTTCTTGGCGTGCCAAAACTTTTTATTGGCACAAGAGGTTTTAGTCCACTAGATGTGACAACCGAGAAATTGGTGTATAAGATTCCATCTACTGCGTTGCTACGACACATCGTGTTGACCCCTGAAAGGATTTCGTTGGTTGACGTTATGCTAAAAAGTAACCAAAGTGAATGTGAATCCCTATTACGTTT
Organism: Scalesia atractyloides; assembly: GCA_947069175.1. Taxonomy (NCBI): domain Eukaryota; kingdom Viridiplantae; phylum Streptophyta; class Magnoliopsida; order Asterales; family Asteraceae; genus Scalesia; species Scalesia atractyloides. Next base: position 17,654,334 of record CAMTDV010000023.1, read on the forward strand.
TGCTTATTTTTATTTATAATTTTTTTATTATTTCGATATTTATAATTAACTTTAGATACTTTGGTTTTCTTTTATAATTTTTAAAATTTCGTGTTTTTGTGTTCCGAATTTAGCATTATGACATTTTCATTTATATTTACGTTTTAATATAAGTTTTATGCAGACGTAGCCTATTTACATTTCAACGTAAATTTATTCCAAAATTCAATCGGCATTAGCTATGATATGTTTTTAATTTTTATTAAATACACTTTGGTGTTCAAGTTCATTTTACAATAGCAGAACTTTTATTGACTTTTAGATATCACATTACGACATGAAAATCAAAACCCCTAACGCCCCGCATGTTAATTATATGTGTTCAATAGATATTATTGTGATTTTTCTAATACTTATCCATGTTCACAGCAACAGATATAGATATGGGTTGACCACGTCAGATCAGATCTACACTATAAATCCACTATCTCAGACTTTCCGTAATTTTCATCCCACTTGTGTATATATTTATGCTTTTCACTCTATTTGCTAAAAACTTGCTTCATCAAGATCTAAGCCTGTATATCTCTTGGAAAATCAAGAAACACTAGCAAGAAAACCCTAGAAATTTTAGATGGGAAGAGGAAAGATTGTGATTAGAAGGATCGAGGACACAACTAGTAGGCAAGTGACATTTTCCAAGAGAAGGAATGGGTTTTTGAAGAAAGCGAAAGAGATCGCCATTTTATGTGATGCTCAAGTTGGAGTCATCATCTTCTCAAGCACTGGCAAGCTCTCTGAATTCTCCAGCACCAGGTCATTTTTATATTCTTCCTATGTATATATATTGCAAGATATTGGTTGTTTTATAGTCGTTGATGTTATTATGTTGAAAGTTACATCCTTTAATTAAGAAGAACAAAGGATATCTTCATAAATCTATCCCTTCATATCACTACTAGAAAACTGGGTCATGTTTTTGACGAGAGTATACGTGCGAAATACGTAGGAAATGGCAGATAGCGACACTTCCGGCAAACTCTGTCCTAAGAAAGTTGTCGGTACAGTGTCGCTAATTTAGGGTTTTCGGCTGCGTTGAATGTGTAGGAAATTCCAACGACTTTTTTTCCTAGAAAATTTCTCCCTTAAATTCTAATAGTGATATATGTAATCAGTAATACACCTACGAGTTTAGGTTATATATATGTGGTTGAGCTTGAGTTTTAATTTGGTTACACGAGTGATCTTTTGCCATGGTCTCAAAATATATATGAGTTTATCAAGTAAATACCAACAGTATATATAAGTGTACTGTTTTTAAAATTCTTGTCTACTCACTAAGTTTACTGTTTCTTAATTAATTTGTTATCCATCCACTATATTTCTCTTTATCCCAGAACGCAGAACCTTATTTTATTAATTGATGCTCAAACAGTTAAAATATACTTAAAATAACACCTGAAATCTTTGACTCCGTATGCTTCATGCTTATGGATTGAGGAATAGTTTTTCCAGGGTATCAAACTAGACATACATTCTTTATCTCAGAAGCACGTTGTTTGTTTAACTAGATCTTTTAGGTGAACAGAACCAAACGAATCTACATATTTTAATAGATTGTTTTGTGGTTTAATTTTTTTTTCTCGCCTCTTATTAATATATGTACCTAGGCTTCTAAGCTAATAACAAAATGAGTATTGGTATTGTAATACAGTCATATGTGCACCTGGTGATGATGGTAGACTAGACGAATAAGTGGAGATCGCTAGTTCAATTCATTAACTAACCGGGTTTTATCTCACCGCATTGTCGTGCTTTCGGGCGAGTGTTCACGTGCTTCGGCCCTAGGTGAGGGTTTTCCCTGGTTCGAAGACGAGTGTATCCCTATTTAATGAATTTCACAAGTAGCCTATTTAGAGCCTATTTAGAGAATTCGTTGGCCGTTAAAAAAAAGATAAACAAAAGCATTTATTACCACTAAATTAACGGTAATGACAATAAACCTTCTTCCATGCTCTAGATTACTAGAGATCTTGTATTTAATTTATGCCAATCAACAAATATTAGATACACTTTATAAAACTAGCAGATGTTTTTCACTCGTAAATCAGTAAAGTACTATAGAAAAAATCCTATACAAAAAATCCTAGTCCAAGTACACAAGATGAAAGTGCTAATCAAGATCCTTTAGAAGACTTAATTCAAGGTCCAAGACCTCTCCCAGTAGCAACACATAACCGGCGCTAACTGGTACAAAATAAGGAATCAATATAATATAAAAAGGCTTAATCTATCCGGACACCTCTGCTATCTATTTGGACACTCTTGGGTCATAGACGAGTCGTCTAGGCACTGATTTTTAGGGGTCAGCAGGTGCATGGCAAAGCGTAGAAATTTATGTGTGTAGACGCGCCGTCTAGTCCTAGAGACCCGTCTAGGACCATGATTTTTTTAGTTGGAAAAATGTGTTTTGGTGGGGTAAATTAGTTGTTGGAGGTTGAAAAGGGGTGTTATGGTGGGTAAATTGGTTGTTGGAGGTTGATGTTTTTTTGGTGGTGTAATTTGAGATTTTTAAAAAATTCTTAACAAGTTTTGTTTATTGTATAAAAATAAATTAGCGTTTTCGATCGTTTAAATATTTAATTGTTTTTACATTTTATTTTTAAAAAAAAAATATAATATTAAAATTTAATATTGTTTTCAACATTTTAAGAAGAATGCAAGTACTATATGTTTTTCCGTATTACATTTCAATGTCGATTTAACACAAACAATTATCAAGTAATCGAATAACTGAAAACAAAAGTTAAATATAACAGATATAACATATATAACATAACTTTGTATATCATTAACAATATGTATTAGCTGAATACTAAATAAAAAAACGTTTATGCATACGAGTCGGAGTCGGGATCTGGCTGCTACGGCAGATGCTGATGATGTGGTGCTCGAGGTGGTGGGAGGGTATGGGAGGTAGCCCATCTCTCTCTCTCTCATCTATCCTGTAACTCCTGAACCACCCAGCCCATGAGATCCATAAGCCTGTCGACGTCGGCTCGTAAGCGCGTGTATGCGCACCTCCCTGGGGCATGACCTGGAATAACGTGCTGCGGAAACTGGGGCGTCCCGTGAGGTGGTGTTAGTGGTGGGGTGGCGGTGCCGGTCCGTATAAATCCACCGGAGGCTCCTGGACGACCGCTGCCTCATCTGCCCGCGGATAGACTAGATCGAACTGATCTGGCAGCAGCTCAAGAATCCATGGCTCACCTGCGCGGGTTTTGAACCGCTCACCTAGCACACCGAACCTCTTCACCAACTTCATCCCCGCAAGGTCTGAAAACCCATTCGCGTCGACGGTATGGCCGACTGCAAGTGTCGGTTTGTCTCCAGCAGATGACCTAACGACCGGGCAATCACTGTGACGTTCGCCCCGACGTACAAGAAGCAGCACTCCTGCCGGTGATGGGCGGAGGCGAAGTACTGGGCAGACCGTGCGCAAGTGCGCACGGCCTCCTGTACAATAGGCATTAGTAGAAAAATAAATCGGTGCTCGTACACCACTCACGGCTGCGTCCGCAAGCGGTAATAGACGTAGCAAGCATCCGATGTAAATACCTGCAAATAATATTAGCGAAATACGGGAATTAATTCATAGTAATAATAATAAAATAATTACTGTGATAAACGTACGTACCTGTACAACGGGTCGCAACGTGTGAAATCCTCCCCTTCGCCTTGACATGCTCCTAAGTGTCATGCCCTACGACCACCTCCCAAAAGAATGGGTCTATCCACCACCACTAGCCCCTCCGTATAAACATCCGTAGCAGTCTCCTCCTACAGGGTATATACCGCTATGAATGGCGAACTCAGCAAGTGTCATCGAACGCCACACACCGGCAAGCCTAAATGAAACCTTAGGCGCAGGGGGAGGACCCTACGGCTGGGGAGGCGGCTGGTCGACCCGTGGAGGGTGAAACGTGAATGTCGACCGGAACTCGATGAGTAGCTCTCTATAACTCGGCGCGCCAGCCAAGTCAAACACACGGTGCCACGGGGCGTATACATGTATAGCCATTGTTTTGCATCGGTGCTTCGTAGGTCAACCATAGCCCATTTACTGTCGGCATTGGAAATTGTCCTTCCAGCTTAATATGTATGAAGTGGTTATTGTTAACATGTGCAAGTGTTATTGTTCGTGGTTCTCGATCCTTCGAAGGATTCATTATCGGGAAGAAGGTGGAACAACCATCGATGCTTAACAGGTGAACCACGATACCGTATCTTTGTGCGATAAGAAGCCCTTCTGGGGGAAGTTCATCCAGTGAGTAAGGGGCAACGCTCCACTGAATCCAAGATTAGGCTCTGACGATGCGTGTAAAAGTATCCTTCCTCCCATGCTTCAAATATTGGCGCCCAGATCGATGCGTTCTGATCCATCTCATGTAGAAGGTTTTTTCGAATGTCGCTCCACGCACATTCTCCTATACCCAAGCCCACAGCCACTGAACAAAACCTACAAGGACCGACTGGCCTCACATCTTGTATGCATGAGATGTATGGGTGAAACAATGTCGGAAGGAGAGACTTAAATCGTTTGATTGTTGACACATACTCGTCGCCCACTATCAACGGAAAACTGTTATCGTCTCGAATCTCTCTTTGTTTAGAAGTCCTTGAACGGCTTCGCCCCGCTCTGGGTTTTTGAGACTTTATGACCAACTGTTATGGCATGTGACGGAACATACGAGTTGTGGCGGGGGGCATCGTATGTACTTTGTTGGGAACCATGGGACGGAACATACGAGCTATGGCGGGGGGGGTCGTAAACCGAAGTTGTGCTTGCTTTTTTGTTGGTCATCCATGAGTATTTTGTTGGACAACCGGTGGTTTCTTGGTGGATTTGGTTGGAGTCAACACCGCTTTAATCGTTCCCAGCAAGCTTTTTTTTCTGAGCAGGGGGTGTGACTCTAACTGTTGCTGAACAATGTTTAGCTCTTCTACCACATCAACGTCATCCGATATCAATCTACATGGCTAAAAGTTAAGCTTCTGCTAGAAGATGTCTACGTCTTCGAGTTGAATTGGACGCTCTGCAATGTTAAAACAATGCACTGTTTAAAGTCACATGAATAACCGACATATATAACACACATCGCTTCACGTTTAGCAAGTATTACCTGCACGTAAATACTTTTCCATCCTTAAAGCACACGGCAACCCACAATTACAACATTGACATCCACAAGATCGATGAAAGCGTTGCAACACGTCTAGTTTCCTAAGTAGCTCTCCACTCAACAAGTCAAGCGCTGTATGGGAAACTTTTCCATGTAGGTGGTAAAATAACGGGTTTTTTGGTGGTTATTATTTTTTGATGCTTTCTCGAAAGCTCCTCCTTATTTCACAGTATTGTGTTTCAACTATATCATTGACACAACCTACTATATAGTCCAGCGAGCTCCTATCTTGGACGTATCTCTTTAAATTCGCGTGTTGACTCTCAACTTTGTTTGTGGTACGCTGCCGAAGTTGCGACTCTGATCAATCCACGCAACGACGAATATTTCCTTGTAGTCTTTCAGCAAGTTATCATACGCGTACGTATACACCCTAAAAAGTATCAATAATTAGTTAAATGTACATAGGTAGGTCACATTTTATTACAAATTACTTGAACGTTTGCACTCCACAAGTCGCTTTTGCAGGTTGCACAAGTTGTACTCGTATATGGGTATTGATGAAGACTCACACAATCTCCCCCAGGATGAAAAATTTTTTGCCAGATTTCTTCTGTGAATGCCTCTTGTAGTGCTTAAAAATATTCTGTTGTATGTGAAACCTGCAAAGATATCGAGAGGCGTTTGGAAAAACGTTAGCACATGCGTTAATTAGGGCCAGGTCTCTAACCGTTACAATCACACGTGGCTCCATACATTCGTCCAACATTGACCTAATCCTCTCAAGCACCCATACAAAGTTACTACTACGTTCTTTGTAGATAACGGCATGCGAGATACAAAATGAATAATGGTGGGCGTCATACCAACTATCTACATAAACGGCATGTTGTATACGTTGAATTGTGCATGGAACTGATCAGTAAAACGTGCGGGAACGCACGCCACATTTCACTCGAGTAGGGATGAACAAAGAAGATCTCAGTAACGACCTCTGTTTCGGGTTCCTCCCGTGTCTCGTAAATAAATTGTTTGTAATAAGGATGTTTTCTATCGACTGCATGGGATTCAGTCCGTATCTTTGTTCGGCCCTAATCTTCAGAACTGCGTTTTGAACGTCTTTCTGAACATGGAAACTGTCGGGAAACTGCTTCCTTATCGTGTGAAAAATTTTGTGCGGCTCCATGTTTTGAGTTGTCAGCTACTCGATCAATCTGTATTCGTTAGGAGTAAACCTTCACACAAACGCGTGGCCCGACAAGTCGTCACAGAGTTCGTGGTTATGTTCAGTCTTTCCCCCTTTTATCCCCCATGTTTCATACTGATGGTCTAGCATAGCCACAAGGTAAAACGGGCAACCGGTTTTCTTGCTTCTAGCTTTTCTAACCGTTATTGTAGTATGGTGCTCACCACCACGGTCACATTCAAGCCATACCCTCCCGGTCCTTCCACCAATTTTCTTTGATCGTCGGGTCACAATAGCGAAACCATCCGCCTTTGTCGTTTCCTGTGCCCAGGCATTTAGATCATCTAGAGAGTTGAAAACCTGTAACATCGAGCGTTATGCTAGATTTATGTTTACTCAACTGCCCAACACAAATAAACAAGTTTTGATACCATCTCTGTGAGGTACGGATTGCCTGTGCATGGGAGTGCCTCACCACCATAACCTCCACCATCAGGATATACTTCTTGACCGTACAAAGACTATGTTGCATTGCAACTTTCGTAACCATCTCCTCATATCCATCCGGACCGTGTTGTTGCACGTACGAATATTCACATCGGTATCCATAATCTGGAAACCCATGTTGCGCAGGATAACATGGTGCATCAACTTGGTACGAGTCGTCCACATGGGATATTTCATCAACGGGAGGAAGCTCGTTAAAATCTAGAAGCGCTCTGTTTTGATTTCCTTGTACACTTGACACAACCTCCTCTTGCTCGTTAGAATCGGGAACGGCGGTCTCCCCCTAACAACGGTATCATCATTAGTAAATAATTAAAACAACAAGTAGTTTAACCTAATAACTGTTACTGGATTGGTTCGGGCGCCCGTGAATCCCCATAATACGGCCCAAAGAAATAGTTGTCGTCGCAGTATGATGACATTTCACTACCTTTGAATGATATCAGATGAAGTAATATAAGCCAAAGAAGAAGACACAGAGAATTCGACGAAGTACAAATTGGCTGTGATATCAAATTCTCTGCATGGCTCTATTTAACAAAGAAATATATGCCCCGTCTAGGCCTAGACAAGGAGTATCACTTTACTACTTTACTCACATGCATGCAGACCACCAAAGTCAAAATCAACTTCCAAGACGGGTCGTCTAGGCCTAGACGACCAGTCTTGGGCAGGTCGTCTTCCGGCTCCGTCTAGGGCTAGACGTCCAGTATGATGTGGCTGATTTGACATTGTACGAGGGCAGGAATGTGGTCGGAGAAAGGAATCCTAGACGCCCCGTCTAGGTCTAGACGACCCGTCTTGAAGATGTGGAAATAGGCAGGTGGGTGTGTGAATATGTAGACCCTATAAAAAACTTGGAGACTAGACGGAAAAGAAATATGTCTCAATCAAAGCACATCAATGATTTTGTTGTTAAACTTCCCCATCCCATCGGTTGATCATGCACAACCCACATCCAACCATGGAACCTTGACGGTACACCCAATTTCCAATTTCATTTCATATGACAAATGATCTGATTCTCACAATACGTTTTTAGCGGCCATCCAATGAAATGATTAGCTGAAATCCTTTAGATAAGCCATGCAAGATGATAAATGGAAAAAGGCTACAGAGAAAGAAAAACGAGCCCTCGAAGGAAATAAGACATGATCCCTGGAAACACTACCAAAATGAAAACACACAGACTCTAAATGGGCCGACACAATAAAATACAAGCCTAATGGAGAAATTGAGATATATAAAGCTCAACTAATTACAGAGAGGTTCACACAATTGGAAAGGGTAGACTATCACGACACGTTTGCCCCAATGCAAAGCTAGTTACTGTTGGAACTTTACTAATTGTGGCCTTAAAAAGAGACTAGATTGTTCATCAACTTGACGTGAATAATGCATTTTTACATTGAGACTTAGATGAGGAAGTTACAGTTGGTATATGCATTTTATAAGGTTAATCCACTGAGAATGAAACTCGGGTTTGTCGTCTTCAAAAGCCCCTACGGTTTGAAACAAGTCTAACACAGTTGGTAACAATTGTCCTTCTTAGCCACGATTTCAAACATTTTAAAGCGGATCACAATCTTTTCATATACAAAGAGAGAAACACCATTGTGGCAACTCTCATATATGTGGATGATTTCATCATTGTAGGAAATGATCTTGTCAAAATACAACAAACCAAAAGCGATCTTGGTAAACACTTTAGCATTAAAGACCTTGGTACCCTGAATTACTTTCTTGGATTTGAAATGACACGAACACCTGGTGGGCTGCTCCTAAGTCAGAGGAAATACACTTTAGATATCTTGAAGGAACAAACATTGCCTACTCTGTAAATGTCCTAAGCCAATTTGTCGTTGATCTCGTAACGGAGGCACCACATTGGTTGCTTATTATTACTCTTTTTGGCTTGGTTGTCCCAACACTAGGTGATCAAGAATGGGATGTCTCCTTCTCTTGGGTGGTTGTAGGTCCCTTTAACATCTTAGATCTTGACTGTATTGTCTATCTAACCTAGAGTGTAGAATCCTTTAGATCAGATTGTGACAAAATACACAAATTAAATCACTTTTAAACTGGTCTTGTATTGATTATCCAACAGATTCGTTTACAATCAACCTAGACCTTACACAGCCTCACAACCTATCTCTGTGATCTTGCCTCTCTCTTCACGTTTTTCACTCTCTCTCTAGTCTCTCTATTCTATTTCTCTCTATAGTCTCTAAAAAATACAAACCCTAATCACAAAACATGTTTATATACCACATGTTTGCTAACTTGGCTTCTAACTGGGCTAGGCCATTCTCGAAGCCCATTACAATCATAAACTTAGTAATCGCTCCTATATCATGGAAAACAAAGAAGCAATTTGTGGTGTCTTCCTCTTGACAAAGCAGAATATAGAGCCATGGCCACCATGGTTAGTGAAATCTTGTGGATGCGTTGGCTTCTTAAAGAGTTTGAAATGAATCCCACTGGTCCAACATCCTTGTTTTGCGACAACCAAGCGGCACGGCACATTGCAAATCAACCCAGTGTTCCATGAACGTACCAAACACGTTGAAATGGATTGTTATTTCATTAAAGAAAGAGTAGAGACACAAGAAATCCAACCCATACACAATGACACCAAAATGCAGATTGTTGACCTATTCACCAAAGGGTTAGAGGCACGACACTTACGACTTCTACTAGACAAGTTGGGTGTTAAAAACTTACATGCTCTAACTTGAGGGGAGTAAAAAACTTGACCATATTTTGAATTGTATATTCATTTTATCCCCACCATTATTTATATCCTTAATTATATAGCCTTGACCATCGTTAATTTAGTCCTTCTCCTTGTTTCTTTCTGTATTATTTATTTCCTCCTATATCATTAGGTTGATTATCAAGAGATGAAAACAAGATATGAAGAAGTTTTGATACCATCAATTTTAAGATTAAATTACCATGGTCTTTGATAGCAAATTCCTGATATAGATGGGTAATAAATGAAGATTGAGATGCTCCTCATAACCTGTCTAAATAAGGTCAGTAACATAGACTAGGAGATGCATAATGCACAAATGTCATCTATAAAAACAAAGATGTTGTTAAGCCCAAACATTTAATAAAGTCAAAAGTCGAGAAAAATGTTAAAGTTTTAAACTTCCCTTCAAAATTTACATAATTTACCAAAATACCCCAGTTTCTCTAGTTCAAATAAACACCATCTACACGGATTCATCATGAGTGCTTTTCCAAACTAGCATAAAACATATAATTACCCAACCTACTTACGGAAATTCTAAATATTTAGTTAACCTTCAAAAGGACTTTTAACCCGTTTAACACTTAACATATCGGAAGCGCAAAGAGGGCCACAAGATTGTGTTCGTTTCAAGCGCGCCATTCCTAAGCATGCGATTTACCTATCATTCACATTACAAAAGAAAAGCATAATTAGTAAGTATTTAGAAAAATCATTTGAATCGCATCGTTGGCATTCATTTGTGATATGACCCGTTAGCTTATATATAACATACTTTGTATTTTCAATTTATTTGTTTCACAACTATACTTCAACAAGTTTACCTTTCGTCCATTCCATCATCATTCTAGTGTTTGACCTTTCATCGATTCCATTCATTCTTTAAACTTGGACTATTTGGCCCATTAATACCAAGACCACACGATGACCATTTCATTCTTGTAATAATAATTCTTTCTCCTTAGTTTGATTAACAATGAGTCATATCATGCCCAAAAACAATTATCCTTAATCTTCTATTCATTCTCACCCGTTAATAATGGGTCTAAACGTATCTTCTACCTTTTCATTCCTAATACATATTTCAAGCTCAACTCATCAATTTACCTTAAGTATATTACCATTTACAATTAAAAGCAATATAATGAAGTGTTATCTTGAATTGTATTAAAGTAACGAATTACGAACTTACTTTGTCTTGTTTTGTTTGCGACCCGGATCGATTCGTGTCCTCTTCCTTCACTCCTACAATGTCATACTCATACTTTCAATTCCATGCTTCTATCTCATATTTACATTACATAGAGGATCAACTAATCACATTTTCCTCCAATCTGAATCATTTAACCTCATATTAACGTAGATTCATCATCTTTACATTAGAAACTACTACTCAAGGCATTTCATCAAACACTTGGTATGCGAACAATAAACAAAGCATGATGTACAAGGATCTTATGCACGAATCTTACTAGTTCATGTCAAAATCATCATCTTAAACTAAATTCACAAACTTTCATACTAAATCAACTTCATTAACAAATATTCACTACAAACAAACTTGTACATGATCATTACACTAATTTACACATTCATCATCATCATCTTCACATTACTACAACTATAAATGTGTTTTTCATCAAAACATCATGGTAATCAGAATTTCAAGCATGGTTCTCACTCATTGTCATTCTAATTTAGCATAATTTCATGGATTCTTAGAAACCCATTTCATAAAAAATCATCTAAACATAAAATTCTACTTACCAAGTGTTCTAGTGTGATTAGATGATCAATCTACATGCTCATGCAGTGAATTTGGCAATGATTCCTCTTCTAATTTCTTGATTTTGTGAGCTAAGAGGGTTTTCCCCTTTTCTTCTTGTTCCAGGCGACCACCACACACAATTAGTGTGTGTGGTGTGTGCTTTTAGTTATTATATAATTTAACTTTTCTTCATTGCTAGTATGAACATTCATTTTTAAAAGGTTAAACACTTACTCTCTTAAGTTAGAATTTCCATTATTCCCTATTTAAGTTCACACTCCTAGTTATTATTTATAGTTTATTCAAATATTACATATATGTATGCATAATTAGATTTTTAGGGTGTTACAGATGTATCGCCCGACTACAAATAAAACCATCTCGAATTAGAAAATTACTTCACCTTTGGAACCATGCTTGGGAGCATGTTTAAGCACATATACTGCCTTCTTGAGGTGACACATTATCCGGAAACTAAGGTTGACAAAGCCTAGAGGTTGTTCAATATAACGTGTTTCATTAAGATTACCATGCAAGAAGATGTTTTAACGCCGAATGATGAAGTTTCCACTGATTAATGACATCAAAAGACAAGACAATGCGAACATGGGAAGCTTTAACCATAGGACTAAACGTGTGAGAATAGTCTCTAGTATCTAAGTGAAGCCTTACAACACCAGTCGTGCTTTGGAATGGTTAACAGTACTGTCAGAATTATACTTGGTTTGAAAAACCCATTTTGAACCAACAATGTTAGCAGCTTTAGGACGAGGAACCAGGGCCCATGTGTCATTAAGTTTGAGGGAAGTCACTTCATTATTCATCTCATTGATCCATTTGGGATGCCTGATTGCGGATTTGAAACCCTTTGGCTCATGTGATGAGAATAAGGTAAACTACAAGGAGTTTCGTGTCTAAAAAGGCACGATCCCCATGTGCTTCAGTGTTTAGATGCCTGTTTTAGGCCTTGTGGTCATCTGATGAACAGACGCATCGAAATTTTTAGATCCAGACGGTGGCAAATGGTGCAAGCAAATAGTAAGGTGATAGGGGGAATGGGCAAGATTGGAGAGTGGCTTGTAGTGGGTGATGGTGGTGGGCTGGAAGTGGAGGAATGGGCTGGTGTGGAAAAAGTGGAGGAAGTTAGGCTTTGTAAGTCAAGTGGACTATCAGTAGAATGTGGGTCCGTAGTTTAGTAATGGAAATCGATTCATAGAAGGCTCATGGAGCATGAACTTGGTACTGGAAATAGGAAAGTCTACAATGAAGCTTGTTAAAAGAAGATGATTGCAATCGATTGAAGTAGAGATACCAATAAATGAAAAACCTCATCCTTAAAACGAGCATGGCGAGTGATATAAATCCAAGATTTGAGATCTTTGAGGATCTAAACATTGATAGCCTTTATATTGAGATGAATAGACAATGGAAACACATGGAACACTCCTCGGAGGAAATTTGTTTTGGCATAATCCCGTAGATATAGAAATTCTTGACAACAAAAACTTTAAAAGTATTGTAGTTAGAAACTCTACTGTGCATGAGCTCAATAGACGATTTACCATCCAAGACTTTATATATGTAGCCGAACTAAATGCATGAACCCAATAATTTTTCAGAATGTGTGAGTTAAAAAGCATGGCTAACCCGGTTTCAACAACGTGAGGATGTTTCCTCTCAATGGACCATTTTGTTGAGGCTTTTAAACGCACGAAATACGATGGAAAGTGTCATTGCCTTCAAAAACCACTTTGGAAGACTTTCACTTGTCAAGAGAACTGTTTTGCACAACGGGACTTTGCTTTTAGAGGATAAAACCATGTAAAGCACGAATAATCATTAATAAATACCACATAATAATGAATAATAATAATAATAAAAATAATAATAATAAATAATAATAATAATAATTCTCAACATATGAAATTGGCGCAGGCCCCCTAGATAGATCATAGTGTATTAAATCGAATGGAGTTAAAGCACACTTATCATTCAATTCAAATGCTAAAACGTTGCCCCTGAGACATTTGACAAAAAGAGCAAAGTATTGTTTTTTGCAAAACATATGTAACTAAAAAATAACCCAATTTGTGCCAAAAGGAAATAGTATCAAAAGCCACATGGGTAAACGATTTTGCCAAGTTTCAAAGGAAGTTTTAGTTGAAGAAACCGCCATTAAAGCTTGATGCACATCATGAAGCACATATAATCAGTTCTCATACTTTCCTTTAGTCAGAACCTGTCCCATTTTCGGTCCCGGATTGTGATATATGGTTGAGAAAGTAAGACATAAACCTTGTTGTCGGTTGTAAGTTTGCTAATAGATAGCAAGTTTTTAGTCAAATGTGGTACAACCAAGACATCCCATAACTGAATGTTATTAGAAATATAGGTCTGACCCACTTGAGAAATATTAAGAGTGTTACCATTACTGAAATGTTGGCCATCCTTACCTACAAAAGGAGCCACATTGTTGAGATTATCTGGCGAGTTAGTCATGTGCACAATGGCTCCGAAATCAGCATGCCAATCTAGGGTATTATCATTGATATGACAACGACCATGAAAGGCTTGAGCAAGATTCACATCAATGGGGCATTTGATTAGAAAAAAGGTAGAAAGATTAGGACACTTATTAGCATAGTGATCGTTCTTCTTGCAAAGGTGATAGTGTGCTGGTTGACGACCACGACCTCGATCACCCTCACGACCCAATTCACGAGAATGAGACTACCGATTATTAGAGTGGGAGGAACAAAAGCACCGGATGTGGCTGGGGTAATACAATGCAGCGACTTTAAAAAGAACTCATATTTTTTACTTGAGAAAGGATGTCACGAAGGACATGTTACAATTTCGAGGGCACAAATGGTGGTGGAGAAAGTTTCAAACGAAGAACTCAAACCACATAAAATCCAATGTAGTTTGTCCATATTTTCCACCTGTTTACCAATGGCAGAAAGTTTATCACACAAATTCTTAAATTGATGTCCATAGTTAGACACGGACGAGGTACCTTTGGTCAGTTGATGCAACTTATCACGTAAGCTTTGAACACGTTTAATAGAGAAGCTATTGTAGGATTTTTAGGGTTTTTCTGATTTATGCAGATGTGGATAAGTCAAGAATTTCAGATTTGGCTTCTTCTGAAAGGGAGGCATTAGAAGAACTGTTGATTTGCATCAAGTCATGTAGCATAATCCGGGTAACGAACATGTTTACCATTAACAGTAATAGTGTCAGTCAGAGTTGGAGTAGGAGGTGATCCATCAACATGAGAGAGAAGTCGTTGATATGAGAGTAGAGGCTCCATATGATTCTTCCACAGCAAGTAGTTGGATCCATTGAGTTTAATTGTGATCATGTGTAGTACATTAGCAAGCGTAAGGGTTTTGTCGGTTGTTTGAGAGGAGGAGGCTATGGCGATCAATTGGTTGTGAAGAAGATGAGAGAAAGTATGGAGGTAGCGGCTAGGATTTTAGGAGAGAGGGGAATAACAAGATAATACCATGTAAATGTGGTTAATCTTACCACTCTATTAGTTGGAGTTGACACACACACACATATATATATATATAGATGGTTAGGATCATGTGAGAACACTAAGGTAATTGAGAAACATGATAATTATTTGTACCACACATTTTTTCTAAGCAAAAAAAATACAATTTTTGTTTTGGGAAATTCAGGGCTTTTTTTTTTGTTTTAATTGTTATTTTTTGGGATATATACACATGTGTATATTATCTATATTTAACTATACATATATGTATATACATGTTTAAAATTGAAACATAAGTTTTGTACATGATTCATAATGTACAAATGTGTATAAATAATTGTACATGTATGTTTATAAAGAAGGATTATGGTTCTAAATATTTTTTTCTAGTGTACACATGTTTAAAATATGCGTTTAATGTTGAAAATAAATACCATGTATATATGTTTCATAATATACACATATGTATAATTTAAAAAATGACAATATACACATATGTATATATAAAAAACTCTTAAAACGTGTGATTAGAAGCGTGTGTGTGCGTATAATATGTGGTCCATTTCGCATTTTTCAATTACTATGTCTTTCTCTTAAGATCTCTACGCTAAATATACATGTATCCATATATATATACGTATATATATATATATATATATATATGTATATATAGGTTAGGAGTTGGCTACAAAGTCCAAATTTTCTAAAAAGTGTAAAAAGTCATAAAACACTAAGATGTCAACCATAAAACACACTCAAAACCGACAAATAACAAAATGAAGATTACTAAAACATCATATATGTGAGTTGTGTTTTATGTTTTGCATTTAAGCCTCTGATTATTGAATGATAAACATTATTGTGTTTTATGTTGATTAGTATGTTGTGTTTTATATTCATAGTTCTACGATTGTGTGTTTGAAGTTTATGGACAATTAGGATTTGATATGGTGTTTTGTAGTCTTCACTTTGTTATTTGTGAGTTTTAGCTGTGTTTTATGGCTGAAATTGTAGTGTTTTTATGACTTTTTACACTTTTTAGAAAATTTGAACTTTGTAGCCGAGTCTTACCCTGTATGTATGTATATATGTTTGTTTGTATGTATGTATTATGTATGTATGTATGTATGTATGTATGTACGTATGTATGTATGATGCATGCATGCATGCATGTATCTATTAGGAAACCGATAATAAACTCATGAAACTCAAACTCTAACAAAAGTAATTGTAACAACTTTTTTTTCACTTTTATGTCTGACACTAATATATAATGGTTTGTTTGTTACACTAAGTTTTTTTCTATCAAAACAGATGATATGTTTTTTACATACACTACACATTAAAAACTCGTAAAATTTAAGTTTAAAAATGTTACACTTCGTAAAACATTCAAAATCTGCTGTTGAAAACAAAAAAAAGTGTAGCATGTGTGTTACATGTCAGATTTCTTTATGTAAACTGGTGCAAAAGGTATAACACATTAACTTTTTCTCTCCTGATAAAAGTTATTACATGTCAGATTTCTTAAAAAAGTTGTAACACATGGTAAAATTGTGTCCATCCATTGGGTTTCTTGAGTTTAATGAACTCACATGGGATTTCTTAAAGAAAATCTGTAATTCAGAATGTTTCTCGCATTGGTGAGGTTCTACTACAAAGTCTAAATCTCCTAAAAATGTACAAAGTCATAAAACACACCCACAAATAACAGAATGAAGATTATTAAACACTATATTCAAATCCTAGCAGTCCATAAAAAACTATAAGTACATCATCGAAGAACTATGAATATAAAACACAACATGATAATAAACATAAAACACATAATATTGGTCATTGGATAATCAGAGCCTTATCATGCAAAACACAAAACAAAACCCACAAATACGGTGTTTTAGTTATCTTTATTATGTTATTTGTGAGTTTTGTGTGTGCTTTATAGTTGACGTTATGGTGTTTTATGACTTTTACACTTTTTTTACGAAATTTGGACTTTATAGCCAACTCGGGTGGATCATAAGAAAACTCCAATTTGTGAGAAACTCGAGAAAATAATCATTAATAAACCCTAACCCTTAAGAAATAAACCCTAAACCCAAAAAAACTAAACCCTAAACTCTAACAGCTATCCCTAAAAGCTGAACCTTAAAGGCTAACGCCTAAAAGCAAAAAAACTAAATGCTAAAGCTAAACCCTAAAAGCCAAACCTTTATCTTCAAAAATTAAACCCTAAACCCAAGAACAAATTTAGCATAAATATTAATTGTTTAATAGAGTTCTGTTGAATTTTTCACTAAAAAAAGTTTTCTCATGATCCCTTCTTTGTATATATATAAACGAATAATACATAAAGATTCGTGAAGAATAAAATATTTACAATACACAATCATTTTACTTTAAGATAAAGACTTAGCATTTTTTTTTCAAAACTTCATTATGAAAATAAATCACCCAAAACTATTATTTAGCTAGGTGTATTTCTTATACTCTCCGTATTGAAAAGGAAGAGAACATTTTTAATAGGATTGTACAAAAAACCAAATTAACCGGCTTATAGCTGAGTTAATCGCTATACCTAAAATGAAAAAACCGAAGTCATTGCTGTTAATGTTTCCATACCCACGTAACTTAACTGGACTAACATGTAATAATATTTTTGTTGGATCTTGGACTTTTCACCATTTTTTTCAACATTTGATGTTTTTTTTTTTGAACATTTGTTTGAATTTATGGGATATCCTATGTCATTTTGATTGAAAGTTTGTTTGAATTTATAGATTATATCATATCATATATTTTTGTGTAAATATTCCTTATTATCTTGTTAACATTATAGACTTTTTTTAAATGTTATGTAATATACTCAAAGATAGAAATGTCTAGTAAAAATTTATTCTATGTAAAAAATTTCAAGTCTAAACTTCGAACCACATAATTTAATTATAGCGTTTTGAGTTATTTTTAGCTACGGTAGATTCACAGTTAACCGATCCATAATGGATCCACTATAACCTTCAAAATCAATTAACCAAAACAACTATAACTAATCTGTTATAGTTATGGTTATCTATTAACCGACATTTCGATTATGGCTATGGGTTTGGACAAAGTTCGACTCACACAGACCCATATACACCCCTAATGTTTAAAATTGATAACACTTAGTATTCGATCTTTACTATAAAATTTCTTACAATGACATCTTTACAAGTGAAACATTATGTGCAAGTAAATTGCCAAAGAGAACAAGTGAATTATTACCCATGTTAGTAAATTCCCATGATATATTAGGCTATGGGGTCTATTTAACATTTGGGGTGTTAAAGATGACATGATATATTAACTAGTATTGCACATCAATCCTTCTGTGGGTTAACTAGCGTTAAAGAGATTATATGTTAACATATTAACTCGAGTTAATAGATTAAATTAGGTATTATTTTCTTATTTAAGCAAAAAAACCACTAAAAATAGGTTAGATTGAGTTAACGAGATTAAAAATATATTTCCTTAGAGAAAGACAGAGTAAAATGCAGAAAAATATGTAATATGACACAGAGATGAAGTTAAGAAGTATTAAAGTATACTCCAAAATCTTATGGTATTTCTTACTCACATTAATTGTATTAATAGCTTGGCACACACAATATTGATTGCACCACTTGTGTTACTAATACATATATTGTTAGATTTAGTTAGAATTGGATCTAATTTTCTTAATTATTTTTAGTTTTAATAAACTAGATACACATAAGTAATATGGGTGTGGGCAGTGAATTGTGCCATGTAAGAATATTCCGGTTTCCGCTCACTCATTCATAATACTCATTCATAATACGATACTTGTTTTAGATGTAAAGTTTTTTCAAGTTAATAAATTTAACAAGTTACATAATTATAGTTAAAATACGTACCTAATAGAAAATCTACATAAAAGAACAGTCAATAAATAGCTAGTTTATATATTTTGTAATGGAAAACTAGTTAACAAACTCAACCACTTGCATGTATAAGGTCATCCACCAATAAGTTTGATATGTTATAAGTGTGTCGATCAATTTTTGATCCATAAAATCATTCCATGACAATTTTTTTTTGTTTATGCTAATTAACAAGGTTTGATTTACTTGATAATTCAGTATGGAATCAGTGATTCAACGCTATACTAGATCAAAAGAAGAGAACAACCAGCCCGAGTCAGAGGCTAAGGTACATATTTCTTATGAACCTAGTATCTCTTCCGTCTACGACATATCTCAGATTTGTTTAGTGCACTACACAAACACTAATTAAAATCTTGAGGTAAATAATCCTTTATGTGTATCTCATACGACCCTTGTTCCCATCCTAGCAGACTTAATGATAAAGTTCTCTTATCCACATACATTGCAACCAAAAGACATGTGCAGTATTTGAAGTCCAGTATCTATTATAAATCCAAAATCTCTCATTTCCATGACATATATGAGATTGGTTTAGAGTGTTGTTACACATGCACTAATTTAAATCTTGTAGTAAATAATCATTTTGTGTATCTCATACAATCACTAGCTATTTAATTTTTTATCAATGCATACTATTGATCCATCTGAATAATTCTCTATACAATTGATCGATAGCTCTGGCAAAAGGAAGCATCAATCCTCAAGCAACAATTGGAGACCTTACAAGAAACTCATCGGTAAATTTTATTTATTCTCCATATATTTTCTAATGATCTTATTGCTATTTTTATCTAGATTAGCCTAAAAGATGGATTGTTTATCCATTCAAATTTATCCACATGAACGCATTACTTTAATTGATATTGCTTCCCTTCATGTTTAATTTCCTTGTCTGATAAGATTAGCCAGGTGATGGGACAAGAACTCAGCAATATGAGTATTGAAGACCTGAATAACCTAGAGAACCAACTGGAAATGAGCCTACAATCCATTCGTTTGAAGAAGGTACATGCTTATGTCTTAAGGTTTGAATTGCTTTTAGTTTCGCATGAACATAAAACACATTTAAACTGTGTTATGAATATATCGCCTTAATTTGCACTTCAACTTTTTATCAACTTGAAAGAATATTAGAATTAAGGCTCAAATTTTTCATACATATGAAAATGTTTGTATTGCCTTATGATTACATATCTGCTAAACAGAAGACATTACAAAGTAGGGTTTGAACCTTTGGATTGCCACTGCAATTAGTTAACTGATTGTATACATACACTATATGGTGAAAGAAATTGGTTTTCGTAAACTAATCAACACAATGATCATTTTCTGCAACTATACTTATAATGTCTTTTTAGCTTGTCATTTTTGGTTAGTAGTTGGTTCAGGATTCCACTAAGTACTTTTAGGCATTGTTTGAAAGTTCTTGTATTTCTAGGTTGTTCGCTGCCCTTGTATGCGAAATCATGAAAGTTGTGACACTTATTTTTGGAATTCGTTGGTGTGTTCAAGCAAACTCGGAAAGTTTGCTTGGATGACAAGCGAACTCCATAGAAGTTTTCACCGAACTTTACCGTTGTTTGGTACAAATTTCCACCTAACTATATGTTATCCCCTAAGCGAACTTGCCGAGTTTGCTTGAGGGAGAGCAAAATGCCTAGAAATACAAGAACTTCCAACAAAACGCCTAGGAGTCTTTAGTTGAATCCTAAACTGCCTAATCCAAAAACTTCAACATAGTTTATGCTTATTTATGGGACAACTTATATTCATACACAATTGTATGTACTATATTACAAAGCATAACGCATTTTGTTAAGTGCAAGAAGAAATCAACACATAAAATCATGTGTTTAGTATAATGTGCATTCTCAGTGTTAATATGTCATATGCCAAGAACACAACATAACAAGGGTTTAGATTAGCTTTCGTAAGTTTTTTCATAGACTCGTGAATGTTTGAAATTCAATGTTACAGGAATCAAGCAACACAAGTGGATTTTTGTGAACACATCATTTACAAGTATTTTATGATTATACTATAATTAAATCCCACCAATAGTAAAGTTAAATGTAAAATCTAAGATGGGTAAGATGTAGACAGCCTTAACTCTACCCTGTAGAATAGAAAGGCTGATTCCGATGAGACCCCCAGCTCGATAGTAGTTGTGCATCAAGCCTTAGACATAAGACACATAATACTCAGCAGTCGGGACAAAGCTGATTAGTGCATGTACCCCCTTGTCTATTGGGTATCAACGCCACCACATGATAAATGATTAACCATCCGCCGCTTTTGACGTTATTTTTACGAAATTAGTAAAAATAACGTTAGAAATAGACTTAGGCAATTCCACTTTAGCTCCCCAGAGGCCTACACATATATACATTATATGCACACACCACAAGCGGTGGCGTTTCTCACATAAGTATTTTCGTATATATAAAATCACAAACAAAACTGATTACAATAATTCGATACGTATACTAAAAATAAAAGACACTGAAGATATAACTAATAAATTAAACCACACTTAAGAGACTTTTAAACTCTTCGATAAACTTCTTTCATTTGATGATAACCCTTATTTTTTAATGGATTATCTCTTTCGTTGCTCGATCAAAACTAATCTTTACTGTTCGATCATTGCCCTTCTATCTGAAGGCATATTACAATTAGGAATTTAAGAACATATTACAAATTAAATAACTTTTGAATTCCTCCGTTAATACAGCTTGATCTATTTCTAAATGAATTACAGGAAGAACTATTAATTGGGAAGATACAAGATTTAACCCGAAAGGTTTTCAGTTTCTTCATTTCTATATCACAACAAGTTGTTCCTAAATTTGTTTTTCTTTTCTAACATTAGGCTTGGTTTTTGTGTTCTTAATTAATCACCTAGGGGAGCTTGATGCATCAACAAAACATTGAACTCTACAAGAAGGTAAATTTTATATCTTAGATATAATCAAAGTCCTCGGTCCTTGGCTAGTTAGTTTTCACCATCCATCATCGGTGTATTCTAGTAAGTGATCCGAACCCTATATGATGAATTATGTTTTTGATTACTTCAGATATATGGCACAAGAGTGAATGCAGAAAATTGCGTAATCGAAGAGAATGACGGACGTGGTGGCCTTATGAATCTGCAACTAAGCCAGCTTTGGCGTGAAACTCATGGAATACCTCCGGCATCGTGAGAAAAATAAGGGGACGTCAAATTTGTTTCGGCAATATTAACGAAAATGGCCAAAGTTTATCATCATAAAAAAAATGTACTTAAGAGTTCGTCAAGAAAGAAATGTACGGCTGTTTTGCATTTTGGAAAATTATTAACCTTATTAGTAGCACACAACCATTATGCCACCTAGGTCTGGTACTAAAAATTCATGATACCCTATTCGAGCTTAAAAAACATGTTCTTAGGCCTTAATGAAAAATGCTTATTGACATTAGGTATAAACCTAATGTCAATAGGCTTTAACTAATATAAACCATAACAATAGTTTTGTGAGTATGCCATGTTGGGTTTTTATAGATATACCCTATTAATTTTTTTACATGTACATATCGGTTTTCTTTTTTTTTAAATAATGTGCTATTCGAAATATCGGGTCCTAACGGGTGGTCCTCCCCACCCACCCTAGACCGCCCCTGGTACTGCCACCTCCCATTATGTTTTGTCGCATAAAATGCCCATCAACAAGAATTATATTACTCTTTTTTAACCGTTGCTATGGTTGACAAACACAGCACCACAAATTTATTGTATATGACAAAGTGGTAATGTAATTATGGTCTAAATAAACCCCAAATTGGATTTTGTTCGGGAATTCAATATTAAAAAGTTTGTCATGTACGTACAAAGAGAAAGGTTGTCACATAGTTTAAGCTTGCACATGTCTGTTTGATTTGCATATTGCTGTTTAATAATATAATATATGCATGCTATGTATAACAATTGTATTTGATTTGTCTACGTACCTAGCCGAAAAGCGAAAAACTGAAAACGGGAAAACTTTGCGATTATTTTAACTAAGCAGGAAAAGATACATTTCATGTGATAACCGAAATATAGATATGCTTAACCAGTTTTGTTTAACAAAAATAAAGCTTTTACTTACATGAAACAAAATTCGGAATGACCTAACTCAACACACAAACCCACTCGAACATCCAAGTGCCAATGCTAAACTCAAATCTGAATTTTAATTCTTATCCTATCGCACTATGAATTGCTTACCAAAGTATATCAATTACCAAATCTTGATTGGACATGCCACAAAATTTCAAATAATACTAGAATGATCATCGCCAAAGTATATCAATTACCAAATTTATAAGCAACAATCTTCATCGCACACTGTGACCCACTTGCGATACATTTCGCACCAAATAAAAACCTATGATTTTGCGCCAAGAAAAGCGACCAAAAGTATCATTGGAAAAGGCGTCCCAAATGTATTCAGACACAGTTATGACAATAAAAATATATTAAATACTTATGATTTAACTATTTCTTCGTACTTGTGTCGGAAAATTTCCAGAAAACATTGAAACACTGTTTAGGAAAACACAAGGCAATGAAACAAAAGAAAACAAAACAATAACAAATTGTTAGAATTTTCTATAGAAGGTACCCTGATGACTTATGTAATACTTTCACCATTCAATAATATTATCATTTCGTTTCTTTAAGAGTATTTCTCTCTATTTTCTGTTTCGATTCAGGCTAAATAATACGCAATCAATTGCAATTTCGTCCTTCTTCACTATGTTTTAGTCAAAGTGACATGACAGTTGAACTAAATGTTCGGGTATTTGTATCAAGTAGAAACAATTTGTAGTGCCATTAATTATTGAGTTTAAGACTAAAAGGTGTGGGAGTCATGGTTGGACTAGGATTCGCCATGTAGGAACATGAATGGAAGACTACACCCCCACCCCTCCTTGATTGATGGTGGTTGGCGTGGATTGAACCACGATTACCATGGCCCTCACATTTAAAAATTTTGAGACAAAATATATTAAAATAATAATGAGGATAGTGGTTTGGGTAATGACCAAACCCTTAGGGTAGTGATTTTTAATGGTTGGTTAGAGGTGGGTGACATGACGCCTATGTGTAGGATCATAGTGGTTATGACTACACCCTTTAGGCTAATGATGTGTGTAATATGCAGATTTGTTGCAAATCCTGAATCAAGCGCAGGGAATAAATGGTGCAAACAGAAGATACAATCGATTGTATTGACAACTTAATGGTCTTTTTGGAAAGTGTGTAACGAGTTGATTTTCTCTCAAAATTTTGGTGTGTATTTTCTTAAACGTGGTGCCCCAAGTTCTAGCTACTTGCTAATTGGTCTTTTTTTGCTTATATCAATAACATTGCTTGCCATTCATTCAAAAAAAGGTGAAAGTATATATCAACCAAGTTTATTAAATAACACAAATGGCAAATTCCCCCATGTAGAGTACGTTGCTAATAATGATTGACCTTGTATTTTGATTGTTTGATATAGGTTGATGGTAAATTATTTGACATTGATCTACCTCCATGATGTTGTGAAATTCGATGGTCTTAGACACGGATTGATAGGTACATCAATGTGCGAACATTATTTTTTTAATTGAAGATGATCCTTTTCTGAGACTATGGATGGAGAAGAGATCTTTGTTCAGGGTGACCTAATGGCGGCAATTTTGATCGGTTTTATATATATTCAGTTACGTCAAATTATTAAATAACTGAAAACATAAAGTAATATACACATGTAGATTCAATAAAAAATTAAAAAACAAATCTTTAAATGAGTTGATACAAAACAAATATGAATTTTGCACATAGGAGTAAACTACCAAATCCTTAAATTTCCTTTACGCATCTGAATACAAATTGACAACATCTACTGCGGAGACTCTGCTGTACACTATGCTCGCTGACTAATGTTACCAGCATTCACCTAAACAATGATCATCGCCACGGTTTCCGTCATCAAAATTGAGTGAATAACTAACCGCGTCGTAAGAGAATACCGAAGGCTTCGAAGATCCATACAAACTTTTCTTGCTTTCTTTTACCAGTTTTTTTTATTAGCTTTTTCCACTTCCGACTTCGGCTTATGCTACCCCTGCCACTGTTCGTTGGTGTAAACTCTTCGTGGTCAGACACCGATGAAAGCGACGAACATTCAGAGAAGTTAGATGATCGTCCTTCAATGGTGTCCGTGGTGCAGTTGAGGTCACTTGCAGTCAACATTTTTCTTGAGGAACTATAGATAACCATGGTTTGTTTTTTGTGATGAATGTTATGGGTGTTTGAATTGACGAAGGAGGGTTTTATGGATGCACCATGAGGGCAATATTGTTATTTTCTACCAGCTCGAAAGGTGTTTACTTTAAACATATCGTGTAAAGAGGTCGTTAAATCGTCAGTTTTCAATCTTTACACCTACTTTTGGGTCTGATTTTGGTTACGATATATATTTTTTGCAATAGTTGGATAGTGGTATATTTATGTTCGTGAAGATATATATTTAATTAATTGACTTATGTGGGTTTTTTTTTCAATTTAAGTTAGCAAATAAACTCTATAAAAATTTTGTTATAACGAGTTATATAACTTGAATTTCTTAGAATTAGGTGATTCTAACACTAGTTTAATTCGTTACAGTACATAATGTAGAACTTTCGAAGTTCGAAGTAGGCTTTTTAATATTGTTTAAATTGAAAACAGTACAAATAATCACACTTTTTACATTCATGCAAAAAATACAAACATTGATACCTTTGAAGATAACATTAAAGAAGCTATTGACACCATCTTCCGGAGTAAAAGTTATTCAAAAGACAAATTTTCCTTTGAATACCCAACTTTCTTAAAGGTTCCTTTCATAACTAGTCATCTCGTCAGCTTTTACAAAAAAAAAAACATAAAAGCATAAAGATTACATGCATGGTTTTGAGATCGTCGTGTCTCCCATTATCCTTTCCATACACACTCGAAAGTAGTTACACCTTCATCTTACATCATTGTCGGCTAGTATTGTTATGACAAGGAAGATTGTTGGATACACCTCAAAATCCTATCTTCATGTGCATATATACTTTAACAAAACAACCTAAAAGAAAGATAAAGTTAACTATGTTAGGACTTTGGGCTTTTAGCAGTGACGGATACAAATATTTTTTTCATGGAGGCCGAATTTTGTAGTAGTCAATTGTCTGCCACTAAGTATTATAAAAAAATCGATCTGATTTAGGCCAGGCCGGGTCAGGTCGGGTTTGGGTATCTTTGAAATTCAAACCATCTTTAAAAATCAAATAAATTGCTTGTACTTGCAATGTTATTATCCGTTTAATTTTTTTTCACTATTTCTTTACATATGATTTATAACCAAATTTTATATACGATAAATTTATTACAACTATTTAATTAGCAAAACCAAAAATAACTTAAATTGGAGATAACCTAATTTAGGTTGCTAGCATTTTTTAAAGTAATCAGAAAAGTGTTATCTTTTGCGTGAACGAAAAAAAAGATAAAGAATAGTTAAATGATATATTCACTAAATTGATATATGTACACAAAACAAATCAAATAGGCTAATAAAAATAGATATATAGATAAAGAAATAGCCAAAGAAGCTAAAATATAGCTCATGAGTTTCTCATGATTATTTATTTGAAAATTAAATAAGTAAGATTCTTTTTGACTGTATGTCTGTACACCAATCAGCAATGTACTAGCTTTGAAAAAGGAAATAAAATATTATAATTAATTAAGACGAGAGTTATAGGTTTAAAATACTTCATATTCTTCATTTTGATGTTCATCTCTTTCACAGCTCCACCTGTAAATTCGGTTAACACTTTTTTTTCTTTGGCTTCACATCTTCTTCATTAGGGTCAAGTTCAAGGGTGTGATTTCAAATTTTTAATGGATGCAATCAGGATCTTTATTTGAAAGTTACACTAACTTTTTTTTTCAAAGGGTGTGTCCGTACCTCACGACTTAACCTAGGTCCACCCTGCTTTTAGGGTATTTGTATGTCCCATTATTTATTCTCATTAACCAAATTCACCAAACTTAAGAAAAGAAACTATGCTATAACCGTCCTCCTTTATCTTGTCTTGAATAGTATGTAATCTTGAGAAGTGACACTATTATAGAAACATGTATTTGCTATGGTTTTTAGATTATGCATAGTGGTTCAAGTCCCTTGGAGTGTTTTCTGCCATGTGTATGACACATTATTAAGGGAGTTTTTAGAGGAAAAAATGTGCAGTAAGTGGTTTATGTCTCTTCAATCATTACCTAATGATTCAATAATTTTACAATTTACTTTATTCAATTATTTCTAAAATAAAATGGGAACTTACAATAGTAATAAAACCAAAAAAAATTTCAACAAAATCTAAAAAACAAACTACATAACTAATAATAATAATAATAATAATCCCTCATCTTCCCTATTCAAACTCTTTAACAAAACCTAAGTTTGGGACCATTTTAAATTCTTGTGAAAATAAGAGGACCTCCATGTAAATTTTGATCTAAATTTCTTTTTCTAAAACCCTACCAGTCATCGAGCTCCATCATCATTTAGCGACGACAATGAGGTGAGGACATACGTAATGAGCAGGGGTGTGAAAGGATTTGATAAGGCTCTTAACACCATCCTTTTGGGCATTATAGGGGCATAAAGTGTCCGGAACATTTCTAGAATTATGCCTAAAGAAGAAAAAATGGAAATTAATTGATGAAAGAGTAAATTGCACAAAACATCCTTTATGTTTTCTCAAATTTGCAGTTTCCAGCCTTAATGTTTAAAAGTTGCTAAAAACAACCTTTAAGTTTATTTTTGTTGCGGGTTCAATCCTTTACAGCTAACCACGTTATTTTCTTCAGTTAAGTTCCCTCACATGATCAACCAAAACCACGTTATTGTTTGAAGTAAATATCAATGAAATGTGTATTAACCATTACACATTTTTGAAGGGGCGTTAAGAAGTTGATGTGACGATAAATTCCCTTGGAGGGCATTAACCATTACGCATGGTCTGAGTAGAGGTACCACTACTCAGACACACCATAATTAGTTTTACGTATTTTCAATTACTGAGTTTTGTTATGCTTGTCACAGAGAATATAATATAAATAGGTACCACTAATTCGTGAAATGTATAGGTGAACAACTATTTACATTGACTAGCAGTATCTTAGTTTTGAATTACTAACATGAACTCATGGTCCTTTCGTCCTTTGCGTCTGATCAGTTACCATAGCAAGTGGCACCTAAAACAAGTATAATGTATAAAGGTTTAGCTTAAAAGACTCGTTTCCCGTTTCGTTTGGGTCTTAGGGTAATTCTTCAATCTTCACTGACTAGTAACCTAGTTTTGAAAAATCTCATTTTCGGTTTACATTATCCCTTTCTAACATTACGAATGACGATGTTATGTTATGTATAGCTAGTGAATATTCAATGCACGTAAATTTCAATATGAACTTTTACATAAACAGATCCACATGTTCAAGCTCTAAATCAATTCATTAACAAATAACTCACACTAACTCTGCTATACACGATGCACCTTGCTGGCAAACCTTACGAACATTCACCTAAAACTTGAGCCGAGCATCTTGAGTGATACAAATAACATCCGTCGCTACAATTTCCATCATCAAAATTAAGGGCGTAACTAGCGGCGTCGTAAGAGAATACCAAAGGCTTCGAAGATCCATAGAAGCTTTTCTTGCTTGCTTCAACCAACTTTTTCATCAGCTTTTTCCACTTGCGGCTCCGGCTCCTGTTTATGCTCCTGCCACTATTTAAACTCTCCGTCGTCAGAGACTGATGAAAGCGATGAACATTCCGAGAAGTTAGATGGTCTTCCTTCAATGGTGTTTGTGGTGCACTTGAGGTCATGTGCAATGTCCATTTTTTGGGAGAGAGATATATATTAATTAATTTGTTGTTTTTGGATGACAAATGTTATGGAAGTCTGATTTCACGAAGGAGCATTATATAGAAGTACACAATTGGGGCAATTTGGTAAATTTATACCGGCTTGATGTGCGATTACTTTTAATACATCGTGTAAGGTGGTCGTTAGATCGTCATTCTTTCTTTACACATGCTTTCTGGGTCCCATGATATTTTGACTATTTTATATCTTACCGTTATGTTGGTGGAGATATATTAAATTACTGTATTTTTGTGTAATGTTTCATTTTGAGTTAGCGATAGTAGCTGAAATATTTTTGATAATAGTATATATTACACTAGTAGCTGTGCATTTAATTTGTTGAACAACTTCAGTGGATCTGTTGGAAATTTTATATGATGAGGGTAAATATAATAATATAAGTACTTTATACATGTTGGAGGGTATATGTATAATTCAATTACTATATAGGTAAATTATATACTATTATATTTACTTCAAACAATAAATTACACCAATAAATAAAACATATCTGATTTCATAAAAACTTACATAACTTGAGTTTGTTATATATTCTAGTTAATTCTAACATTAATTTAGTTGCTACCATATATAATTTGTAAGTTTAATTCTAAGTATAATAATTTGTTTAAATTGGAAAAAAATTTCGTCGGGTGGTCAATATTGAGGTGTCGCCCATCTCATGCACGAACCGTTGTAAAGGACACTACACTATATATATCTGTTGGATACAACTCATTAGTCTTATCATAATACATGTACTTTAACAAAAGAACTTAGTAAAAAAGTTAAGCTTTTAGGATCTTCGAATATTCCATTATCCATTGTCATTCACCAAAGCTTACAAAAAGCAATGCTACAAACTTGCACCGTTATCTTTTCTTCCGTGAAGAGCATGTGGCTTGTTTGTTTTCATCAAAATAAAATGTAATATTCTCAATTTTGTCTGAATATATTAATTTACACTCCACATCGGTTTTACAACCTTTACTAACCATCAATGGTGCAAACTCGTTCTAATATACAGTATCCTACACATGCTTACCAACTTCTGAAATGAATTACATGAACAGATTAAACTACTTAATCCTTATTTTACACAGTGTACACTTGTAATGTATACTAACTTCATACTTCTTTCACAATTTCAGGTAGTTTGATATTTTTTCAAAAAAAAAGTAATTATAACATATCCCGGTTGTTCATATGAAACCAGGTTACGGTGAAAGAAATTTGTAGGGGGGCAAAAAATCAGGTCGGGGTAAACAAGTCGGGCATAAAACTAGGGTGACTAATTAATTTACTAGTAAGTAATTCTTTACATTTATTTAGCAATTTAGGAGATCATTAAAAATATTAAAGTATGTGCATTAGCTCTGGTATTCAAGTATGTCCATCTAGTGCAAGATGAGAAATGGTTGGTGACTTGATTCATTTAAAAGGTATCATGATAATACGGATAATGTAAAATTAGGCTGTGTTCATTTGCAAAAATACACGTCACCGGCCACTCTTACTATCATATTTTATTTTTATTTTTATATAAGAGAGCTTTAGAAAACTAATGCAGAAAATTAATTTAATAATCATTCTGAACGTGGGGACGCCCATATGGGCATGCATCTTATCTTTGACCATTGGCCCCGGACATAGGCCCTGTTTCGATCATATAATTATATTTTTTTATTTGAACGTTAAAAAACAACGTGTCAACCACCGTGGCATCAGACGCTGTAGTCAAAGTCGATTATTCGATCATCACCAGCCCTTTAGCTCTCCCAGATGCATGAAAACCCGACCTCCACCCGTCCCTTTTTAGTGTTTTCCTCAAATTTCTTTATTTATTTCAGATTATGTGTTGTCATCTCAAATTTCTCCAAATCTAAACTATTTTAATTTTAATTAAATTTAAAGTTAATAATTAAAAAAAAGATTTTTATAAATGTAATTAAATGTGAATACCTTCAAATTATTAAACTAAAAATATATATACACTACGTTAAACTAAAGATTATTAAAACAAAAGTTACAATAATCTAAAAAAACACAGATAGTTGAAAAATAAAAAAAAACCTACAAAATAAAAATTACATTACTCTAAACGGTAAGTTTCATCCCTGACGATTTGCCAACTCACTCCAGCGTTGAGCCTTCACTTAAAACGTTAAGTCTCTAATTTTTTGTAGTTACCGGCCATGATTTGTTATTGCGCATCATAGGTACGGAGGAGTTGTGACGTCGACATGTAAGTGTACGAAGTTGTTTGAGATTGGGTGTTAAACTCCGTTTGTGGAGGTTGGTTGTAGAACGGCTAAGACTCGAATTCGGGATGGTATGTTGGGGCCTCCAATGGGTTGCAATTTTTGGGTTTTGACAGGCTTGTGGAATTTTGGTTGTTTTCTTTGATAAAGAACCACCTTTCCTTTCCATTTGTGAGGATTGAATGTGGGAAATGATAAGTTGTGGACAAGAGAGAGTAGTAGATCGGAGAAAGAAATGAGCGAAATGGTAATTTTTGTGTGAAAATGGGTGAAATGGATAAAGGTATTTATCGGATTTAAATTATATTTTCTTTTTGTTTTTTTTTTTTTGTAAATCGTTGCCACTTGTTCCTAAGTGTCCCCATGAATCGGTGAGAGGTCCCATTTACCAGGGTAAAAAACGTCACGTAAACCCATGGGCGGTCTTTCTGGATAGGGTTAAGCTTCACCTTACCCTTCCGGCTCCCACACCGAACGCCCTAACGATTGAAACCGAATTCCTACGACATCGTGAGAGTCACTTATATAAATTCTCTTTATGGTATCATATTTTATTTCACCTTTTTATATTTTTAAATGAAGTCACATACATGCATGACTTAGCGTGGAATGAAACAAAGAAAGAATAAATATTGTCACTAATTTGTTATCTGTGTACATTTAGGCTATTATTTTTTAAAACTTTTAGGTCTACTAAAAAGTTTTGGCAAAACGGGTTACCTTCGGATTTTACATACTTTTCTTTACTTGTAATATTAGTTTCACATTACTAATACACCCATATACTAAACTAAATTTTGATGAATGTAAATGAGAAAACTAATTAATAATACAGAGGTATATATTAGAATAGTTTTTACAAGTGGAATTACTACATATATTTATCATTTTATTCGTAAAATCATATAAAAGTTAACGTTAATAATATATTAGCAATAAGTGTTAAAGGAATCATTTTAAACCTAATAACAAAAGATCAGGCATGATTAATAATTTTCTATTAAATACTTCATAATACAAATTATGTATGGATATTAGAATTTATCGATACAAATAAATCTAAGTTGTATTCAAAAACAATTCCATGAAAATAACCCTTAGGAACAAAATATTGAATCTGAAATACATAGATTTCATTCACATTTTAAAATTTACATCTATAGTCAATGTACATGATGACCCCATTCATCCTAATTCCTAGCATTCACTTAAATATTGAGAGCATGTAGATCCATACGAATAATAATGATAATAATCAGAATGATTTCCTTCATCGAAATTAAGTGAGTAACTAACAGCATCGTACTGGAAGTTTAAAGGCTTCGAAGATCCATAGATGCTTTTCCTACTTCCTTTAATCACCTTCTTCATTAGCTTCTTCCACTTCGAGCTCCACTGCAATCCGCTATTTATCTGTGAGCATTCTTCCTGGTTGGAGACGGAAGACAACGACGAACATTCTGAGCAGTTAGATAATTCGTCCTTCGATGGCGATAGTGGTGTAGCTAAGGTCAGTTGCAAGGGCCATTTATTGTATCAGAAGAGAGAGACGAGTTCGAGTTGGTTGTTGTGGTGATGAATTGATAGTAAATTTTGAAGTTTGAATGTTGAAGTGTAGATGTTATAGTTGGTGCCTTAGGGGTTAGTTAGTAAATTTACATTAGATTGGAGAGAGAGGGTAGGTTGAGTGAAGGAAGGACGTGGAAATGGTTGTTTGGATCGTCAGTTTTGCTATCTTTACACATGGTGGTGAACCTTGTAATATTTTTGACTATATATGTCATCACTTTTAAAAATCATATATCAGCAATTTTGATGGAGTTTAAATTTGTTTAAAAACCAACATATCACGAAAAAGTAGTCTAAAGACGTTTGTCACCAATCAGGTCATCGTAGCTGACCACATCACTTTTAAAATGAATAATAATAGGAAAAAACACACAGATTATGTGCTGCTTTTAGTGTAAAATCGATTTCGGATAATGAAATTAGGTAAACAATAGCCTGTGATTTTTTATATGATTCAAAGTTTTTGATGATTTGAGCTTTAGCGAACCAAGATGGACAGTTATCTTTTTTATAATGTTACACAAGTCAGACCCGGTCAAGAGATAGGTCGATGGGAAGACTTTATAGTCATTTTAACTTGATATATATTGCAGTTTTCTATTATACTAATTTTAAAGTTATTTTTTGTTAAAGATTTGTGACTCGAATCGCTTAAAGTCGAATATAAGATCAATCATAACAACATATTAACACTAGATATAATCGAGTTTATTCACGAGATAACATTTCGTTGGTAATCCCCCGGAAAAACATCTATTTGTAGATGTCGTTGACATGTAAAATACTATATAGCTAGCTGTTTATATTACGTTAGTGATAAATCCATCACACACACCATTCTCTCTAACAAAGTATCACCGGCCATGCATTTTTATGAATATGTTCTTCACTGAAAATCATTACTTACAAAACATATGAACATTCTTATAACTAATATGAACCTTTATTTTTATAAGAATGCTAACATTTGAAGGCAAGAAACTTGAGTAACATAGACTTTAAAGGGATAAAAAAATGTAAAATAAGATTTAGATCAGATAAAAGAAGATTCTTAATTTAAATCCATAAGATTTAAAAAAATGGAAATTAAAAAAAAATCTTATCAGTTTTGTAATATAAAAAAGGATAGGTTGATTTATCTTTTATGTACTTCAAAGTTTGTTACAACGGAAGAAAAAAGAGATGCTGTAGCGTAACATATTATTTTCTAAAATTAAAAGAATTACCAACCATCACTGGTAAAGTAACATATACATCTAAAATTAATAGCATTACATTTAAAATTAAATTAAATAACAATGTCTATATCATTATATAGCTAGTGAATATTCAATGAAGGTAAATTCCAACATCCATTGTTACATACACAAATCCGCATTAACAAGCTATATCAAATAACTCACACTAACTCTTTTGTACACGATGCACCAACTTGCTAACCTTACAAACATTCGTATAAAACATCAGATGACCATCTAGGTTTATCTAAGTAGCATTCATCGGTACAATTTCCGTCATCAAAATTGAGGGCATAACTAACGGCATCATATGAGAACACCAAAGGCCTCGGAGATCCATAGAAGCTTTTCTTGCTTCCTTGAACCAACTTTTTCATTAGCTTTTTCCACTTTCGGCTCCGGCTCTGGTTTATACAGCCTCTTCCACTGTTCGTTCGTGTAAACTCTTCGTCGTCAAAGATTGATGAAAGCGATGAACATTCCGAAAAGTTAGAAGGCCTTCCTTCAATGGTGTAGTCCAGTCAGCTGCGGTGGTCATATTTTGGTTGAGATATATATGAATAGTTAGTTGTTTTTGGATGACAAATGATGATATGGAAGTTTGATTTCACGGAGGAGTCTTTTATAAGGGCAATCCGGTAAACTTTGATAAAGAACATAAAAGCATAAAGATTATATATGCAGGGCTTTCAAATCCCCGTGTCTCCCATTATTCATTCCATGCACGTAGAAAGGAAATTACACTTGATCTACGTCATTGTCGGCTGGTATAGTTATGATAAGGAAGATTGTTAGATACATGTCATATATAAATTCTATCTTTATGTATTTGTACTTTAACAAAACAGCGTAAAAGAAAAAAAAAGAAGTTATTGTCTTGGGCTTTTAAGATCTTCCTATGCCCCATTATTTATTCTCAAATCTCATTCACCAAAACATATCTAAGAAAACTATGCTAATGTTGTACCATTATCTTGTCATGGATAGTTTGAAATGTAGAGAGATGAACAATGGAAAATTGGTTAAAATAGTACAATTGACTGAATTTGTGAAATTATGAAGTAATTGACAGATTTGATCAATAATGAATTTTAACTCTCTAAACATAATTATTGTTTGGGTTAAAAGATCATCAAACTCCTTTAAGTGATTTTTATGACAAGTGGGTCGATTCATGTTTAAATTTCGTAGAAGTGGACAGTTATAAGGCTCAAACAGGGTGTGTATGTATATTGTTAAAAAGATGATCAATAATTAAGATGTAGTAGATGTGAGTACGTGAATTATAGATATTAGAGTAAAGTTAATCAAAAAGAACTAAAATTTAAAAAATATTCTTTAAAAGTAAAAAAATATAATAAAATGATATAAACATATAAATGTTATAATTTTATAAACCAAAAAAGAAGTCAAATTTAAAATTATTTTTTAAAAGTAAAGAAAAAATGATATAAACATTTAAATGTTATAATTTTGTCAACCAAAAGTCTTTTAGAAATGTTATGATAATAAGCAAAAATGTAAAGGTAGAAACAAAAGATTTATTAAAATGAAAGGGTTCTTAGTGTACAAGGAAAAACTTATTTTGTTCTCCAACGTACATCCAACTTCAATAAAACACCATTTTTTTCTTTTAAAACCTACAACTACAACTTCAACAGCCCCTTATTTAATCAAACAGTATGCGACTAAAAACAGAAAAAGAAAAGTAAAGAAATGCTATTCAGCATCATTCATGGCGACATGATGTATATAGCAGAGATCTTCATCACCTACTTGATACACATGCCATCGCTAGCGTGATGGTCGTGTACGCGTGACCGCCCCGAGACCCCTAATATATAATATCCTACACACTCGTAACAACTTCCGAATTGAATTACATCAACATATTAAAGCTACTTAGTCCTTACATAACCTATAATCTATATTAATTAACTAAATACTTCTTTCAAAAGTTCTACTAGGTTGATTTTTTTTCAAATTTTTTAAAACATAACTCGGTTGTTTATATGAAACTAGGTTACTGTGGCGGGTATTAAAATAGGGTCGGGTAAAAAATTAGAGCGGGTAAGTAATTAATTAGTAAGTAATTCTCTACATTTATTTAACAATTTATACGATCATTAATATGTTAAAAATAAGGTGTTTTGTGTATTGATGATTTATACTTCAAATCGTCAACGGTATATTG
Organism: Scalesia atractyloides; assembly: GCA_947069175.1. Lineage (NCBI taxonomy): Eukaryota > Viridiplantae > Streptophyta > Magnoliopsida > Asterales > Asteraceae > Scalesia > Scalesia atractyloides. The sequence goes on from CAMTDV010000023.1 coordinate 17,690,401, forward strand.
CTGACTGGGCTGGTTGTTATATGACTGTGGGCCTAGTTGTTATATTTGTTATATAGTTTGTTGGGCCAGTTGAGGTTTGTTATATGCAGGAGAGAAGTTCAAGGGCTTAGATGTAACTTTCTGTAACTTCAAGGGTATTGCAAAAGTCGGTTTTGGATCTGTGTATAAAAGGAATGAGAAGGGTAAAGCAGTTTATTATCACAGATATTTTCTAGGGTTTGATCATCCCAGTCGTTCACTTGTTCTTCAGTTGTTCTAGTGATTTCTTTGTAGAAATCATAAGTTTGTTACAAAGATATTGTAATCTCTGAGTGTATTTTGTCTTTGTTGTGACTACTGTACAAAAGATCTTGCTGATCTGTTGTTGTTTCAGTTGTATTTTACAGATCTCATTGTTTTGAGATCTAGGGTTTGGTTTGGGAGATTTTCTGGGTTGGTTTAAAGAAATAACGATTTTGTCGCTGGTTTTTCACTACATCAGGTGTTCTTCGTTCTCTTTGTTTTGTTTATACAAATTTTACATGGTATCAGAGCGAAATCGCTCTTGATCTGTGAATTTTTCTGCTGTTTCTTTGATGTACTTCTTTGATTTGTGATTAGGTTCTCTTCTTGAGGATTAAGGGCGTGAATCTGTTGTTGATCTGTTGCCTATGGCTATAGATCGTCTCGATCTTGGGTTGTTGAAGGCTGCGTTGGTCTCTGAAACCCTAGAAGGTTTCGGAGCAAACTAACCAGTATTTTACCTTGGTTTGTGCGTCGGCTGTTGTGATCTGTAACCCTCGAAGGTTACGGTGGTCACAAAATCTAGAAAGAAGACTATTGCAAATTTGTAAGATCGTTCTTTCTTTATCCTTGTTGATCTAGTTGATGTCGGGGTAATAAGGACCGGCTTGATTGCTTAGTGTCTTCTTGTTGAATATATTTCTTGTTGCTCTGTTGTTGACCTAGATGATGCCGGGGTAACAAGGACCGGTTTGTCTGTTTAGTTGTTGTTTGTTGAATACGTCTGAAACTGAGGTTTTGTTTTTTGATTTTCTTGGAAAATATCTGTCGTTGTTTGGTTTTTTGTTGTGATTAAGTGGTATCTCTGCTTGTTTTTGTGTCATTCGCTTTGTGGCTCCTGAGTAAAGGCTTGTCCAGGCACCTTGAGTGATGAACCTGGAATCCGGTCCCTGACTCAGCTTCGCCTTAGTTTGTGGTTGTTATCTGCTTATCTCCTGGTTGATTCCCTGTGTGCTATATTTGTTATTTTTTGTGTTTCTTTGTGATTACCATGGCTGACGGTGAAGGCACCTCACAGATCCTGATTAGTAAATTAGATAGGAGACCCATTATATTTACACCCCAGTGACTCAAGTAGTTTAACTATTGTTAGCATTAAACTAAAAGGTACAGAAAATTATGCTGTCTGGTCAAGTGCTATGAAGTTAGCTTTAGAAGCAAAAAATAAATATGGTTTTGTTCGATGGAAGAGTTGAGAAGTCTAAAGTAATGAGGTCTTAGCTAATCAATGGGATAGGTGTATTTCTGTTGTGTTAACATGGTTGTTAAATTCAATTTCTGAAGAACTTTTTCTTGGTCAAATGTTTTCAAAACTAGCTTCAGAGGTTTGGAATGATCTCAAAGAGTCTTTTTATAAGATGGATGTTTCTGTTGTCGATGATTTGTATAAAAAATTAATAACATCTCTCAAAAGGCAGCTCTGTTGCTGAATATTATAATAGGTTGACGACTATGTGGAAGCAGTTTGATGCTATGCTTCATCTGTCTTTCTGTTCTTGTCAAGCTGCTAAAGATTTTAATGATTTTTCCACTTTAATAAAATTGATGCAATTTCTCATGGGGCTTGATGATGTTTATCAGCCTGTGAGAACTAATCTTTTGACAAGAGAACCATTACCTACAGTGAAGGTTGCATATTCTATTCTTTCTAGAGACGAGTCCCATAGGTTATCCAGTTCTAGTAGTTCAAAAACCCAAAATGTGTCCTTCATATCTAAGCCCAACCAAGTTTTTGATTCAAAAAAACGAATACCCAGGGGACAAATTCTAACTTTAACTGTACTCACTGCAATATGATAGGTCATACTGTAGACAGATGTTTTGAGATTGTCGGGTTTCCTGCTGGTTTTAAAAGGAGGGTTAATAATTCATTGGTTAAAAATAATTTGAGTAATAAATCAAACTTATCTACTTCTGGTATGCCATTTACATCTGAACAGATTGCTTGCAAAGTTGTTGAATCTTGTTGAGGAAAAGAATGTTGTTGACACAAAAAACGTCAATATGGGAGGTGAGTCTAGCAGCCTTATTAGTTGCTCTAGTTTTTTGTTGTTTGATAAACCGTTTAGTTGGATAATTGACTCAGGCGCTAGTTAACATATGATTAATAATGATAAAGATATGTTTGATGCTATTGATGTGTCTAAGTTTGATCTAACTGTTGGACATCCTAATGGAACTAATATTAAAGTTATTAAGATCGGTAGTGTCAAACTATTAAATAACATTGTGTTAAAAGATGTCTTTTACGTTGCAAAGTATAATGTTAACCTGTGTCTGTCTATGGTTAGCTAAAGATAATCAAATATGTGTGGTCTTTAATGAAAACAGTTGTGTGTTACAGGATTCCAAATCAAAGTGGGTTGTACTTTGTGGGTGCTAATGGTAATAATAACAATTTATGCTTTAATAACTCTATTAGATCAAATTTGTGGCACTGTAGGTTAGGACACCCATCTGATCAAGTTTTAGCTGTGTTAAAGGATAATGTTGATGTTAATAATGTTAACGTGGGCCCTGTGAGATTTGTCACAGGGCCAAACAGGTGAGGGTCCCGTTTTCGATAAGCGAACATAAAACAAAGTTTTTTGGGGAAATGGTTCATTTAGATGTTTGGGGTCTATATAAAGTCACTAGTTACGAAGGTCATAAGTATTTTCTTACAGTAGTTGATAATTTTTCTCGAACTGTGTGGTGTTATCTTCTAACAAATAAAACAGAAGTTTTTGAAAATTTATGTGGATTCTATGAACTAATTCTCACTCAATTTAAAATTAAGATAAGAATGTTTCGAAGTGATAATGGAATGAAATTTGTTAATAATCAAATGTAGTCATTTTGTAGAGCCAAAGGGATAATACAACAAACTTCGTGTTCCTATACACCACAACAAAACGGTATGGTGGAGAGGAAGCACAGACATCTCTTGAACACAGCTAGAGCATTGATGTTTCAGAGTGGTGTTCCTCTTAGGTTTTGGTCTCAATGCATATTGACGACTGTTTATTTAATTAACAGGTTAGCCTCGTCTGTGTTAAATGGTATGAGTCCTTATGAGGTTGTTTTTGGTTTTAAGCCCTCTTTGTCGCATTTAAAAAACTTTGGGTGTCTTTGTTTTAGTACTGTTCTTGATGGGTCGGATAAATTCTCTTATCATGCTGATAAGTGTGTTTTCATTGGTTATTCCAATGTTAAAAAGGTTATAAATTGTGGAACTTAGATAGAAAAAAGGTTTTCTTTCAAGAGACGTTAAGTTTTACGAAAATGTGTTTCCTTTTAAAACTGCTAACTTGGAATGGTTAACTGTCAGAATTATACTTGGTTTGAAAAACCCATTTTGAACCAACAATGTTAGCAGCTTTAGGACGAGGAACCAGGGCTCATGTGTCATTAAGTTTGAGGGAAGTCACTTCATTATTCCTCTCATTGATCCATTTGGGATGCCTGATTGCGGATTTGAAACCCTTTGGCTCATGTGATGAGAATAAGGTAAACTGCAAGGAGTTCGTGTCTAAAAAGGCACGATCCGCCATGTGCTTCGGTGTTTAGATGCCTGTTTTAAATCTAAGAACTTGTTTTAAAAAAGTATAAGTCTCTAGTAACTAGGGCTACTCACATTGACTGTCAGTGCATGCATTCAAAATGAAAAATCGTTGGTCTGCATTACACGAATACACTTCATCTGCCACTCTTATCATTATTTATCTTATTTTTATAGCAGAAAATGAATTTAGTATTCATCTAAACGTGGATATGCCCATCTGGGCATGCATCTTATCTTTGACCATTGCCCCCGAACTCTAGCTTGAGGCGCCATTACCTGTCCATGTTATTTTCAACCATTTCAAATTTTCCATCATATAGTTTATATTATAAGGTTGGGTGGAGTAGATTTATGCACATCATCACCTCAGCTTAATAACATCTCTAACATCGTTTCGCCAGCGTCATTGGGGGAGTTAGTGATCAGCTTGCCAGCAGAGTTACGAGCGCAAGAGAGAGAATGACTGGGGCTCATCATGTATGATCTAATCAGTTTTCTTTTTTTCTTTTTCTTGTTTTTGTTATTTTTAACCTTTAGCTAAATCATACTCTGAATATTAAAGTGTGGGTTAGTTCAAGCCCATCGCTTACATGATGCAGACGTAACACTTTGAGCCTTTATTTCACACCATCCAGCCTAACCACTTAAATCGAATTCCCGTCACCACACATCACACACGAGAATCACATATTCAATCACAAATATAATTTTATTCATTTTATCATATTTCATTTCACTTTTTATATTATTAAATTAAATGAAGTCACATACATGCATCATTGACGTGGAATGAAACAAGAAAGAATAAATATTATGTCACAAATTAGTTCTTACTTGTTATATTTGTTTCACATTACTAACATGCCTACATACTAAACTACGTACATAGGGTGGGGTTAGATCTAATTAGCAAAGTTATTGGAGTTAAGGTGTGATTCTTTACTTCTTTTTGAGGTCAAGTCTCGAGCCCTCGCTAAAAACAAATTTGATGTAATTTAAGCCGTTAAAAATATTTACTTTTATTTTTGTTAAATGTAAAGATATAACTAAATGATATCGATAAAGAGTTTAGGTATATTAAAACAGTTTTTACAAGTGGAATTGCTTCATGTATCTAATATTTTCTGACAGTGAAGTCATATAACAATAAATGTTAATAATATATCAACAATAAGTGTTATTTTGAAAGTGTTAAAAACATAATTTAAATGATTTAACTGGCTAAAAAATTATTAAACGTAGATCTCTTTAAATCTTATTATGTCTTCAATGAATAATAACAAAAGAACAACTCATCCTGAACAGTTAGGATAAAAAAAATATAAAATGTGAAACAGATAGATTTGATTCACACCTAAAACATACATCTATGATCTATACTGTACATGATGACGCTATTCTAATGCATCTTAATTAACTTCTAGCATTCACTTAAATCTTGAGAGCATGTAGATCGATACGAATAATAACAATAATAATCAGAATGATTTCCTTCATCGAAATTAAGCGAGCAACTAACAGCATCGTACTGGAAGTTTAAAGGCTTCGAAGATCCATAGATGCTTTTCCTGCTTCCTTTGATCACCTTCTTCATCAGCCTCTTCCACTTCGAGCTCCGCCGCAATCCGCTATTTATCTGTGAGTATTCTTCCTGGTCCGAGACGGAAGACAACGACGAACATTCTGAGCAGTTAGATAATCGTCCTTCAATGGCGGTTGGTGTAGCTAAGGTCAGTTGCAAGAGCCATCTGATCAGAAGAGAGAGAGAGAGAGAGAGAGAGAGAGAGACGAGATGTTTGTTGTGGTGAAGAATTGATAATGATTTTTGAAGTTTGAATGTTAAAGTGTAGATTTTATAGTTGGTGCATTAGGGGTTATTTAGTGGATTGAGTGTAGAGAGGACGTGGAAAGGGTGGTAAATTGAGTCGTCAGTTTCTATATTTACACATGGAGGTGAGCCTTGAATGATTTTTTACTTTACATGTCATACCTTTAAAAAGAAAATCATATATTTGTAGAAAAATCATATATCCGCAATCTTGATGGAGTTTAAATTTGTTTATTAAACCAACATGTCACAAAAGTAGTCCAAAGGCATTTGTCACCAATTAGGTCATCGGCTCATCGCTAGCTAGTTTGACAATGTCGCTTTTAAAAATGAATATAATATGAAAAAAAACCTGGATTATATTCTGCTTTTATCGTAAAATCAATTTCGATCTATGAAATCAGGTAAATAATAACCATGATTTGTAAATATAATTCAAAGTTTTTGATGAATACTGAACATTTGAGCTTTAGTTACACAAACCAGAGCGTTGACAAGAGAAAAAGGTCGATGGTAGAGTTTGTTAAAGATGGCTTCAGCATCATCAAGAATTATCCTCCAAGTTGGATATTACAATTATATATATATATAGAGAGAGAGAGGGGAGGAGAGATGGGTTAGAATGAGAACCACCTTAAGTTGTGAGAAGCGTAAGAACTAGGACCATTTAAAAGATTTTCCAGAATTTTTTTTTCTTAAAAGTCATAAAAAAATCATTTGTTTCAGCAAAAAAAAAAATTAATGCCGCATACCACATATATATTAGGCGTAAAAAAATATTTATCTTCATGTAAAATTTACTCCAGGCGTTAAAAAAACTTGCATCAGTTAAAACTATTGACTCGACAAATTGTTTTTACTTTTCTTACAGATGTGTTTATATATTTTTCATCTACGTTTGTGCAAAAAAAATTGGCCTAACTCGCGCGTGATCAAAAAGTTCTCACGGTTCTCGCAACTCGTGATTGTTTTCATTTGAACCGAGTCCTATATGTGTGTGTGTGTTATATATATATTGTAAAAATGTGTTTTTTGTGAGAAGGGTAAAAAGAATCTAAACCATTAGATATTTAATCTAATGGTTGAGATCTTGATGACAATCTTGTAAATAGTGTTTACCATTAAAATAATTAATTTTCTAGATTAAGAGTATAAAGGTAGATTTAACATTTTTAAATTACGAAACTATTATTAATGCACATGAAAGTTTCCCCTTCTTTTTTAAATGTCAATAATATAAACTCTTTTTTTAAAAAAATTACACCATAATAACGAGTGTTTTTTTTATCTTTAATATGAGTACCATATTGTTATACTTATATAGGGAGAAAAAATACGTTTCGATTGAATGTTTTAGCTCATGGTGTTTTTTCTATGTTTATCATAGACCTGCTACTAGAAAATATATAACACTATACATCCATCATAGACCTGTTACAGAATACATAACACTATATAACACTATACATTCATCATAGACCTGCTACTAGAAATATATAACACTATGTAACACTATACATTCATCATAGACCTGTTACAGAATACATAACACTATATAATACTACACATCCATCATAGACCTGCTACAAGAAATATATAACACTATACATCCATCATAGACCTGCAACCAGAAATATATAACACTATACATCCATCACAGAGCTGTTACAGAATACATAACACTGTAACACTATATAACACTATACATCCATCGTAGACCTGTTATAAAATCGTATTCCTATAATAATGGGTGGCGGTTATGGAAGGTTATCAATTAATTGAATCAATAAGAAAATTATTTGTTTACCCTTTTGAATTATTTTAGATTGAGGACACATGTTATCTCCACAATATTTCTCACACTTCTCACACTTTGGGCCTTTTTATAGGATCCTCTACCTTATATATATATATATGTGTGTTTTGTAGTTATCTGTTTTGAGAAACTGTGAGGTGGTATATCTAAACCACACAATTATCTAAGCTTTTCGTAATATACAAATGTGGTATAGTTTAAAATTGACTATATACATATGTGTATAATTCAAAAATATATATGCATATGGTATATTTCAAACTATACAAATGTGTATATTACGAAAACTTAGGAAAAATGTGAGATCCAGAATATTTCTCAAGTTTCTCAATTAGCCTAGTGTTCTCACACGATCCTAACCCTATATATATAGAGAGGCCGATTAACGTATAAATGTCTAAACGTACGATGCATACGCGAGGACATTATCAACACACGAAATTAGTTTAGAACATGTGACTTTCATCTCTATATATAACATGCAACTTTCAGAAATAAGACTTCAATTAATATAACATGGATTTACATGCCACTTTGAATAATATAACATGCTATTTACAAAGGTAATGAGATGGTATGGTAGTTTGACTTCACGAAGGGTGGTTTATAGAAGTATCATCGGGGCAATCTGGAAATTTCTACTAGCTCGGCGAGCGATTACATTGAATACATTGTGTAAAATGGTCGTTAGATCGTCATTTCTGAATCTTTAGTTCTTTACATATGCTTTTTGGGTCCCATATAAGCATTAATACATTAAATAGGCTATTGACGCCATGAACCTTGCCGAGACAATTTCAATATTCAAAAGACAAATTTCACTTTCACTACCCGACTTGGCAATTTTCTTATCTCATTGTCAACTTTTATGAACAACATATACAAAAGCATAAAGATTATATGCTAGTATTGTTATATGACAAGGAAGATTGATGGATGCACGTCATAAGTACTACCTTTATCTTTATGTATATATACTAACCAAATAACTTAAAAGAAAAAAAAAGTTATTGTCTTGGGATTTTAAGATTTTTATATTCCCCATTATTTATTCTCAAATCTCAATTACCAAAACTTACATAACAAAACTATGCTAATGTTGTACCATTATCTTGTCATGAGTAGTCTAAAATGTAAAGAGATGAACAATGGAAAAAATAGGTTAAAATAGTGAAATTTTCTGAGTTTGTGAAATTATGTAGTAGGTGGCTAATTTAATCAATAATGATTTTTACTAACAAACATAATTCCAAAATCCTATTGTAGCTTTAAATCGGACTAAAAGGTGACTAAATCATTTAGGTGATTTCTATAACAATGTGGTTGGTTCAGATTTAAACTTTGTAGAAATGGGTAATTAAAGCTCAAACACAGTGTGTAGTTTCAAAAGATGATAAAATATATGAGAACTTATGAATTATAGAATTTAGAGTAAATTTGGATGTGTTAAGAAGGGTTTTAGGTTGATTTTATTGTATACTAGTGGTATTCAAGCCGTGCGTTGCCGCATGGATGCGAGGTTAGTATCTGACCAGTTAGTCGAGTTGGTTAGTTATGGTGCCAATTCGATAACGACATCCGCCATAGGAACTGAAAAAAATAAAAGAAAGCGTACGCGGTTTAAGTAAATCAGGCCTTAGTCATGTAACGTCCCAATAATACTTTGGTTAGGTATAGATTCATAATTTGTATAAACAATATTAATCATTAAAAAAAACCTTTTAAACCAAACTGTCAGATCACTTGTCGATTCTATACAATTTGTAACGCCCATATCTCAAAAGGTCAAAATCAAAGCTTAAACAACAAAATTTACGACCCAATTTAAACTCTTACGCATCATTAAAGTAAACTTGATTATACATACAAAATTAACAATTTTAAACAACTACAAACCCAACGACATTTACAAAAGTTATAAACGCATGATATTGGGTAAATTTATCAACACCATGACCAAAAGACAATAAAAGTATTTTGACCCGTTTACAACATTTAAATCCGGAAGCGCGTTGAGGGCAATATAAAGTGTTCGTTTCCAGCGTAGTGCGATCATCTAAACTTGAGTTTTACCTACATCATAACAACGAGAATTATTATCATTTACATAATGATACATCATACTAACATAGAATTCTAACTTCCAATAAACATGATAACCAAACATCAATTATATATTATTTCATCATACTATCTTCCACAAACATAATATACATTCATTTATCTTATACACATACTATACTTCTTTGACATTCTTCCTTAATTTCATTATACCACTTTCACTTATTTGTCCCGTTCGCAACGGATCACTTACATGACCATTCTCTAGGTAACATTCTAGTTTGTTAACCCGTTCGTAACGGATCATTCACATAACCATTCCTTAGCATCACATTCTAGTTTGTTGACCCGTTCATAACGGATCAATTACATGACCATTCTTTAGCATCACATTCTAGTTTGTTGATCTGTTCATAACGGATCAATTACATGTGAACATCACATTGTAGTTTGTTTAACTCGCTCATAACAAATCAATCGCATTACCAATACTACAAATATATAACAAGGAGTATTACTACTACTATAACTGATTTGTACAAGTAACGTACCTCGATCTTGAACGCCTTGAGTTTTCTTGTTACACGGGCCTTCTTCCTTCACACCTAAATTTCACAATTAACATGCTTTTAATCTCATGTTCTTATCTCATACTTTTCTTAACATAACGCATCATTAATTTCTCACATTCTTAACATTAGCTGTTTAGCATTATATTCATTTAACAGCATTGAAATCATATAAAAATCTCTATTTTATGCATTTCATCAAACACCTTGTGTGCATACCTAAATCAAAGCATAATGTACAAGTAGTCTATGCACATTCTTCCTATTTCATAACATGGATGATTATAATCAATCAATTTCATATAATCTTCATCCCATATCAATTTATCTAACAATACTCCATTATATACAAGTTCATACATCAAGATTACACCTATTTGCATCTACATGATCATCATATTTCATCATACTACTATTACAAATGGGTTTTCAATTTTAAGTCATCAATTAAACCAAATTCAAGCATAATTTTTGTTCTATGCGGTGATTCAAACTTACAATCATACTAATTTTCACATGAACACAAGGACTGGTTGCAACCCACTTTCTACAAAATCACCAAATCATGAAATTCAATGTACCTTTATGTTAAGCACACTTAGATGATGGAGAATTTGTGTTTATGCATACAATCAAGCTTCAATTTCCCTTTCAATTTACTAATTTGGCTAATTTAGAGGGTTTCCCCTTTCTTTCTCTTGCTCCTGTCGACACCCTCACACTGTGTGTGTTTGGGTTTTAAGTTTTGTTTTTATATATCATCTTTTAATTCATCCTAATTTGGCCCCTCATGTTTTGGGTATTGTATTTAACGGTAAAATCTATTCTTTAAGACTTTTACTTACACTTTAACTAGGTTCATACTCCTAGTGACCATTCTAACAATGATTTTATAAATACTTATCTTTAACATATACACATACAATGAGACTTTGTGATGTTACACAATTCTTCAACTTATTGTTCATTTCAATATGAAGAAATCGAAGAACGAACACTACCCCTCCAAAAAAATCAAATTCCTGTCTCTTAACACTGATAAAGTTGGAGATGCTAAATACCATGACCAAGCCAAAACATTGATCGCACATGCCACGATTATTATTTCTATAGGTTGTTTGAAAATACATCTTTGTATGAGGAAGCTTTCAAAATGCTCACCAGTGTACAAAAGGAACTTGCCGCCCCAAATTTGTTGCATATTAAGTCTGCTGATATGTATAATAAAATATGATAAAACCCAAACATAAACACTTAAAACAATGTATAGTAGCATGAATTCAAACTACATTTGGAGCAGGCTTTGTACACCGGAACTTAGGCGAACTACAAAGACTAACAATCCTGTGTGTTAAAAGGAAATCAAGAATTGTTATAATATTTTCAAAGTTGAAGAACGTTTCTCACAAATTCTCATTCAAACAAAGAAAACTTCCTTTGACCCGTCCTATACTAATCCAACCTGTTTAACATTTTGTTTATTTTAATGACTAAAATACTTTCCCATTTGCACCAATTATATGTTTCCAAGTTTATGGTTTTCGTATTTATTATTATTATTTTATTTTTATGTATCGAACGCATAACACATAGTATCGATGGCAATCAGATTTAAAAAGCAAAACACCATGTATTGAAGACTATAATGTAGCATCAGGAACCTTACAGGAAAGCTGAGATGCGTCGTCTGGATCGTAACATAGTGTTCTGATAAGACGTTTGGTGTCGCGGCTGAGATATCGCCAAAATGGGGACGTTAGATGAGGCGATATGTGGTTTGACATGACCAAGATGCCTCCGTTTTGCTTGGGGCTGGGCTGCCAAGAGGATGTGCCCTTATTGGATGAGGCGATATATGGTTTGACATGACCAAACGCAACAATTTAGCATTAAATAGCACAACAAAGATTGAGAAGAAAATTATGAAACATTAAGATCGGTATCATAATTCATAACTCATTCCCTAAAAACCCATACATACCTTTCTCGATGTTGTAATATGCAAGAGAATATCCAAAGATGTTTCTTTTGTCGGTTCTTCTAAGTAGTTTCTTTTGTGCATTGCATAGAGTAACAACAGCTAACACCACCTATTTACGAAATTGAACAGCAAAGGGTAAATCCTGTAAACCAAATTAAATATAGATTAATAGCGCCAAAAGGCGATTAGCATAACTATCTACGGAAAATAGCAATAAAGCATCAGCAACTTCCGGTCCGGACTAATATTATGAACGCTGGTGGACCGTGCAACACACCAAAAACCAAAATGCACACAATGATATGTGTTTATATACTACGGAATAAGCCTACAAATACAACTAAACCCCAATTCACAACAAAAAAAAGTAACCATACACATACCAGATCCATCAGAAAGCATCTTCTATGCGTGATTGGGAAGTGTCTTTTGGACTTTACATATCTCACTAACAATGAACTCTACAAGTCCACAATCTGTAAAAAAAATATTATTTGAATCCATATTAAAAATGAACGAAATCAGATTTATAAAAAGCTTTAGTTCTCTACAAAAAAGTTAGGGTTTATAAATACACCTGAAACCTTAAGTAAAAAAGTTGTGCTTTGATACCTTCAAATTCATATAAAAAGGCGAAACTGTAGATTGTTCGAATTGAGATTTCAAATTGAACTTTTATGAAAAAAATCACATGAAACAAACGTTCTGATGTTGTAATCAGCAAGAAAATATCCAAAGATTTTTCTTTTGCCAGGGTCTTCTAGGTAGTTTCTTTTGTGTTTTGCAGATAAAAAAAGTTTCAAAGAAAAGCACCACATAAATCCTACTTTCTAAAAACACACACAAACACCATCAATTATTTTGGATAATCAACCGAAAGTAAAAGATTGGGATTCAAACTTACCGTAATATCCTGATAGAGAAGCATAACTAAGAAGATTAAGATGGAGAAGGAACTACCATTGTTCGTGCGGGAAGGCGGGGGAAGGCAGAGGTTGGAGGCGGTGGAAACTTGATGAAAGTTTATGGTGGAGACGCCGCGTGGGCTTATGTGGAACGACCCCGCCACCATCAGGGGGAGGAAGCCATGGTGAATAGGGTTGGATGATGATGAGGAAGAAAGTTAGAAAGATATATTTAATTGTTATTCTAGAAGCATACTAATGAAAATTACTTGTATGTTTTGACGTCCAAAAGCTTGTGCATTGGAATTACATTTGTAGCAAAGATAGGTACATAGAATTTTTAAGACAATGTACGTCTACATCAATTGTCAATTTTGAGAAAACAAATGGTTAAATTATCTAAATTTCCTCATAACTAATATGTGACATACCTATTATCTAACTAAATTGTTAGAATTATGATTAGGCTAATTTATTTCTAGTTATATGTGTAGAGAGATGATTTGGTAGCTAGTAATTACCTAAACATGGAACTTTGTAATTACCTTGAGAACTTGATTCTTATAAATAAGCGTTGTGACCTGATTACCATAATTGGGTATGAAGACAATTATCTTCACAAGAAATGACCATGAGAGCTTGATTCTTACAAATTTGTGTTGTGGATGGTGATTCATATGATCAGCACTCACAACTTTCAACTTATTGGCCGATAACACTCTCTAACTAACAGAACCCTAACACAGTTAGCTGATGTCAGCTGCCACGTCATCAAAATTGTCATGCCAGTTGCCACATCAGCTGCCACGTTATCAAAAATGCCACATCAGCTGCCATGTTATAAAAAATGTCAATCAGCTGCCACATCCTAGCCAAGTCAGCAAAAATGGACACGTCAGCAAAAATGGCCACATCAGCAAAAACTAACTGGGTTAGAGTTCAGTTAGTTATAGAGTGTTATCGGCCAATAAATTGAACGTTGAGAGTGCTGTGTACAAATCGAAAGTTGAAAGTTTTATCGGCCAATTGATGAAAGTTTGAGTTATTTAAATCCAATATCCTTTGTTTAATCTTAACTGGATTTAAAAGATTTAAATATTGTAATGTTATTAGGATTCAAAAGTTTGTGATAGGCACAATTGTGAAAATTAATTACAATTTTTGTTCGAATTCTATACTATATACACACACTATTCGTAATTTAAATAAATAAGAAATTCATTACAAATGTTTCTATAATATATAAGATATAAATAAGATATTCAATACTATACTATGTTTCTATAATATAGAAAAAGGTAAGTTGTTTTTGAAACGGCGAATTGTGTGTTAAGTCATCGCACTCTTAAAATTGGAGAGCGTCATTCTATCCGATCAGGCTATGTTGTCTTAATTGTATTCACGCTGGCCTCAGAGCTTGTCTTGGTCGTTCCCCCAAGAAAGCATATCGTCAAATGTCACTTAACAGACACTATGCCACCACAAGAGCTAAACACTCTGTGGCGTAACAACGGTGGGACGTAAACCCGGGTGGACTCAGGATAGAACTTGGCACCTCTGCAAGAAGGCTAGGTTCTATCCATCATTACCTAATCCAACAAAGTAACACAAGTACAGGTTGAACGTGGGTCTCCATTAGAAAACCCAAGCCTCCCTATCATTAGGACACAAGTGATATATTGTAGTCAGCGTTGCAGATCCAAGGACTTCAGGTAGGTTGATTTATTATCATTGAAGATAGATATATTGTAGTCAATGTTGCAGGTCCAAGGACTTCAAGCCATTAAATATCAAATCGCAGATGAAATCCTAGGATTTCATTTGCACACCTAAAATACAAATAACGAATATTGCTAGTGAATATGTAATGAAGGTAATTTCCAACATATCCATTTTACATAAACAGATCCGCATGAACAAGCTCTAAAGTCTAAACGAATTCACATATAAGAAATAACTCACATTAACCCTACTGTACACGAAGCGCCAAGTTGGCTAACGCTTACGAGCATTCACCTAAAACTAGAGACGAGGATCTAGATTGATATAAATAACATTCATCGTTACAATTCCCGTCATCAAAATTAAGGGAGTAACTAACGGCATCATAAGAAATACCAAAGGCTTCGAAGATCTATAGAAGCTTTTCTTGCTTTCTTCAACCAACTTTTTCATCAGTTTTTTCCACTTGCGGCTCCAAGTCCTGTTAATGCTTCCTTTGCTACTATTTGTTTGTGTAAACTCTCCATCGTCGGAGACTGATGAAAGCGAAGAACATTCCGAAAAGTTAGATGGTCTTCCTTCAATGGTGAGGGCAGTTGCAATGGCCATTTTTCGGGAGAGAGATATATGAGTGGTTGTTATTTTTTGATGACAATAGATGATATGGAAGTTTGATTTCATAGAGGGTGGTTTTATAGAAGTATCATGGGGGCAATCTGGTAAATTGCTGAGCAATTACTTTAAATATATCGTGTAAAGTGGTTGTTATATCGTCATTCTTCAATATTTAGTTCTTTACACATGCTTTCTATGGGGTCCCATAATATCTAGTTACGTCGATCAGCTATTTTAGTGGATGCGTTCAACATATATATATTTCATGTGTGTAAATATATGTATTTTATATATGTTTGTGTGTAATTTAATCGTTGTATATGCGTAAAGTTTTTCCAATGTGATTTATATATCACCAAATTTACTTCATACAATATAATACACCAACAATAAAACCACTATGGTTTTTAATATAGATAGGTTTAGAAATAATCCGATAGTGAGTTATATATAACTTGAATTTATTAGATTTCAAGTAATTCTAAGATTAGTTTAATTTGTTACCACATGTATATTGTTGAACTCTCTAAAGTAAGCAATTAATTAAATAATGTTAAAATCTAAACAGTACAAATAACGACACTTTATATGTTCATGCACAGAATACAAATAGTAAACAGAAATAAAAAGATAACATAGCAATTACATAAAGAGACTTATGGTCGATGTCATCTTTACAAAAAGATATTATTCAAAATACAAAACTCCCTTTGAATAATCAACTTTCATATAAAGTTCCTTTCATGGTCGACTAGTCAAACTTTTATCATATAACGTCATTTCGTCAACATTTACAAAACAGCATGAAAGCATTTGCCTTCGGGTCGTCAAGATTGTGGTGTCGCCCAATATCCATTTTCATGTGCAAACAGTTGTAAAGGAAACTACACTATAAACTTACATCATCGTTTGTCAGAGAAAAGATTAATATTGTTGGATACAACTCATGAATCTTATCATAAAACATGTGCTTTAGCAAAAGAACCTTAAAGTAAAACAAGTTGGGCTTTCAGAAAATATTACATTATTCATTGTCATTCACCAAAACTTACAAAACTAAACAAACTTGCACCAATATCTTTTCTTTCGTTAAGTTGCAGGTGGCTCGTTCGTTTGGATCAATGTAGATCAAACTCTAATTAGTTCATGAAGCTCATCTACAGCAAAGTAATATGTAGCATTACCCAATTTTACCATTATACATTAATCATAAGTTGTACAAAATCGTTCTAATATACCATATTGTCACAAGCATAAATTACTTTCTGTATAAGGAATTTGTATTGCAATAAGAAGTCAATTTCTAATAAAATTGACTTCGACAGTCCCCTAGTGACGTTCGGTGTTCTACGAAACAACCACACCCTAATATTTATCATGCAATTGAACTCATGCCTAGCTTTTCCCTGCAACATACACTTTTTTTAGTTTGATATATATCTCCCTTTCATATAAGGAAATAAGAGAATTATAAGTTTCATAGCCATAGAAAAAAAATAATGGATTTTAATAATTCTAACTATTAGCCGTTGGTCGGCAACAGTCTCAACTTCAAAAATTACAAGTGTTGGTCCCACCTTTTCATATATTGTAAACTAATGGACCTTTACTAGACCGAAAAGGATAATGGGACAAAAAGAAATTAAGGTTCGTTAGTAAAAGTTCATTAGTTTACGATGTTTCAAAAGATATGACCACCACTATTTTTAAGTTGGGACCATTGTCAGCCAACAACTAATAGTTTGAATTATTAAATTCATTATTATTTAGAAAAATAAGATAAGATGATAAAAGAGGTATTCTATCGTTAAAATTGACAATATTAATTATTACAAAAAGAATATGCGTGAAGAGTAATTTTCTAACGAGTTTTATATGAGACTAGCTAATATATTAAAGAGTTAAAATTGAACAAAGATATGATTTTTTTTTAGCTTTTTTGGTGGTGGAACCATCCAATAAAATGCTTTTCGTGTGTAGGAAGTGACGTTTTGTGATCGCATTCGGTGGTTTTGCTATCTTAGTTTGCGGAGCACCAATTAAGTTGAATCACGAAAATGATGAGGTGGTCAATGAGGTGGATGAGGATGTTGTTGATGAATGGGATCTACTATCTTAAATCAAGGAACCCAGTGACATGGCAGCTTGTTGTGTCTCCCACCTTGATCGATGGGTTACACGGATGACTCATCGGAACCACTATTTGAGAAGAAGGAACACTGGGACCGTATGGTTGTCTTTGGTGGTGTTTCCTCAATATCTCATCCTGCAAAATTTATTTATTTCTCAAAAAAAAAAACAACTTTTGCTAGCTTCATGAGATGGGGGTTTCTCCAAGATCACTAAATATTTTCATATATAATAACTTGACATAGAGACCCACAATATCATTGCCTGGAGCCCACATGCTCTCAACATTATCAAGTAATCTTTTATTTATTCTCCATTTCGAGTTTTCAAGTGTATCAAATGCATGTTCATGCAACTCTGCTATTTGAGATGGAGGATCTTAAATAGTGTTTATTTCACATCACATCCTTCGCATTTATTTATTTTGATTATATGTATGTTTGAATCTCACCACCCCGGTAAAAGATAAATATAAGTTAAAAATATACACACACTATTGTAATAAAGGAAGGTTGCATACGGTTTATTTATATGTTATGAACTCCCGATATTAAACATCTGAAAATGTCTTCTCTTTATTTATTTGTTTGTATATGAAGGTTTTATATTTATTTTTTTAGGTTATTTATTTTTTTCAAGTACTGTGATGCAGTTGAAGTCCCAAATTTTAATCTCGGGAAGGTTTATCAGTACCATAAGGTTTTTATAAATTTCATCTTACTTGTATGTGACAGTGAGGATATTTAATCAAAAGATTATATGGTTTTATGTTAAATAAGGTTTATCACAACAGGTCATTGCCACGTGATTTTGCTTTTCATATCCATGAATAAAGAACCAATACTAGGTGGGGCATCGAAGCGGACCTAGGTTATAGGCTGGGTGGGCTGGCGCACCTCTTGAGAAAAAATTTAGAGTATTTTATAGGTAAATGCCGACCGCACCCCTTGAAATGTTGGTTAAGATCCACGTTCGCACACACAGTAAATAATTTTTTGGTCTGCCGATGCATCAAAGACCACCGATACAAATTTGATGTTTTTCACCATGTCTAGCCTCAAATGTTGTTGACCCTAAATTTCTTCGTCAAGGTGCTCAACGACATGCCATAGCCATTTGTGGCAAAAGACATCGCCATAGCTTGCGATATAGCGACGACATGGAGTCGTAAGGTTGTCGTCAAATACATTTTCCAAATAAAAAACTTTACTTTTTCCTTTCGATCTTAGAAGATATGCAGTCCATATAGGTAGTGGCCTCATAATATTTTGTTGAGTTCCTCTATATTTTTCCAGATTTTTCGACGAATGATTTAAATAACAAAACTAAAAAATTAATACAAACTTAGTTTGATTCTAATACAAATTACAATAGAATATCAAAATAATATATATATATATTATATATAATGTTTGTAAAATTGTTCAAATATATTTCATATATACAAATTAAACCTACGTAGGCGACATGTCATCGCCATAGGAAGACCTACGCCGACAACAAGATGTTGTTGCTATAGCCCTCATCGCCATATATAGCCTCAATTTATTGTAGTGACACCTGAACTTTGTTGCAAGTTTGTCAAGATGAAGCCACTCTGAATGATCTAAAACTTAAGAACATCTAGATCCGTACAAATAATATTCATCGCTATGATGTCCATCATCGAAATTCAGCATATAACTAACAGCATCGTACCGGAATACCATTGGCTTTGATGACCCGTACAAGCTTTTCCTGCTTTCCTCAACAAAACTCTTCATCAGCTTCTTCCACTTCCGGGTCCGGCATATGCTGTCTCCATGACCGTTTATTCGTGTGCTTTCTCCTTTGTCGTAAATGAAAGTCAGAGCCGAACATTCAGAGAAACTAGACGATCTTTTTTCAATAGCTATGGAGATGCTGTTGATGTTGAGGTCAGTTGCAGTAGACATTTTCTTCAGGAGATAAATAGAGAAGTTATTTGTTGTGATAGTGTATGGAAGTTTGAATAAGTGACGAACGTAATATATAAGTTGTTTATGAGGGCTATTTGGTAATCTTACAAGAGACTGGAGTGCCTATATACATTGAATATATATAGTGTAAAGAGTTTGTTAATTAGATCGCCAGTTTACAATCTTTACACATGGTTTTGACAAGATTCTTCTTTGTATTTTGTTTATGATTTATAAAGTAATAAACCGGTCAGTTATATTCTTATATTCCTTTCGTCAGATTTTACCAACTAAAAGCAAATTGGTGTTGTTTAACACGTAGAAGCCTTATCCTACTACTTTAACTTTAGAGAAGAGGAATAGGCTTCTAGGAAGTTCACTTTGTCCATTAAATGCGTAACTTTATGTGAATAAATACATCAAAAGTTATGATTCATATATACAATAAGAAGCCTGTGTTTTGTGTTTTGAAGACCTAAAATATACCCTGAGAAAGGAAAACTATGATAAATTACTGATTAACTATAAATAGAATACAAATTATGTATAAGAAACATGAATTATATGATAAACTCAAACCATGCCCATGTCTGTTATTTTATACTCCTTTAATTTACTGAGTAGAAAAAAAAATTAACATTCAAAGCTGAATGGGAAATAATAAACATGTTGACATAAGATGACTGAACAATCGTATAGTTAATGAACAAAAGGTCGGAATAATTTAAGAAAATACAAAATGACATACAACGTCTAGAGTTGTCATAGATCTCTTTTAATGAATTGTTTAGAAAAAAAAGTCGATAATGCTTATAAGGTTTATAATCATCATCTTCTTAAGAAGGGTTGTACATTTTGTGCCTTCATACATATCATCTTTTATACAGGATTCTTCATTAGTTAATTACTTCATTATTATTTTCTCGGGTTCTTTGGGATAATGATGTAGCTTTATTTTGTTTTACTAATTTTCATAATCCTTACATCACCTAAACTTAAAAACTTAGTACTTGAAACAGAACCAGTTGTTTATATGAAACCAAGTTATATAAACAACAATAATCATGTATACAGTAAAATCTTTGTTGGCGGTAATTCCCGACTCATTACAAGTCGGTGATGGGAAAAGGGTGACAAAGTAGTTCTAGTCGCAAGTCGGTGAATTTGAAGGATCAATTTGACAAGTTGGTCATAGTTGGTTAAGTTTCCTAATTATGCTATAATTATATTTGGTAATGTCTTGGCCACCAAGTTAAGGTTAGCCTATATAAACCAAGGTAGGGCTAGACATTATTAAGAGACAAGAGAAGAGATAAACCAAGTTATGGTTTGAGAGTCTATAATCAGTTTTGAGTTATTTTCTGATAAATAAGATAGAGAGTTATTCGATCTAAATTCTTTTATTCAACTTTTCTATTTGGTTTGATTATCGACTGGGACTTGAATTTGTATCAAAGCCAAGTTCAATCGTTGTTATCAAACAGGTACTCGAGTTCTTAATCGGCGGCTAAGGAGTCTAACGAGTCAGTGGTCGAGATCGGTGGTACTGGTTTATCGGACCAGCGGCGTGGTATCATTACGATTACAGGCAATGAGTAGGTTGTTCGTACAGCGACACACGAGTTGTTTTGTTAAAAAATCAAAAAACTGGTTTGATTTCTTTTGGTGTTAGCCCGTAAATTCAAGAAGCCTAAAATAGTTTGGTTGATTCTTGTGGCGGTTTAAAACTACAAGCAGAAAAAGAATTAAGAGTCACAAAATTAAAAGGGAATTGGTTTTGCATAGGTGCATACGAGATAACAAAACGTCAAACAATTATTAACTTTTGGGAACGTTTTAAAATAAAACAAGTTGGTTTATTTTTTTGGTTCAACAAGTTCAGAGTTTAGCAATAAAAATGTTGATTATTATTTGGGTTGACAAACGGGTTCAATTCAAGATTTGTTTTTTTGACCGTGTTTCTATGAGTAAACGAGTACGGTTCTGAAAAGTCGTTTCGAACCGAACGGTTTATGTTTGTTTTAAATCGACAAGGAAGTTGATTTTTGGTGCTGAGTTAAACGCGTAAGGTTCAAAGTCTTTGGGTTAAACAAGTTGGTTTAATCAAGCAATATCGTTCGGATAAACCGAGTTTTGGTTTGACGGAGGTTTGAGTTGGTAAGGAAGAACCGACCGCAAAGATCAAGACCGACAAGAGGATTGGTAAGAAGATCAAAGGGCCGATCGAGTTTCTTCATGAAGTCACTATCCATGTTTTAAGTTAAAGATGAGTCTAAATTCTAAGGGAACACACTATGATCCAAGAAAGCTGGTGTTTGCTCAAGATCGCAGCCGAGTCAATGGTGGTGCGAGTCCTTATGACCAAAGGACGAGTCATGGACAAAGGGCTAGTCGACTACAAGGTCGTAAGAATGTTCGAGCTAGAAAGGAGCCGAAAAACATAGCTAGAGATCAAGATGAGTTCTATGAGAATCAAGACAAAGAAGATATGTTAGAGCCTACCTACTTCGAGTCGAAAATTAAGGGGGTGAGTTGAAGTTGCAAGTCGGTGAACTTGAGGGATCAATGTTGACAAGTTGGTCATAGTTGGTTAAGTTTCCTAATTATGCTATAATTATATTTGGTAATGTCTTGACCACCAAGTTAGGGTTAACCTATATAAACCAAGGTAGGGTTAGACATTATTAAGAGACAAGAGACGAGATAAATCGAGTTATGGTTTGAGAGTCTGTAATCAGTTTTGAGTTATTTTCTGATTAATAAAATTGAGAGTTATTCGATCTAAATTCTTTCCTTTAACTTTTCTATTCGGTTTGATTATCGACTGGGACTTGAATCTTATCAACAGCAAAACTATTGGTAACATCGGCGGATGAGGGTTGTATTTACAGCACAATTAGCAAAGGCAAGTCTTTCTGAAGTTGGAATATATAAAACTTAAGAAACTGTTGAAGACACTTCATATATAATGTGTGTATTTATCGAAAAAAGTTGGAAATGTTTGTATTTATCGAAAAACTTGGAAATTGAGTGAGACAATATAAGTAATTTACGACAAAAACCTAAGAATAAATAATGTTCTAACCATCTTGTATCTTGTTGTTTGTTGTACACTTGTTTATTGTTAAATGAAAAGCGTAAAGAGTATATATGAATAATCATATAATTAACATTCATATCACATATTATCTTTGGCTATGTAATCCGACTGAGACATACAAAAATCAGAAGTATGCTTCTTGTTCTCGGTGCTCTAACCAAAATATGATTTAGAAAAAGCTAACTCAAATTTATCTGTTACTTGTTTCTGTATTAAAAAGAAGGAAACACATGATTGTATATTATGAATATGTTTCCCTTTGTGTTTTACATATTTCTCGTTAAATAAAATAAACATGTAATCAAGGCCGGAAACTTTTACTCAATGTCATAACAGAATTTTTCTATATTCAATTAAACAACTACAATAACAACGGGTCAAACTATAAGATATCAATGGCGTTAGATAATTATTAACAAAAATATTTGACTAGTTGGAGTGTAAACACCCCTCTAATTTCACCCATGTTAACATAGTCATAAACATTTCACTAATCTAGCTTGTCTAAGAACTATCAAGTTGCCCGTTGCTTTAGTCGAAGGATTGGAGACGTAGTATGTTTAGGTTACTAGTTCAAACTGTGAAACTGTTTATTATTCATTTGATAAAGACGTGTGTCTTTAAGAAAAGATATTTCAGATTCAAATCTAATAAGAAATGAGTTTAAAACTATTTATATAAAGTAGAGTAGAAATGCTAGTCCCGTTAACAAAATTGTTGACTTGGTTCATGTGAACCTTACAATATACATTGAAGGTTATTAAAATAATAAGGATAATTGTAAAATAAGGTTTTGTTCGTTTGCATTACACGTCACCGGTCACTCTTATCCATGTTTATCTTATTATTATACAAGAGAGATTTAGAAAATGCAGAAAATAAAATATTCGTCTGAACGTGGGGACGCCCATCTTATCTTTGACCATTGCCCCCAGACTCGAGGTTGAGGTGCTAGTACCATTTCATGGTTTTTGCCCCCTGTTATCTAATTTTATATATATTAACTTGCAACGTCGGTAGTTTGTCTTTTAGTAATTATTCATCTTTTAATAAACATTCGATCACAAATATCACTTTGTTCATTGTATCAGATTTCTACTCCTCAATCCGGACGATTCACTCTCCTAGTAAGATACACGATTTATAAAAGGAAAAATTAATAAAATGAATAAATATATATTATGTCATAATTGCTTATCTTTTTATGGCTAAAATAAGTCACATCTGATTTTTTTTACAGTATTTAACTCAACAACGTCTAAATTAGAGATTATATCACTTTACCATCACGCTATCCCATTGAAACAACCTTTGCCATATGTTCAATTACTTTCATTTACATCAAAACTACTTTCGGCAATTTTACTAGACTATTATGTCTACTAAATGATGTGGTTAAACGTACTAGCTTCGTATTTTAAATACTTTTCTTTACATTGGATGAATGTAAATGATATATAAAAGTGCAATTATTACTAAAATCTATTATTAGTTTTCTAAGATATCATGAAAAGATAAACGTTAATAATATATCAATACTAAGGGTAATTTTGAAAGTGTTGAAATATTATATTAAAGTTGTTAAATGTATACTCACTTTACGTAAATCTATTTAACCCTAATTAAACTTCAATGATGAATACCAATAGATTTGCCACGACTAGTAATTTCTATTACATACGTAATAATATTAACCAGCGATATATTTAAAAAATTATCACTACAAACAAAGTGCAGTTATATTTAATTAACTCAATTAATTTTACTAAGCAATATGATTCTAGCAAATAAGCCTGATGAAGTCCTGAAGAGCTGGGAACAAAAGAGAAAATGTGAAATAGATATATTTCATTCACAATTACTTTACATATTGACAATCTCAACCGCTTCTATATGTACACGATGACTCCATTCCAATTCATCTTAACTATTAGCACTCACTTAAATCTTGAGAGCGTTGAGATCTATACGAATAATATTCGTCAGATTTATTTCCTTCATCGAAATTAAGCGAGTAACTAACGGCATCATAATGGAAGTTTAAAGGCTTCGAAGATCCATGGATGCTTTTCCTACTTCCTTCAATCACCTTCTTCATTAGCTTCTTCAACTTCCAGCTTCGCCTCGATCCGCTATTTATCCATGAATACTCTTCCAGGTCGGAGACCGAAGGCGGGGACGAACACTCGGAGCAGCCAGTGGTGTATATGAGGTCAGTTGCAGTGGCCATTTTGTGAAAAGGAGAGACTAGTTGTTTGTTGTAGTGATGAAATGAATAATAATGATGGTTTTAGCTTGAAAGTTGTAGTGGAGATTTTATAGATGGTGCATGAAGGGTTATTTAGTAAATTTACACAAGATAGAAGAGCGGGTTGATTCAGTGAAGGACGTGGAAAGTGTGGTTTTGATCGTTAGTTTATTATCTTTACACTTTACACATTGGTGGGACTTAAATACTAGCGATGGTGATGTAACCATATCACTTGGATGATGCTTATGTAATATCTTTTGTTCCAATTGTATTGGAAATAAAAAAAAAATTTATTAAACCAACTGAAAACTAGGCCGGAATCTGTCCTAGCTTGATTAGATCCTTGTACCTGTGAGAAAAACGATCTTGTACAAGCAGAAAACCGTTAGGCTCGTCGCATAGGTCAGAGGGCCACTCTGCAACCACCATCTGGCGTGATGATAAGTATTTATTTACAGAAATAAAGTAGAGAGAGAGAAATAGAACGAAGATTCAGAGAAATCATATTTGAGGTGTACCTGGAGAAGGGTATTTATACTTACCCATTAGAAGTGATCATCCAGCCTGGACGTACCTTTTGATATGTGTCCTGAACGGAGACTAGACGTCATCCTTTATGCCTTGCTTGGTATGGAGTCATTTTGGTGTCCGAGGCCGGGAATGTGTTTCGGTCGGTAGTTAGTTGTACAGTTTTTTTGGTAAGCTAGATTGAGGTTACGTTCTATGAGTAATGATGGGTTGGTAGATGCATAATTGCAAGTTTCACAACATCACAGTTTTGTTTTTGGAGTTAAACTTTAAAATGAATTATTATAACTGAAGAAAAACTGGATTGTGCTCTCGTTTTTTGATACCCAAAATTGGTTTATGAATTCTAGTAAACATATGATTTTATTTTATTTCATATTTTCATTTCCTTGTTAAAAATATCATTTTGTTATAACTTATCAACCAATTAAGCTCTCTGTTTAAATAGGAGTTAAAAATTTTTATTAGTAATTAACATTTCAGAATTTTCTTATATCAAATAAAAAGATCACAGAGAGCGTTTGGACGAAAACTTTATAAAGTATATGTAAACTTACTTTAGTAAATGTACCTTAAACCTATAGAATAATATCTTGATTAACAAATCACAACCAGCTGTTTTTGATAACATAATAATGAGATATTTATCACAGATTTCATATAATTCCATAAGTAGAATGATGTTATCAAAAAAAATCAAGGGGTTGCTATATAATATCGATGACTTAAAACTATTACAAAATATAACGACGTTGTTCTATTGTTATAAACAACTTAAAATCCAATATTGTGGAACGAAAAGAGTTATCATGTTGTAACATGTCTAAAAAGATATCGACATAAGTTTTATATCAATTGAAAATCATAAAAAGAATATTATACTGGTACTAATATTGATTGACAGGTATCAATTCCATTCAATACAGTCATACTAGTTATAATTTATAGTAACAAAAAGTAATTAATATATTAAACTGTTTTCAGTAGAATTTAATAATCGGTTTAACCTGCATTAATAATAGCTCATATTACAAGCAAAGAAATGAAAATTGGTGTTGAATTCAACTTTTTTAGAGTAAATTGTTAAAATTGTCTCTTAAGTTTGGATTTATTTGTCATTTTCATTCAAAATGACTTTTTTGTAGCATATTGTCCTTCACGTTTGCAACTTTTTGTCATTATCATCCAATTCGCTAATTGGGTTAGAAACAACCGTTTGATGGGAGGTTTTTTTTTTAAATTTCACAATATTAAGTGGGGGCATATTGTCTTTTCGCTTCTAAATTATAAATACACACTTGTCGCCACAACAACCATCACCAACTGCCACTACAACCACTACACCATAGTAAAATCGGCATAAATAAAATCACATACAGCAGCATGTTACCACAGTTTCCCCGGAAAATAGATCTAGTACCGCCGTCGGCTTCGGCTAACACCATCAGATCCAACATTTCAAAAACCCTTGAAATTACCCATGTGCACCTCATTTCCCCTCTTATTGTCCCAATTAACCTCATAACATCGTCACCAATAATTATTACTCAAACCCACAACAAACACTGGAGGGTATGGTCCCAAAAACACTTTGCTTTGGCAAGGAATCATGCCCTCATAATGACAACAGATCACGAGGATAACCTTGCACGCAATGCGCAACGGTGCGCCATCATTGAATCCAGCAGGTTGCCTAACAAACCTTGCGCGCAACGCGCAACGATACGCTAACCTTGATACTAGCAGGTTTCCCAACAAACCTTGCGCACTCTACACAACGGCAAGTTAGACCTGAAAGCGCAGGCCCCTGACCCTACGCGGATCAAACAATGCTCTAGTCGCGAAGTCCTGAAACCTTGCACAAGGCCAAGACTTAAATGAGAGCAACTCATACTTAAGTCTTCAGAACAAAAGGACTTAATCCCTACAACTTCGCGCTGGCCAGAAAGCACTTATAAAGCTACGTGGAAGGGAGAAGCGCAAAGAAGCATTGACCAAATTCAAGGATACAGAGTGGCAGAGCTGTGACCTAATAACCGCTCGGTAGGTTGTGCCAGACCACGTCGTATGATGAACAGTCATGCAGAGGGCAGACTGTATGCAAGGATGTACACGTGGCACCAACCAACGTACGCCAGCGACTGTCACACGATCTCCACTACCGGCTGATGACAGGTCGACACCAAGGACAACTGCCAGGACACGTGGCTCCATTTACCATGCGCCAAGCGTACCTCCTACCAAAGACCATTAATGGTCGACGCAGAGGAGACAGAATAGATATTCCTGGTCGTCGGGTCCAGGGCCAAGGCCCATCTTCTACACACCTCTCTTCGGCTATAAAATAAGGATCACACCACAAGGTAAAACACATGTTTTTGAGCTCACTCACTAATTACTCGCTACTTGCTTATTACCTTGCAATACTCAAAACTTATTCTCATGCTGAAGTGTGGTCACGGAGAAAACCCTCCCCCTTTCTCTAGTGACGAGGCTAACAGCGTTTCTAGTTTAGCAGTGAGCTTGAGGCAAGACCGTTCCGAAATGAAAACGAGGGATAACCTTTTATGTAGAGACGTTGAGCTGTAATCCAGATATCTCCGGATGTCACACCCCGACCCGCAGCGGAATAAAAGTTGGGGCATGATTGGGTTATCACCAAAGCTCATGATACTTACTAATAAGTTTCATATTTATTAAATTCAAATTTACTTCAAATATTCAGCACAAATACCATACAAACACAAACATTAAACCAACGACTGTTCCAGACAAAATAAATTGTTTATTTTTCTAAGGCCATCCTATGTGTTTCTTTCCTCCACTTGTTCACCTGTATCATGCGTAAAACAGAAAGTTTGGGTCAACAAAAGTTGGCGAGTGAACCTTAATAAAACATTTAAGTAATTTATATTGTTGTTTAAATAAAATTGTGCATGAATCATATGTGAACAGATGTATATATATAACCAATCACAAACCATACTGAATGAACACATGACATGATGTATGATGTAATTGAGATCAAGGCTCAATCAAACAGAGCCGATCTAATGAGGCACCTGATGCTCAACCCGTATCCCACGAGGAACTGATGGGCCTAATGAAATGATTGCACTGAAATGATGAAATGTAACCATATATAAACCACATAATAACTATACACATTTGATCACGAAATGATATTAGCACAAGTGTTAAATAAAAAAAAAATTGTACGACACATGATACACCCCTAAAACATTATTAAAACGGGGAATTTGTATAGATTGACTCACATTAGGTGCGTATTCTTGAGTGGTAATGAGAGTGCACGAGTTGTGGGTTTAACCGGCGAAGGAGTACTAACTCGTGTTGAAGAACACTTTGGGAACTCAAGATAGGAGGCTTCCAAAAGTTGGAAACAAGCTCCAAGAAGGATAGAAAGAAGAACTTCACACTTTGCTTTGAAGTGTTTTGAAGTGGTGTGAAAAAAAATGGAAGAATCATGGGGTATTTATAGTATTTTAGGATTAAGGAGGTGATGACAAGTGTCCTCAAGTGTGGATTAGTGTCCTAACATGTGTCAACACCATATTAAGTGTGGCAAAGTGAATGCTAGGTGTCAAAAATTGGAGATAGGTGGCAAACTTGGTGAAGAAGCAAAAATATTTATTATTTTTTTGACATTTTTGGCCCTTAGACTTGTATTTTCACTTGTTTGCCATTTTAACCCCTTTAACCTAATATTTATGTTGTATAAAGGTTTTAAGACATGTGTAACTTGGATTATACCCGAAAATGTCGTGGATGTCGGTTCGTTAGGTTGTACGGTTATGCGTTTCGCAAAATAAGTAAAAAAAAATTAATATTTATGTTAATTCATTAAGGTTATTTCCATTATTATTATTTTTTTAATATAAGAAATATTTTAATACCTTAAGCAATATCAAAGAAGAAAATAACCGAACGCCATAAATTCATATACATGATTGATAGTTTGGGGCGGGTTTTCGAAACCCATTTTACACAAATGTTACAATATCCCCTACTTTTAGAAATTTCGTCCAGAAATTTAAGTAGTAGTTGTAACCGGAAAAAGGTGCGAGTATTTCTCGCACATTGTGTCTTCACGTTCCCAAGTGAACTAGGGGCCTCGTTTTGACTCCCAACGCACCCTGACGATTGGAATACGACTTTGCCTTAAACGCTCTCATCGAAATCCATGATTTCTACTGGTTTTTCAATGAAGTGTATTGATTCATCGACTTGAATGTCTTCTAGAGGGATATGGAGGTTTTCGTCGGCAAGGCACTTTTTCAAGTTTGATACGTGGAACGTGGGATGTATTCTGTTGAGTTCTTCTGGTAGGTCAAGCTTGTAGGCTACCGGACCTACTCTTTCGAGTATCTCGAAAGGTCCTACGTAACGTGGTGCTAGATTGCCCTTTTGACCAAAACGAACCACTCCCTTCCCCGGTGATACTTTCAAAAGTACTTGGTCACCAACACAAAACTCCAAGGGCTTTCGTCGTTTGTCAGCATAACTCTTTTGACGAATTCGAGCCGCTAGAAGATTGTTTCGAATTTGCAGGATTTTGTCGGTTGTTTCTTGAATCAACTCGGGTCCGGTGATTTGCGCTTCACCAATTTCGTGCCAACATACTGGTGATCGGCATTTACGACCATATAAGGCTTCAAAGGGAGCCATACCAATACTTGAATGATAGCTATTATTGTACGAAAATTCGACTAGCGGTAGATGAGCGTCCCAATTCCCTTTGAAGTCGATGACACATGCTCGAAGCATGTCTTCAAGGGTTTGGATGGTGCGCTCAGATTGACCGTCAGTTTGAGGATGGAAGGCGGTGCTGAGGTCTAAATGTGTACCAAAAGCGGTTTGTACGGCCCGCCATGTTCGTGACGTGAAACGACCATCACGGTCTGACATGATGCTTAACGGTACACCATGACGGCTTACAATCTCGCTGATGTAGATACGAGCTAATTTCTCGTTCTTGAAGTCCTCGCGAATTGGAATGGAGTGAGCTGATTTTGTAAGACGATCAATGATTACCCATATGGTGTCATACCCACTGGAGGTGGGAGGTAACCCGGTAATGAAGTCCATGGTTGTAACACCCCTGCCCTCGTTATCACCAATATTGTCCGCTTTGCCCTTGATGGGTGGCCCATCCAGGAACTCACGGCTTTGTTTTTGGTTGCCCTGGTGGAGACTTCCCAGGAGGTCACCCATCCTAGTACTACTCCCACTTGAGCACGCTTAACTGTGGAGTTCTCCTCTCATCCACTAGCATTAAGCCCAAAACGCGTTGGTGATTTTAGAGGTAGGGCATTACTTATGAACCAGGAATCTCTCCTGTCCACGGACGATGTTGAGAGGTATGCCATTAGGTGTTATAATCACCCCCCCTAAGGGACTCATCGTCCTCGATGAGGTTTTGCCCCAACATGTAGGAGGTTGCCATTATCCTCGATGAGGTTTTTTGCCCCACATTTGGGAGGTTGCCATTAGGTGTTACAATCACCCCCCTAAGGGACTCATCGTTCTCGATGAGGTGTTGCCCCAACATCCCGAACGGCACAGGAGTGGCTCTGATACCACTCTTTAACACCCCTGCCCCTCGTTATCACCAATATTGTCCGCTTTGCCCTTGATGGGTGGCCCATCCAGGAACTCACGGCTTTGTTTTTTGTTGCCCTGGTGGAGACTTCCCAGGAGGTCACCCATCCTAGTACTACTCCCACTTGAGCACGCTTAACTGTGGAGTTCTCCTCTCATCCACTAGCATTAAGCCCAAAACGCGTTGGTGATTTTAGAGGTAGGGCATTACTTATGAACCAGGAATCTCTCCTGTCCACGGACGATGTTGAGAGGTATGCCATTAGGTGTTATAATGAGTTAGGAATGTGACATAATTCTTGCGGAGATATTTTCGGGCTTGAAGACAGGACATTAATTTGAGTCCTTTCGAAGGGGTTTCTCCAAAGATTCGTAGAGTCTGACCGTTTGTAAGAGGGATGCGAATAAACTTTTCGCGGCATACAACTTCAGCATGATGTTGGCTGAGCCAGTCCATACCAATTATAATGTCGAAACTTCCCAACTTCATAGGAATGAGGTCAACTGGAAAATCGTGATCGTATAGGGTGAGAGTACAATTGCGTATAATAGAGTTTAATAAGACCGGTTTTCCGTCAGCAACTTCTACCGTTATGGATTCCATGAGTTTTTCTCGAGTTTGGTTGAGGATGGGTTCAAATTCTAAGGACACAAAACTCTTATCCGCGCCAGTATCAAATAACATGGATGCATAACTACCATTGATGAGAAACGTACCGTTAACCACGTTGTTGTCGGCCCTAGCTTGATTGGCGTTGATGTTGAAAGCTCTTCCTCTTGCAGGTGGAGGAGCTTGGTTAGCCTGGTTTACTGGATTAGCTTGAGCTTGGGCATGGATGATGTTCACCAAGCGTGGACAGGTGTTCCTGAAGTGGTTCGGGTCTCCACAGTTGTAACAAGCCTGCATAGGTTGCACCATGGGATAGTTGGGTTGGTAGTTGGATTGGGCTACATGTTGGGCAGGTGGTAGGAGTAAAGGTTGTTGGGCTTGACCCACTATCTGATGGTGGGTTTGGGTTGAGGGCTGATGGCGGTTCGTTCGCTGAAGTGCGCGACAGGTTTGAATGATGTGACCTGCGCGACCACAACCGGTGCAATGTTGGCAGGGATGATCAGGAAATTGATGGTATTGGCAACGGTTGCATTTTGGGTATGGGCCGGAGTATGGCTTTTTATATGGTGCACGTGAGGGGGCAACTTGATGATGGGTGCAGCAGGGATAGGGAAATTTGTTTGTGTGACAGCAAAGTTTCTGGTGTTTCGTTTCCTCTTATGAGCAAACTTTGAGGAGGAGGTGGAATGGTTTGAAGTTTGGCCCTCAATGGGGGCTTTCTTTTTCTCGTCCTTAAATTTGCCGTTACGAATACGATTCTCGGTAAGCTCGGTAGCTAGTTCCATAGCAGCTTCAAGTGTTGCAGGCGAAGTGCTTAGAACTAAGTCTTGAATTTTCGAGGGGAGGCCTCGAATATGATGTTCGACTAAGCGGTATACTGGGGTGAACAAGTTGGGGATCATTTGGTTCAACTCTAGAAACCTTTTGTTGTAGGATGTATGATCTCCTTCCTTCTGCTTTAACAAGTGGAATTCATCCTCTAACTTTTTGATCTCGCTTCTTGGACAGAAGCGTCTCGTCATGATTTCCCTTAACTCCTCCCATGTAAAGAAAAAATGATATAAACATTTAAATGTTATAATTTTGTCAACCAAAAGTCTTTTAGAAATGTTATGATAATAAGCAAAAATGTAAAGGTAGAAACAAAAGATTTATTAAAATGAAAGGGTTCTTAGTGTACAAGGAAAAACTTATTTTGTTCTCCAACGTACATCCAACTTCAATAAAACACCATTTTTTTTCTTTTAAAACCTACAACTACAACTTCAACAGCCCCTTATTTAATCAAACAGTATGCGACTAAAAACAGAAAAAGAAAAGTAAAGAAATGCTATTCAGCATCATTCATGGCGACATGATGTATATAGCAGAGATCTTCATCACCTACTTGATACACATGCCATCGCTTGCGTGATGGTCGTGTATCGCCCCGAGACCCCTAATATATAATATCCTACACACTCGTAACAACTTCCGAATTGAATTACATCAACATATTAAAGCTACTTAGTCCTTACATAACCTATAATCTATATTAATTAACTAAATACTTCTTTCAAAAGTTCTACTAGGTTGATTTTTTTTCAAATTTTTTAAAACATAACTCGGTTGTTTATATGAAACTAGGTTACTGTGGCGGGTATTAAAATAGGGTCGGGTAAAAAATTAGAGCGGGTAAGTAATTAATTAGTAAGTAATTCTCTACATTTATTTAACAATTTATACGATCATTAATATGTTAAAAATAAGGTGTTTTGTGTATTGATGATTTATACTTCAAATCGTCAACGGTATATTGCTGACTGGGCTGGTTGTTATATGACTGTGGGCCTAGTTGTTATATTTGTTATATAGTTTGTTGGGCCAGTTGAGGTTTGTTATATGCAGGAGAGAAGTTCAAGGGCTTAGATGTAACTTTCTGTAACTTCAAGGGTATTGCAAAAGTCGGTTTTGGATCTGTGTATAAAAGGAATGAGAAGGGTAAAGCAGTTTATTATCACAGATATTTTCTAGGGTTTGTTCATCCCAGTCGTTCACTTGTTCTTCAGTTGTTCTAGTGATTTCTTTGTAGAAATCATAAGTTTGTTACAAAGATATTGTAATCTCTGAGTGTATTTTGTCTTTGTTGTGACTACTGTACAAAAGATCTTGCTGATCTGTTGTTGTTTCAGTTGTATTTTACAGATCTCATTGTTTTGAGATCTAGAGT
Source organism: Scalesia atractyloides (assembly GCA_947069175.1). Classification (NCBI taxonomy): domain Eukaryota; kingdom Viridiplantae; phylum Streptophyta; class Magnoliopsida; order Asterales; family Asteraceae; genus Scalesia; species Scalesia atractyloides. Next base: position 17,724,114 of record CAMTDV010000023.1, read on the forward strand.
TTGGTTTAGGAGATTTTCTGGGTTGGTTTAAAGAAATAAAGATTTTGTCGCTGGTTTTTCACTACATCAGGTGTTCTTCGTTCTCTTTGTTTTGTTTATACAAATTTTACATGGTATCAGAGCGAAATCGCTCTTGATCTGTGAATTTTTCTGCTGTTTCTTTGATGTACTTCTTTGATTTGTGATTAGGTTCTCTTCTTGAGGATTAAGGGCGTGAATCTGTTGTTGATCTGTTGCCTGTGGCTATAGATCGTCTCGATCTTGGGTTGTTGAAGGCTGCGTTGGTCTCTGAAACCTTAGAAGGTTTCGGAGCAAACTAACCAGTATTTTACCTTGGTTTGTGCGTCGGCTGTTGTGATCTGTAACCCTCGAAGGTTACGGTGGTCACAAAATCTAGAAAGAAGACTATTGCAAATTTGTAAGATCGTTCTTTCTTTATCCTTGTTGATCTAGTTGATGTCGGGGTAATAAGGACCGGCTTGATTGCTTAGTGTCTTCTTGTTGAATATATTTCTTGTTGCTCTGTTGTTGACCTAGATGATGCCGGGGTAACAAGGACCGGTTTGTCTGTTTAGTTGTTGTTTGTTGAATACGTCTTAAACTGAGGTTTTGTTTTTTGATTTTCTTGGAAAATATCTGTAGTTGTTTGGTTTTTTGTTGTGATTAAGTGGTATCTCTGCTTGTTTTTGTGTCATTCACTTTGTGGCTCCTGAGTAAAGGCTTGTCCAGGCACCTTGAGTGATGAACCTGGAATCCGGTCCCTGACTCAGCTTCGCCTTAGTTTGTGGTTGTTATCTGCTTATCTCCTGATTGATTCCCTGTGTGCTATATTTGTTATTTTTTGTGTTTCTTTGTGATTACCATGGCTGACGGTGAAGGCACCTCACAGATCCTGATTAGTAAATTAGATAGGAGACCCATTATATTTACACCCCAGTGACTCAAGTAGTTTAACTATTGTTAGCATTAAACTAAAAGGTACAGAAAATTATGCTGTCTGGTCAAGTGCTATGAAGTTAGCTTTAGAAGCAAAAAATAAATATGGTTTTGTTCGATGGAAGAGTTGAGAAGTCTAAAGATAATGAGGTCTTAGCTAATCAATGGGATAGGTGTAATTCTGTTGTGTTAACATGGTTGTTAAATTCAATTTCTGAAGAACTTTTTCTTGGTCAAATGTTTTCAAAACTAGCTTCAGAGGTTTGGAATGATCTCAAAGAGTCTTTTTATAAGATGGATGTTTCTGTTGTCGATGATTTGTATAAAAAAATTAATAACATCTCTCAAAATGGCAGCTCTGTTGCTGAATATTATAATAGGTTGACGACTATGTGGAAGCAGTTTGATGCTATGCTTCATCTGCCTTTCTGTTCTTGTCAAGCTGCTAAAGATTTTAATGATTTTTCCACTTTAATAAAATTGATGCAATTTCTCATAGGCTTGATGATGTTTATCGGCCTGTGAGAACTAATCTTTTGACAAGAGAACCATTACCTACAGTGAAGGTTGCATATTCTATTCTTTCTAGAGACGAGTCCCATAGGTTATCCAGTTCTAGTAGTTCAAAAACCCAAAATGTGTCCTTCATATCTAAGCCCAACCAAGTTTTTGATTCAAAAAAACGAATACCCAGGGGACAAATTCTAACTTTAACTGTACTCACTGCAATATGATAGGTCATACTGTAGACAGATGTTTTGAGATTGTCGGGTATCCTGCTGGTTTTAAAAGGAGGGTTAATAATTCATTGGTTAAAAATAATTTGAGTAATAAATCAAACTTATCTACTTCTGGTATGCCATTTACATCTGAACAGATTGCAAAGTTGTTGAATCTTGTTGAGGAAAAGAATGTTGTTGACACAAAAAACGTCAATATGGGAGGTGAGTCTAGCAGCCTTATTAGTTGCTCTAGTTTTTTGTTGTTTGATAAACCGTTTAGTTGGATAATTGACTCAGGCGCTAGTCAACATATGATTAATAATGATAAAGATATGTTTGATGCTATTGATGTGTCTAAGTTTGATCTAACTGTTGGACATCCTAATGGAACTAATGTTAAAGTTATTAAGATCGGTAGTGTCAAACTATTAAATAACATTGTGTTAAAAGATGTCTTTTACGTTACAAAGTATAATGTTAACCTGTTGTCTGTCTATGGTTAGCTAAAGATAATCAAATATGTGTGGTCTTTAATGAAAACAGTTGTGTGTTACAGGATTCCAAATCAAAGTGGGTTTTACTTTGTGGGTGCTAATGGTAATAATAACAATTTATGCTTTAATAACTCTATTAGATCAAATTTGTGGCACTGTAGGTTAGGACACCCATCTGATCAAGTTTTAGCTGTGTTAAAGGATAATGTTGATGTTAATAATGTTGAACGTGGGCCCTGTGAGATTTGTCACAGGGCCAAACAGGTGAGGGTCCCGTTTTCGATAAGCGAACATAAAACAAAGTGTTTTGGGGAAATGGTTCATTTAGATGTTTGGGGTCAATATAAAGTCACTAGTTACGAAGGTCATAAGTATTTTCTTACAGTAGTTGATAATTTTTCTCGAACTGTGTGGTGTTATCTTCTAACAAATAAAACAGAAGTTTTTGAAAATTTATGTGGATTCTATGAACTAATTCTCACTCAATTTAAAATTAAGATAAGAATGTTTCGAAGTGATAATGGAACGGAATTTGTTAATAATCAAATGTAGTCATTTTGTAGAGCCAAAGGGATAATACATCAAACTTCGTGTTCCTATACACCACAGCAAAACGGTATGGTGGAGAGGAAGCACAGACATCTCTTGAACACAGCTAGAGCATTGATGTTTCAGAGTGGTGTTCCTCTTAGGTTTTGGTCTCAATGCATATTGACGACTGTTTATTTAATTAACAGGTTAGCCTCGTCTGTGTTAAATGGTATGAGTCCTTATGAGGTTGTTTTTGGTTTTAAGCCCTCTTTGTCGCATTTAAGAAACTTTGGGTGTCTTTGTTTTAGTACTGTTCTTGATGGGTCGGATAAATTCTCTTATCATGCTGATAAGTGTGTTTTCATTGGTTATTCCAATGTTAAAAAGGTTATAAATTGTGGAACTTAGATAGAGAAAAGGTTTTCTTTCAAGAGACGTTAAGTTTTACGAAAATGTGTTTCCTTTTAAAACTGCTAACTTGGAATGGTTAACTGTCAGAATTATACTTGGTTTGAAAAACCCATTTTGAACCAACAATGTTAGCAGCTTTAGGACGAGGAACCAGGGCTCATGTGTCATTAAGTTTGAGGGAAGTCACTTCATTATTCCTCTCATTGATCCATTTGGGATGCCTGATTGCGGATTTGAAACCCTTTGGCTCATGTGATGAGAATAAGGTAAACTGCAAGGAGTTCGTGTCTAAAAAGGCACGATCCGCCATGTGCTTCGGTGTTTAGATGCATGTTTTAAATCTAAGAACTTGTTTTAAAAAAGTATAAGTCTCTAGTAACTAGGGCTACTCACATTGACTGTCAGTGCATGCATTCAAAATGAAAAATCGTTGGTCTAGCATTACACGAATACACTTCATCTGCCACTCTTATCATTATTTATCTTATTTTTATAGCAGAAAATGAATTTAGTATTCATCTAAACGTGGATATGCCCATCTGGGCATGCATCTTATCTTTGACCATTGCCCCCGAACTCTAGCTTGAGGCGCCATTACCTGTCCATGTTATTTTCATCCATTTCAAATTTTCCATCATATAGTTTATATTATAAGGTTGGGTGGAGTAGATTTATGCACATCATCACCTCAGCTTAATAACATCTCTAACATCGTTTCGCCAGCGTCATTGGGGGAGTTAGCGATCAGCTTGCCAGCAGAGTTACGAGCGCAAGAGAGAGAATGACTGGGACTCATCATGTATGATCTAATCAGTTTTCTTTTTTTCTTTTTCTTGTTTTTGTTATTTTTAACCTTTAGCTAAATCATACTCTGAATATTAAAGTGTGGGTTAGTTCAAGCCCATCGCTTACATGATGCAGACGTAACACTTTGAGCCTTTATTTCACACCATCCAGCCTAACCACTTAAATCGAATTCCCGTCACCACACATCACACACGAGAATCACATATTCAATCACAAATATAATTTTATTCATTTTATCATATTTCATTTCACTTTTTATATTATTAAATTAAATGAAGTCACATACATGCATCATTGACGTGGAATGAAACAAGAAAGAATAAATATTATGTCACAAATTAGTTCTTACTTGTTATATTTGTTTCACATTACTAACATGCCTACATACTAAACTACGTACATAGGGTGGGGTTAGATCTAATTAGCAAAGTTATTGGAGTTAAGGTGTGATTCTTTACTTCTTTTTAAGGTCAAGTCTCGAGCCCTCACTAAAAACAAATTTGATGTAATTTAAGCCGTTAAAAATATTTACTTTTATTTTTGTTAAATGTAAAGATATAACTAAATGATATCGATAAAGAGTTTAGGTATATTAAAACAGTTTTTACAAGTGGAATTGCTTCATGTATCTAATATTTTCTGACAGTGAAGTCATATAACAATAAATGTTAATAATATATCAACAATAAGTGTTATTTTGAAAGTGTTAAAAACATAATTTAAATGATTTAACTGGCTAAAAAATTATTAAACGTAGATCTCTTTAAATCTTATTATGTCTTCAATGAATAATAACAAAAGAACAACTCATCCTGAACAGTTAGGATAAAAAAAATATAAAATGTGAAACAGATAGATTTGATTCACACCTAAAACATACATCTATGATCTATACTGTACATGATGACGCTATTCTAATGCATCTTAATTAACTTCTAGCATTCACTTAAATCTTGAGAGCATGTAGATCGATACGAATAATAACAATAATAATCAGAATGATTTCCTTCATCGAAATTAAGCGAGTAACTAACAGCATCGTACTGGAAGTTTAAAGGCTTCGAAGATCCATAGATGCTTTTCCTGCTTCCTTTGATCACCTTCTTCATCAGCCTCTTCCACTTCGAGCTCCGCCGCAATCCGCTATTTATCTGTGAGTATTCTTCCTGGTCCGAGACGGAAGACAACGACGAACATTCTGAGCAGTTAGATAATCGTCCTTCAATGGCGGTAGTGGTGTAGCTAAGGTCAGTTGCAAGAGCCATCTGATCAGAAGAGAGAGAGAGAGAGAGAGAGACGAGATGTTTGTTGTGGTGAAGAATTGATAATGATTTTTGAAGTTTGAATGTTAAAGTGTAGATTTTATAGTTGGTGCATTAGGGGTTATTTAGTGGATTGAGTGTAGAGAAGGACGTGGAAAGGGTGGTAAATTGAGTCGTCAGTTTACTATATTTACACATGGAGGTGAGCCTTGAATGATTTTTTACTTTACATGTCATACCTTTAAAAAGAAAATCATATATTTGTAGAAAAATCATATATCCGCAATCTTGATGGAGTTTAAATTTGTTTATTAAACCAACATGTCACAAAAGTAGTCCAAAGGCATTTGTCACCAATTAGGTCATCGGCTCATCGCTAGCTAGTTTGACAATGTCGCTTTTAAAAATGAATATAATATGAAAAAAAAACCTGGATTATATTCTGCTTTTATCGTAAAATCAATTTCGATCTATGAAATCAGGTAAATAATAACCATGATTTGTAAATATAATTCAAAGTTTTTGATGAATACTGAACATTTGAGCTTTAGTTACACAAACCAGAGCGTTGACAAGAGAAAAAGGTCGATGGTAGAGTTTGTTAAAGATGGCTTCAGCATCATCAAGAATTATCCTCCAAGTTGGATATTACAAATTATATAATATATAGAGAGAGAGAGGGGAGGAGAGATGGGTTAGAATGAGAACCACCTTAAGTTGTGAGAAGCGTAAGAACTAGACCATTTAAAAGATTTTCCAGAATTTTTTTTTCTTAAAAGTCATAAAAAATATCATTTGTTTCAGCAAAAAAAAATTAATGCCGCATACCCACATATATATTAGGCGTAAAAAAATATTTATCTTCATGTAAAATTTACTCCAGCGCGTTAAAAAAACTTGCATCAGTTAAAACTATTGACTCGACAAATTGTTTTTACTTTTCTTACAGATGTGTTTTATATATTTTTCATCTACGTTTGTGCAAAAAAAATTTGGCCTAACTCGCGCGTGATCAAAAAGTTCTCACGGTTCTCGCAACTCGTGATTGTTTTCATTTGAACCGAGTCCTATATGTGTGTGTGTGTGTATATATATATTGTAAAAATGTGTTTTTTGTGAGAAGGGTAAAAAGAATCTAAACCATTAGATATTTAATCTAATGGTTGAGATCTTGATGACAATCTTGTAAATAGTGTTTACCATTAAAATAATTAATTTTCTAGATTAAGAGTATAAAGGTAGATTTAACATTTTTAAATTACGAAACTATTATTAATGCACATGAAAGTTTCCCCTTCTTTTTTAAATGTCAATAATATAAACTCTTTTTTTAAAAAAATTACACCATAATAACGAGTGTTTTTTTATCTTTAATATGAGTACCATATTGTTATACTTATATAGGGAGAAAAAATACGTTTCGATTGAATGTTTTAGCTCATGGTGTTTTTTCTATGTTTATCATAGACCTGCTACTAGAAAATATATAACACTATACATCCATCATAGACCTGTTACAGAATACATAACACTATATAACACTATACATTCATCATAGACCTGCTACTAGAAATATATAACACTATGTAACACTATACATTCATCATAGACCTGTTACAGAATACATAACACTATATAATACTACACATCCATCATAGACCTGCTACAAGAAATATATAACACTATACATCCATCATAGACCTGCAACCAGAAATATATAACACTATACATCCATCACAGAGCTGTTACAGAATACATAACACTGTAACACTATATAACACTATACATCCATCGTAGACCTGTTATAAAATCGTATTCCTATAATAATGGGTGGCGGTTATGGAAGGTTATCAATTAATTGAATCAATAAGAAAATTATTTGTTTACCCTTTTGAATTATTTTAGATTGAGGACACATGTTATCTCCACAATATTTCTCACACTTCTCACACTTTGGGCCTTTTTATAGGATCCTCTACCTATATATATATATGTGTGTTTGATAAGTTCATCCTGTTTGAGAAACTTGAGGTGTATTCTAAACCACACAATTATCTAAGCTTTTCGTAATATACAAATGTGGTATAGTTTAAAATTGACTATATACATATGTGTATAATTCAAAAATATATATGCATATGGTATATTTCAAACTATACAAATGTGTATATTACGAAAAGCTTAGGAAAAATGTGAGATCCAGAATATTTCTCAAGTTTCTCAATTAGCCTAGTGCTTCTCACACGATCCTAACCCTATATATATAGAGAGGCCGATTAACGTATAAATGTCTAAACGTACGATGCATACGCGAGACATTATCAACACACGAAATTAGTTTAGAACATGTGACTTTCATCTCTATATATAACATGCAACTTTCAGAAATAAGACTTCAATTAATATAACATGTGATTTACATGCCACTTTGAATAATATAACATGCTATTTACAAAGGAATGATGATGGTATGGTAGTTTGACTTCACGAAGGGTGGTTTATAGAAGTATCATCGGGGCAATCTGGAAATTTCTACTAGCTCGGCGAGCGATTACATTGAATACATTGTGTAAAATGGTCGTTAGATCGTCATTTCTGAATCTTTAGTTCTTTACATATGCTTTTTGGGTCCCATATAAGCATTAATACATTAAATAGGCTATTGACGCCATGAACCTTGCCGAGACAATTTCAATATTCAAAAGACAAATTTCACTTTCACTACCCGACTTGGCAATTTTCTTATCTCATTGTCAACTTTTATGAACAACATATACAAAAGCATAAAGATTATATGCTAGTATTGTTATATGACAAGGAAGATTGATGGATGCACGTCATAAGTACTACCTTTATCTTTATGTATATATACTAACCAAATAACTTAAAAGAAAAAAAAAGTTATTGTCTTGGGATTTTAAGATTTTTATATTCCCCATTATTTATTCTCAAATCTCAATTACCAAAACTTACATAACAAAACTATGCTAATGTTGTACCATTATCTTGTCATGAGTAGTCTAAAATGTAAAGAGATGAACAATGGAAAAAATAGGTTAAAATAGTGAAATTTTCTGAGTTTGTGAAATTATGTAGTAGGTGGCTAATTTAATCAATAATGATTTTTACTAACAAACATAATTCCAAAATCCTATTGTAGCTTTAAATCGGACTAAAAGGTGACTAAATCATTTAGGTGATTTCTATAACAATGTGGTTGGTTCAGATTTAAACTTTGTAGAAATGGGTAATTAAAGCTCAAACACAGTGTGTAGTTTCAAAAGATGATAAAATATATGAGAACTTATGAATTATAGAATTTAGAGTAAATTTGGATGTGTTAAGAAGGGTTTTAGGTTGATTTTATTGTATACTAGTGGTATTCAAGCCGTGCGTTGCCGCATGGATGCGAGGTTAGTATCTGACCAGTTAGTCGAGTTGGTTAGTTATGGTGCCAATTCGATAACGACATCCGACATAGGAATTGAAAAAATAAAAGAAAGCGTACGCGGTTTAAGTAAATCAGGCCTTAGTCATGTAACGTCCCAATAATACTTTGGTCAGGTATAGATTCATAATTTGTATAAACAATATTAATCATTAAAAAAAACCTTTTAAACCAAACTGTCAGATCACTTGTCGATTCTATACAATTTGTAACGCCCATATCTCAAAAGGTCAAAATCAAAGCTTAAACAACAAAATTTACGACCCAATTTAAATTTTTACGCATCATTAAAGTAAACTTGATTATACATACAAAATTAACAATTTTAAACAACTACAAACCCAACGACATTTACAAAAGTTATAAACGCATGATATTGGGTAAATTTATCAACACCATGACCAAAAGACAATAAAAGTATTTTGACCCGTTTACAACATTTAAATCCGGAAGCGCGTTGAGGGCAATATAAAGTGTTCGTTTCCAGCGTAGTGCGATCATCTAAACTTGAGTTTTACCTACATCATAACAACGAGAATTATTATCATTTACATAATGATACATCATACTAACATAGAATTCTAACTTCCAATAAACATGATAACCAAACATCAATTATATATTATTTCATCATACTATCTTCCACAAACATAATATACATTCATTTATCTTATACACATACTATACTTCTTTGACATTCTTCCTTAATTTCATTATACCACTTTCACTTATTTGTCCCGTTCGCAACGGATCACTTACATGACCATTCTCTAGGTAACATTCTAGTTTGTTAACCCGTTCGTAACGGATCATTCACATAACCATTCCTTAGCATCACATTCTAGTTTGTTGACCCGTTCATAACGGATCAATTACATGACCATTCTTTAGCATCACATTCTAGTTTGTTGATCTGTTCATAACGGATCAATTACATGTGAACATCACATTGTAGTTTGTTTAACTCGCTCATAAAAAATCAATCGCATTACTAATACTACAAATATATAACAAGGGGTATTACTACTACTATAACTGATTTGTACAAGTAACGTACCTCGATCTTGAACGCCTTGAGTTTTCTTGTTACACGGGCCTTCTTCCTTCACACCTAAATTTCACAATTAACATACATCATACTAACATAGAATTCTAACTTCCAATAAACATGATAAAACAAACATCAATTATATATTATTTCATCATACTATCTTCCACAAACATAATATACATTCATTTATCTTATACACATACTATACTTCTTTGACATTCTTCCTTAATTTCATTATACCACTTTCACTTATTTGTCCCGTTCGCAACGGATCACTTACATGACCATTCTCTAGGTAACATTCTAGTTTGTTAACCCGTTCGTAACGGATCATTCACATAACCATTCCTTAGCATCACATTCTAGTTTGTTGACCCGTTCATAACGGATCAATTACATGACCATTCTTTAGCATCACATTCTAGTTTGTTGATCTGTTCATAACGGATCAATTACATGTGAACATCACATTGTAGTTTGTTTAACTCGCTCATAACAAATCAATCGCATTACCAATACTACAAATATATAACAAGGAGTATTACTACTACTATAACTGATTTATACAAGTAACGTACCTCGATCTTGAACGCCTTGAGTTTTCTTGTTACACGGGCCTTCTTCCTTCACACCTAAATTTCACAATTAACATGCTTTTAATCTCATGTTCTTATCTCATACTTTTCTTAACATAACGCATCATTAATTTCTCACATTCTTAACATTAGCTGTTTAGCATTATATTCATTTAACACCATTGAAATCATATAAAAATCTCTATTCTATGCATTTCATCAAACACCTTGTGTGCATACCTAAATCAAAGCATAATGTACAAGTAGTCTATGCACATTCTTCCTATTTCATAACATGGATGATTATAATCAATCAATTTCATATAATCTTCATCCCATATCAATTTATCTAACAATACTCCATTATATACAAGTTCATACATCAAGATTACACCTATTTGCATCTACATGATCATCATATTTCATCATATTACTATTACAAATGGGTTTTCAATTTTAAGTCATCAATTAAACCAAATTCAAGCATAATTTTTGTTCTATGCGGTGATTCAAACTTACAATCATACTAATTTTCACATGAACACAAGGACTGGTTGCAACCCACTTTCTACAAAATCACCAAATCATGAAATTCAACGTCCCTTTATGTTAAGCACACTTAGATGATGGAGAATTTGTGTTTATGCATACAATCAAGCTTCAATTTCCCTTTCAATTTACTAATTTGGCTAAGTTAGAGGGTTTCCCCTTTCTTTTCTCTTGCTCCTGTCGACACCCTCACACTGTGTGTGTTTGGGTTTTAAGTTTTGTTTTTATATATCATCTTTTAATTCATCCTAATTTGGCCCCTCATGTTTTGGGTATTGTATTTAACGGTAAAATCTATTCTTTAAGACTTTTACTTACACTTTAACTAGGTTCATACTCCTAGTGACCATTCTAACAATGATTTTATAAATACTTATCTTTAACATATACACATACAATGAGACTTTGTGATGTTACACAATTCTTCAACTTATTGTTCATTTCAATATGAAGAAATCGAAGAACGAACACTACCCCTCCAAAAAAATCAAATTCCTGTCTCTTAACACTGATAAAGTTGGAGATGCTAAATACCATGACCAAGCCAAAACATTGATCGCACATGCCACGATTATTATTTCTATAGGTTGTTTGAAAATACATCTTTGTATGAGGAAGCTTTCAAAATGCTCACCAGTGTACAAAAGGAACTTGCCGCCCCAAATTTGTTGCATAAGTCTGCTGATATGTATAATAAAATATGATAAAACCCAAACATAAACACTTAAAACAATGTATAGTAGCATGAATTCAAACTACATTATGGAGCAGGCTTTGTACACCGGAACTTAGGCGAACTACAAAGACTAACAATCCTGTGTGTTAAAAGGAAATCAAGAATTGTTATAATATTTTCAAAGTTGAAGAACGTTTCTCACAAATTCTCATTCAAACAAAGAAAACTTCCTTTGACCCGTCCTATACTAATCCAACCTGTTTAACATTTTGTTTATTTTAATACTAAAATACTTTCCCATTTGCACCAATTATATGTTTCCAAGTTTATGGTTTTCGTATTTATTATTATTATTATTATTTTTATCGAACGCATAACACATAGTATCGATGGCAATCAGATTTAAAAAGCAAAACACCATGTATTGAAGACTATAATGTAGCATCAGGAACCTTACAGGAAAGCTGAGATGCGTCGTCTGGATCGTAACATAGTGTTCTGATAAGACGTTTGGTGTCGCGGCTGAGATATCGCCAAAATGGGGACGTTAGATGAGGCGATATGTGGTTTGACATGACCAAGATGCCTCCGTTTTGCTTGGGGCTGGGCTGCCAAGAGGATGTGCCCTTATTGGATGAGGCGATATATGGTTTGACATGACCAAACGCAACAATTTAGCATTAAATAGCACAACAAAGATTGAGAAGAAAATTATGAAACATTAAGATCGGTATCATAATTCATAACTCATTCCCTAAAAACCCATACATACCTTTCTCGATGTTGTAATATGCAAGAGAATATCCAAAGATGTTTCTTTTGTCGGTTCTTCTAAGTAGTTTCTTTTGTGCATTGCATAGAGTAACAACAGCTAACACCACCTATTTACGAAATTGAACAGCAAAGGGTAAATCCTGTAAACCAAATTAAATATAGATTAATAGCGCCAAAAGGCGATTAGCATAACTATCTACGGAAAATAGCAATAAAGCATCAGCAACTTCCGGTCCGGACTAATATTATGAACGCTGGTGGACCGTGCAACACACCAAAAACCAAAATGCACACAATGATATGTGTTTATATACTACGGAATAAGCCTACAAATACAACTAAACCCCAATTCACAACAAAAAAAAGTAACCATACACATACCAGATCCATCAGAAAGCATCTTCTATGCGTGATTGGGAAGTGTCTTTTGGACTTTACATATCTCACTAACAATGAACTCTACAAGTCCACAATCTGTAAAAAAAATATTATTTGAATCCATATTAAAAATGAACGAAATCAGATTTATAAAAAGCTTTAGTTCTCTACAAAAAAGTTAGGGTTTATAAATACACCTGAAACCTTAAGTAAAAAAGTTGTGCTTTGATACCTTCAAATTCATATAAAAAGGCGAAACTGTAGATTGTTCGAATTGAGATTTCAAATTGAACTTTTATGAAAAAAATCACATGAAACAAACGTTCTGATGTTGTAATCAGCAAGAAAATATCCAAAGATTTTTCTTTTGCCAGGGTCTTCTAGGTAGTTTCTTTTGTGTTTTGCAGATAAAAAAAGTTTCAAAGAAAAGCACCACATTAAATCCTACTTTCTAAAAACACACACAAACACCATCATTATGTGTAGATTTTGGATAACCAACCGAAAGTAAAAGATTGGGATTCAAACTTACCGTAATATCCTGATAGAGAAGCATAACTAAGAAGATTAAGATGGAGAAGGAACTACCATTGTTCGTGCGGGAAGGCGGGGGAAGGCAGAGGTTGGAGGCGGTGGAAACTTGATGAAAGTTTATGGTGGAGACGCCGCGTGGGCTTATGTGGAACGACCCCGCCACCATCAGGGGGAGGAAGCCATGGTGAATAGGGTTGGATGATGATGAGGAAGAAAGTTAGAAAGATATATTTAATTGTTATTCTAGAAGCATACTAATGAAAATTACTTGTATGTTTTGACGTCCAAAAGCTTGTGCATTGGAATTACATTTGTAGCAAAGATAGGTACATAGAATTTTTAAGACAATGTACGTCTACATCAATTGTCAATTTTGAGAAAACAAATGGTTAAATTATCTAAATTTCCTCATAACTAATATGTGACATACCTATTATCTAACTAAATTGTTAGAATTATGTTAGGCTAATTTATTTCTAGTTATATGTGTAGAGAGATGATTTGGTAGCTAGTAATTACCTAAACATGGAACTTTGTAATTACCTTGAGAACTTGATTCTTATAAATAAGGCGTTGTGACCTGATTACCATAATTGGGTATGAAGACAATTATCTTCACATGAGAGCTTGATTCTTACAAATTTGTGTTGTGGATGGTGATTCATATGATCAGCACTCACAACTTTCAACTTATTGGCCGATAACACTCTCTAACTAACAGAACCCTAACACAGTTAGCTGATGTCAGCTGCCACGTCATCAAAATTGTCATGCCAGTTGCCACATCAGCTGCCACGTTATCAAAAATGCCACATCAGCTGCCATGTTATAAAAAATGTCACATCAGCTGCCACATCCTATGCCACGTCAGCAAAAATGGACACGTCAGCAAAAATGGCCACATCAGCAAAAACTAACTGGGTTAGAGTTCAGTTAGTTATAGAGTGTTATCGGCCAATAAATTGAACGTTGAGAGTGCTGGTGTACAAATCGAAAGTTGAAAGTTTTATCGGCCAATTGATGAAAGTTTGAGTTATTTAAATCCAATATCCTTTGTTTAATCTTAACTGGATTTAAAAGATTTAAATATTGTAATGTTATTAGGATTCAAAAGTTTGTGATAGGCACAATTGTGAAAATTAATTACAATTTTTGTTCGAATTCTATACTATATACACACACTATTCGTAATTTAAATAAATAAGAAATTCATTACAAATGTTTCTATAATATATAAGATATAAATAAGATATTCAATACTATACTATGTTTCTATAATATAGAAAAAGGTAAGTTGTTTTTGAAACGGCGAATCTCTTGTGTGTTAAGTCATCGCACTCTTAAAATTGGAGAGCGTCATTCTATCCGATCAGGCTATGTTGTCTTAATTGTATTCACGCTGGCCTCAGAGCTTGTCTTGGTCATTCCCCCAAGAAAGCATATCGTCAGATGTCACTTAACAGACACTATGCCACCACAAGAGCTAAACACTCTGTGGCGTAACACACGGTGGGACGTAAACCCGGGTGGACTCAGGATAGAACTTGGCACCTCTGCAAGAAGGTTAGGTTCTATCCATCATTACCTAATCCAACAAAGTAACACAAGTACAGGTTGAACGTGGGTCTCCATTAGAAAACCCAAGCCTCCCTATCATTAGGACACAAGTGATATATTGTAGTCAGCGTTGCAGATCCAAGGACTTCAGGTAGGTTGATTTATTATCATTGAAGATAGATATATTGTAGTCAATGTTGCAGGTCCAAGGACTTCAAGGCCATTAAATATCAAATCGCAGATGAAATCCTAGGATTTCATTTACACACCTAAAATACAAATAACGAATATTGCTAGTGAATATGTAATGAAGGTAATTTCCAACATATCCATTTTACATAAACAGATCCGCATGAACAAGCTCTAAAGTCTAAACGAATTCACATATAAGAAATAACTCACATTAACCCTACTGTACACGAAGCGCCAAGTTGGCTAACGCTTACGAGCATTCACCTAAAACTAGAGACGAGGATCTAGATTGATATAAATAACATTCATCGTTACAATTCCCGTCATCAAAATTAAGGGAGTAACTAACGGCATCATAAGAGAATACCAAAGGCTTCGAAGATCTATAGAAGCTTTTCTTGCTTTCTTCAACCAACTTTTTCATCAGTTTTTTCCACTTGCGGCTCCAAGTCCTGTTAATGCTTCCTTTGCTACTATTTGTTTGTGTAAACTCTCCGTCGTCGGAGACTGATGAAAGCGAAGAACATTCCGAAAAGTTAGATGGTCTTCCTTCAATGGTGAGGGCAGTTGCAATGGCCATTTTTCGGGAGAGAGATATATGAGTGGTTGTTATTTTTGATGACAATAGATGATATGGAAGTTTGATTTCATAGAGGGTGGTTTTATAGAAGTATCATGGGGGCAATCTGGTAAATTGCTGAGCAATTACTTTAAATATATCGTGTAAAGTGGTTGTTATATCGTCATTCTTCAATATTTAGTTCTTTACACATGCTTTCTATGGGGTCCCACAATATCTAGTTACGTCGATCAGCTATTTTAGTGGATGCGTTCAACATATATATATTTCATGTGTGTAAATATATGTATTTTATATATGTTTGTGTGTAATTTAATCGTTGTATATGCGTAAAGTTTTTCCAATGTGATTTATATATCACCAAATTTACTTCATACAATATAATACACCAACAATAAAACCACTATGGTTTTTAATATAGATAGGTTTAGAAATAATCCGATAGTGAGTTATATATAACTTGAATTTATTAGATTTCAAGTAATTCTAAGATTAGTTTAATTTGTTACCACATGTATATTGTTGAACTCTCTAAAGTAAGCAATTAATTAAATAATGTTAAAATCTAAACAGTACAAATAACGACACTTTATATGTTCATGCACAGAATACAAATAGTAAACATAAATAAAAAGATAACATAGCAATTACATAAAGAGACCTATGGTCGATGTCATCTTTACAAAAAGATATTATTCAAAATACAAAACTCCCTTTGAATAATCAACTTTCATATAAAGTTCCTTTCATGGTCGACTAGTCAAACTTTTATCATATAACGTCATTTCGTCAACATTTACAAAACAGCATGAAAGCATTTGCCTTCGGGTCGTCAAGATTGTGGTGTCGCCCAATATCCATTTTCATGTGCAAACAGTTGTAAAGGAAACTACACTATAAACTTACATCATCGTTTGTCAGAGAAAAGATTAATATTGTTGGATAACTCATGAATCTTATCATAAAACATGTGCTTTAGCAAAAGAACCTTAAAGTAAAACAAGTTGGGCTTTCAGAAAATATTACATTATTCATTGTCATTCACCAAAACTTACAAAACTAAACAAACTTGCACCAATATCTTTTCTTTCGTTAAGTTGCAGGTGGCTCGTTCGTTTGGATCAATGTAGATCAAACTCTAATTAGTTCATGAAGCTCATCTACAGCAAAGTAATATGTAGCATTATCCAATTTACCATTATACATTAATCATTAGTTGTACAAAATCGTTCTAATATACCATATTGTCACAAGCATAAATTACTTTCTGTATAAGGAATTTGTTATTGCAATAAGAAGTCAATTTCTAATAAAATTGACTTCGACAGTCCTCTAGTGACGTTCGGTGTTCTACGAAACAACCACACCCTAATATTTATCATGCAATTGAACTCATGCCTAGCTTTTCCCTGCAACATACACTTTTTTTAGTTTGATATATATCTCCCTTTCATATAAGGAAATAAGAGAATTATAAGTTTCATATCCATAGAAAAAGAAATAATGGATTTTAATAATTCTAACTATTAGCCGTTGGTCGGCAACAGTCTCAACTTTAAAAATTACCAGTGTTGGTCCCACCTTTTCATATATTGTAAACTAATGGACCTTTACTAGACCGAAAAGGATAATGGGACAAAAAGAAATTAAGGTTCTGTAAGTAAAATTCATTAGTTTACGATGTTTCAAAAGATATGACCACCACTTGTTATTTTTAAGTTGGGACCATTGTCAGCCAACAACTAATAGTTTGAATTATTAAAATTCATTATTATTTAGAAAAATAAGATAAGATGATAAAAGAGGTATTCTATCGTTAAAATTGACAATGTTAATTATTACAAAAAGAATATGCGTGAAGAGTAATTTTCTACGAGTTTTATATGAGACTAGCTAATATATTAAAGAGTTAAAATTGAACAAAGATATTGATTTTTTTTAGCTTTTTTGGTGGTGGAACCATCCAATAAAATGCTTTTCGTGTGTAGGGAAGTGACGTTTTGTGATCGCATTCGGTGGTTTTGCTATCTTAGTTTGCGGAGCACCAATTAAGTTGAATCACGAAAATGATGAGGTGGTCAATGAGGTGGATGAGGATGTTGTTGATGAATGGGATCTACTATCTTAAATCAAGGAACCCAGTGACATGGCAGCTTGTTGTGTCTCCCACCGTGATCGATGGGTTACACGGATGACTCATCGGAACCACTATTTGAGAAGAAGGAACACTGGGACCGTATGGTTGTCTTTGGTGGTGTTTCCTCAATATCTCATCCTGCAAAATTTATTTATTTCTCAAAAAAAAAACAACTTTTGCTAGCTTCATGAGATGGGGGTTTCTCCAAGATCACTAAATATTTTCATATATAATAACTTGACATAGAGACCCACAATATCATTGCCTGGAGTCCACATGCTCTCAACATTATCAAGTAATCTTTTATTTATTCTCCATTTCGAGTTTTCAAGTGTATCAAATGCATGTTCATGCAACTCTGCTATTTGAGATGGAGGATCTTAAATAGTGTTTATTTCACATCACATCCTTCGCATTTATTTATTTTGATTATATGTATGTTTGAATCTCACCACCCCGGTAAAAGATAAATATAAGTTAAAAATATACACACACTATTGTAATAAAGGAAGGTTGCATACGGTTTATTTATATGTTATGAACTCCCGATATTAAACATCTGAAAATATCTTCTCTTTATTTATTTGTTTGTATATGAAGGTTTTATATTTATTTTTTTAGGTTATTTATTTTTTTCAAGTACTGTGATGCAGTTGAAGTCCCAAATTTTAATCTCGGGAAGGTTTATCAGTACCATAAGGTTTTTATAAATTTCATCTTACTTGTATGTGACAGTGAGGATATTTAATCAAAAGATTATATCGGTTTTATGTTAAATAAGGTTTATCACAACAGGTCATTGCCACGTGATTTTGCTTTTCATATCCATGAATAAAGAACCAATACTAGGTGGGGCATCGAAGCGGACCTAGGTTATAGGCTGGGTGGGCTGGCGCACCTCTTGAGAAAAAATTTAGAGTATTTTATAGGTAAATGCCGACCGCACCCCTTGAAATGTTGGTTAAGATCCACGTTCGCACACACAGTAAATAATTTTTTGGTCCGCCGATGCATCAAAGACCACCGATACAAATTTGATGTTTTTCACCATGTCTAGCCTCAAATGTTGTTGACCCTAAATTTCTTCGTCAAGGTGCTCAACGACATGCCATAGCCATTTGTGGCAAAAGACATCGCCATAGCTTGCGATATAGCGACGACATGGAGTCGTAAGGTTGTCGTCAAATACATTTTCCAAATAAAAAATCTTTACTTTTTCCTTTCGATCTTAGAAGATATGCAGTCCATATAGGTAGTGGCCTCATAATATTTTGTTGAGTTCCTCTATATTTTTCCAGATTTTTCGACGAATGATTTAAATAACAAAACTAAAAAATTAATACAAACTTAGTTTGATTCTAATACAAATTACAATAGAATATCAAAATATATATATATATATATATATATATATATATATAATATTTGTAAAATTGTTCAAATATATTTCATATATACAAATTAAACCTACGTAGGCGACATGTCATCGCCATAGGAAGACCTACGCCGACAACAAGATGTTGTTGCTATAGCCCTCATCGCCATATATAGCCTCAATTTATTGTAGTGACACCTGAACTTTGTTGCAAGTTTGTCAAGATGAAGCCACTCTGAATGATCTAAAACTTAAGAACATCTAGATCCGTACAAATAATATTCATCGCTATGATGTCCATCATCGAAATTCAGCATATAACTAACAGCATCGTACCGGAATACCATTGGCTTTGATGACCCGTACAAGCTTTTCCTGCTTTCCTCAACAAAACTCTTCATCAGCTTCTTCCACTTCCGGGTCCGGCATATGCTGTTTCCATGACCGTTTATTCGTGTGCATTCTCCTTTGTCGTAAATGAAAGTCGGAGCCGAACATTCAGAGAAATTAGACGATCTTTTTTCAATAGCGATGGAGATGCTGTTGATGTTGAGGTCAGTTGCAGTAGACATTTTCTTCAGGAGATAAATAGAGAAGTTATTTGTTGTGATAGTGTATGGAAGTTTGAATAAGTGACGAACGTAATATATAAGTTGTTTATGAGGGCTATTTGGTAATCTTACAAGAGACTGGAGTGCCTATATACATTGAATATATATAGCGTAAAGAGTTTGTTAATTAGATCGCCAGTTTACAATCTTTACACATGGTTTTGACAAGATTCTTCTTTGTATTTTGTTTATGATTTATAAAGTAATAAACCGGTCAGTTATATTCTTATATTCCTTTCGTCAGATTTTACCAACTAAAAGCAAATTGGTGTTGTTTAACACGTAGAAGCCTTATCCTACTACTTTAACTTTAGAGAAGAGGAATAGGCTTCTAGGAAGTTCACTTTGTCCATTGAAATGCGTAACTTTATGTGAATAAATACATCAAAAGTTATGATTCATATATACAATAAGAAGCCTGTGTTTTGTGTTTTGAAGACCTAAAATATACCCTGAGAAAGGAAAACTATGATAAATTACTGATTAACTATAAATAGAATACAAATTATGTATAAGAAACATGAATTATATGATAAACTCAAACCATGCCCATGTCTGTTATTTTATACTCCTTTAATTTACTGAGTAGAAAAAAAAATTAACATTCAAAGCTGAATGGGGAATAATAAACATGTTGACATAAGATGACTGAACAATCGTATAGTTAATGAACAAAAGGTCGGAATAATTTAAGAAAATACAAAATGACATACAACGTCTAGAGTTGCCATAGATCTCTTTTAATGAATTGTTTAGAAAAAAAGGTCGATAATGCTTATAAGGTTTATAATCATCATCTTCTTAAGAAGGGTTGTACATTTTGTGCCTTCATACATATCATCTTTTATACAGGATTCTTCATTAGTTAATTACTTCATTATTATTTCCTCGGGTTCTTTTGGATAATGATGTAGCTTTATTTTGTTTTACTAATTTTCATAATCCTTACATCACCTAAACTTAAAAACTTAGTACTTGAAACAGAACCAGTTGTTTATATGAAACCAAGTTATATAAACAACAATAATCATGTATACAGTAAAATCTTTGTTGGCGGTAATTCCCGACTCAATACAAGTCGGTGATGGGAAAAGGGTGACAAAGGAGTTCTAGTCGCAAGTCGGTGAATTTGAAGGATCAATTTGACAAGTTGGTCATAGTTAGTTAAGTTTCCTAATTATGCTATAATTATATTTGGTAATGTCTTGGCCACCAAGTTAAGATTAGCCTATATAAACCAAGGTAGGGCTAGACATTATTAAGAGACAAGAGAAGAGATAAACCAAGTTATGGTTTGAGAGTCTATAATCAGTTTTGAGTTATTTTCTGATTAATAAGATAGAGAGTTATTCGATCTAAATTATTTTATTCAACTTTTCTATTTGGTTTGATTATCGACTGGGACTTGAATGTGTATCAAAGCCAAGTTCAATCGTTGTTATCAAACGGGTACTCGAGTTCTTAATCGGCGGCTAAGGAGTCTAACGAGTCAGTGGTCGAGATCGGTGGTACTGGTTTATCGGAGCAGCGGCGTGGTATCATTACGATTACAGGCAATGAGTAGGTTGTTCGTACAGCGACACACGAGTTGTTTTGTTAAAAAGTCAAAAAACTGGTTTGATTTCTTTTGGTGTTAGCCCGTAAATTCAAGAAGCCTAAAATAGCTTGGTTGATTCTTGTGGCGGTTTAAAACTACAAGCAGAAAAAGAATTAAGAGTCACAAAATTAAAAGGGAATTGGTTTTGCATAGGTGCATACGAGATAACAAAACGTCAAACAATTATTAACTTTTTTGGGAACGTTTTAAAATAAAACAAGTTGGTTTATTTTTTTGGTTCAACAAGTTCAGAGTTTAGCAATAAAAATATTGATTATTATTTGGGTTGACAAGCGGGTTCAATTCAAGATTTGTTTTTTTGACCGTGTTTCTATGAGTAAACGAGTACGGTTCTGAAAAGTCGTTTCGAACCGAACGGTTTGTGTTTGTTTTAAATCGACAAGGAAGTTGATTTTTGGTGCTGAGTTGAACGCGTAAGGTTCAAAGTCTTTGGGTTAAACAAGTTGGTTTAATCAAGGAATATCGTTCGGATAAACCGAGTTTTGGTTTGACGGAGGTTTGAGTTGGTAAGGAAGAACCGACCGCAAAGATCAAGACCGACAAGAGGATTGGTAAGAAGATCAAAGGGCCGATCGAGTTTCTTCATGAAGTCACTATCCATGTTTTAAGTTAAAGATGAGTCTAAATTCTAAGGGAACACACTATGATCCAAGAAAGCTGGTGTTTGCTCAAGATCGCAGCCGAGTCAATGGGTGGTGCGAGTCCTTATGACCAAAGGACGAGTCATGGACAAAGGGCTAGTCGACTACAAGGTCGTAAGAATGTTCGAGCTAGAAAGGAGCCGAAAAACATAGCTAGAGATCAAGATGAGTTCTATGAGAATCAAGACAAAGAAGATATGTTAGAGCCTACCTACTTCGAGTCGAAAATTAAGGGGGTGAGTTGAAGTTGCAAGTCGGTGAACTTGAGGGATCAATGTTGACAAGTTGGTCATAGTTGGTTAAGTTTCCTAATTATGCTATAATTATATTTGGTAATGTCTTGACCACCAAGTTAGGGTTAACCTATATAAACCAAGGTAGGGTTAGACATTATTAAGAGACGAGATAAATCGAGTTATGGTTTGAGAGTCTGTAATCAGTTTTGAGTTATTTTCTGATTAATAAAATTGAGAGTTATTCGATCTAAATTCTTTCCTTTAACTTTTCTATTCGGTTTGATTATCGATTGGGACTTGAATCTTATCAACAGCAAAACTATTGGTAACATCGGCGGATGAGGGTTGTATTTACAGCACAATTAGCAAAGGCAAGTCTTTCTGAAGTTGGAATATATAAAACTTAAGAAACTGTTGAAGACACTTCATATATAATGTGTGTATTTATCGAAAAAGTTGGAAATGTTTGTATTTATCGAAAAACTTGGAAATTGAGTGAGACAATATAAGTAATTTACGACAAAAACCTAAGAATAAATAATGTTCTAACCATCTTGTATCTTGTTGTTTGTTGTACACTTGTTTAGTGTTAAATGAAAAGCGTAAAGAGTATATATGAATAATCATATAATTAACATTCATATCACATATTATCTTTGGCTATGTAATCCGACTGAGACATACAAAAATCAGAAGTATGCTTCTTGTTCTCGGTGCTCTAACCAAAATATGATTTAGAAAAAGCTAACTCAAATTTATCTGTTACTTGTTTCTGTATTAAAAAGAAGGAAACACATGATTGTATATTATGAATATGTTTCCCTTTGTGTTTTACATATTTCTCGTTAAATAAAATAAACATGTAATCAAGGCCGGAAACTTTTACTCAATGTCATAACAGAATTTTTCTATATTCAATTAAACAACTACAATAACAACGGGTCAAACTATAAGATATCAATGGCGTTAGATAATTATTAACAAAAATATTTGACTAGTTGGAGTGTAAACACCTCTCTAATTTCACCCATGTTAACATAGTCATAAACATTTCACTAATCTAGCTTGTCTAAGAACTATCAAGTTGCCCGTTGCTTTAGTCGAAGGATTGGAGACGTAGTATGTTTAGGTTACTAGTTCAAACTGTGAAACTGTTTATTATTCATTTGATAAAGACGTGTGTCTTTAAGAAAAGATATTTCAGATTCAAATCTAATAAGAAATGAGTTTAAAACTATTTATATAAAGTAGAGTAGAAATGCTAGTCCCGTTAACAAAATTGTTGACTTGGTTCATGTGAACCTTACAATATACATTGAAGGTTATTAAAATAATAAGGATAATTGTAAAATAAGGTTTTGTTCGTTTGCATTACACGTCACCGGTCACTCTTATCCATGTTTATCTTATTATTATACAAGAGAGATTTAGAAAATGCAGAAAATTAAATATTCGTCTGAACGTGGGGACGCCCATCTTATCTTTGACCATTGCCCCCAGACTCGAGGTTGAGGTGCTAGTACCATTTCATGGTTTTTGCCCCCTGTTATCTAATTTTATATAATATCAACTTGCAACGTCGGTAGTTTGTCTTTTAGTAATTATTCATCTTTTAATAAACATTCGATCACAAATATCACTTTGTTCATTGTATCAGATTTCTACTCCTCAATCCGGACGATTCACTCTCCTAGTAAGATACACGATTTATAAAAGGAAAAATTAATAAAATGAATAAATATATATTATGTCATAATTGCTTATCTTTTTATGGCTAAAATAAGTCACATCTGATTTTTTTTACAGTATTTAACTCAACAACGTCTAAATTAGAGATTATATCACTTTACCATCACGTTATCCCATTGAAACAACCTTTGCCATATGTTCAATTACTTTCATTTACATCAAAACTACTTTCGGCAATTTTACTAGACTATTATGTCTACTAAATGATGTGGTTAAACGTATTAGCTTCGTATTTTAAATACTTTTCTTTACATTGGATGAATGTAAATGATATATAAAAGTGCAATTATTACTAAAATCTATTATTAGTTTTCTAAGATATCATGAAAAGATAAACGTTAATAATATATCAATACTAAGGGTAATTTTGAAAGTGTTGAAATATTATATTAAAGTTGTTAAATGTATACTCACTTTACGTAAATCTATTTAAACCTAATTAAGCTTCAATGATGAATACCAATAGATTTGCCACGACTAGTAATTTCTATTATATACGTAATAATATTAACCAGCGATATATTTAAAAAATTATCACTACAAACAAAGTGCAGTTATATTTAATTAACTCAATTAATTTTACTAAGCAATATAATTCTAGCAAATAAGCCTGATGAAGTCCTGAAGAGCTGGGAACAAAGAGAAAATGTGAAATAGATATATTTCATTCACAATTACTTTACATATTGACAATCTCAACCGCTTCTATATGTACACGATGACTCCATTCCAATTCATCTTAACTATTACCCACTCACTTAAATCTTGAGAGCGTCGAGATCTATACGAATAATATTCGTCAGATTTATTTCCTTCATCGAAATTAAGCGAGTAACTAATGGCATCATAATGGAAGTTTAAAGGCTTCGAAGATCCATAGATGCTTTTCCTACTTCCTTCAATCACCTTCTTCATCAGCTTCTTCAACTTCCAGCTTCGCCTCAATTCGCTATTTATCCATGAATACTCTTCCAGGTCGGAGACCGAAGGCGGGGACGAACACTCGGAGCAGCCAGTGGTGTATATGAGGTCAGTTGCAGTGGCCATTTTGTGAAAAGGAGAGACTAGTTGTTTGTTGTAGTGATGAAATGAATAATAATGATGGTTTAGCTTGAAAGTTGTAGTGGAGATTTTATAGATGGTGCATGAAGGGTTATTTAGTAAATTTACACAAGATAGAAGAGCGGGTTGATTCAGTGAAGGACGTGGAAAGTGTGGTTTTGATCGTTAGTTTATTATCTTTACACTTTACACATTGGTGGGACTTAAATACTAGCGATGGTGATGTAACCATATCACTTGGATGATGCTTATGTAATATCTTTTGTTCGAATTGTATTGGAAATAAAAAAAATTATTAAACCAACTGAAAACTGGGCCGGAATCTGTCCTAGCTTGATTAGATCCTTGTACCTGTGAGAAAAACGATCTTGTACAAGCAGAAAACCGTTAGGCTCGTCGCATAGGTCAGAGGGCCACTCTACAACCACCATCTTGCGTGATGATAAGTATTTATTTACAGAGATAAAGTAGAGAGAGAAAACTAGAACGAAGATTCAGAGAAATCGCATTTGAAGTGTACCTGGAGAAGGGTATTTATACTTACCCATTAGAAGTGGTCATCCAGCCTGGACGTACCTTTTGATATGTGTCCTGAACGGAGACTGGACGTCATCCTTTATGCCTTGCTTGGTATGGAGTCATTTTGGTGTCCGAGGCCGGGAATGTGTTTCGGTCGGTAGTTAGTTGTACAGTTTTTTTGGTAAGCTAGATTGAGGTTACGTTCTATGAGTAATGATGGGTTGGTAGATGCATAATTGCTAGTTTCACAACATCACAGTTTTGTTTTGGGAGTTAAACTTTAAAATGAATTATTATAACTGAAGAAAAACTGGATTGTGCTCTCGTTTTTTAATACCCAAAATTGGTTTATGAATTCTAGTAAACATATGATTTTATTTTATTTCATATTTTCATTTCCTTGTTAAAAACATCATTTTGTTATAACTTATCAACCAATTAAGCTCTCTGTTTAAATAGGAGTTAAAAAATTTTATTAGTAATTAACATTTCAGAATTTTCTTATATCAAATAAAAAGATCACAGAGAGCGTTTGGACGAAAACTTTATAAAGTATATGTAAACTTACTTTAGTGAATGTACCTTAAACCTACAGAATAATATCTTGATTAACAAATCACAACCAGCTGTTTTTGATAACATAATAATGAGATATTTATCACAGATTTCATATAATTCCATAAGTAGATTGATGTTATCAAAAAAAATCAAGGGGTTGCTATATAATATCGATGACTTAAAACTATTACAAAATATAACCACGTTGTTCTATTGTTATAAACACTTAAAATCCAATATTGTGGAACCAAAAGAGTTATCATGTTGTAACATGTCTAAAAAGATATCGACATAAGTTTTATATCGATTGAAAATCATAAAAAGAATATTATACTGGTACCAATATTGATTGATAGGTATCAATTCCATTCGATACAGTCATACTAGTTATAATTTATAGTAACAAAAAGTAATTAATATATTAAACTGTTTTCAGTAGAATTTAATAATCGGTTTATATTAACCTGCATTAATAATAGCTCATATTACAAGCAAAGAAATGAAAATTGGTGTTGAATTCAACTTTTTTTTAGAGTAAATTGTTAAAATTGTCTCTTAGGTTTGGATTTATTTGCCATTTTCATTCAAAATGACTTTTTGTAGCATATTGTCCCTCACGTTTGCAACTTTTTGTCATTATCATCCAATTCGCTAATTGGGTTAGAAACAACCGTTTGATGGGAGGTTTTTTTTTGAAATTTCACAATATTAAGTGGGGGCATATCGTCTTTTCGCTTCTAAATTATAAATACACACTTGTCGCCACAACCACCATCACCAACTGCCACTACAACCACTACACCACTAGTAAAATCGGCATAAATAAAATCACATACAGCATCATGTTACCACAATTTCTCCGGAAAATAGATCTAGTACTGCCGTCGGCTTCAGCTAACACCATCAGATCCAACATTTCAAAAACCCTTGAAATTACCCATGTGCACCTCATTTCCCCTCTTATTGTCCCAATTAACCTCATGACATCATCACCAATAATTATTACTCAAACCCACAACAAACACTGGAGGGGTATGGTCCCAAAAACACTTTGCTTTGGCAAGGAACCATGCCCTCATAATGACAACAGATCACGAGGATAACCTTGCACGCAATGCGCAACGGTGCGCCATTATTGAATCCAGCAGGTTGCCTAACAAACCTTGCGCGCAACGCGCAACGATACGCTAACCTTGATACTAGCAGGTTGCCCAACAAACCTTGCGCACTCTACGCAACGGCAAGTTAGACCTGAAAGCGCAGGCCCCTGACCCTACGCGGATCAAACAATGCTCTAGTCGTGAAGTCCTGAAACCTTGCACAAGGCCAAGACTTAAATGAGAGCAACTCATACTTAAGTCTTCAGAACAAAAGGACTTAATCCCTACAACTTCGCGCTGGCCAGAAAGCACTTATAAAGCTACGCGGAAGGGATAAGCGCAAAGAAGCATTGACCAAATTCAAGGGTACAGAGTGGCAGAGCTGTGACCTAATAACCGCTCGGTAGTTTGTGCCAGACCACGTCGTATGATGAACAGTCATGCAGAAGGCAGACTGTATGCAAGGATTTACACGTGGCACCAACCAACGTACGCCAGCGACTGTCACACGATCACCACTACCGGCTGATGACAGGTCGACAACAAGGACAACTGCCAGGACACGTGGCTCCATTCACCATGCGCCAAGCGTACCTCCTACCAAAGACCCTTAATGGTCGACGCAGAAGAGACAGAATAGATATTCCTGGTCGTCGGTCTAGGGCCAAGGCCCATCAGCCCATCTTCTACACACCTCTCTTCGGCTATAAAATAAGGATATCACCACAAGGTAAAACACATGTTTTTGAGCTCACTCATAATTACTCGCTACTTGCTTATTACCTTGCAATACTCAATACTTATTCTCATGCTGAAGTGTGGTCACAGAGAAAACCCTCCCCCTGTCTCCAGTGACGAGGCTAACAGCGTTTCTAGTTTTGTAGTGAGCTTGAGGCAAGACCGTTCCGAAATGAAAACGAGAGATAACCTTTTATGCAGAGACGTTGAGCTGTAATCCAGATATCTCCGGATGTCACACCCCGACCCGCAGCGGAATAAAAGTTGGGGCATGATTGGGTTATCACCAAAGCTCATGATACTTACTAATAAGTTTCATATTTATTAAATTCAAATTTACTTCAAATATTCAGCACAAATACCATACAAACACAAACATTAAACAACGATTGTTCCAAACAAAATAAATTGTTTATTTTTCTAAGGCCATCCTATGTGTTTCTTTCCTCCACTTGTTCACCTGTATCATGCGTAAAACAGAAAGTTTGGGTCAACAAAAGTTGGCGAGTGAACCTTAATAAAACATTTAAGTAATTTATATTGTTGTTTAAATAAAATTGTGCATGAATCATATGTGAACAGATGTATATATATAACCAATCACAAACCATACTGAATGAACACATGACATGATGTATAATGTAATTGAGATCAAGGCTCAATCAAACGGAGCCGATCTAATGAGGCACCTGATGCTCAACCCGTATCCCACGAGGAACTGATGGGCCTAATGAAATGATTGCACTGAAATGATGAAATGTAACCATATATAAACCACATAACAACTATACACATTTGATCACGAAATGATATTAGCACAAGTGTTAAATAAAAAGAAATTGTACGACACATGATACACCCCTAAAACATGATTAAAACGGGGAATTTGTAGAGATTCACTCACATTAGGTGCGTATTCTTGAGTGGTAATGAGAGTGCACGAGTTGTGGGTTTAACCGGCGAAGGAGTACAAACTCGTGTTGAAGAACACTTTAGGAACTCAAGATAGGAGGCTTCCAAAAGTTGGAAACAAGCTCCAAGAAGGATAGAAAGAAGAACTTCACACTTTGCTTTGAAGTGTTTTGAAGTGGTGTGAAAAAAAATGAAAGAATCATGGGGTATTTATAGTATTTTAGGATTAAGGAGGTGATGACAAGTGTCCTCAAGTGTGGATTAGTGTTCTAACATGTGTCAACACCATATTAAGTGTAGCAAAGTGAGTGCTAGGTGTCAAAAATTGGAGATAGGTGGCAAACTTTGTCACACCCCGACCCGCAGCGGAAAAGGTGATCGGGGCATGATTGGGTTATCATCAAAGCTCATGACATTTATTATGCGTTTCATATTCATTAAATACAATTTAATGGAACTTTACAATAAATATTACAACATGTTCTAACTATCAATCTAAGCTTCTTTGTTCTCTTCTAAGGCATTTCCTATGTTTTCCTTGCTTCAACCTGTTCACCTGTATCATGTGTAAAAGGGTTTTTGGATCAACATAAAGTTGGCGAGTGAATCCTATGGAAAACATTTGAACAAGTTTATTTAAATTGATTATGAAATATGTGCACAACCAAACATGAGTAAAAATAGATGTAAACTTATTCAACAATCATTAGATATTAAATAAAGCACACATGAACAATAATGGAACATTTAGAGGCACGCGTTGCTCAACTCGTCTCTCACGAGGAACTGATGGGCCTAATGAATGAATTTGCATAAACATGATAATATGAATGACTCAACTACAAATAATGTAAACTCAATGATACACACATGAACAATAATGAATTTGATTTGTGGCACGCGTTGTTCAACTCGTCTCCCACGAGGAACTGATGGGCTTAATGAATGAGTTTCATATAATTTGACAAAATGAAATAAGTAATCACAACAATATAAACAATCTATGTTTAGATCATGACATGGTATGGCACAAGTTTAAATAAACGAGTTAATTATTTTGTGACACATGACACACCCCAAAACGTGTAATTAAAAGGGGGAGTTGTAAGATTCACTCACAGTGGGTGCGTTCGGTTGATGATGTTGAATGCACGCGAAGTGATTTTAACCACGAGTGAAATTAACCTAGATAAATATCATTATGGTTCGGTAAGTAAACGGATTTTATTAATCTATTTTAGTAGGATTGTTGGGTGTATTTTTTGCGAGTTTAAGGCTATTTTCTAACCTTAAAAATGTTATTTTTAAGTATTTTTAATTGTTTTTAATTAAAATAAATAAATAAAAATAATAAAAAATTTGATTTTTTGCTACAGTTGACTTTGACTTTGACCGTTGACTTGACCGTTGACCGGTTCGAATGCGAATATAAGTGCGCTGTGTGAGGCTCGAACCCGAGACCTCCCGTACGCGTGCACGCAGCTCTACCAACTGAGCTACGTGTCTAACCCGTCATATATCTGTTTTTAATTATATTTATATATTAATTAATTTAAACAGAAAATCCTTTTATTTAAAAACGATTTAATTTGAATCGGACCGGTGCGCTCCACAGGTCTCGAACCCGGGACCTGTGGGTTGCGTAACACACAGTCCACCGCTGGACTGTGTGTTTAACATGTTATATAATCCAATTTTTATTATACTTAAATACAAACTATTTGTTTTCATTTCTGACTTAACTAAAAAGGTAAAATAATTGTCCGGGTCGATGCAGAAGACCGGACTCGAACTCGTGTGCTTTAATTAAACATACACACAGTCCACCACTGGACTGTGTGTCTAACTTGGTTATTATTCCGGTTATTAATATACTTAACATATAACAGTGTGACTCCGGTTCGGTTAACAAAAAAAAAACATTTTTATTAAGGCAGCGTGTGTGGAACAGGATTCGAACTCGAGACCTTTGTGTGTTTAATGTGCACACAGTCCACCGCTGGACTGTGTGTCTAACCCGAGTAATATCTTGCTTTTAATTAAACTTAAACACTACCGAACATCGTCTTCTTCGTTGAGTTATAACCAGAAATGATGACTGACTGGTTCGAGTTTTTATTCAGGTTTCTTTAGCGTCTTATGATTAATTACAGATGAGATTAAGTAAAAAGAAAGGAAATTAGGCGTGAGGTATACCGACTAGCTTTCCTCTGTTTTCCGGCAGAACTCCGGCGACAGCAACAGGCTCCGGCGTCGGGTGTCTTGCAGCAGAGAGTCTTCAGAAAGCTTACAAAGTATGTGGGTGACTTCGGTATAAGTTCAGAGGGTTTAGTAAGGCTTAGAAGTTAAGAACTCGGTTTTCCGGCGATGAGCAGAAATATTCCGGCGAGTGAGTTTTCGCCGAGAAAGGGTGCGGTTTTGAGCGAAAATGTTTGCAGAGGTTCGAGGGGGTATTTATAGGGCAAGTCGTCGATGGATTTGGTCCGATTTCCGACTTGCTTCGTCGGTTATAAAAACTCCGGCGGTTATAACTTTGGTCGCGGACTCAGACGTCGGTTATAACCGATGTAGCGTTTATGTTTTACGTTATAACTGAAAGAAACGTTAAGTTTCGCGAGATTACCGGGATTTCCGACGACTGCAACTTTGGGCGCCGGTTTTTGAATTCGGAAAGACACGTTATCAATTAAGTGATTCCAATATTTAACAAGGAACATCAATGACGCAGTGGTTTAGTGTGCGTGTGTTAAGTTTGTTGCTGGACCATGACTGACCCGGGTTCGAAACCCGGCAGAACCAAAGTATTTTTATTTTGCGATTTTTAACAGTTTTTCAAAAACTAATTATATATTCCCGTATAATAATTGATTATGTATCGTTTAAAATTATTTTGGGCATTTAATTCGCAACGAAAATTTTAACTGACTGTTCGGTTGATAAACGGAGCGGGTTTGGTAAATCCGTTTTTGACGGATGTTACAAACTTGGTGAAGAAGCAAAAATATTTATTATTTTTTTGACATTTTTGGCCCTTGGACTTGTATTTTCACTTGTTTGCCATTTTAACCCCTTTAACCTAATATTTATGTTATATAAGGTTTTAAGACATGTGTAACTTGGATTATGCCCAAAAATGTCGTGGATGTCGGTTCGTTAGGTTGTACGGTTACGCGTTTCGCAAAATAAGTAAAAAAAATTAATATTTATGTTAATTCATTAAGGTTATTTCCATTATTATTATTTTTTTAATATAAGAAATATTTTAATACCTTAAGCAATATTAAAGAAGAAAATAACCGAACGCCATAAATTCATTACTTGATTGATAGTTTGGGGCGGGTTTTCGAAACCCGTTTTACACAAATGTTACAGTATCCCCTACTTTTAGAAATTCCGTCCCGAAATTTAAGTAGTAGTTGTAACCGGAAAAAGGTGCGAGTATTTCTTGCACATTGTGTCTTCACATTCCCAAGTGAACTAGGGGCCTCGTTTTGACTCCCAACGCACCCTGACGATTGGAATACGACTTCCCCTTAAACGCTCTCACCGAAATCCATGATTTCTACTGGTTTTTCAATGAAGTGCATTGATTCAACGACTTGAATGTCTTCTAGAGGGATATGGAGGTTTTCGTCGGCAAGGCACTTTTTCAAGTTTGATACGTGGAACGTGGGATGTATTCTGTTGAGTTCTTCTGGTAGGTCAAGCTTGTAGGCTACCGGACCTACTCTTTCGAGTATCTTGAAAGGTCCTACGTAACGTGGTGCTAGCTTGCCCTTTTGACCAAAACGAACCACTCCCTTCCACGGTGATACTTTCAAAAGTACTTGGTCACCAACACAAAACTCCAAGGGCTTCCGTCGTTTGTCAGCATAACTCTTTTGACGAATTCGAGCCGCTAGAAGATTGTTTCGAATTTGCAGGATTTTGTCGGTTGTTTCTTGAATCAACTCGGGTCCGGTGATTTGCGCTTCACCAATTTCGTGCCAACATACTGGTGATCGGCATTTACAACCATATAAGGCTTCAAAGGGAGCCATACCGATACTTGAATGATAGCTATTGTTGTACGAAAATTCGACTAGCGGTAGATGAGCGTCCCAATTCCCTTTGAAGTTGATGACACATGCTCGAAGCATGTCTTCAAGGGTTTGGATGGTGCGCTCAGATTGACCGTCAGCTTGAGGATGGAAGGCGGTGCTGAGGTCTAAATTGTTACCAAAAGCGGATTGTACGGCCCGCCATGTTCGTGACGTGAAACGACCATCACGGTCTGACATGATGCTTAACGGTACACCATGACGGCTTACGACCTCGCTGATGTAGATACGAGCTAATTTCTCGTTTTCTGAAGTCCTCGCGAATTGGAATGAAGTGAGCTGATTTTGTAAGACGATTAATGATTACCCATATGGTTTCATACCCACTGGAGGTGGGAGGTAACCCGGTAATGAAGTCCATGGTTTTCCCACTTCCATACAGGTATCTCGGGTTGGACAAGAAGTCCTGAAGGTCTTTGATGTTCAGCTTTCACTTTGGAGTATGTAAGGAACTTGGAAACAAAAACATCGATATCCTTCTTCATGCCAGGCCACTAGTAGGTGTATCGTAGGTCTTGATACATCTTGTCGGCTCCTGGATGTACAGAGTATCGTGTTTTGTGTGCCTCATTCATGAGGAAATCAAGAAGGTTGTCGCGATCGGGAATCCAAATACGGTTTAAATAGTACAGAATACCATCGGATTTGGTTTCGATTTTGAGTTCGGCTCCACACGACAGCTCATCGCGTACGTCATTTTCCGTTATGGAAATATGTTGAGCTGCCCGTATTCGATCTTTGATGTCGGTTACAATTTGCGAACATAGAAGATGAATGGAATTCACATAACCCTTTCGACTGAGTGCATCAGCCACAACGTTTGCTTTGCCCGGATGATATCGAATCTCACAGTCATAATCATTGAGGAGTTCGACCCATCTTCGTTGCCTCATGTTCAACTCTTTTTTATTGAAGATATGTTGGAGACTCTTGTGGTCAGTGTATATTTCACACTTGGTACCATAGAGATAATGTCTCCATATCTTGAGAGCGAACACGACGGCTCCAAGTTCCAGGTCATGGGTGGTGTAATTCTTCTCATGTACTTTGAGTTGCCTAGAGGCATACGCTATCACCTTTCTTCTTTGCATCAGTACACAGCCTAGACCTTGCCCTGACGCGTCGCAATAAACCACAAAGTCTTCGCAACCCTCAGGGAGTCTAAGGATAGGTGCGTCACAAAGCTTTCGCTTTAAAGTTTGGAAGGCCTCCTCTTGCTTGGATCCCCAAATGAAGGGTTTTCCCTTGTGAGTCAAGGCCGTGAGTGGAACGGCGATACGAGAAAAATTGGCAATGAAGCATCAATAATATCCAGCCAAGCCAAGAAATGACCTAACTTCGGTAGGAGTGCGTGGCGCTTGCCATTCTTGTACTGCCTTGATTTTTGAAGGGTCGACATGAATCCCTTTGTCATTAACTACATGACCAAGAAATTGTACCTCTTTCAACCAGAATTTACATTTTGAAAACTTAGCGTAAAGCTTTTTAGTCTTCAAAAGTGTAAGGATAAGCCGAAGATGTCGCTCATGATCGGATTTTGACTTGGAGTAGATAAGGATGTCATCAATGAAGACTATGACAAAACGATCGAGATAGGGTTTGCATACCCTATTCATCAAATCCATGAAGACAGCGGGGGCGTTGGTTAACCCGAAAGGCCTAACCAGGAACTCGTAATGACCATAACGAGTTCAAAAGGCAGTTTTTGGAATATCTTCTTCGTGCACCCTAAGCTGATGATAACCAGAACGAATGTCGATTTTGGAAAAACAGGTGGCACCTTGAAGTTGGTCTAGTAGGTCGTCAATACGAGGCAAAGGATAGCGGTTTTTAACAGTCAACTTGTTGAGTTCTCTATAGTCAATGCACATGCGAAACGTTCCATCCTTCTTCTTCACAAAAAGAACAGGTGCACCCCAAGGCAACGAGCTAGGACGTATGAATCCTTTGTCAGTCAGCTCTTGCAGCTGACTGGCCAGCTCTTGCATTTCCGATGGGGCTAACCTATAAAGATATTTTGCGACTGGTGTAGCACCAGGTACAAGATCGATTCGAAATTCAACTTCTTGCACAGGAGGAAGTCCTGAAACATCGTCGGGAAATACTTGAGGGAATTCTTTCACGATTGGAATATCTTCGAGCTTCCTTTCTTTGCCTTCCTTCTTGACGATGTGAGCTAGAAACACGACGTAATCCTTGCGAAGGTATCTTCGAGCTTGAAGGCATGACATCAATTTGAGCCCTTTCGAAGGAGTTTCTCCAAAGATACGTAGTGTCTGACTGTCGGCGAGAGGAATACGAATGAACTTTTCATGGCACACCACTTCGGCATGATGCTGGCTGAGCCAGTCCATACCAATGATAACATCGAAACTTCCCAATTTCATAGGGATGAGGTCAATCAAGAAATCGTGATCGTTTAGAGTAAGAGTACAATCACGTATAATAGAATTTAATGAAATGGGTTCTCCGTCACCAACTTCCACCGTGATTGATTCGGCGAGACTAACACGCGGTAAGTCGAGAATAGATTCGAATTCTAGAGATACAAAGCTCTTATCCACACCAGTATCGAATGATATGGTTGCATAACTACCATTTACGAGAAATGTACCGTTGACCACATTGTTGTCAGCCCTTGCTTGGTTGGCGTTGATATTGAAAGCCCTTCCTCTGGCAGGTGGAGGAGCTTGGTTAGCTTGGTTCACCGGGTTTGCTTGGGCTTGGGCATTGATGATGTTTACCAGGCGTGGGCAAGTATTTCTGAAGTGGTTTGGGTCCCCACAGTTAAAACAGGCTCTTATGGGTTGCATCATGGGGTAATTGGGTTGGCAGTAAGGTTGGGCTATGGGTTGGGCAGGTGGTAGAAGTAAGGGTTGTTGGGCTTGGCTCACCATTTGGTTTTGGGTTTGGGTTGGAGGCTGATTGCGGTTTGATCGTTGGAGTGTACGGCAAGTTTGGATAGTGATCTGCACGGCCACAACTTGTGCAATGTTGGCAAGGGTTCTCAGGAGGGTGATGGTATTGGCAACAGTAACACTTTGGGTGTGGGCCAGTGTATGACCTTTTGAATGGTGCGGCTGGAGGGGCGACTTGGGTGATTGGAGCAGCAGTGATGGGAGAGTTGGTTTTGGGTGATGGCGAAGTTCTTGCCATTTCGCTTCCTCTTAAGTGTCTAGCAGACATCTATAGGAATATATGTAGGGAGATTGTGACTTTGAGAATTTTCTAGGTGTCATGTGTCGTAAAAAGAATGAAACAACATTTATAAATAACTGAAAATAACTTAACTACATCCATAGGATGTCTTGGGCTTGCTCATGTTTGGGCCTCCAAATGTCTCCCATACCATAGCATGTATAGTCATGTGGGCCCCCATGACTATTGGGCTTAGTAGGGTTCACATTGGTGTCGGCTGGTTAACACTCGCATCACCCGAATGAAAACCGTAAAACATGATTGCTAGATGTAAGGTCGGAGGTTGTCCAGGTGTAGACACAATGACAGCTCAAAGTGGGGTTAGTTCACACGGCGTTTGGTATAGCATGCTTTGTCCTAATAGGTCCTTCGTACTCTCATCGTTAGTCCCCAGGTAGGCAAACTGGTCCTTTATTTCGGATTTATACGAATGCCAAGCCTAGAGAGACATTCCGACTACCAGTACTTGTACCCTTCCAGTTACTACATGCCCGTCGTGAAAACTCACTTTGATGTGATTTGAAAAATATGAAAACATTGCAAAAATCTTTGAAAAGAAATCATGGAAATTGTGAAATCGTTAGGTGTGTGCTTTCATAGATATGATATGTTATGAGGATATGAACTATGATGATCATTGCATATTAACATGTACTTGCGAGAGTGCTTGCATAATATTATGCGTGAAAATAAACATGAAACATATAAACATCATGAATTTTGCATGTAACACATAAACAATTAAAATCTAATCAACTATAGTATAGGCTCTAAGGGTCTAATAATGTATCCTATATCCCTATAGTCACAAGCTCTGATACCAATCTGTCACACCCTGACCCGCAGCGGAATAAAAGTCGGGGCATGATTGGGTTATCACCAAAGCTCATGATATTTACTAATAAGTTTCATATTTATGAAATTCAAATTTACTTCAAATATTCAGCACAAATACCATACAAACACAAACATTAAACCATAGATTGTCCAAACGAAAAAATTGTTTATTTTTCTAAGGCCATCCTATGTGTTTCTTTCCTCCACTTGTTCACCTGTATCATGCGTAAAACAGAAAGTTTGGGTCAACAAAAGTTGGCGAGTGAAGCTTAATAAAACATTTAAGTAATTTATATTGTTGTTTAAATAAAATTGTGCATGAATCATATGTGAACAGATATATATATATATAACCAATCACAAACCATACTGAATGAACACATGACATGATGTATGATGTAATTGAGATCAAGGCTCAATCAAACGGAGCCGATCTAATGAGGCACCTGATGCTCAACCCGTATCCCACGAGGAACTGATGGGCCTAATGAAAAATGATGAAATGTAACCACATATAAACCGCATAACAACTATACACATTTGATCACGAAATGATATTAGCACAAGTGTTAAATAAAAAGAAATTGTACGACACATGATACACCCCAAAACATGATTAAAACGGGGAATTTGTAGAGATTCACTCATATTGGGTGCGTATTCTTGAGTGGTAATGAGAGCGCACGAGTTGTGGGTTTAATCGGCGAAGGAGTACTAACTCGTGTTGAAGAACACTTTAGGAACTCAAGATAGGAGGCTTTCAAAATTGGAAACAAGCTCCAAGAAGGATAGAAAGAAGAACTTCACACTTTGCTTTGAAGTGTTTTGAAGTGGTGTGAAAAAAAATGGAAGAATCATGGGGTATTTGTAGTATTTTAGGATTAAGGAGGTGATGGCAAGTGTCCTCAAGTGTGGATTAGTGTCCTAACATGTGTCAACGCCATATTAAGTGTGGCAAAGTGAGTGCTAGGTGTCAAAAATTGGAGATAGGTGGCAAACTTGGTGAAGAAGCAAAAATATTTATTATTTTTTTGACATTTTTGGCCCTTGGACTTGTATTTCACTTGTTTGCCATTTTAACCCCTTTAACCTAATATTTAGGTTATATAAAGGTTTTAAGACATGTGTAACTTGGATTATGCCCGAAAATGTCGTGGATGTCGGTTCGTTCGGTTGTACGGTTACGCGTTTCGCAAAATAAGTAAAAAAATTAATATTTATGTTAATTCATTAAGGTTATTTCCATTATTATTATTTTTTTATATAAGAAATATTTTAATACCTTAAGCAATATTAAAGAAGAAAATAACCGAACGCCATAAATTCATATACTTGATTGATAGTTTGGGGCGGGTTTTCGAAACCCGTTTTACACAAATGTTACACCGGGTACCCCTATGTTCAGCCAGTGTTTCTTCAAACACCTCAAACACACTTTTAACACACAAATTTAACATGAACCCAGCTTTCAGCAGACTTAACATAAGAGAGGGCTTCCAGGACCTATGGGTTGGAGTCAAAGACTTTAACTTTGGTGATTTTGTTAAGTTTGAGTAGCTAAACCACCTGAACCGGTGACAGAGGGTGGGAGGCGTTGGTGCCCTAGTGTACTCCGATCGATTGAACCCTGGATGTGAAGAGGATTGTGATGGTGAGTATGATGAATGTTGTTAGTGAGTGGTGGCGTGACCTTATGGTAGTGGGGTGGGGGTTCGACAGGGATGAATGGCAGCGACAATTATATGTCGCCGTAACAGTAGTGGTAAATGTGACAAGTTTACGCTAATGATGCTTACAAACGAAGGTTTACGGTGGTGGTTGGTTTCCAGTGAATTGAGGTGGTGGTTTATGATGTTCGGTGGAAGCTTAGATGAGGTTTAAAGAGAGAGAGAGAGTTGCAAAGGTTTAGAGATAGTGAGAGGGAATGGGGTGGGGGTGGTTGGGTAAGGTTTATAAATGTTTTTTTAATTTTTAAATTTTATTTAAAGGTTAAAAACATATATAAAGAAAATAAAAAACAAAAATAGAAGTAAAATTTTCAAATTGCCCCTTAGTTAACTGACAAAATAAACCATGTTAGCAAATTGGATGAAAATGACAAAAAGTTGCAAACATAGAGAACAATATAGTATAAAAAAGTTATGTTGGATAAAAACGACAAACAGGTTCAAACCTTAGGAACGATTTTGTCAATTTACTTTTTTTTATATTTAACAACTATCCCTAGTAAGTTTATCTATATACAAAAGGAAACCAGCAAAGCACTTTTAGATGTCTTTATATATGTTCTTATCTTTTATACAAGGACCACAAAACCCAAAAATTAAAAAAGATATCCGCAAAATCTTTGTTGATTTTTGACCTGCATGTTTTTTGCTTAATTTCATTTAAAATTTGGAATACAAAATTTGGTTGTATGTAAAGAAAGACATGTCTCATGAGCATATGCTTGTCTAATATTTGTGAATAAAATATCATAAAATTTTTTGAACTACTTTAGATATTTAATCAGAAATTGTATAGATGTCTACTAATTTATTATTAACAAATACTTATTGACGTTAAAAAAAATAGTTGCTTTTCACATTAGATTAGATTTTAAAAAATCTACACGGTTTATGTAGAATTGATGCTCACACGAAATCACGAATCAAAGGTAAGGGATTTGAATCTTGTTTCTCTCATTCTTTTCTTCTCAATTGTTTAAACTTACACAATCATTTGAACTCACCATTGTATCGATTAACTATAGTGATTACAATTGAATGATATTTATTGAAAGGATAAGTAAACTATATACATACAAATATCAATTAAGGACCTCAAAGAATGAAAAATTATATAAAGGTACAACAATTTATAAGTGTTATCATCTAATATCCCCTCTCAAGCAAAACGGATCAATGCAAAGCATCTTACGAAAGTAGATTAACTAAGGGGACTTTGAACACTTTTTGTAAATTTGTCGGCCACATGAAGCGTGGTTGGAACAAATTTTTTGTACAACTTACATGTGGAAACGAGTTTACGTATAAAGTGGTAGTCAAGATCAATATGTTTTGCCCATTTATAAGAGATAGGTTTTGTGTGAGAAATAGAGCACTTCTGTCACACCCCGACCCGCAACGGAATAAGAGTCGGGGCATAATTGGGTTATCACCAAAGCTCATGATGTTTACTAATATGTTTCATATTTATTAAATTCAAATTACATTTCAAAGTTCCAAGTCAAATTCATACAATACAAGGAAAGGAAAAATTAACTAGACAAATCCATATTCTAAACTGGTTTATTCTTCTAAGCCGCCCTATGTGTTTCTTTCTTCAACTTGATCACCTGTATCATGTGTAAAAATGGGAAATTATGGGTCAACAAAAGTTGGCGAGTGAACCTTGTTCAAAACATTTGTTATTGATTTATTATTGTAATTTAATTTAGGAAAAAGTGTGCAATAATCATATATGAACAAATGTATGTAAACATAACAATCACAAACCACCTTGCTTAAGCATAAAATAAGAATGACAATGTATATGTTGGCAACGTCCCGTTCACGCTCATAGGTAATGGGGAACGGACGGCCTATGCTAATGTATGTGAGATCAAGGCTCAATCAAACGGAGCCGATCTTATGTTGGCAACGCCTGGTTCACGCTCATAGATAATGGGGAACAGCTCACGCTCATAGGTAATGGGGAGCGGCGGCCTATGAAATGTATGTACTGAAATGATAAATTAAATCTAAACTTCAACCACACAAACAACGGATACATATTGAATACACATGATCATGAATATGATGGATGCACAGGTGTTTAATTAAATTAAATAAATAGCGACACATGATACACCCCAAACTGTGATTAAAACGGGGAATTGATAAAGGTTCACTCACATTGGGTGCGTTTGTTTGAAGGTGTTGAATGCGCACGAGTTTAGAGGATTGATCGACGAGAGATAACTAACCAAATAAAATAACGAAAAGGTACGGTAAGTATGTGGATTTTATTAACTATTTTAATAGGATTTTTGGGTATATTTTTGTGAGTTTAAGGCTACTTTCTATCTTTAAAAATTTTATTTTTAAGTATTTTTAATTGATTTTTTAAATTAAATAAATAAATAAAAATAATAAAAAAATATTGATTTTTGACCGTTGACCGAAGCCCGTTGACCGGTCCGGTCGATTATATATGCGCGCTGGGTGAGACTCGAACCCGTGACCTCCCGTACGCGTGCACGCAGCTCTACCAACTGAGCTACGTGTCTAACCCAAAATAATTCTGTTTTTAATTATACTTATATACTATTTAGATTTATCCAGAAATTAATTATTATTTAAAAATGGTTTTAAATATAACGAACCGGTGCTGACCACAGGTCTCGAACCCGGGACCTGTGGGTTAGCGTGCACACAGTCCACCGCTGGACTGTGTGTCTAACTTGGTTAATAACTCGGTTTTTATTATACTTAACATGATTTTGAGGGTTAACCCGGTTCAGTTAAAAAGGCATTTGTTTATAACAATAGAGTAAAGCTGGGACAGGATTCGAACTCGCGTCGCATGTGTATATGTTTGCACACAGTCCACCGCTGGACTGTGTGTCTAACTTGTTTATTAAACCGATTTTAATTAGCCTTATATTATACCGCGTCTTCGTCTTCTTCGTTAACTTTACCTAGAAAACGAAGTCCGACTGTCTTGACTGATTTATGCCTAATCTGGTTTTCAAACTTTAAAAGTAATTTAAAGATAACGAATGGAGAGAGTTTGGGGTCTAGGATGTACCGATCAGTGATTTTCACAGAATTCCGGCAGAGGTCCGTCGTCTCTGATACTGAACTCCGGCTGTTGAAATCAATTAACAGTTCTGTTCGATTATTTATGAAGTTGAGGTACTTAATCAAAGGTTAACAGAAGTTTGAAAGATCATACCAGCTCTCAGTGTGTTTCCGGAAGTTTCAGAAATTTTCCGGCGAAGGTAGGAATTTCGACAAACGTTGACTGGGATTGATTCTGATGGTGGAGTTGTGATAGAGACAGATTAGTCAAATGATTGAAACAGAAAGAGTCGAAGGAATTACCGTGTGGATGTGAGTCTTGGTTTTCCGGCGACTTGCAGGTATTTTCAGGCGAGTAAATTTTCGTCGAGAAAAGGTGCGATTCTGAGCGAAAAGGTTACCAGTGGATTGTGGGTGAATTTATAGGGAGAAATCGAGATGTATGGGGTCTGGGTTCAGTCTTGATTCAAGGTCAGCCGTTCTCCAGCGGTTACGACTGATGTCGCGGGTTCAGACGTCGGTTATAACCGTTGTTAGAGTTAATTCTTCGGTTAAATTGGAAGAAAACGTTAATATCGGCGAAGTCGTCGGGATTTCCGACGACTGCTAATTGGGCGCGATTTTGACTGAATTTGACTTCCGTGTTTTATTATTTGAATTAATTGATTCGATATGATATCAAAAATCAAAGTGGCGGAGTGGTTGATTGTGTGAACGTTAAGTCTTTGGGATTTCCGGCTGACCCGGGTTCGACTCCCGGCAGCCGGTTTTCCTTTTTAATTAATTTATTTTTATTTTTTACAATTAAAATTTATATCTTCTAATTTGTTTATTAATTATGTATCGTTTAAAATTAAAATAAGTCATAAATAAACAACAAAAATTTAAAACTGATTGTTCGGTTATTAAACGAAGCGGGTTTTGAAAACCCGTTTTTCGACGGATGTTACAGTATCCCCTACTTTTAGAAATTTCGTCCCGAAATTTAAGTAGTAGTAGTTACAGGAAAAAGATGTGGGTATTTCTCGCGCATTGAGTCTTCACGTTCCCAAGTAACTCAGGTCCTCGTTTCGACTCCCAGCGTACCCTGACAATTGGGATGCGGCTTCTTCTTAAACGTTTTTCCCCGAAGTCCATAATTTCAACTGGTCTTTCAATAAAATGCATAGATTCATCGACTTGAATGTCTTCTAGAGGAATATGGAGATTTTCATCGGCGAGGCACTTCTTCAAGTTCGATATGTGGAATGTGGGATGAATTCTGTTGAGTTCCTCCGGTAGGTCAAGCTTGTATGCTACAGGTCCTACTCTTTCGAGTATCTTGAAAGGACCTACGTAGCGTGGTGCTAGCTTGCCTTTTTGGCCAAAACGAACTACTCCCTTCCACGGCGATACTTTTAAAAAAGGGCTGTCGTCGCTTGTCAGCATAGCTCTTTTGACGACTTTGAGCCGCTAAAAGGTTGTTTCGGATTTGATGAATCTTGTCGGTTGTTTCTTGTATTAATTCTGGACCGGTGATTTGAGCTTCTCCAATTTTGTGCCAACATATTGGTGATCGGCACTTACGACCATATAACGCTTCGAAAGGTGCCATGCCGATACTTGAATGATAGCTGTTGTTGTACGAAAATTCGACTAACGGTAGATGAGCGTCCCAATTCCCTTTGAGGTCTATAACACATGCTCGAAGCATGTCTTCAAGAGTTTGAATGGTGCATTCAGATTGACCATCAGTTTGGGGATGATAAGCGGTACTGAGATCTAATCGTGTACCCAAAGCGGCTTGCACCGCTTGCCATGTTCGTGAAGTGAAACGACCATCACGATCTGAAATAATGCTTAACGGTACACCATGACGGCTTACGATTCGCTGATGTAGATACGAGCTAGCTTCTCATTCTTGAAGTCCTCGCGAATCGGAATGAAATGGGCTGATTTTGTAAGACGATCAATGATTACCCATATAGTGTCATACCCACCAGAAGTGCGAGGTAACCCGGTAATGAAGTCCATGGTTATGTTTTCCCACTTCCATACAGGTATTTCAGGTTGGACTAGAAGTCCTGAGGGTCTTTGATGTTCAGCTTTCACTTTAGAACATGTGAGGCACTTGGAAACAAAAACAGCAATATCCTTTTTCATGCCAGGCCACCAGTAGGTGTATCGAAGGTCTTGATACATCTTGTCGGCTCCTGGGTGTACAGAGTATCGTGTTTTGTGCGCCTCTTTCATAAGGGTATCGTGAAGGTTATTGTGATCGGGAATCCATATGCGATCTAGGTAATACAGAATGCCGTCAGATTTTGTTTCGAGTTTAAGTTCTGGTCCACAAGATAACTCATTGCGTATGTCGTATTCTGTTATGGAGACATGTTGAGCTTCTCGGATTTGATCTTTGATATCGGTTATGATTTGCGAACATAGAAGACGAATGGAGTTCGCATATCCCTTTCGACTGAGTGCATCGGCCACCACATTTGCCTTGCCGGGATGATACCGAATTTCGCAGTCGTAGTCATTAAGAAGTTCGACCCATCTTCGTTGCCTCATATTCAACTCCTTTTGGTTAAAGATATGTTGGAGGCTCTTGTGGTCAGTGTAAATTTCACACTTGGTACCATAGAGGTAATGTCTCCATATCTTAAGAGCGAACACCACGGCTCCAAGTTCTAGGTCGTGAGTAGTGTAGTTCTTCTCATGAGTTTTGAGCTGCCTAGAAGCATAGGCTATCACTTTTCCCCTTTGCATTAAAACACAGCCTAGTCCCTGCCCTGATGCGTCGCAATAAACTACAAAGTCATCGCAACCTTCGGGGAGTGTGAGGATAGGTGCGTCACAAAGCTTTTGCTTAAGGGTTTGGAAGGCTTCTTCCTGTTTAGGTCCCCATATGAAGGGTTTTCCTTTGTGTGTCAATGCTGTGAGTGGTACAGCGATACGAAAAAATTTGATATGAAACGACGATAGTAACCAGCCAAACTAAGGAAAGATCTTACTTCGGTTGGGGTACGTGGCGCTTGCCAATCTTGCACCGCTTTGATCTTTGCGGGGTCGACATGAATTCCCCTGTCATTGACGACATGACCAAGGAACTGTACTTCTTTTAACCAGAATTCGCATTTGGAAAATTTAGCGTAAAGCTTTTCGGTTCTCAAGAGTGTGAGGATGAGTCGAAGGTGTCGTTCATGATCAGTCTTAGACTTTGAGTAAATGAGAATATCGTCGATGAAGACTCTAACAAAGCGATCGAGATAGGGTTTACA
The DNA here is from genome assembly GCA_947069175.1 of Scalesia atractyloides. Taxonomy (NCBI): domain Eukaryota; kingdom Viridiplantae; phylum Streptophyta; class Magnoliopsida; order Asterales; family Asteraceae; genus Scalesia; species Scalesia atractyloides. The sequence continues at coordinate 17,769,026 of CAMTDV010000023.1, forward strand.
AACTCTGTTCATTAGATCCATGAAGACGGCTGGAGCGTTGGTTAGACCAAATGGCATAACCATGAATTCATAGTGACCATAAAGAGTTCGAAAGGCGGTCTTTGGGACGTCTTCTTCATGTACCCTGAGTTGGTGATAGCCGGAACGAAGGTCGATCTTCGAAAAACAAGTGGCACACTGGAGTTGGTCTAGAAGATCATCGATGCGAGGTAATGGATAGCGGTTCTTGATCGTTAATTTGTTGAGCTCTCTGTAATCGATACACATGCGAAACGTTCCGTCTTTCTTCTTCACGAACAGAACAGGTGCACCCCAAGGCGATGAGCTAGGACGTATGAAACCTTTGTCGGTCAGTTCTTGTAATTGACTGGCCAGCTCTTGCATCTCGGATGGGGCTAACCTATAAGGAGATTTCGCGACTGGTGTAGCGCCAGGTATAAGATCGATGCGGAATTCGACTTCTCTCTTGGGAGGAAGTCCTGCGATGTCGTCGGGAAAAACTTGCGGGAATTCTTTCACTACTGGTATATCTTCGAGTTTCTTCTTTTTGTCTCCCTTCTTGACAACGTGAGTTAGAAATGCTACATAGTTCTTGCGAAAATATTTTCGGGCTTGAAGACAGGACATCAGCTTGAGTCCTTTCGAAGGGGTTTCTCCAAAGATTCGTAGAGTTTGACCGTCTGCAAGAGGAATGCGAATGAACTTCTCACGGCATACTACTTCAGCATGATGTTGGCTGAGCCAGTCCATGCCGATTATAATGTCAAAACTTCCCAACTTCATAGGGATGAGGTCAACAGGAAAATCGTGATCGTTTAGAGTAAGAGTACAGTTTCGGATAATGGAGTTTAATGAGACTGGTTTTCCGTCAGCAACTTCTACCGTTATGAATTCCATAAGTTTATCACGAGTTTGGTTGAGGTTGGGTTCAAATTCTAAGGACACAAAACTCTTATCCGCGCCAGTATCAAATAACACGGATGCATAACTACCATTGACGAGAAACGTACCGTTAACCACGTTGTTGTCGGCCCTAGCTTGGTTGGCGTTGATGTTAAATGCTCTTCCTCTAGCAGGTGGAGGAGCTTGGTTAGCTTGATTCACCGGATTCGCTTGAGCTTGAGCATGTATGATGTTCACCAAGCGTGGACACGTGTTTCTAAAGTGGTTTGGGTCTCCACAATTGTAGCAAGCCCGCATGGGTTGCATCATGGGGTAGTTGGGTTGGTAGTAAGTTTGGGTTGTATGTTGTGTAGGTGGTGGTAGTAGGGGTTGTTGGGCTTGACCCATTATTTGATGGTGGGTTTGAGTTGTGGGTTGGCTGCGGTTCATTCGTTGTAGTGAGCAGCAGGCTTGGATGGTGTGACCTGCACGGCCATAGCCGGTGCAATATTGACAAGGGTATTCGGGGGAGTGATGGTATTGACAGCGGGTACACTTTGGGTAAGGGCCAGAGTATTGCCTTTTGTATGGTGCGGGTGAAGGAGCAACTTGTGTGATGGGTGCAGCAGAGATTGGGTAATTTGTTTGGGTGACGGCAAAATTTCTGGTATTTCACTTCCTCTTGTTTGAAAATTTTGAGGAGGAGGTGGAATGGTTTGAAGTTTGCCCTCAATGGGGGCTTTCTTTTTCTCCTCTTTGAATTTACCGTTCCTGATGCGGTTCTCGGTAAGTTTGGTGGCTAATTCCATAGCAGCTTCGAGAGTTGCAGGCGAAGTGCTGAGGACTGAGTCTTGAATCTTCGAGTGTAGGCCTCGAATATAGTGTTCAACCAAACGGTATACTGGGGTGAACAAGTTAGGAACCATCTGGTTCAGCTCAAGAAATATTTTGTTGTAGGAAGTATGGTCCCCTTCCTTTTGCTTCAGCGAGTGGAATTCGTCTTCCAACTTCTTGAGTTCGCTTCTTGGGCAGAAGCGTTTTGTCATCATTTCCCTTAACTCTTCCCAGGTTAAGGCCATCGCTTCTTCAACTCCTCTCTTACCCTTCTCGGTGTTCCACCAGGTCAGGGCTACCCCAAATAATCTCCCGGTTGCGTAACGTACCTTGGATCCTCGGACAATCGCAATTTAGGAAGGTGTTTTCCATTTCCTCAAACCAGTGGAGGAGTGCGGTGACACCTTCGATCCCTTCGAACTTTGGGGGATCGCAAGACTTAAAGTGCTTGTAGGAGCATTTCTTGGAGGAAGGGTTGTCGATGTTTTGATCCTCTTGATTGGGTGGGTTGACAGGATTCGCGGTGAGAGCTTGCTGGACTTGAATTACAATATCAGGAAGCACCGCGGCCATTTTTTTCGCAATCTGAGTGGCCAAGCGTTCGTTTGACCTTCCTGTCTTTCGTCCTCCACGTAACAGCCTAGCCGACATCTACAGGAACATACATAGGAAAGATTGTGAGTTTATGGAGTCTTTTTAGGTGTCATGTGTCTTAAAGAAAATGAAAATAACATAAATATCAATAATGCAACTACATCCATAGGATGTCTTGGGTTTGCTCATGTTGGGCCTCAAATGTCCCCCATACTATCGCCGGTATAGTCATGTGGGCCCCCATGACTATTGGCTTAGTAGGATTCACATTGGTATTGCCGGTTTAACACTCGCATCACCCGAATGAAAACCACAAAATATGTTTGCGAGATGTATGGTCGGAGGGTGTCCAGGTATAGACACAATGACAACTCAAAGTGGGGTTAGTTCACACAACGTTTGGTGTGGCATGCTTTGTGTCACACCCCGACCCGCAGCGGATAAGGTGATCGGGGCATGATTGGGTTATCATCAAAGCTCATGACATTTATTAAGCGTTTCATATTCATTAATACAAATTAAATGGAAATTTACAATAAAGGTTACAACTGTTCTAACTAACAATCTAAACTTCTTGATTCTCTTCTAAGGCATATCCTATGTTTTCCTTGCTTCAACCTGTTCACCTGTATCATGTGTAAAAGGGTTTTTGGATCAACATAATGTTGGCGAGTGAATCCTATGGAAAACATTTGAACAATTTATTTAACTTGATTATGAAATATGTGCACAACCAAACATGAGTAAAAATAGATGTAACTTAATCAACAATCATAAGATGTTAAATGAAACACTCATGAACAATAATGGAACAATTAAAGGCACGCGATGCTCAACTCGTCTCTCACGAGGAACTGAGGGGCCTAATGAATGAATTTCATAACCATGATAATATGAATGACACAACTTCAAACAATACAAACTCAATGATATACACATAAACAATAATGAATTTGATTTGTAGCACGCGTTGTTCAACTCGTCTTCCACGAGGAACTGATGGGCTTAATGTATGAGTTTCATGTAAATTGACAAAAGGAATATAAGTAAATCACAACAATAGAAACAATCTAAGTTTAAGTCATGATGTGGTATGGCACAAGTTTAAATAAATAAATTAATTATTTTCATAACACATGACACACCCCAAAACGTGTAATTTAAAAGGGGGAATTGTAAGATTCACTCACCGTGGGTGCGTTCGGTTGATGACGTTGAATGCACGCGAAGTGGTTTTAACCACGAGTGAGATTTAACCTAGATAAATCGCATTATGGTTTGGTAAGTAAACGGATTTTATTAAACTATTTTAGTAGGATTGTTGGGTGTATTTTTGTGAGTTTGAGGCTATTTTCTAACCTTAAAAATGTTATTTTTAAGTATTTATAATTGATTTTTAATTAAAATAATTAAATAAAAATAATTAAAAAATTTATTTTTTTTCTGACCGTTGACCGGCCCGTTGACCGTTGACCTGACCGTTGACCGGTTCGATGGCATATTATTGTGCGCTGAGTGAGGCTCGAACCCGAGACCTCCCGTACGCGTGCACGCAGCTCTACCAACTGAGCTACGTGTCTAACCCGTTATAAATCTGATTTTAATTATATATATATACTAATTAGTTTAAATCGAAAATCATTTTATTTTAAAAACAGTTTTAAGCGAATCGGACATGCACCCCACAGGTCTCGAACCCGGGACCTGTGGTTTAATCCAACACACAGTCCATCGCTGGACTGTGTGTTCAACATGTTATATCATTCGATTTTTATTATACTTAAATACTAATTAGTTATTTCCTTTTCTGCCTTATTTAAAAAGAAGAGATAATTGTCCGAGTCGGTGCTGAAGACCGGACTCGAACTCGTGACCTGTGATATAAACAAACACACAGTCCACCGCTGGACTGTGTGTCTAACTTGGTTATTATTCCGGTTATTAATATACTTAACATATAACTGTGACGACTCCGGTTCAGTTTAACAAAAAAAAGATTTTTATTAAGGCAGCGTGTGTGAGACGGGAATCGAACTCGAGACCTTTTGCGTTTTATATGTGCACACAGTCCACCGCTGGACTGTGTGTCTAACCCGATTAATTTCATGATTTATATTAAACTTATATGATACATAAAAACATCGTCTTCCTCGTCAAGTTTGAACCAGAAATCGGAAATCGACTGGTTCAAGATTTTTATCAGTTTATTAGTGTTTTACAGTCCATTAAGGTAAGATAAAGGTGAAAAGATAAAGAAAATAAGCGAAAGAGGTATACCGACTGGACCCTCTGTTTTCCGGCAGAACTCCGGCGACAGCAATCAACTCCGGCGTCAGGTGTCTTGCAGCAGCGAGTCTCCGGAAAGCTTGGAAAAAGTAAGGGTGACTTCGGTATAAACTTAGAAGGTTCAGTAAGGCTCGGCAATGGGGAAACCGGTTTTCCGGCGACGAACAGATGAGTTCCGGCGAGTGGAATTACGCCGAGGAAAAGTGTGGTTTTGAGCGAAAAAGTTTGCAGTGGGTTGAGGGTGAATTTATAGGGGAAAAACGAGATGTATTTGGTCTGATTTTGGACTGTGTTCGTTTATTTAAATTTTCCGGCAGTTATGATTTTGGTCGCGGACTTCAAACATCGGTTATAACCGATGTCTGGTTAATAGTTTACGTTATAACGTAAATTGTAGTTTAAGACTCGCGAGATTTCCGGGATTCCGACGACTGAATTGTTTGGGCGCCGGTTTTGAATTCGTAAAGTCACTTTATCAATTAAATGATTCTATTATTCATCAAACAGAACAAGTGGCGCAGTGGTTTATGTGTGTGAGATAAGTCGCTGAACTGATTCGGTACAGACCCGGGTTCGAAACCCGGCAGAAGCAAATCATTTTTATTTTGCGATTTTTGACAGTTTTTCAAAAACTAAATATATATTCTTGTATAATAATTGATTACGGATCGTTTAAAAATATTTTGGGCATTTAATTCGCAACGAAATTTTTGACTGACTGTTCGGTTGATAAACGGAGCGGGTTTGGTAAATCCGTTTTTTTACGGATGTTACAGTATCCCCTCCTTTTTAGAAATTTCGTCCCGAAATTTAAATTGTGATATATTTGACTAACAGAATGATGGTGTTTTGTTTGACAGTTGTATACTTAGAAAAATAAGGACTTAGATTTTTGTCCGAGGCGGTAACGTTCCTTGTAAGGGTTAAGTACCCTATTCAGGAATCGCTTTTTGTTGCCTACTGTATAAGTATTGATAAGCAGAAATGATTTGCTAAAAATGATATTATGCATAAGAGTTTAGATACGGTTGGGAAAATATGGTTATATCCTAAGGCAAAACTTCTAACACTACCACCTATATGGAACATAAATAAAACACAACAGCTGATATTTGAACATAAATAAACACAACAGCTAATATTCGAACATGTTTAAACACATCAGCAAATATTTGAACATGAATAAACACATCAGCAAATATTTGAACATGAATAAACACAACAGCAAATAGTTGAACATGAATAAACACAACAGCAAATATTTGAATCCACATTCTGATAGCATATATGTTTGAATGATGGAAGTTCCTCTCTCGTTTGTTATGATGGAGAGGTTAGTTTATGTAGAAATGGATCACAATCCAATCTCTTTAAATAACATGATGATATAAATGTAACACAAATTCCAGCCAAGGCAATACTAAATCCTACATGGAACTTCTCATAACCGCCTGATAATGCCTCTGATCCTTTGGCAAGAATACTTATATATAGGAAGTACCAGCGGCGTATCCACCATATTTTTGCCAAATTTTCATTAGTTTTATCCACAAGTTATGATTGGTTACCAAGAAACTAATAAATCCTACATAGAACTTCTCATAACCGTCCGATAATGCCTCTGATCCTTTGACAAGAATACTTATATATAGGAAGTACCAGCGGCGTATCCACCATATTCTTGTCAAATTTTCATTGGTTTTATCAGTGAATTATGATTAGTCCTATAACTCTACAACCAATACAACAAACATAAAATACTGAAATGAAATATATCTGTGCGATCAAGGCTCAATCGAACGGAGCCGATCGTATTGCATGTACTGAAAATGAATTGGATGTGCGCTCAAGGCTCAATCAAACGGAGCCGAACGTATTGAATGTATTGAAATTGTGTGCTCAAGGCTCAATCGGGTGGAGCCGAGCGTATTGCATGTACTGAAAATGAATAACTTAACCACATAAACAGCCTATGCATGGAACCTCTCATAACCGCCTGATAATGCCTCCGATCATTTGACAAGAATACTTATGTATAGGAAGTACCAGCGGCGTATCCACCATATCCTTGTCAAATTTTCATTGACTTTATCCGCAAGTTATGGTTAGTTCGATGCGACTCTACTACAAACACCACAACCACAAGATACTGATAATGAAATTGTCTGTGCGCTCAAGGCTCAATCAAACGGAGCCGAACGTATTGAATGAAATTGTATGTGCGCTCAAGGCTCAATCAAACGGAGCCGAACGTATTGAATGTACTGAAATTGAACAACTTAATCTAAACAACCATCACACAATCATCCTATGCATGGAACCTCTCATAACCGCCTGATAATGCCTCCGATCATTTGACAAGAATACTTATATATAGGAAGTACCATCGGCGTATCCACCATATCCTTATCAAATGTTCATTGACTTTATCCGCAAATTATGGTTGGTTCGATGCGACTCTACTACAAACACCACAACCACAAGATACTGATAATGAAATTGTATGTGCGCTCAAGGCTCAATCAAACGGAGCCGAACGTATTGGATGAACTGGAAATGTAAATTGAAATGTGCGCTCAAGGCTCAATCAAACGGAGCCGAGCGTATTGCATGTATTGAAATGTAAAATGAAATAACCGATCAAGGCTCAAACAAACGGAGCCGATCGTGCGGGCACGCCCTGATCAACCGCATAATAAAATGGGGATCAAACTCAACCTCGATGGATGGGGAGCTGCGGCCTCAGCAAAAGCATATACTGAAAACAATATATAATATATAATATACCATAATTACTCTAACAGTCTACACAAGTGATAAAGAAACACATGAAACTAAACGATAGGAGTTGAATCTGGATCTTCGGCGAAGAGGACTAGTTGAGTATCTTCATCTGGGCCGTCATTATCTTCGACAGGATTGGCGTTGATATTGAAGACTCTTCCTCTTACTGGTGGCATAGTGGTTGGGTTTTCTTGGTTTACTTGGTTAACTGGGTTTGATTGGGCTTGAGTGTTGATAACGTTAACCAATTGAGGGCATGTGTTTCTAAAGTGGGTAGGGTCGCCACAATTGAAACAAGCTCGAGCATATGGGAACATGGGGTATTGGGGTTGGTAATAAGTTTGGGTCATGTTTTGAGTAGGGGAAAAGGTTTGGTTTTGAAAGGTGCGACAAACATTGCTCAAATGACCATAGCGTCCACAAGTTGCACATAGACGACAAGGTAGGGTATGGGGATGGTGATAAAAACAGTTGTTGCATCGAGGGTGAGGTCCAAGATATGTTTTCTTATCTGGGTAAGCTGAGTTGGGTGCCACTTGGGTGATTGGGATAGCTCGGATGGGTATGGCGTGTAAAACTGGTTGATTTCGTTGGGTCGCAGCGAAAAGTCGCCCGACTCTTCTTCTCTTAGGTTTGGGTTGAGAAGGGGATTCAGTTTGAGTGGAGTCGGAGGTTTCAGTCGATTCTTTATCCTTCTTCTTCTCCTCCTTGAAGTCTTTGTTTCGGATTCGGTTCTCGGTGAGCTCTGTTGCTAGCTCCATTGCTGCTTCCAAAGTTGCAGGCTTGGTACTTATCACAGGGTCTTGAATCTTTGACGGAAGACCACGAATGTAGTGCTCGATCAAACGGTAGAGGGGAGTGAACATGTTGGGAACCATTTGATGTAACTCGAGGAATCTTTTGTTGTAGGTGATGTGGTCTCCTTCCATTTGCTTCAATGAGTAAAATTCATCTTCTAACTTCTTGATTTCGCTCCTTGGGCAAAAACGTCTGGTCATGATTTCCTTCAATTCGTTCCAAGTTAAGGTCATAGCATCTTCCACACCTCGTTTGGCCTTCTCTGTGTTCCACCAAGTAAGTGCTATCCCATATAGTCGACCGGTAGCATAACGCACTTTGCGATCATCAGGGCAATTGCAATTTAGAAAAGTATTCTCCATTTCTTCAAACCAATGGAGGAGAGCGGTGACGCCTTCAGTCCCTTTGTATTTCGGAGGGTCGCATGATTTGAAATGCTTGTAAGTGCATTTAGTGGTATTTGGGGGAGAGTTGAAAATGTTTTGGTTTGCTTGATTGACAGGATTATTGGTAAGTGCTTGTTGAACTTGGATTACAATATTGGGTATTACGGCAGCCATTTGTTGAGCGATTAAGGCAGCCATGCGCTCGCGGGCTTTTCTTGTTCTCGTCTTCCTACGGGCGAGGTTAGAAGACATCTACAAGAAATACATGACAAGAGTATGAGTTGGATGCTTTTGGGTTCATGGGTCGCATTAAGAATGAACATTCATAAAATAATTATAGATAAATAAATTACTACATCCATTGGATGTCTTGGGCTTTGCTCGCTGTTAGGCCCTTCATGCCGCCATACTTACCTGTGTAATCATGTGGGCCCCCATGAATACCGGTTTTTTCATATGGTTCGCACGGTTTCTGCCTGGTTGCGTACACAAAAACCCGGAGAAAATCGAGAAATATGTATACAACGTGTGATATTCGGAATGTGTCCAGGTGTAGACACGGCGACACCTCAAAGTAGGGTTAGTTCGAACGACGTTTGGTGTGGCATGCTTTGGCCTAATAGGTCCTTCGTACTCTCATCGTTGGTCCCCAGGTAGGCAAACTGGTCCGTTATATTGGATTTATACGAATGCCAGCCTAGACAGGACGTTCCGACTACCGGTACTTGTACCCTTCCAGTTACTACATGCCCGTCGCAGAACTTACTTTGATGAGATTTGAAAATTGCACAAAATCTTTGGATAATGAGAGTATGAAAATAAATTGAATACATGAACATCGATCTATGTATAATGAATATGTATATATGTATGATGAATATGTATATAAGCATGTATGTTTGACTGAAATGTAAACAAATATGAAACAAATAAATATCACAAGTTTGTATGTAACCATCTAATCAATTAAAATTTAGGCAGACTATAGTATAGGCTCTAAGGGTCTAATAACCTATCCTATATCCCTATAGTCATGGCTCTGATACCAATCTGTCATACCCCGACCCGCAGCGGATAAGGTGATCGGGGCATGATTGGGTTATCATCAAAGCTCATGACATTTATTAAGCGTTTCATATTCATTAATACAAATTAAATGGAAATTTACAATAAAGGTTACAACTGTTCTAACTAACAATCTAAACTTCTTGATTCTCTTCTAAGGCATATCCTATGTTTTCCTTGCTTCAACCTGTTCACCTGTATCATGTGTAAAAGGGTTTTTGGATCAACATAATGTTGGCGAGTGAATCCTATGGAAAACATTTGAACAATTTATTTAACTTGATTATGAAATATGTGCACAACCAAACATGAGTAAAAATAGATGTAACTTAATCAACAATCATAAGATGTTAAATGAAACACTCATGAACAATAATGGAACAATTAAAGGCACGCGATGCTCAACTCGTCTCTCACGAGGAACTGAGGGGCCTAATGAATGAATTTCATAACCATGATAATATGAATGACACAACTTCAAACAATACAAACTCAATGATATACACATAAACAATAATGAATTTGATTTGTAGCACGCGTTGTTCAACTCGTCTTCCACGAGGAACTGATGGGCTTAATGTATGAGTTTCATGTAAATTGACAAAAGGAATATAAGTAAATCACAACAATAGAAACAATCTAAGTTTAAGTCATGATGTGGTATGGCACAAGTTTAAATAAATAAATTAATTATTTTCATAACACATGACACACCCCAAAACGTGTAATTTAAAAGGGGGAATTGTAAGATTCACTCACCGTGGGTGCGTTCGGTTGATGACGTTGAATGCACGCGAAGTGGTTTTAACCACGAGTGAGATTTAACCTAGATAAATCGCATTATGGTTTGGTAAGTAAACGGATTTTATTAAACTATTTTAGTAGGATTGTTGGGTGTATTTTTGTGAGTTTGAGGCTATTTTCTAACCTTAAAAATGTTATTTTTAAGTATTTATAATTGATTTTTAATTAAAATAATTAAATAAAAATAATTAAAAAATTTATTTTTTTTCTGACCGTTGACCGGCCCGTTGACCGTTGACCTGACCGTTGACCGGTTCGATGGCATATTATTGTGCGCTGAGTGAGGCTCGAACCCGAGACCTCCCGTACGCGTGCACGCAGCTCTACCAACTGAGCTACGTGTCTAACCCGTTATAAATCTGATTTTAATTATATATATATACTAATTAGTTTAAATCGAAAATCATTTTATTTTAAAAACAGTTTTAAGCGAATCGGACATGCACCCCACAGGTCTCGAACCCGGGACCTGTGGTTTAATCCAACACACAGTCCATCGCTGGACTGTGTGTTCAACATGTTATATCATTCGATTTTTATTATACTTAAATACTAATTAGTTATTTCCTTTTCTGCCTTATTTAAAAAGAAGAGATAATTGTCCGAGTCGGTGCTGAAGACCGGACTCGAACTCGTGACCTGTGATATAAACAAACACACAGTCCACCGCTGGACTGTGTGTCTAACTTGGTTATTATTCCGGTTATTAATATACTTAACATATAACTGTGACGACTCCGGTTCAGTTTAACAAAAAAAAGATTTTTATTAAGGCAGCGTGTGTGAGACGGGAATCGAACTCGAGACCTTTTGCGTTTTATATGTGCACACAGTCCACCGCTGGACTGTGTGTCTAACCCGATTAATTTCATGATTTATATTAAACTTATATGATACATAAAAACATCGTCTTCCTCGTCAAGTTTGAACCAGAAATCGGAAATCGACTGGTTCAAGATTTTTATCAGTTTATTAGTGTTTTACAGTCCATTAAGGTAAGATAAAGGTGAAAAGATAAAGAAAATAAGCGAAAGAGGTATACCGACTGGACCCTCTGTTTTCCGGCAGAACTCCGGCGACAGCAATCAACTCCGGCGTCAGGTGTCTTGCAGCAGCGAGTCTCCGGAAAGCTTGGAAAAAGTAAGGGTGACTTCGGTATAAACTTAGAAGGTTCAGTAAGGCTCGGCAATGGGGAAACCGGTTTTCCGGCGACGAACAGATGAGTTCCGGCGAGTGGAATTACGCCGAGGAAAAGTGTGGTTTTGAGCGAAAAAGTTTGCAGTGGGTTGAGGGTGAATTTATAGGGGAAAAACGAGATGTATTTGGTCTGATTTCGGACTGTGTTCGTTTATTTAAATTTTCCGGCAGTTATGATTTTGGTCGCGGACTTCAAACATCGGTTATAACCGATGTCTGGTTAATAGTTTACGTTATAACGTAAATTGTAGTTTAAGACTCGCGAGATTTCCGGGATTCCGACGACTGAATTGTTTGGGCGCCGGTTTTGAATTCGTAAAGTCACTTTATCAATTAAATGATTCTATTATTCATCAAACAGAACAAGTGGCGCAGTGGTTTATGTGTGTGAGATAAGTCGCTGAACTGATTCGGTACAGACCCGGGTTCGAAACCCGGCAGAAGCAAATCATTTTTATTTTGCGATTTTTGACAGTTTTTCAAAAACTAAATATATATTCTTGTATAATAATTGATTACGGATCGTTTAAAAATATTTTGGGCATTTAATTCGCAACGAAATTTTTGACTGACTGTTCGGTTGATAAACGGAGCGGGTTTGGTAAATCCGTTTTTTACGGATGTTACAGTATCCCCTCCTTTTTAGAAATTTCGTCCCGAAATTTAAATTGTGATATATTTGACTAACAGAATGATGGTGTTTTGTTTGACAGTTGTATACTTAGAAAAATAAGGACTTAGATTTTTGTCCGAGGCGGTAACGTTCCTTGTAAGGGTTAAGTACCCTATTCAGGAATCGCTTTTTGTTGCCTACTGTATAAGTATTGATAAGCAGAAATGATTTGCTAAAAATGATATTATGCATAAGAGTTTAGATACGGTTGGGAAAATATGGTTATATCCTAAGGCAAAACTTCTAACACTACCACCTATATGGAACATAAATAAAACACAACAGCTGATATTTGAACATAAATAAACACAACAGCTAATATTCGAACATGTTTAAACACATCAGCAAATATTTGAACATGAATAAACACATCAGCAAATATTTGAACATGAATAAACACAACAGCAAATAGTTGAACATGAATAAACACAACAGCAAATATTTGAATCCACATTCTGATAGCATATATGTTTGAATGATGGAAGTTCCTCTCTCGTTTGTTATGATGGAGAGGTTAGTTTATGTAGAAATGGATCACAATCCAATCTCTTTAAATAACATGATGATATAAATGTAACACAAATTCCAGCCAAGGCAATACTAAATCCTACATGGAACTTCTCATAACCGCCTGATAATGCCTCTGATCCTTTGGCAAGAATACTTATATATAGGAAGTACCAGCGGCGTATCCACCATATTTTTGCCAAATTTTCATTAGTTTTATCCACAAGTTATGATTGGTTACCAAGAAACTAATAAATCCTACATAGAACTTCTCATAACCGTCCGATAATGCCTCTGATCCTTTGACAAGAATACTTATATATAGGAAGTACCAGCGGCGTATCCACCATATTCTTGTCAAATTTTCATTGGTTTTATTCAGTGAATTATGATTAGTCCTATAACTCTACAACCAATACAACAAACATAAAATACTGAAATGAAATATATCTGTGCGATCAAGGCTCAATCGAACGGAGCCGATCGTATTGCATGTACTGAAAATGAATTGGATGTGCGCTCAAGGCTCAATCAAACGGAGCCGAACGTATTGAATGTATTGAAATTGTGTGCTCAAGGCTCAATCGGGTGGAGCCGAGCGTATTGCATGTACTGAAAATGAATAACTTAACCACATAAACAGCCTATGCATGGAACCTCTCATAACCGCCTGATAATGCCTCCGATCATTTGACAAGAATACTTATGTATAGGAAGTACCAGCGGCGTATCCACCATATCCTTGTCAAATTTTCATTGACTTTATCCGCAAGTTATGGTTAGTTCGATGCGACTCTACTACAAACACCACAACCACAAGATACTGATAATGAAATTGTCTGTGCGCTCAAGGCTCAATCAAACGGAGCCGAACGTATTGAATGAAATTGTATGTGCGCTCAAGGCTCAATCAAACGGAGCCGAACGTATTGAATGTACTGAAATTGAACAACTTAATCTAAACAACCATCACACAATCATCCTATGCATGGAACCTCTCATAACCGCCTGATAATGCCTCCGATCATTTGACAAGAATACTTATATATAGGAAGTACCATCGGCGTATCCACCATATCCTTATCAAATGTTCATTGACTTTATCCGCAAATTATGGTTGGTTCGATGCGACTCTACTACAAACACCACAACCACAAGATACTGATAATGAAATTGTATGTGCGCTCAAGGCTCAATCAAACGGAGCCGAACGTATTGGATGAACTGGAAATGTAAATTGAAATGTGCGCTCAAGGCTCAATCAAACGGAGCCGAGCGTATTGCATGTATTGAAATGTAAAATGAAATAACCGATCAAGGCTCAAACAAACGGAGCCGATCGTGCGGGCACGCCCTGATCAACCGCATAATAAAATGGGGATCAAACTCAACCTCGATGGATGGGGAGCTGCGGCCTCAGCAAAAGCATATACTGAAAACAATATATAATATATAATATACCATAATTACTCTAACAGTCTACACAAGTGATAAAGAAACACATGAAACTAAACGATAGGAGTTGAATCTGGATCTTCGGCGAAGAGGACTAGTTGAGTATCTTCATCTGGGCCGTCATTATCTTCGACAGGATTGGCGTTGATATTGAAGACTCTTCCTCTTACTGGTGGCATAGTGGTTGGGTTTTCTTGGTTTACTTGGTTAACTGGGTTTGATTGGGCTTGAGTGTTGATAACGTTAACCAATTGAGGGCATGTGTTTCTAAAGTGGGTAGGGTCGCCACAATTGAAACAAGCTCGAGCATATGGGAACATGGGGTATTGGGGTTGGTAATAAGTTTGGGTCATGTTTTGAGTAGGGGAAAAGGTTTGGTTTTGAAAGGTGCGACAAACATTGCTCAAATGACCATAGCGTCCACAAGTTGCACATAGACGACAAGGTAGGGTATGGGGATGGTGATAAAAACAGTTGTTGCATCGAGGGTGAGGTCCAAGATATGTTTTCTTATCTGGGTAAGCTGAGTTGGGTGCCACTTGGGTGATTGGGATAGCTCGGATGGGTATGGCGTGTAAAACTGGTTGATTTCGTTGGGTCGCAGCGAAAAGTCGCCCGACTCTTCTTCTCTTAGGTTTGGGTTGAGAAGGGGATTCAGTTTGAGTGGAGTCGGAGGTTTCAGTCGATTCTTTATCCTTCTTCTTCTCCTCCTTGAAGTCTTTGTTTCGGATTCGGTTCTCGGTGAGCTCTGTTGCTAGCTCCATTGCTGCTTCCAAAGTTGCAGGCTTGGTACTTATCACAGGGTCTTGAATCTTTGACGGAAGACCACGAATGTAGTGCTCGATCAAACGGTAGAGGGGAGTGAACATGTTGGGAACCATTTGATGTAACTCGAGGAATCTTTTGTTGTAGGTGATGTGGTCTCCTTCCATTTGCTTCAATGAGTAAAATTCATCTTCTAACTTCTTGATTTCGCTCCTTGGGCAAAAACGTCTGGTCATGATTTCCTTCAATTCGTTCCAAGTTAAGGTCATAGCATCTTCCACACCTCGTTTGGCCTTCTCTGTGTTCCACCAAGTAAGTGCTATCCCATATAGTCGACCGGTAGCATAACGCACTTTGCGATCATCAGGGCAATTGCAATTTAGAAAAGTATTCTCCATTTCTTCAAACCAATGGAGGAGAGCGGTGACGCCTTCAGTCCCTTTGTATTTCGGAGGGTCGCATGATTTGAAATGCTTGTAAGTGCATTTAGTGGTATTTGGGGGAGAGTTGAAAATGTTTTGGTTTGCTTGATTGACAGGATTATTGGTAAGTGCTTGTTGAACTTGGATTACAATATTGGGTATTACGGCAGCCATTTGTTTGAGCGATTAAGGCAGCCATGCGCTCGCGGGCTTTTCTTGTTCTCGTCTTCCTACGGGCGAGGTTAGAAGACATCTACAAGAAATACATGACAAGAGTATGAGTTGGATGCTTTTGGGTTCATGGGTCGCATTAAGAATGAACATTCATAAAATAATTATAGATAAATAAATTACTACATCCATTGGATGTCTTGGGCTTTGCTCGCTGTTAGGCCCTTCATGCCGCCATACTTACCTGTGTAATCATGTGGGCCCCCATGAATACCGGTTTTTCATATGGTTCGCACGGTTTCTGCCTGGTTGCGTACACAAAAACCCGGAGAAAATCGAGAAATATGTATACAACGTGTGATATTCGGAATGTGTCCAGGTGTAGACACGGCGACACCTCAAAGTAGGGTTAGTTCGAACGACGTTTGGTGTGGCATGCTTTGGCCTAATAGGTCCTTCGTACTCTCATTGTTGGTCCCCAGGTAGGCAAACTGGTCCGTTATATTGGATTTATACGAATGCCAGCCTAGACAGGACGTTCCGACTACCGGTACTTGTACCCTTCCAGTTACTACATGCCCGTCGCAGAACTTACTTTGATGAGATTTGAAAATTGCACAAAATCTTTGGATAATGAGAGTATGAAAATAAATTGAATACATGAACATCGATCTATGTATAATGAATATGTATATATGTATGATGAATATGTATATAAGCATGTATGTTTGACTGAAATGTAAACAAATATGAAACAAATAAATATCACAAGTTTGTATGTAACCATCTAATCAATTAAAATTTAGGCAGACTATAGTATAGGCTCTAAGGGTCTAATAACCTATCCTATATCCCTATAGTCATGGCTCTGATACCAATCTGTCATACCCCGACCCGCAGCGGATAAGGTGATCGGGGCATGATTGGGTTATCATCAAAGCTCATGACATTTATTAAGCGTTTCATATTCATTAATACAAATTAAATGGAAATTTACAATAAAGGTTACAACTGTTCTAACTAACAATCTAAACTTCTTGATTCTCTTCTAAGGCATATCCTATGTTTTCCTTGCTTCAACCTGTTCACCTGTATCATGTGTAAAAGGGTTTTTGGATCAACATAATGTTGGCGAGTGAATCCTATGGAAAACATTTGAACAATTTATTTAACTTGATTATGAAATATGTGCACAACCAAACATGAGTAAAAATAGATGTAACTTAATCAACAATCATAAGATGTTAAATGAAACACTCATGAACAATAATGGAACAATTAAAGGCACGCGATGCTCAACTCGTCTCTCACGAGGAACTGAGGGGCCTAATGAATGAATTTCATAACCATGATAATATGAATGACACAACTTCAAACAATACAAACTCAATGATATACACATAAACAATAATGAATTTGATTTGTAGCACGCGTTGTTCAACTCGTCTTCCACGAGGAACTGATGGGCTTAATGTATGAGTTTCATGTAAATTGACAAAAGGAATATAAGTAAATCACAACAATAGAAACAATCTAAGTTTAAGTCATGATGTGGTATGGCACAAGTTTAAATAAATAAATTAATTATTTTCATAACACATGACACACCCCAAAACGTGTAATTTAAAAGGGGGAATTGTAAGATTCACTCACCGTGGGTGCGTTCGGTTGATGACGTTGAATGCACGCGAAGTGGTTTTAACCACGAGTGAGATTTAACCTAGATAAATCGCATTATGGTTTGGTAAGTAAACGGATTTTATTAAACTATTTTAGTAGGATTGTTGGGTGTATTTTTGTGAGTTTGAGGCTATTTTCTAACCTTAAAAATGTTATTTTTAAGTATTTATAATTGATTTTTAATTAAAATAATTAAAAAAAATAATTAAAAAATTTATTTTTTTTCTGACCGTTGACCGGCCCGTTGACCGTTGACCTGACCGTTGACCGGTTCGATGGCATATTATTGTGCGCTGAGTGAGGCTCGAACCCGAGACCTCCCGTACGCGTGCACGCAGCTCTACCAACTGAGCTACGTGTCTAACCCGTTATAAATCTGATTTTAATTATATATATATACTAATTAGTTTAAATCGAAAATCATTTTATTTTAAAAACAGTTTTAAGCGAATCGGACATGCACCCCACAGGTCTCGAACCCGGGACCTGTGGTTTAATCCAACACACAGTCCATCGCTGGACTGTGTGTTCAACATGTTATATCATTCGATTTTTATTATACTTAAATACTAATTAGTTATTTCCTTTTCTGCCTTATTTAAAAAGAAGAGATAATTGTCCGAGTCGGTGCTGAAGACCGGACTCGAACTCGTGACCTGTGATATAAACAAACACACAGTCCACCGCTGGACTGTGTGTCTAACTTGGTTATTATTCCGGTTATTAATATACTTAACATATAACTGTGACGACTCCGGTTCAGTTTAACAAAAAAAAGATTTTTATTAAGGCAGCGTGTGTGAGACGGGAATCGAACTCGAGACCTTTTGCGTTTTATATGTGCACACAGTCCACCGCTGGACTGTGTGTCTAACCCGATTAATTTCATGATTTATATTAAACTTATATGATACATAAAAACATCGTCTTCCTCGTCAAGTTTGAACCAGAAATCGGAAATCGACTGGTTCAAGATTTTTATCAGTTTATTAGTGTTTTACAGTCCATTAAGGTAAGATAAAGGTGAAAAGATAAAGAAAATAAGCGAAAGAGGTATACCGACTGGACCCTCTGTTTTCCGGCAGAACTCCGGCGACAGCAATCAACTCCGGCGTCAGGTGTCTTGCAGCAGCGAGTCTCCGGAAAGCTTGGAAAAAGTAAGGGTGACTTCGGTATAAACTTAGAAGGTTCAGTAAGGCTCGGCAATGGGGAAACCGGTTTTCCGGCGACGAACAGATGAGTTCCGGCGAGTGGAATTACGCCGAGGAAAAGTGTGGTTTTGAGCGAAAAAGTTTGCAGTGGGTTGAGGGTGAATTTATAGGGGAAAAACGAGATGTATTTGGTCTGATTTCGGACTGTGTTCGTTTATTTAAATTTTCCGGCAGTTATGATTTTGGTCGCGGACTTCAAACATCGGTTATAACCGATGTCTGGTTAATAGTTTACGTTATAACGTAAATTGTAGTTTAAGACTCGCGAGATTTCCGGGATTCCGACGACTGAATTGTTTGGGCGCCGGTTTTGAATTCGTAAAGTCACTTTATCAATTAAATGATTCTATTATTCATCAAACAGAACAAGTGGCGCAGTGGTTTATGTGTGTGAGATAAGTCGCTGAACTGATTCGGTACAGACCCGGGTTCGAAACCCGGCAGAAGCAAATCATTTTTATTTTGCGATTTTTGACAGTTTTTCAAAAACTAAATATATATTCTTGTATAATAATTGATTACGGATCGTTTAAAAATATTTTGGGCATTTAATTCGTAACGAAATTTTTGACTGACTGTTCGGTTGATAAACGGAGCGGGTTTGGTAAATCCGTTTTTGACGGATGTTACACTTTGGCCTAATAGGTCCTTCGTACTCTCATCGTTAGTCCCCATGTAGGCAAACTGGTCCTTTATTTTGGATTTATACGAATGCCAAGCCTAGACAGGACATTCCGACTACCGGTACTTGTACCCTTCCAGTTACTACATACCCGTCATGGGAACTCACTTTGATGAGATTTGAAAGTACAAAAATCATTGTAAAACAATTATGAAAATGATGTGATGTGTGCTTTCATGGACATGATATGTTATGAGAATATGATTCATGATAGGCATTATATGATAATATATACTTATTAACATGCTTACATAACATTGAATGTAACATTTAACATAAAACATATAAACATCATGAAATTTGGCATGTAACACACAAAAATCTTAAAAATTTCTAATCAACTATAGTATAGGCTCTAAGGGTCAAATAACCTATCCTATATCCCTATAGTCATGGCTCTGATACCAATCTGTCACACCCCGACCCGCAGCGGAATAAGAGTCGGGGCATAATTGGGTTATCACCAAAGCTCATGATGTTTACTAATATGTTTCATATTTATTAAATTCAAATTACATTTCAAAGTTCCAAGTCAAATTCATACAATACAAGGAAAGGAAAAATTAACTACACAAATCCATATTCTAAACTGGTTTATTCTTCTAAGCCGCCCTATGTGTTTCTTTCTTCAACTTGATCACCTGTATCATGTGTAAAAATGGGAAATTATGGGTCAACAAAAGTTGGCGAGTGAACCTTGTTCAAAACATTTGTTATTGATTTATTATTGTAATTTAATTTAGGAAAAAGTGTGCAATAATCATATATGAACAAATGTATGTAAACATAACAATCACAAACCACCTTGCTTAAGCATAAAATAAGAATGACAATGTATATGTTGGCAACGTCCCGTTCACGCTCATAGGTAATGGGGAACGGACGGCCTATGCTAATGTATGTGAGATCAAGGCTCAATCAAACGGAGCCGATCTTATGTTGGCAACGCCTGGTTCACGCTCATAGATAATGGGGAACAGCTCACGCTCATAGGTAATGGGGAGCGGCGGCCTATGAAATGTATGTACTGAAATGATAAATTAAATCGAAACTTCAACCACACAAACAACAGATACATATTGAATACACATGTTCATGAATATGATGGATGCACAGGTGTTTAATTAAATTAAATAAATAGCGACACATGATACACCCCAAAACGTGATTAAAACGGGGAATTGATAGAGGTTCACTCACATTGGGTGCGTTTGTTTGAAGGTGTTGAATGCGCACGAGTTTAGAGGATTGATCGACGAGAGATAACTAACCAAATAAAATAACGAAAAGGTACGGTAAGTATGTGGATTTTATTAACTATTTTAATAGGATTTTTTGGTATATTTTTGTGAGTTTAAGGCTACTTTCTATCTTTAAAAACGTTATTGTTAAGTATTTTTAATTGATTTTTTAAATTAAATAAATAAATAAAAATAATAAAAAATATTGATTTTTGACCGTTGACCGAAGCCCATTGACCGTTTACCGTTGACCGTTGACCGGTCCGGTCGATTATATATGCGCGCTGGGTGAGACTCGAACCCGTGACCTCCCGTACGCGTGCACGCAGCTCTACCAACTGAGCTACGTGTCTAACCCGAAATAATTCTGTTTTTAATTATACTTATATACTATTTAGATTTATCCAGAAATTAATTATTTTTTAAAAATGGTTTTAAATATAATGAACCGGTGCTGACCACAGGTCTCGAACCCGGGACCTGTGGGTTAGCGTGCACACAGTCCACCGCTGGACTGTGTGTCTAACTTGGTTAATAACTCGGTTTTTATTATACTTAACATGATTTTGGGGGTTAACCCGGTTCAGTTAAAAAGGCATTTGTTTATAACAATAGAGTAAAGCTGGGAGAGGATTCGAACTCGCGTCGCATGTGTATATGTTTGCACACAGTCCACCGCTGGACTGTGTGTCTAACTTGTTCATTAAACCGATTTTAATTAGCCTTATATTATACCGCGTCTTCATCTGCTTCGTTAACTTTACCCAGAAAACGAAGTCCGACTGTCTTGACTGATTTATGCCTAATCTGGTTTTCAAACTTTAAAAGTAATTTAAAGATAACGAATGGAGAGAGTTTGGGGGCTAGGATGTACCGATCAGTGATTTTCACAGAATTCCGGCAGAGGTCCGTCGGCTCTGATAGTGAACTCCGGCTGTTGAAATCAATTAACAGTTCTGTTCGATTATTTATGAAGTTGAGGTACTTAATCAAAGGTTAACAGAAGTTTGAAAGATCATACCAGCTCTCAGTGTGTTTCCGGAAGTTTCAGAAATTTTCCGGCGAAGGTAGGAATTTCGACAAACGTTGACTGGGATTGATTCTGATGGTAGAGTTGTGTTAGAGACAGATTAGTCAAATGATTGAAACAGAAAGAGTCGAAGGAATTACCGTGTGGATGTGAGTCTCGGTTTTCCGGCGACTTGCAGGTATTTTCAGGCGAGTAAATTTTCGTCGAGAAAAGGTGCGATTCTGAGCGAAAAGGTTACCAGTAGATTGTGGGTGAATTTATAGGGAGAAATCGAGATGTATGGGGTCTGGATTCAGTCTTGATTCAAGGTCAGCTGTTCTCCGGCGGTTACGACTGATGTCGCGGGTTCAGACGTCGGTTATAACCGTTGTTAGAGTTAATTCTTCGGTTAAATTGGAAGAAAACGTTAATTATCGGTGAAGTCGTCGGGATTTCCGATGACTACTAATTGCGCACGATTTTGACTGAATTTGACTTCCGTGTTTTATTATTTGAATTAATTGATTCGATATGATATCAAAAATCAAAGTGGCGGAGTGGTTGATTGTGTGAACGTTAAGTCTTTGGGATTTCCGGCTGACCCGGGTTCGACTCCCGGCAGCCGGTTTTCTTTTTTAGTTAATTTATTTTTATTTTTTACAACTAAAATTTATATCTTCTAATTTGTTTATTAATTATGTATCGTTTAAAATTAAAATAAGTCATAAATAAACAACAAAAATTTAAAACTGATTGTTCGGTTATTAAACGAAGCGGGTTTCGAAAACCCGTTTTTCGACGGATGTTACAACTTCGATTATAATATAGTTGGACATTCCGGTGGTAAAACATGTAGTTCTTGTAATAAGTGTGTTATCCAAACAATTTCTATAGTAATATTTGCCTTGGCCCAATATTCGATCTGATTCACAACTAAAGTGGATGATAGTGGGTTGCTTCTTAGCACTCCAAGAGATAAGGTTTCTTCCCAAAAATATAGAGTAGGTGGACCGACGTGTTTCCAAACATCTAGCCAAGTTAGAATCAGAGTAGCGAAGCAGCAAGGTGTGAGTAGGACAACTGCAGTGAAGACCAAATGCTAAAGTACCTTTAAGATATCGAAGAATTCTTTTGACTTCCTGATAGTGAGCAATGGTTTGAGTATGTAAGAACTGACTCACTTGGCAACCACATATGAAATGTCAGGTCTAATGATCATTAGGTACTAGAGAGTTCCTAAAATTGAGCCGGAGTGAGTGGCATCTGAGAACAAGTCACTTGTAGAAACAAACAAAACATTAATTTGTGCTTAAAGGTGTGGGTGCCGTTTTGGCATCTAACATCTTTGCACGTATTAGAATATCCATAGTATATTTTCATTGATTCAAAGAAAAAGTCCATTTGATGTGTAGCTAACCTCAAGCCTAAGAAAGTAGTTGAGTTCTCCCAAATATTTAATGGCAAATTCTTTGTGAAGGCAGTCGATGAAGATGGTCGGAGCATTGGGCAGGTTTCCTGTTAAGATGAGATCATCAACATAAACCTGGAGATACATCATACATGATTATTTTTTTAAGTATAAATAGAAACGGGTCAGTACATTGTTAATGAGAAACTCAATTAAACGGTGAAACTATGCTTTGGGTGCTTTTTTGAGAGCATCGATAGCTTTATTTATTTTATACACATTATTAGGAGATTTTGGATTGATAAAGTCCGGGGTTGCTCCATGAAAACACACTCGATTAGATGGCCATGGAGAAAATATTGTTGACTTCTAACTAGTGAAGTTCCACTGATTAGTGACGGCTAAGTCTAAAAATAGTACGAACAATGGCGACTTTAACAACAAGACTAAATATGTGTTTGAGTAGTCGAGACCTGAAATTTGGCTAAAACCTCGAGCCGCACAATGGGCTTTGTAACGCTCAATGGATCCATCAGAGTGGAACTTGGTTCGAAGGAGCGATAAAATGGCTCCTTGGAACTTGGCTCCATTAACTTTACTATTTTATTATAAGATAATAGTATATGTGAAAACTCTTATTTTATAATATCTACTTTTATAATAAAAAAATGTTGAAGTCAAAAGGTGTTCTAATTTTGACTTTTAAGATCTTTGTATGTCCTATAATCAATCCTCACACACCTAAATGTACAAAGGGCCAAAGGGGGATACACTTAAAATTACATCATTGTCTAGCTTTAAAGAGAACGAAGAAATAATGTTTATTGGATACAGCGTATAGTTTGTTTCCTATACCATCTACTTTTACAAAAGAACATACACCAAGAAAATCCATGTCTTTGGCCTTTTGGATCTTCATTTACATTACTATCCACTTTCATACACAAAAAAGTTTTTAAGTGATGCAACTTTAATTTAAGAATTGGGACATGATATTAACAAACGTGAATTAGTCAATCCAACCCATCAGCCGATCAATCACTATTGCTTTACCAATGGTTGTGTTTTGTAAAAGCAATTGTCTAGTATCGATGAACCAAAAGACCGACATGATATGTTCACGATATGAATATGTCATTCTTTATTATTAAAATGATATTACATCTCTTCATGAACTTTGCTTTAGCTTATGTTCTGCTTTTTTCTTACAAATATCTTTTATCATTAGTTATCGAATTGCGCAACCTTGTACAATACATGAGTTTGATTCAAGGTTAATGGAAATGTACCCATTGGAATTTTCTCTGGTTGGTTTGATAAAAAATAAAAAAAATATTATAGCAATTAAGTGCTTTTATGTTGTATTGTGTAATATATATCATAAATCAACCGTCAATCAGTAGTCTTTATAGGCCACGTACAACGGTATATGTGACGTATAAACTATGATGTAAAATACGTATATGTCCTATGCGCAAATCGAGTGCTACATGCACACCACAACATGATGGCGCAACTGACGGTGTGCTGCACAAAACCTAGGGTAAACCATAGTGTTGAGGGGAAGAGATTGAGGGTGGGCCCTCTTTGACGA
This sequence comes from Scalesia atractyloides, assembly GCA_947069175.1. Taxonomy (NCBI): domain Eukaryota; kingdom Viridiplantae; phylum Streptophyta; class Magnoliopsida; order Asterales; family Asteraceae; genus Scalesia; species Scalesia atractyloides. The sequence goes on from CAMTDV010000023.1 coordinate 17,793,474, forward strand.
CGTGTAAACCAATGTGAGCTCTTGATAAATTTTATTCAAATATGTTTCCTTGAAATAAATTGAAATTTTAAAGAAAAAATCACCAACCAAGTACCTTTGTTATACCTTTTTGGATATTTCTAGGTGAAACATATATGTGTATGTGTCAACCTCGTAATAACACTTTTTTTCTCAACAAAACCTCCCCATAATATTTAATCTTAGGTATAGTAATTAGTGTCAAAAAGGGTTTCCCTTCACGTTTCATATACTCTTTTTTTGAATCTATAGAAATAGTTTTGCGTAACTTATATACGTATATACTAATTAAATTAAATTTTTGTTGAATATACATTTTATAATTAACTGATAATAGAATATGTGAATATTAAAATAATTTAACATAAAAACTATTGTAAATGTATATTATTATATAACAACAAAATCATAAAATAAACTTTAATACTATCAACTAGGTGGTGTGCTCGTTTGTTGCCGCGGAAATATCAGACTGTTGCTCACAAATTTTGATGTTCAAAGCAAGAAGTCTGCTACTTACATAACGATCACTGTAGTGTTACAAATATTGTTTTAGCATTTTTGTACCCAAACTTTCAAAAATTTTGTCAACGCTCTTCAATTAAAGGTCTAGGGTGCCACATGTTTCGCTGGTTTTTTTTGTTGAACATTCAGTCTCCTGGAGAAATGAAAAAAAAAATGATTGTTATTAAACCATGTGTAGTCATAAAACCTTTTGTGAGGCATTATATAACAAGTGTCAAAAAATGCATAATGGGGACTTTATATCATAAAAGGGTGTAGTTATAAAGCCCCATGCCCATCATTACTTAATCATTAATTTTCTATTTTTTAATTGATCTCTAGATTATTTAAAAAAAACACTTTTATTAAAATTCGAAAAAACATTACAATAAAAAAACAATGCATTTATTCTTCGTCTTCATCGTTATTCTCTCGTTCTTCCTCTTCATTTTCTTCATCATCCAAACCTCCGTCTGCAAAATTCGCAGCTTCGAATTCTTCAACTTCTTCTTCCTCGAAGTCTTCTTTGACGTCACCATCGTGTCGAATTGGGCGAATCGCCCAAGCATGCTCGACTAAATCCGCCTTTAACTTGTTATGTATATCCTTAGATCGAAGCAGTTGAGCATTTAAGATTCTCTCTTCCATTGTTGTTTGGGTTCCTTCAACTACATCTTCTGAAAAATAGTTTTGATATATCGTTTTTCCATCATCCTCTATGATCATATTATGCATAATGATGCAAGCATACATGACCATTCAAATTCTATCCTTTTTTCACATACGACAGTGATTTCTAATAAATTGACATCGTTGTTGAAGAACCCCGAAACACCTCTCGATGTCCTTTCGCGAAAACCCTTGTATTTTTTTAAAATATTGTCTTTTCACATCGAGGTTTTCAGAAAACGTTTTAACAATATTCTAATACTCCGGGTATATACCATCGCCCAAATAGAATCCACGATCGTAGTCATTCCCGTTTGCATGAAAACCGACTTTCGGTATCGTGCCGGAAATGTTGCTCTCTAACAATGGTGAACACTCGAATGCATCAACGTCATTCATACACCCAGCTACACCAAAGAAAGCCAACCGAACTCAAAGGTTGTATGACGCAAACGCTTGTAAAACCAAAGTTGGTCCTTTCTGGTCACTGCGTGTATGTTAACCTCGCCATGCGGTTGGACAATTATACCAACGCCATTGACGATAATCCAAACTACCAATCATGTCGGGTATTCCATGCTTTTCTAAATGCATCTCGTATGTTTGTTGAAGGTCGTTCCAAGTGGGATCTCTCAAGTAATGTTTTCCATATAAGTGGAATATACCTAAAATAAAGTTGAATATATAAAATTTAATAGAAAAGTTTTACTAGTGATGTACTTTAAAATAAAATTAAATATATTAAAGTGAGTAAAAAAATACCGAAGCAGAAATGTTCCACGCTATCTCGTTTTGTCCTCCCTCCATCATTCAACTTAAAGCGGAAGTTACCTTTTGAATTGAGGTGAACTCTAGATATCATCTCGCATCCATTCTTTGCTTAAAGTAGCCATACTTAGCTTCCAAATTATTATTAATGCGCAAAAATAATCTTTCGCTCATCCTAAACAGCCGTCTAAAAACATCGGGTCTGTGAACAAGTGTGGGATCAAAATTGTCTTTCATCAAACGCTCGTTTGCGGCTTCACGGTCTCGCAAGATAAAAGTGCGCCTCAAAATGGGGCGTGGAGGAAAACGGTAACGTGTTGCATGGCTTGTATCGCGAGGCACATGCACTCGTAACCGCTTCTTCCTCCTCAGTGATTTCTTCGGGTGGAAAAACCTTCGGTAAATATCGGTGAAGGAAGGGGAGCCTATTATTTTTTTTTAAAAGTGGGAGTATAATTTTGATAAATGAGAGTTTGGTTGAGGTGAATGTTAAAAATAAGTGGTACATATAGATATTTAGGAATTTTTTTTATTTAATGTAATGGACCGTTGGTAATGGTCGGATTTTTGAAATAATCACCCCCTCACGCCGCTAATGTCTTCGCGAGGACTCAAATTCAAGACCCTATAGCGCCGTTCATAGCGGTGTGGCGCGGCGCTATGGGACGCCATGCTTGATTTTGCCGAGAGGTCACACCCCACCACGGGTGGCCTTAGTGATATCTAAAAAAATTATATGAATGTTGATGTACCAACGAACGTATAATCAACAGAAACGCTATTCAAAATTCAGTGAGATGAGACCAATATCAGTTTAGGTTTCATCAATTTCAGCAGATCGATTTAATGTCCTACTCGAATTAAGCAAAATAAGCAGGAAAGCAGCTAGACACCCTTTTAACCTCCAATAAATCTAGTTTTTAAAATAACAAACAAAATGTGAATTAAATACCAATAGAATAATGGTTCATTGGTAAAGATAAAAGTTTTTAAATATTTATGTTTGAGAGGGGTTCTCAAGTTCAAATACTAAAGATGACAAAAATTAAAAGAAATTTGTTGTTATAAAAAAAAAAACTATATTAGGATATATGAACGTGAAAATGAGGCATAAGAATAACGAACGAACTAACTTTCAGGTCATGTGATATATCAAAGGAAGATAATGGATTGCGCACATACTACCCTATAACAGAATTAATTCAAACCACACTAAGAATCTTAAGTTAATGTAAACTTGATTAAAAAAACAATAAAAAAAACATAGAAGCAATCTAGTACTTTATGGATCTAATTACACTTAAAAAGAAGTGGACATAATCAAATATTAAACCATTTGTAGTGAGGCTTGAAGTTAATAAGGATGTTCAAGCCTTGCTTTTGAGCATTATCCGACATGTGGCATCCTAGTCAGCAAACGACACTATGGGGCTAACAGTTGATAAGAGTGTAGTAGTATAATGCCCCAATAATGATTACCTAGTTATTGTCTTAAGAAAAACAAATATTATTGTGTTGTATGAGTTGAAGGATTCTTATTGGCCATTCATTTCTGTATCCGGCGTTTTAATGGTCGCGCCAAGTAAAAAAATGAAATCAAACATCTATGGGGGCGGTGTGCCGACGTTTTAGGGTGTTTCTGGCCCAATCCACGTCCAAAAAACCCCACTACGTGTGCTCTTAAAAGCAAATGTTGCAAGAAAAACAATGTTAAGCGGATAGTGTGTTTTTCAGAATGAATTACCTCCAACACACCTCTCCTCATATATAGAATCCATTGAACTCACATTTGTTCATGTAGGAAACATGGCTTAATTTTTTTCCAACAACAAGTGTTACTCCAACTCTACTTTACACCAATAATCTCCTAAATTACTCTCCATTGCCCAAGTTTAAACTTGTGACCTTGATCCCCTCTAAGAGACATGTGTTTTTTTTCCATACTCACTTTGTCTACTTGATCAACTGCTATATAGACCAATTTAGATCAGATTCAGTGGTAGCAGATGTTGTATAATATTATAGTTCTTTTTTTGCCCAATCAAGTGCAGATGATGATAAAGGAGATATGGGATCACGGCCACTAATCAGTATTAATACATGAGGTGCCTTCAAAGAAAAAAGGGACCAAAATTGATTGAAAAGCTGAAGGAAAGAAGCACCAATGTGGCAAAATCAAGATATGTTGAATGTGTAATTTGAGATTGCGTGTGACGTTCAAATAAGAATGCACGCTTATTTGAATGTCACCGGGACTAACGGGGGATCCAAGGGGGCAGCGCCCCCTTGGCGGGGGTCCGGGGGCAGCGCTCCTGGGAGCAGGGTCCAAGGGGCGGCAGCCCCTGGCGGGGTCCAAGGGGCGGCAGCCCCTGGCGGGGTCTCATTTCTATAAGGTGTGATAGTGAAGCTACACTGGCTAAGGCGTATAGTCAAGTTTATAATGGCAAGTCAAGACACTTAGGTGTGAGACATAGCATGGTTCGTGAGCTCATCATGCATGGTGCGATTTCGGTTGAGTATGTGAGAACTCAACATAACTTAGCTGATCACTTAACCAAAGGGTTAACTAGAGATCTCGTGAAAGGATAGCTGTGGGCTTAGGGTTAAAGTCCATCTGAAAACTCTCATGTTAAGATACCTAATTCCCACCTAATATGACGTTAGGTGCAGAATTCAATGTGGAAAGCTTAACATCTAGAGTTTGGAACACAACGTTAAAATTATCCCAAAGGTATGTGTTTAGATTTGCAAGTTAAGTAAGGTTGAGGTATATCTTCTTAATAGCTCTTTTGAAAAATTGCATTTGCAGGTGCAAGAGTAAAAGAGTTACCTATATGAGCATGAAGTATAGCTGCTTCAAGAAGCTTGGACTTGGCTTTGACATGCTTATGAAGGATAGGGACATAGGCTAGTAAAAGATAGTGTCAAGTTAGATCTATGTATGTAAACTAATGTATATATTATCTTCATGTATTCAGTATGGATATTAAGGGTTCAATCCTTAGAGACACCCTTAAATTCGAATATTTGGAATGTGTAATATACTAATATGAAATTCAATCGTCACGACATTTCATTTATGCATTAGTTTGTTTGATTGCTGTGAATAAGTTAGGTAATTCTTGATTACACTAAAATGGGGGAGGTATGTTGGATATTTTAGTGTAATTTGAGATTGCGTGTGACGTTCAAATAAGAGTGCACGCTTATTTGAATGTCATCGGGACTAACGGGGGACCAAGGGGGCAGCGCTCCTGGGAACAGGGTCCAAGGGGCGGTAGCCCCTGGCTGGGGTCGAGCTTGGACAAAAGTCCTTTATCAAAATTGCATTAGAAATTGAATTTCGGGCTAAATATGCACTTTTGGAAACTTAAGGGACTAAAGGTGGTTTGTGCAAAATTGAAACTGCAAGCAGTTGTGAAAAACTGAAAATACGCTCCCAATTTTTTAGATAAAACACTGGACGAATTTTGATTCGAGACGAATCCCAAAATTTCACAATAAAAAATTGCCATACAAAAATCTATAATTTTTCTGATTTTATCCTATCAAAGATTGGTAGCCACTCCAATTGTTTGATCTGATAGTGATTACACGACTTCAGATTTATCCAAGCAATTTCGAATTATTCCCAACAAAGATCAAACAATTACAGTGAAGATGACAAGCCGTGGTGAATCTTCATAGGCTATGATGAACAAATTTGCGAAATTGGACAAGTTTGAAGGGTAAGACTTTCGTCGCTGGCAAAAGAAGATGCATTTTCTGTTGACGACTTTGAAAGTAGTGTACGTTCTGAGTACCCCAATGCCCGAGGAAGTGGTGGATGAACCGCTGGAACAAACTAGGAAGCGTGGAAAGTGGTTGAATGCTGATTACATCTGTCGTGGGCATATTCTGAATGGTATGTGTGACTCTCTTTTCGATATTTATCAAAATGTTGAATCTGCAAAAGAACTGTGGGAATTACTAGAGGCCAAATAAATGGCTGAAGACACATCTAGTAAGAAATTCTTGGTCAGTGATTTTATGAATTATAAAATGGTTGGTGGTAAACCCATCATGGAACAATACAATGAATGTCTAAGAATTCTGGGTCAATTCGAACAACATGGTTTAAAGATGGATGAAGCTATTTCTGTTCCATCTATCATTGATAAACTTCCTCCTTCATGAAAAGATTTTAAACATACTTTAAAACATAAGAAGGAGGAAATGAATCTGGTTGAACTTGGAAGTTGTTTTCGAATTAAGGAGTCTTGTCGGGCCGTGGAAAATATTAACAAAGACAAACACGTTGGTGGGTCTTCTGTTAACATGGTGGAAGAAAGTGGTCCTAGTCTCAAAAATTCTAACAAGGGAAACAACAAAAGAAAGTATCAAAGTGGTTTCAACAAGAAGAACAATGTTGTAAGTATGCAAAACAGACCAATGATCAAGGCTGTTGGAAGTGTGGTAAACCAGGACACTTCAGGAGAGATTGTCGTATTGGTAAAGCCAAGAATGAAGCTGGCACTGGTGGATCCTCTAAGGATCCAAAGCAACAAGGTCAGAAATTAAACTTTAATTATAATTCGGATGTGAATTATGTTTCACTAATTTCTGAAGCATTTTATGTGCAGGATGATTCTGTTGCTTGGTGGTATGACTCGAGAGCAACAAGTCACGTATGTAAGGATCAAAGATGGTTCAAGGACCTTACATTAATTGAAGATGGATCTGTTTTAAAGATGAGAAATGTTGCAACCGAGCCAATCCACAGAATTGGAAGTGTAGTACTAGTATTTACTTCTGGAAAAACTCTAAGTTTAAGTAATGTATTGTATGTACCCGGCATTCGGAAAAACTTGTTATCTGGTATCGTATTAAATAATTGCGGGTACAAACAAGTGTTAGAATGTGACAAGTATATCTTGTCAAGACATGGTTCTTTTATTGGTTATTTATGTAATGGTATGATTATGTTAAATCTAGAAGTGTCGTTTAGTGATAATTCTATTTGTATGATTGATTCGTCATCTAGTGTAAATTCGTCAAAATTTGAATTATGGCATGCTAGATTAGGACATGTACATTATAAACGACTTACGGAAATGTCTAAGATGAGCTTAATTCCGGCAATTAATTTAACAAATGAAAAGTGCCATATCTGCAAGTTGAATAAAATAACTAGAAAACTATTCTTGCAACATGTTAATAGAGAAAGTAAATTGTTAGATTTGATACATAGTGATCTATGTGATTTTCATGGTACACCATCATTAGGTAACAAGAAGTATGTTGTAACCGTTATAGATGATGCTACTAGGTTCTGTTATGTTTACTTGTTACATGCAAAAGATGAAGCTTTGGAAAAGTTTAAAATCTATAAACAAGAAGTAGAGATTCATCAAAGTGAATTGATCAAAACCCTACATACGGATAGAGGTGGTGAGTATTTTGATCTGGAATATTTCCGATCAACTGGAATAATACACCTTACCACAACTCCTTACACACCGAAACAAAATGGTGTGGCGGAAAGGAAGAATAGGACGCTAAAAGAGATGGTTAATACCATGCTGTCCCATTCGGGTTTAAATAATGGGTTTTGGGGAGAGGCTATGTTGACAGCCTGTTATTTGTTAAACCGGGTTCCTAATAAAAGGAACAAAACAACCCTTTTTGAGCTTTGGTATAAAAAGCCACCCGAGTTGCAAAAACTAAGAGTTTGGGGTTGTAGAGCCGTGGTTAGGCTCAATGATCCTAAAATAAGAAAGTTAGGGGAAAGAGGAATAGAATGCATTTTCATTGGATATGCTGAGCACTCATTTGCTCACAGGTTCTACGTAATAGAACCAAATGACCACGTTTCAGTACATACGGTTATTGAGGCAAGAAGTGGAAATGTATAATATGATGAATAAAGATTCACATCTATACTTAGGCCAAAGGATATGAATCCTTCTCTCCAGATTTCTAGTGGAAAAGAAATTATGCCTTCAACTAGCACTGAACCAAGAAGGAGTTCAAGAGAAAGAAAGGCCAAGTCTTATGGTGACGATTTTCAACTGTACTTAGTTGAAGGATCTAGGATTGATATTAATTTTCAATATCAATATTGTTTCAATGTTGATGAGGATCCAAAGACATATAGTGAAGCAATGGCTTCAAGGGATGTTTCATTTTGGAAAGAAGCCATCCAAGATGAAATGGACTCTATTTTGCAAAATAACACTTGGAAAATGGTGGATTTACCTCCTGGTTGTAAACCATTGGGAAGTAAATGGATCTTCAAGATTTCGCTGTCACCCAAGGCAATCAACCAGCTCCACAAGCCGTACCCCTCCAAGCCATCCCAATCACTCAAGTAGCACCCAACTCTACTTACCCAAATAAGAAACCTTACATTGGACTTCATCCTCAATGCAACACCTATTTTTATCACCATCCATCTACCGTACCTTGTCGACTGTGTGCTAATTGTGGACGTTATGGTCATTTGAGTAAAGCTTGTCGTACCCCTCCAAACCAAGCTTCACCCCCTACCCAAAACATGATCCAAACATATCAACAACCCCAATACCCCATGTTTCCACATGTTCGAGCTTGCTTTAATTGTGGGACCCTACCCACTTTAGAAACACGTGCCCGCGATTGGTTAACATCATAAACGTCCAAGCTCAAGCAAACCCAGTTAACCAAGCAAATCAAGCAAACCCAGCACTACCACCAACAAGAGGAAGAGCTTACAACATCAACGCCAATCCTGTGGAAGATAATAACGGCCCAAACGAACCACCCAACTAGCCTTCCCTCACCAAGAATCAAGATTCAACTCCAACCGTCTAGTTTTAATGCTTTCTTTATGTTATCTCAATCTTTACGTATCCCAGTTATAAATTGGGAATTTTTGTATCCAAAAATTTTAATGCGAATTGATATCACAGTTTTGTGTTATACTCATTAATTTAACTTTCATATCATCATACATCTCGACGTATCTCGATCTCATCATTTAAAGAAGTTGGGTTGTGTCTCACTTTTACATAGACTGGCCCCTTCATCATAACAAACGAGAGAGGTACTGTCATCATTCAGTCATGTATTCTTTCAGACTCGAAACTCAAGTTTTGGCTGTTGTGGTTGTTTTGTAGATTTTAGAGTCACATGGAACTAATTATAACTTACTGACAAAGCCAATGAAAATTTGACAAGAATATGGTGGATACGCCGCTGGTACTTCCTATATATAAAAGTATTCTTGTCAAAGGATCAAAAGCATTGTCAGGCGGTTATGAGAAGTTCCGTATAGGTTTTAATATCGTCATGGTTGAAATTTTTGTTTTATGATATACCCTTATCTTTTCAATATCAATTCTCTCAAAACTCTTACGCATGTGATCATATCCAGTCAAACAACTCTGGGTATCAATGTTTCTTATCTTAGGCATAAAAAAGCAATTCCTGTAGAAGGGTACTCAACCCATGCTAGGAACGTTACCGCCTCAATCAAGAATCCAAACATCACACCACCCTTTTCCTGTTAAGAGATATCCAGATTTAGTCAGAGTACGTTGGGAGTCGGAACGAAAACCTGAGTTTACTCGGGAACTCGAAGACTTAATGCAAAATACCTGTAATTTATCCCTATTACAACTACTACTTAAATTTCGGGACGAAATTTCTAAAAGTAGGGGATACTGTAACATTCGTGTAAAACGGGTTTCAAGAACCCGCTCCGTTTGAAATTCAAGTAAATTATTTAATGTTCATTATGCTTTTATTTGTAATAAATTGATTTATTTTATAATCTATAAATAAAATACATACTTGAATTAATAATCAGTAAAGAAAAATAATTAAAAATTTTAGATAACAAAATAATAAAAAAATAAAGAGGGGTTGTTTGGCTTTTTTCTTAAAACTTAACTTCAGGGACCAATTATGTATTAAAGGAAAAGATGTTTTGAGGAAAAATGATAAAAAAAGGTGGTGGCCGGGATTCGAACCCGCACCACTCCCTGAACCAAACACACGCATAACCGTTCCATCATAACCTCATATCTGATAATAATCCAAACCGTAAATACTAAATAGCATTAACTTATTTCAAGTTTGCCGCCAAAGGGAAACCAGCGAAGCAGCTGGTCAACCGCTGTCATTTCCCCTTTTATGGCTCGCCCTGATTAATCGCGATTGATCAATCAGAGTCCTTTCCATCCCGTTTATCGATCGTGAATCAAGCCCAGAACGCGACTCTGTTCATGCCCCGACTCTCCTATAAATAGCAGTCCCAATCTATTCAGACAACTCGCTCACTACTCTCTATTTCTCCAAAAACTCACTCTGTTCTTCACCTCAAGCTGCCGGAGATTAGCTGTGTTGCCGGAAAACTGCTTACACTCACCGGAAAACCGAGAACATCCTTCTAGTCGGTATAATCCTTTAAACCTCTGTAATTCATTATCTAGCATGTTCTAAAACTAAATCGATTCACCAAAACTGATTAAGCATGTCTCAGTCGGAATTATGATTCTGGGTTTTATTTGATGAAAAAGATAAAGTCGAGTTAGTGTTTAAATATAATTAAAAACAGATATCTAACCGGGTTAGACACACAGTCCAGCGGTGGACTGTGTGCAAACATTATATACGCACCCAGGTTCGAATCATGCACACGGTTCCGATTTCATAAATTATACCCACCCTTTTTAATACTCACATATATTCAGATTCTGTAAGTATTTAAATTTAATAAAAATCACTTATTCGTCGGGTTAGACACCCAGCCCAGTTGGTTGGGCTGGGTGCAAAACATGTCTGGAAACGCGGGTTCGAGTCCAAGCTCTCACACCGGTTCGATCAGTTAAATCCTTTTTAAATAAATTAATTTCTGAAATATTCTAATCAGTATATAAGTATAATAAAAATCAAGAATCTTTCGGGTTAGACACATAGCTCAGTTGGTAGAGCTGCGTGCACGCATACGGGAGGTCACGAGTTCGAACCTCACACGCTGCCAATAATATTCGATTCTGACCGGCCGTTGACCAGTCAACCCCGAGAAAAAAAGGGTATTTTTTTAAAATTAAAATCCTTTTTATTTTTCTTAAAATTAGTTAAAAATACCTAAAAGTAAGGTTTTAAAGTTTTAAAAACTCCATAATTACTACCAAAAATAACATAACAATCTAATAAAAAGCAACAATTAATAAATATTAATTTCTACTAGAATTTATTTATTTATCGAATTATCGCGTTATTAATTTAGGTTAGTTTCCTTCGACGGTTAAAATCACAAACTCGTGCGCGTTCATCTTCAATCAAGGAAACGCACCCACTGTGAGTGAATTATTACAAACTCCCCTTTTTATTCATGTTTTGGGGTGTATCATGTGTCTCTTTAATTACTTTGTTTATTCAAACTGGTGCTATTACCATTATATGATCTAAACTTGTGATGTAAATGTTGTTTGTTGTGATGTGTGTTTACATTTTGTCAAGTTGCGTGCAAATCATTCATTAGGCCCATCAGTTCCTCGTTGGAGATGAGTTGAACATCGCGTGCCTCGTTAGATCGGCTCCGTTTGATTGAGCCTTGATCTCATTGTTCATCATTTGGTGTGTGCGTGTGCATTAATTGATATTATGTGTTTTGTGATTAAATTTACATTTACGTTTACTCATATGTGGTTATGCACCTTTTTATAACCAATATAATAAATTCGTACAAACGTTTTCATAAGATTCACTCGCCAACTTTTGTTGACCCAAAACCCTATTTTTACACATGATACAGGTGGACAGGTTGAAGCAAGGAACACATAGGAAATTGCCTTAGAAGAAAAATAAAGAAGTCATGAAAAATGTAATTGAACATGTTGTACTTATATGTTTATTGTAACTTCTTCTTTAAAAAGAAATAATAAATATGAAACTTTATAGTAAATGTCATGAGCTTTGATGAAAACCCAATCATGCCCCGACTACCATTTCCGCTACGGGTTGGGGTGTGACAAGGATATCCACCATTAGATTATTATTAGCACTTGCTACTATATATAATCTTGTAATTCACCAAATGGATGTGAAAACTACATTTCTAAATGGTGAATTAGATGAGGAGATTTACATGAAACAGCCAGAAGGGTTTGTTATGCCTGGAAGTGAAAACAAGGTGTGTAAACTAATTAAATCTCTTTATGGTTTGAAGCAAGCACCCAAACAGTGGCATCAAAAGTTTGATGAGATTGTATTGTCTAATGGTTTTGCTTTAAACCAAGCAGATAAATGTGTTTATAGCAAGTTTGATGCTTCTGGAAACGGAGTCTTCATCTGTTTGTATGTAGATGATATGTTGATTTTTGGCACTAACCAAGATCAAGTCAATAGAACAAAAGAATTTTTATCATCTATGTTTGCTATGAAAGATACGGGGGAGGCTGAGGTGATTTTAGGTATTAAAATCAAACGTGAGAACATGGGCATTTCAATCTCTCAATCACACTATATTGAGAAGATCTTGAACAAGTTCAATTTCAAGGATTGTTCTTTTGCAAGTACTCCTTTTGATCCTAGTCTGAAGCTATTACCTAATAAAGGCATTGTAGTATCTCCACTTGAGTACTCAAGAGCGATTGGATCACTTATGTACGCTATGATCTGCACCAGACCAGATATAGCGTATGCTGTTGGAAAACTTAGTAGGTTTACTAGCAATCCTAGTACTCATCACTGGCAAGCACTAGGTCGAGTATTCAAATACTTGAAAGGAACCATAGATTATGGTCTAACTTATATTGGATTTCCTTCGGTGATTGAAGGATATTCAGATGCAAGTTGGATAAACAATAAGGAAGATCATTCTTCCACAAGTGGTTGGGTATTCCTACTTGGGGGAGGTGCCATTTCTTCGGCTTCAAAGAAACAGACTTGCATAACTGATTCAACAATGGAGTCTGAGTTTGTAGCATTAGCCGCAGCTGGCAAAGAAGCTGAGTGGCTAAGACACTTAATTTATAAGATTCCATTGTGGCCAAAACCAATGGCTCCCATTTCTATAAGGTGTGATAGTGAAGCTATACTGGCTAAGGCGTATAGTCAAGTGTATAATGGCAAGTCAAGACACTTAGGTGTGAGACATAGCATGGTTCGTGAGCTCATCATGATGGTGCGATTTCGGTTGAGTATGTGAGAACTCAACATAACTTAGCTGATCACTTAACCAAAGGGTTAACTAGAGATCTCGTGAAAGGATCAGCTGTGGGCTTAGGGTTAAGTCCATCGAAAACTCTCATGTTAAGATACCCAATTCCCACCTAATATGACGTTAGGTGCAGAATTCAATGTGAAAGCTTAACATCTAGAGTTTGGAACACAACATTAAAATTATCCCAAAGGTATGTGTTTAGATCTGCAAGTTAAGTAAGGTTGAGGTGTATCTTCTTAATAGCTCTTTTGAAAAATTGCATTTGCAGGTGCAAGATAAAAGAGCTACCTATATGAGCATAAAGTTTAGCTGCTCCAAGAAGCTTGGACTTGGCTTTGATATGCTTATGAAGGATAGGGACATAGCTAGTAAAGATAGTGTCAAGTTAGATCTATGTATGTAAACTAATGTGTATATTATCTTCATGTATTCAATATGGATATTAAGGGTTCATCCTTAGAGACATCCTTAAATTCGAATATTTGGAATGTGTAATATACTAATATGAAATTCAATCGTCACGACATTTCATTTATGCATTAGCTTGTTTGATTGCTGTGAACAAGTTAGGTAATTCTTGATTACACTAAAATAGGGGAGGTATGTTGGATATTTTAAGTGTAATTTGAGATTGCGTGTAACGTTCAAATAAGAGTGCACGCTTATTTGAATGTCATCGGGACTAACGGGGGAACAAGGGGGCAGCGCCCCCTTGGCGGGGGTCCGGGGGCAGCACTCTTGGGAGCAGGGTCCAAGGGGCGGTAGCCCCGCGGTCAGGGCAAGCCTGGCTGGGTCGAGCTTGGACAAAAGTCCTTTATCAAAATTGCATAGAAATTGAATTTCGGGCTAAATATGTACTTTTGGAAAACTTAAGGGACTAAAGGTGGTTTGAGCAAAATTGAAACTGCAAGTCGTTGTGAAAAACTGAAAATACGCTTCCAAATTTTTTAGATAAACACTGGACGAATTTTGATTCGAGACGAATCCCCAAAATCTCACAATCAAAAATTGCCATACAAAAATCTATAATTTTTCTGATTTTATCCGATCAAAGATTGGTAGCCACTCCAATTGTTTGATCTGATAGTGATTACACGACTTCAGATTTATCCAAGCAATTTCGAATTATTCCAACAAGATATTCATCAATCTATTTACGATTAAAAGAAAATATCCAGAACACAATCAAAAATATATATCAACATGTCCGTAGTCGATACTTGGTTGCCTCAAATGTGAAATTAGAAATCTATTAGGCAGCTGGCAAACCATAATCTTCCAATAAATTAAGTTCAAAGCAAAGCGGATAAACCGCACCTAACATGAAGCCATATTAAATAAAGCCTTTGAAAATTTACCCCAACCTCGGCCATCTAAAAACTGAGAAAACATATAGATAAACTTTTGTCGGAAAGGGGAAGAAATAAAAGATAATAATTATAATACTACTGTTAATAAAAAAAAATAATGAAGTTAATCCTGGTTATAAACATGAGAAAATGTGTAGGAATTTCTAACACCATAGTTTGGTTGGAAATGAGTAGGAAGTTGCGTAGGAAATGCGTAAGAAACTAGTTTTCTATGAGGGGTTTTGCTACACACTTTGTCGCAAATTCGTCAGAAATCTCAATTTGTGGCGCATTTCCCACGGAAAACAACGTTAGAAATTTCAAGTTTTCTAGCAGTGACGATTAAGCAGCAAGTGAACAATTTTAACTTCCAGTCACACAAAATTCTATATATCATGACATGAAATAATTCAGTACAATTAAAGTGTGAAAAATATTAAAATTAATAGTTGAAATGTTAAATAAATATATTTCATATGAAAGTTTCACTAAGCAATACAATTCTTGAAATAACCCTAAGCAGCTAGGAACAAAACATAACATGTAAAATCAATAGAATTCATTTACACACCCTAATTTACAGATATATATTGACACTCCCTTCAACATATGCTCATTGATTTGATAAAAATAAATAAAACGTATTTCTATACTGTACAAAATGACGTTACTATATAACTCATTTTAATTCCTAGCATTGACTCAATTCTTGAGACCATCGAGACCTATACAAATAATATTCGTCACAGTAATTTCCTTCATCGAAATTAAGCGAGTAACTAACAGCATCGTACTGGAATTTCGAAGGCTTTGAAGATCCATAGATGCTTTTCTTGCTTCCTTGAATCACCTTCTTCATCAGCTTCTTCCACTTCGACTGTCGTAAGCCACTATCTTTCCATGAGTACTCTTCATGGTCATACTGCGACGAACGTTCAGAGCAGCTAGATAACCGCCCTTGGATGGTGGTAGCGACGTAGCTGAGGTCAGTTGCATGGGCCATTTTGTTAGAAGAGAGAAACGAGTTGTTTGTAATTGTTGTGTTGATGAGTTTTGAAGTTTGAATGTTGAAGGGTAGGTTTTATAGTTGGTGCATGAGGGGTTATTTGGTAAATTTACACTAGATAGAAGAAGAGCCGATTGATCTGAGTGAATGATGTGGAAATGGTGGTTTTGGATCGGCAGTTTACTATCTTTACACATGCTTGTGGGCCTTGTAATATTTTTTGACTTTATTTGTCATATTTTTTTAAAAGAAAGTCATGCATATGTAGAAAGCGATTTTACGTAACCATATCAACTAGATGATGCTTTGTAATATCTTTTGTTTGAATTATGTTGGAGTTTAAAGTTGTTTATTAAACCACCAAATCAAGAAAAACTATTCTAAAGATGTTTGTCACCACTGAGGTCATTGTTAATAACTAGCGGGATGACCCGCATTTCGCAGCGGGTTTCGGTCAGTATCGGAACGGTTTAATATGGTACCGGCACTCGCAATAGCAATCGAAAGAGACAAGCACAAGAGGATGCACACATCGATTGAAAACCAAAAAAATGAATATCGTTACCGATAGCGATGTTGTTCGGCTGGTACCGATTCGATTCATCACGATAAAGTTACTATACCAAACTCGCCATAGCTTATGGTACCAAAAAAATTTCTATTGCAAATACAACTCCATCTTCAACAAACTTCATACCGCCGCATCGAGAAAGCCATAAAAATGAATACGTTACTTGTAGCGATACCGATGTTGTTCAAAAAATGGTCAAATTTCTTATGGTAAAGTTTGACTATATTTGACTCGTTCGAATAAAATTATAAATGAAAAACGAAATATACTCAAAAGTATTATAAAGATCAAATAACAAATAAAACTAAGTTTAATAATTTTTTAAATAATATAATTAAAAAAACTAATAGTTAAAAAATAAACTAGAAAATATATTAGTAAAATTAAAGAAATAATATTAAATATTAATCTACTTTTCATCTATTTAAAAAATGTAAGTTATAATAATTATTTATTTTTTAATAATATCATTGAAAAAACTAATATTAAAAAAATAAACTAATAAAGAAAATATTAATAACATATAAAAAATAATATTAAAATATTATTCTATTATACATGTACTTGTAAAATATAAGTATAGAAATAGGAATAACAAAATAAATAAAAGAAAATCAAGATACGTCATCGTTTTGATGTAAAATCAAAATTAATCTGTTTATGAAACTGGGTAAACAATAGCTATGATTTGTAAATTTAATCCAAAGTTCTTAATGAATATTGACTGTTTGTGGTTTTAGTGAACGAAGTGTACAATCGCTTTTTTATATTGTTATTAAAACTTGATCGGACGTAAACCAGCTACGGATCCAGTACATATTGTTAACAATCAAACGGGTTTTTCTCATAAAACACGATTGAACCAGAAACCATTAGAAGTGGTTGAACCGGATTCAAGTAAAAAACCAATGTGTAATCTTCATTCTTTTATAGAAATATACAGGGCTGTTTTGTTTACCTCTTAATTAAGTTTTTAATGGGTCAAACCTCTTATCAATTCAGCACTTAATGGTTCAGACTGTTTGTTTTGTGAGCAGATTTCTGAATGGTTTAGACATGTGTCTCTCAATGATTAAGCATTATACAGAGTCTAAATGGTTAATATCTCTAATCTGAATTGGTCAGACATTTAATCCTAAATGGTTAAGCATTATACTGGCTCTTAATGGTTCAGACTTCTTACTAGTTCAGCACTTAATGGTTCAGACATCTTACTGATTCAAGGTCAAACCTCTTATCAATTCAGCACTTAATGGTTCAGACTGTTTGTTTTGTGAGCAGATTTCTGAATGGTTTAGACATGTGTCTCTCAATGATTAAGCATTATACAGAGTCTAAATGGTTAATATCTCTAATCTGAATTGGTCAGACATTTAATCCTAAATGGTTAAGCATTATACTGGCTCTTAATGGTTCAGACTTCTTACTAGTTCAGCACTTAATGGTTCAGACATCTTACTGATTCAACACTTAACCATTCAGAAGTTGCCAAACAGCCCCTAAGTTTAACATGTCATTATACTTTGATATCAAAATAACTCTTCAAATGGAAATTAAATCGAAATAGAAGGTAAACAAGCAACAAGTTATGTCGCTACCCTTCTTTAAATAGTAAAAACAAATCTTTTAAAAACTAAATATATAAATCTCAGGCTCATAACATTATTATGCATGACCCTTTTGATTCAAGCTGATTTGTGTTTTTAGTATCCAACTAGTAAGATTACCCGCGCTACGCTGCGTGGTTTCGGTCGATATTTATTTTGGTTCACTATGCCAACCGAAAGAAATATGTTTAAAAGAATATCGACACATGTTTCACATCGAACAGAAATAATAAAAAATAAATTTAAATTGGGCAGCGGGACCAAATGATTTTAAATTAATTGTAAATGAATATATAAATGTTATCTTAAATATAACTTTAATGAAAAGAAACCTAAACCAAAAATATTAAACATAAAGAAAAATAAAAAAAATAAAAATGATAAAGTCTAGAAAAAAATATGAAAGAAAAAAAAAAAAGCCAATATGATAAAAACACTATCCACATAACTTCCTAATTGTAAGATACGTTAAAATGTATATCAGCTAAAAACATACATAAAAATAAGTTGACACATATTTCCGAAGAAAATTTACGTCGAATCATAAATCAACTTGAATTTATACTAATGCGTGCATAAAAATAAGCACGTAAGAAAATAGTTACAGCGTGTTGTGGCGGTGTCGTCACATAAAATGACTCGAAATTATAGCGTTTAATGAAAATGTATTATGTTTGACTCAACGTGTTCCGAACAAAAGTTACATTAAGACGTAGACCATTTGAGCACGTACATAAAATTAAGCATGAAAACGTATTATATTTTACCCGGCGTATTTATAGAAAAAATAAATTTACATTAAAACATAAATCAACTTAAAACACACATAATAATAAGCATAAGTAATATATTATATTTGACCTAACTTATTTCCGGTAAAAATTTACGTTTAAAATAAAATTAATTTGAATTAATACAAACACGTACATAAATATAACTATATAAAACTTGATTACAAAATTTTAGAAAGTTAAGAGGTTGTAATTATAAACACCGAAGTTAAAGGGTAAATGTATAAAAAAATCTATTTTTTTTATAAAGAACCGTCATTGATAACTTTGTCCCTACAGCTTGTGTATGCTTTTGGTCCGAGTCAAATACAAATGGAAACCAACCATTAAAGCGCTTTGAAATGTTTGTTTTATAAAGGCTTATCTTTCATACAAGGACCACAAAACCCAAAAACGAAAAAGGATATCCACAAAATATTAGGTAGATTCTTTAAGACCTGCATGTTGTGGGCTCAATGACATTTAAATGTTGGATGTACAAACTTTGTTTGCTGTATAAAGAAAGACATGTCTAAATTTTATAAGCATTATTCTCTCGTCTTTGTGGATAACATATCATAGTTTTAAAGACTACTTTTTTCATATATAATCGTATATGGCTACAATTTATTGGTTAAGAACATTTTTGTTGATATTATATCAATTACATGTCTCTCCTATTTTAACCTTTCAGAGGAACAAAAAAGTTATATGAAAACATATTCAAATTCACATTAGTTATTATAATATTATGATTAGTTTTAGAGTTTACCTTGTATACATATTGGAAATTAAACTATTCTATACGTAATTTACCAAAAAAAAATGCATTTTAAAAATCTATATGGGCCAATAGTGCATTTATTCCCAACTAACGAAAGGTCATCTCCGGTTCTCACCTCAAAATCTCAATCCCAATGGTCAAACAGTTACATTTAAACCCTAAGATCTTAGGCCATAGGGTGTGGCATCGCGCCACCCCGTTAGATTAGCAAAAATGATGTCCCATGGCGTCCTCATCCATCCCTTGTATGTTAAAGGGGGCGCTACCCCTTCTCCGCCATGGTGCTAACGGTCAAAGTTTGGCAATTTCGAGGCATTTGGTCAAAGATGACCGTTGGCAAACGGTCAATTTAATAAAAAAAAGTTTTTTAATTCTAATATATATACAAACCTATCACAAACTAAAACACACACCAATCACAAACTAAAAAAAATACAAATCACAAAAAAAACACATAAATTTTCTCCAATCATTTTTAAAAATGTCATCCGATTCATCCAGCTCTTCATCTAACAGTGCTCTTGATGATATGCTTATCGTAATGACGCAAGAGCCGATTAATTATTGGTGAGAAGAAGCCCAATCGTCAACATCGCGTACCAGACAAGCGTCTCTTGAACGAGATCAGTTAGGTGCTCATGAACATTTAATGCACGATTATTTTTGTGAAAATCCGTTGTACAATGATACACAGTTTAGGGCGTCGGTTTTGTATGAGTCGTCGTCTTTTCTTAAAAATTTCTAATGATCTTGTGGCCGAATTCCCTTTTTCACAAAAAGAGAAAGTACTAGTTGCAAAATTGGTTTATCTGGAATACAAAAGTGTATTGCCGCAATTAGGCAACTAGCGTACGACACAGCGAGCGATGCGTGGGATGAATATTTAAGGATGTCGGCCAGAAGTTGTCGTGATTGTCTTTATAATTTATGTGAAGGTATTTTTATTATTATTATTATTATTAATTATTATTATTATATTATTATTATTATATTATTATTATTATTGTTATTGTTATTATTATTTTTATTATTTATAGTTTATTAACACTCTATTATATTATGTTTAACTTTCTTTATGGGAGGCGATATCCGAGGATGCCAACCGCTGCTGAAATTCCACTTTTATACGAAGCCAATCAGCGAAATCGGGTTTCCTTGGATGTTGGGTAGTTTTAATTGCACGCATTAGGAGTCGGCGACATGTCCAACCGCTTGGAAATGGCAACACCATCGTGGTGACCACGATGGTCCTACCCTAATATTACAAGCGGTCGCGTTTCAAGATTTATGGATTTGGCATGCGTACTTTTGAATGGCCGGTGCGAACAATGACATCGCAATTTTACAATTTTTGAATCTTTTAGACAATGTCAGAGATGGTGTTGCACCAGATACTTCATTTTATGCAAACAACGTGGAGTATAAGTATGGGTACTATCTCACAGACAATATTTATCCGGAGTGGGCGACGTTTGTGAAAACTCTTTCGTGTCCAGATGATGAGAAAATAATGCATTACAAGAAGAAACAAAAGTCAGCAAGAAAAGATATCGAGCGGGCTTTCGGTGTGTTAAAAAAGAGATGGTCTATCATTGCCCAACCGTCGAGATACTTGAAAAAGGTAAAATGAGAAACGTCATGTATACATGCATCATCTTGCATAACATGATATTAGAGGACTTGGGTAGAGCGTTTTGTGGAGAAAGTTATGATGAAAGTAACCAACCAACCCACCACTCATATACGCTGAAAAAGAAGTTATCTGAGCGAGGATACGTGACATGGACACACACCATAACCTTCAAGCTGGTCTGACCGAGCACCTATGGTTTTATCATGAACAAAGAGGAGACAACGAAGACGACAATGATTTTTATTTAATTATGGCATTGTATTTTTTATTTAAATTATGACATTGTATTTTTTATCAAAATTAAATAATGTTTAATTTAAATAAAAAATAATAATTAGGTAATGATAATGAGGGCTTTAAACCATTACATGCAAGTTAAAGGAAGGGGCTTTAAAGCCCCCTATGTGAGGTGGCGGTGAGGTGGCGCTGAGATGGCGTGATGTTGGATCTATCAAACCCTACAAAAGAACAGATGATTGAAAAGCCAAAACAATTTATAACATCTGATCCTTTATAATAAAGATCTACTGCTCCAAACTCTGCCGAGACTTAAAGACTGTTCACAAGATCTGCTAGGATAAAGCTTTGCTAAAAGCAAAGGTCTGTTAGAGACAAACTCTGATAAAGAACCAAAGAACTGTTATGGCAAAGGTCTGCTGATGAAAACCTTTGATGAAGATAAAGTCTGTTGAAGTAAAGTATGCTGAGGACTAACAAATGATAAAGCCCAACAGAGGATATTTCTACAGTTGTTATCATCAAATTTTATATTGTATTTTAATGTAACAATGTTTAGGTCTGGTAGTGTTTAGAGTTTGTTTAGTTTGTTAAGTGTCGCTTTCATATTGACGTTGGCCAAACATGCTCAGTGGTCTGTAATGTACTATAAATAGAACAAATTAGAGTGATCTTAGGCTGAGGGGGAGTTTGTAATTTGCGTGCATACGTGATTAATATTACAAAAGCATGTCAATGAAACAATCTTTCTATTGTTGTGATTTCAAAGTTTTACATATTTTGGCTGCACCATTTCATTGATTATTATCTTCTTTTATTGAATTCATCTAAAACAATCATAGCAATATCAAACTCAGATCCTAACACGTGATAAAGCCCCTAGAGGCTTTATACCCACCCTATAGTCTTACTATTATTTTGACCCAACCTGATGTTATGGTTTGTTTTATCTTGGTCCACTAATTTGAATTTGGTGTAGTTCTTTTTAGCGGCAAATTTGGAGTATCATCATATCACTAGCGAAACTACCTGATCATATCCATCTCCACTGAACAATAATGCCTATACATCAAATCATGGTGAAACCCAATAAATTAAGAGAAACCCTTTTGTGAAAATTGAAACTAAGGACCTAATGGTCCATAAGCTTATCTCACCCTAAAGATGTTACTAGCCTATAATGCCATGGGTTGAGTTTGGTGTAGTTATTTTGTTAGTAAATTAATTGAACTTAAATAACCATTATTTTCTGTTATAACTAATCTAGTAAATTAAATAGTTTTTTCCATCCAAACAATTATATTGCTAAAAGCCTTTATAGTTAAAAATTTTGTAATAATTATGAGAGTAGATCTAAACAAGTTTCAATAAACAAACCAACTTTCTTTTATTTTATTCAAATATTTTATAAGAGGGAACGGAGCGCTTGCACCCCCTTCACCCTAAAATTATATGATACGCGTCAAAACTCTTATCTTATAACTTTACAAAAGAACGTAGAGGTCAAAAGTTGTCCCATATTCAACTTTTTTTGTGGCCTTTTAATCAATTCTCATACACTGAAGTATGAGGGAGCTACACTTTATATTTACATCATTCTCTAGTCTAAAGTCTTAAAGAGTCGAAAGGATGTTTGTTGGATACAGAACATTACCCATATCATATATCATTTACTTTTACAAAAGAACATGACAGCAAAGGTTCATTCACCTTTGGTTTTTAGGATCTTCATTTACACTGCTTATTCACTTGCATACACCAAAGGTATTATGATCCACTTGCATTCACAAAAGGTTTCAAAGGAAGCTATGATTAAACTTTTAAGATTTGGATCATGAGATTAACAACCGTTAACTAGTTAATCTAACCCATCATTCGACCAATCACTATTGCTTTACCCAAGGTATTGTTTCGAAAAGCAAGTGTGTATTACCAGTGAACCTAAGATCGACATGGCTTGTCTAATCATGGTTTATCATTAAAACGTAGTTACATCTTTTATTAATTGTTTTTAAGCTTTTCAACAACTTTTGCTTTGGTTTATATTTAATTTGCATTTTTATACTAAATATAAGTGACGGTACCAAAGCTTCTTTATCAGAGAGTTATCTTTAGGCTGTCTTCTCTGACGGCTACAACTAGAGGGTCCAATTAATCGTGTTTTTTGTTCTAGAAAATCTTAGATGGTTTTATTAAGTGAGCTGGAGTCGATTGAAGAAGCCGAGGTTGATATACATAGAAGAGACGCAAAATCGACAAGACAAGTAATTGAATCTTTGAAACAGTTGGTGTTTATTGTGCTCAAGTAGGAATATGGCAAAAAGTTCAATACCCCCAATGATTCATTGGGTTAAATGAACCTGTAAAACACATCATGAGTTTGATTCAAGGAAATGAACCCATTGGAATTTTCTCTTATTGTTTTGTACAAAAAAATAATGATTTTCTTATTAAAGTATATACATGCATTCTATAGTGGTATAGTCGATCAAGTGGTCAACCATCAACATTATGTGTTGCAACTTACAAGCAATCATATGAGTCCTATACACCATCCATTGCACATGGTTGGGCCAGCATTGTGGCTTTCAAACAAAATTGTGTTTTACATCCGTTGGATTTGAAATGCCTAAAAAATTTAAGAGTTAAAAATAATTAGTCGTAAAGCTTGGGTTAATAAGCATTTTCTATGTAATTTTCTTGGTTTAGCAATGAATTCAAATCATAGAAAGATAACCATTTATAATTAAAAATTTGACATGAATGACAAAGATTACCTTCCACGATGTCTAAGACAGTTGTGCTACTCATTTTTCAAAGAAGGGACAAAAGCAAACGGAGGTGGCGTGAACGAATAGAGGTCTCCCAAACTGTCATGGCGAGAGAGGATCCTTCCAGTCTTGATATCATTCATAGAAAAACCATAAGGCTAAAATTCAAAGGAAACACAATTATTACGAGTGAATTAACGAACAAAAAGTGAATTTTTTATAATCCGATGGCCAAAAGAATATAGTTTGATTGAAAGGTTTGATTTGTAAGATTAAATATATTATTATTGTAATATTTAATCTTGTAGCCATATAATTATTTATATTATATCTAAGATCAAAATATATTAAACCTATTATATAGTTAGTTGCTAATTGTTGATGGACCATATTACCCTTATTAACTATTTAGGTTCCCTCTTGGGTGTATATATAAGGAGATAACTAGAGAGGTTAAAGGTTACACAACTTGATTATTCATAATATCATAATTTCGTTCCTCTCTCTCCATCTGAAATCCTCCCTTGGTTTCACCATCATTAACTTACACCCTAAGGAGGAACCAGATCATCCTAACAAGTACGTTGAACTCCTTGGCTGCGTCCCTGATTGGATTCTCTTCTAGCTTGTATGCTGTTACAGGTATTTTATATGTTTTCCATTATGTTTATACAGTACTTATCAACAGATGTGAACCATGCCCTGACTAGATATCAAACCATGTATTTCCATTATCAGCGAATATATCACCATTAAAATATATGGTAAAGTGGGTATGAATTAACTAGGTTCGAAGTGATGTGAGAAGTAGCTCCCGAATCCATGTACTAAGCATGGTTAGATATGTTTAGAGTCATAGTGTGAGTGGCTACTCCAAGTTCGGTTGGGCTCAAGGGATTGATATCGGGTTGTTAATGGGCCGAGTAGTTTCCAGCAGATTGTTGGGCTAATTGATTTTTGACTTTTGGGGAGTAGGCCACTATGACTGATTGCATCTGTTGGGCTAAATACCCATAGTGGACCGATTGGGACTTGTTGTTCCATTGGTTGGTCCACATCGCTTAAGCGGGGTGAGGGCAGCGGCGACCCGTTCCACCAAGTTGATGAGTTGAAGCCTCACCTATTTGAGTTTCGGGCTCCCTGGTAGTTACCACTGTGACCACAAACTTTCGCCCCTGAGATTTGATGTGACTTAGTTAAAAGGTTGTTAAGACAAACCCGATGGTAAGACTGACCTATCAACGGCTGGCGTTGAATGTCTGATTGTTGGTTCGAGGGGCAACAAAGGTTGAGTGATATGGGTTTGATGAGATGCTTGCCTTTGTTGGTCCATGAGTATCATATTTCTTATATCCTTCCATGTGGTGTGAGTTGGATTGATAAGCGACACAATTGTGTCAAACATAGGAGGGAGTCCTCGAACCATTTGCAAGATTAGTCGTGGTTCTTCGACCAGATGGCCTACATCATTGAGTTGTTTTGCCAAGTCTTTCAACCTTTCAAGTACTTATCTGTACATGAGCATGCTGCACGGTTAAGGTTTGTGAGCTCATGTTCGACAACAACCACACATAAGTTTTTTATTAAAAAATCTTCTCAAGCTTCGTCCATACTTGGTAAGTAGTTGAATAAGTTTCCAATATTCGTACCAGGAGAATATGACACGGTGCCACGTATCCACTAAAGGACAAGAGCATCAATTTGATCTCATGTATCATACTCCTTATCGGATGCCGTTATAGCGGGGATTCCATCAGTGTGGTTTGACACTTTATGTCCATTTGCATGTAGTGTAATCCTTGCAAAAATTTCAAGCTTGTAAGCTTCCATCATTTTCATAATTTATAAATTTTGTTTCTTATTTATGTGTTTTGTTATCCTACGTCCAAGCAAAATGGTATTAACGTATTACCGGAACACATCCCAAGTATCAGTACCTTAAATCGTCCCTTGAAACCTAATTAAATCAACTTTGGGGGTTAAAATCATCAAAAAGAGGCATAATTGCAAGTTCAGGGGCCAAAACTATCAAATGAAACTTGTCTTCATCAAAGGTCCTTGCGGACAGTAAGACCTTACCTCTTGCGGTTCAGAAGGGACCCCCAGACAGTAGAAAAATGTTGGCAGCAGCCTTGTTCACCAAGTATGCCACCTTTCTTCGAATTTTTCCACACTTAATCTAGCTTTGCTACATCATGAGACACTAATCAGTCCCTAAGACCATCCTAAGACACTTGGCAACTTCTTGTGCACCCTTGATCACTATAAATAGCCCATTGATCCTTCCATTTTCTCATACCACTTCAAAACACTTCAACTTAAAGTGTGAAGTTCTTTCTCTTTTGCATTCAAGCTCCATCATCGAGTGTTTTGAGAAGCTTGCTGGAGTAAGTATTCTTTCCTTAACTCTTTCATTAGCATTCAGTTTCATAGTCTAATTTTATCCGAAGGTCCGAAATTGTCGACCGTTTGTTTGACTTTTTTGTTGACCTTCGAATCTGACCACTTTGGTCAAACAGATTTCAAATTCATTTCATCTAAATGATCATCATATTGTAGGATATAAATCCCTGAATTTACATGACATGATGATCACGTCTAAATTGGTCAAGTGACAAGTCAAATTTGAATTTCTAAAAAGTCAAAAATACCATCTTGTCTCATAAATCAAGGAATGAACTTTTAAACTTATGTAATAATTTTTTTTACACCAAAACAGTTTATACAATATAACAAAATAAATTTTGACATGTTAAACTTGTCACAAATCCAATTTTGACCATCTAAAGCCGTAGTTGCGCATTTGACTCGTTAATACGGCGTAAAAACATATAAGCAAATCGTAACGAGTCAAAACCTTTTTCAAAACACTTCCAAATCAGAATGTAAGGTTTAATAAACCATATTACACTAGAATCCTTTCTCGTATAGTTATAAACCACAGTCTAGCCAATCTTCAGTTTAGCCTAACAAAAAACATAATTAGATCCACGCTAACTATATAATCATCCAATTACTATGAAATACTTGTACTCCTTGAGCATGTGTAAAATCATCATCAACAACCAAAGTGAGTACATAGTTTCCGTTTTTTCTAAAACCTATGGGGTGATTCATATGTGCTAAATAATTTTTCAAATTTATTACATATGGTTTATATAAAATATATATTTTCCTTTTGTATGAACTTGGCGGTGCATCATCCATAACAAGAATATATTCATTAACATTGGTCAAACTGACTGGTAGTATGTTATACCGCTATAGGTGTGACGCACATTCCCGCTTTCTGTGGGTTTTGTTTGTTTATGAAAGTTACGTTAGGAATTACGAAAACCGAAACAATATGTTCTAGGTGAATCTTTTTGGGTTTATCCTACAAGTCAACAAAGTTTTGAATGTATTTCCAAGCAACCACACTTGTTTATGCAAAAATACAAAATTTTCTGATAATGCCAAAATAATTTGTTCTTAAACAATTAATTTCCGGATGATTATTACAAAAACCATTTAACACTTATTTTCTCACCAACTCTTGTAGTTGGCCAATGTATTGCAATACCAAACTTTTTGCCATATATTTGGCTATAAAACTTAATTTCTCTCACTAACTCTTGTAGTTAGTCAACGTATTGCAATACCAAACTTTTTATCATAAACTTTGCTACAAAACCCATGTTACTCATCAACTTTTGTAGTTGACCCGTATTCTTTTTCACATATGTTTTAGGTACTAATTTATGATGCTATTCAAATATGTTTCACATAGGAATCGAACTTGGGCCTTAGTTTGCAATAATTTAAAAAAAACTACTTGTGTTGTTTTGTGTTTTGAAAACAATGTAATTTAGTAAATTTAATATAATGAAACTTTAAATTTAGTGCTATGTTATAAACAATCTTGTAATGTGACTCCCTGATGTTTCCTTCGCGCGTTCCACATCATTGGGGGTTACATGTAGTTTGAACATTTTTACCCATACGGGATAACTAGCTTTAGCACCATCTAAGACATGAACTTTATTTTGTATATTAGAAAAAGAATAAACAGGATGAAGAGCCTTCGATTCGGTCGTAGCTGAGGTTGTGTCTTGTTGGCCATGAAGGCATATGATGAATATTATGATGGTGGCTATGGGTGATTTAGGGTTAGAGAAAAAGTAGCTATGATGCCATAAGGGGGGAAGGGGCCCTCTAGGGTTGTACTTTAGCCCCGACCAATCAATCGGTACCACGTCAAATTTAAACTAAAGTATTCTAGCTAGCACTATAAAACATAGGCAGTATCTATCCTAAGTACCTTAGAATCATGAACCCCACTTTTTTACTCCACTCACCAATCAAACACACCTTTAAACCTTAAACTCATCAAACATCCCAACCCTTAACCCTTACCTTTACGACTACATCTCCAGAAGAACTAACCCACCCAGCCTACCCATGAGGATAGCGGGGGTATTCTAGTGCGGCTTCGAACCAGGGCATGGTACCCAGGGTGCCTCGTCCCCCTAAAAGTAATGTATTCTAATATTCTAATTGTATTTCCTTGAACAAAATTACAATGAGGGATGGCTAACGTATGCTACAAAGATGGACAAGATATATGGCTTCCTAAAATACAGTCTTGACTAAATTATAATCCTAACGTATGCAACAAATATGGACAAGATATTCGATTTCCTAAAATACAATATTGACTAAATTATAATCCTAAATAATAACAATGATATATATCCTCTAATAGATTCGGGTCAGAGTGAGTTCATTAGATTTGGTAAGTAATTGATAGTTAATCTAACCCAGTGACAACTGCTCTTGCTTACTTACATAGTCCTTGTATGACCACTTACCCAATCATGATAGTTGATCGACATGGTTTCATTCTTATTTGAAATCAGCCAAATATGAATTAACTTTAATTTTAATTAGCACATGATTTGATATATATATATATATATATATTAACTAGTTATCTTCTTTATAAATTATTATTGAAGAAGTATTTACTTTTCATATTTGAAGATGAATAAATGGAATAATCAGAAGCTGTCACCTTATGTACACTCATAAACCAACAACCAACATTATTGTTCGACACTGACCCTAACCAAATTTTAACGTGAATGCTACTCGATCCACCTCTGCCCACATGACTGTCAGTCTCCTCCGTCCCACCACCACATATTCATCTCAATAACAATATTAATAATAATAATATTTCCTCAATACTTTTTTATATAACAGTGTGTTTAAATATAAAACTAAAAAGGATATGTAACCATTATATTTGATCAAGGATTGCATAAATTGTCTGATAATATACTTGTTTATATAACAATGTGCTTAAATATATTTGATCAACGATCACATAAATTGTCTGATAAAATAGACATTCATCAATGAAAAACACAACAAAATTGAAGTAATTATCGAATGCTGTAATTATAATGTACACTAGAGAGCGTCACGATGGTTGCCTTCATCGAAGTTTTGCGAATAACTAACGGCGTCATACCGGAATACCATCGGCTTTGATGATCCGTATATGCCCCGTTTGCTTTCTTCAACCACCTTGTTCATCAGCTTCCTCCACTTCCGCCTCTGCCGTTGGCTACCGCGTCTAACGCTTTTGATTCTCGTGTATTGTTCTTCGACGGGGATGCAAGATGGCGACATACAGCCGGAGAAGTATGAAAACCGGCGTTGACTAGGGGAGGTGATGAAGTCGGTTGTTGTGGACATTTTTAATGAAAGGGTGTGTTGTGATGACGATTAATTGTTTGGAAATAATGTGGACACATTTTATGGTTGGTTGATGGAGGGCTGTTTGGTATTCATCCTGGAGTAGACTTGGATGGTGCCTAAGGAAGGGAATGCGTTATTTCTCATTTGTTTTCCTTTTTAACTTTTCTAGTTGTACATAACCAATATTAAACGCAAAGTGGAGAGTATAATAATTGATAATCACTGTTGTGTCTTAGGGTACAATAACTGAAGTAGTATTCGTAGTTTCATACTATTAAAGACGGTTCATACTCCTTATATATCACCGGGCTTCTGGTGTTCTATAAATTGAGGAAAGAAGAAAGTTGTAGTGTGGAATGATTTAAGAGTACTATTTTGAATAGCTTGAAAGCTGAGTTGTTTTAAGTTCTTAGAAAAAAAAATTGTGCATGTAATTTTAGAAAGTTTGAAGTTACTTATAGAGTTAAATGCTTGGTTGGTCCCTGTGGTTTGTAAATATTGCTAGACTTGGTCCCAGTGGTTCACTAATTACACGCTTGTCCTAATAGTTGTAATTTTTGCACTCGGGTGGTCCTTACCACTAACCATTGTTAAGTTTTTCAGTAAAATACATGCAAAATTACTAACTTGCCCCTAAACAAATAAGAAAAAAAAGAAAAAGAACTGAACATGCCCTTTTATCTTCTTCATCCTCTCCCTCTCTCTCTCTCTCTAAAAGCCACCACCACCTCCACCATCAACCCATCACCACCACCACCGCCACCTTCAACCCACCACCACCTCCTCCATCGCCTCCTTCAACCCATCACTACCACCTCCACCGTCAATCGACCACCACTACTCAGAAATAACAAATAAAGGTAGAAATTACATCATCAGGAGAAAGCTTGAATTCTTCGCCACCAATAAACTGTTCTACAAAAACCTGATTAAACAAAACGTGCACAATCTATTTGACATAAGGTACTAAAACACACACTCATGTTGTCTTTACTTTTGTGGTCCTTTTTCTACCCCTTGCGACGATTTTCAGCAGTTCGTCGATAAGAACTACGGGTGATGAAACCAAGATGACCAAAACCCATTCGTCGAAACCCAAAGGAACAATACCAACTACATCTGCTAGAAATGGAACATAAAGAATCAGACAGTGGAGCCCAAAGGAAACCACCATGGCAACAAGAAGATACGGGTTTCTCCAAGGTGGCATTGTTAGCAAACTGTTGTCTTCCGAAAGGGCGTCTAGAGAATTAAACATCTCGATAGCCACCAATACCGAGAGTGATAAAGTCATTGCTTTGACTTTCCCAGTGGTGAAATAGTCACAAGGGTTTGAGAAACTGATTCCTCGGTTGCTACCGACTGTAAATGGTGTCACGGTGAAATCCTGCCAATTTGAGCAATTTCTCCAGTTTCTGAGCTGAGATAGTGAAACAAGTGTGTGCCCGTCTTGTATTAGATCGATACCCATGAATGACGGTTGTGTGTACCATAGAACAAACACACCAACAGTTGCAAGTCCCACATAAGAACCAATTACCTGTCGTAAAAACCAATTAATGTAACATACATCTTTTGTTGTATAGTTTTCGTGTCAGAAAAAGGGAGACTAACCAAGTAACAAAAATAGGACCCACGAGTCAATGAGCGGCTCGGTGCTTTTACGACGCGGTTTCCTCATTATATCCACATCAGCAGGGTTGAAACCAAGGGCAGTAGCAGGTGGACCATCGGTAACTAAATTGACCCATAGAAGCTGCACTGGCATCAGGCATTCTGGTATCCCGAGTACAGCAATTTAAGAAAATGGATATAACTTCGCCAACGTTAGATGATATCATGTACCTAAAAGTTTGTAAAATCATGTTACACAAAAAAAACAAAATATTAGCACAAATAGCTTCGTAACAAGAAGACTGTTACGGTGTTGCATAGTCAACAGCCGGCTCTTCCATTGGCAGCAAGGTACATATCTGCAACATGGAACCCCTCATAAAGGGGCAGGTTCAGTTATGAAGATTGATGGTGGAGGTGGTGGTGATGGGTTGAAGGAGGCGGTGGAGGAGGAGGTGGTGGGTTGAAGGTGGCGGTGGTGGTGGTGATGGGCTGACGGTGGAGGTGGGTGGTGGGTTTTAGAGAGAGAGAGGGAGAGGATGAAGAAGATAAATGGGCAGGTTCAGTTCTTTTTCTTTTTTTTTTCTTATTTGTTTAGGGGCAAGTTAGTAATTTTGCATGTATTTTACTGAAAAACTTAACATAGGTTAGTGGTAAGGACCACCCGAGTGCAAAAATTACAACTATTAGGACCAAGCGTGTAATTAGTGAACCACTGGGACCAAGTCTGCAATATTTGCAAACCACAGGGACCAACCAAGCATTTAACTCTTACTTATATATTATAGTTGGTTATGTATAAAATATGTCTCATTACTTTTAGACAAAAAAATCAGCATTCATATTCACTTTATATTCACCCAAAAAATGAAAACACAAAATTAAATTACATTGATATGGATTTAAGTGGACAACTAGAAATACCATTACCATTCCCATTCATGACAGGCTTTCCGATGATTCGAAATTACTCAACAATAGCCTAGTTACTACTAACCGTTAACGGTAACAAAGCTCAACACTAACACGCATCAATAGTAACACACATTAGTGGAATCTTTGAGCGGTAACGCGTCCCCTTCAATAGCAACTTTTTGCTGATGTCGAATCACATCATGCACATCGCCACCAAAATGTCGATGTCACATTAGTGGACTTTTTGTCCTTGAACCGGTTGTTGTTTAAAGTAGACGACAATATACATGGACACAAAACTCTTCCTAAACGGCTCATTCCTCACTGGTGTGAACACTAGCTTGATTCCATGAGAGCTTTAGGAATTATGCTCTCACAATTCAATTTGATTCAATCCCACTTTTCTCTCACTAATATTTTAACTCTCTTTATAATTTAGAGGATTATATCACATTTCACCAACTTTAGGAAATATGAGTCAATTGTCCTATTAAATCTAAATCTTGAGATCTCTAGTCAACAAAGTTAATTTTCTTTCATGTTCCCTCTTTCATGAGTTTTAGTCTTATACCATAACTCGATCCCTTATCAACCCTTGGGTTATTGGATCCAAACATTATCTTTGACTTTGTTAAGTCAATAAAGATAATTTGCAATTAAGATTAAGATTAGTTTGTGTTCTTAACTCACAAATTAATTTTGCCTAGTTAGAGGATGAGGTTATTGTGAGAAAATTTAAAAGTGGGAGAAGGATAAGAAAGAATTTAAACCATTAGATATTTAATTAATGGTTGAGATCATAGTGACAATTCTGTAAATAATGTTAACTATTAAACTAACTAATTTTCTAGATTAAGGGTATAAAGGTAAATTTAATATTTTTAAATTAAGAAACTAACATTAATACAAATGCAAAGTTTCCCTTTCTTTTTTAAACATAAATAACTTTTTATACGTAACTCTTTTTAAAAAAAAAATTACAACATAATAACGAGTGTTTTTTTATCTTTAATATGAGTACCATAATGATATACTTATGTAGAGTTATTTCTGTTTTTATAAATTTAGGGTGTTATTTATGTTTTGATTCTGATTAAAGTGTTAATTGGTGTTATATTAGGGTGTTATGTCTGTTATATTCAATGTTAGGGTGTTCTTTATAAGATGTTTGCCTTCAATATAACTGTTGTGGTGTTTTTATGAGTTATGGTGTTATTTTTGTTATATTTATGTTATTTATAAGATGTATACCTTCAATATACATGCTGTGGTGTTTTTATGAGTTATATTTTTGTTCTTTGTAAGATGTATACCTTCCATATATATGCTGTGGTGTTTTTATGAGTTAGTGTGTTATTTCAAATTCGAAAATGCCTACAATAACTGCCAAAAATCGGTTGCATATATTCATTCCATAATTAGATTTTATTAGTTAATTACACTTATACCCTTAAACTACCAAAATAAAAAGGACACATGTTATCTCCATAATCTTTCTTATCGTTCTCACACTTTTAAATTTTCTCACATAAACCTTTACCCTAATTATATATAGTTTTGATTGAAATAATTGTTTACACTGTAGTCCGTAATCCTAAAAATAGAAGGCAAAACTTTCTACTATTCAATATAATAATTTTATACTAATACCTGTAAACTTGAGATAACCATGAAGTTACGGTTTTCTGTTATCAAACAAACTATTATATATGACCTTTTATTTTTATTTGTTTATAAGATTATGCATTGTTTTATATAATACTAGTTTAAATATCCGTGTGTTATACGGGTCACCCAAAGTAAACTATATTTAATAACTATTGACATAAAATTTGAAATAATAGAAATGTTTCATTATTTATTTAAATATTAAATTAAAATGAACTGAACAAAATGAATACGAAAAAACCACAAGTAATTCTACCATATCATCTATTCATAAAGAATTATGTAAATATTTAATGATTAACCCGTCATATTAGGCTGATGGTATGTTCATACACACCATATTTCTTTGGTCGTAATATCCTTGACCCGCAAGTTTTGACTCCAACAATTATGAGAAATAACTTGTTACTGATAAATGAAATAGCTTGACAATTAGATCTTACCATCATAGATATTCTTGATTCTTGAAGGGCCATTGTTACGAATTATATTTCCGGTGCTGAAGACCCTTTTTATATAATATTCTTGTATGCATCATATTTGTTACTTAGTATTTAACTAGTAATAAAGCCCGCGCGCGTTGCGGCGCGAATACATCGCAAACATCGAATGCATTTGTTCAAGTGTTAGGTGATGTGTTAACCACCGAAAACGTGTGTTTCAACATATCTGATTGAACTCAATGTAACCTATATAAGTATTGCGATTGGATCATAATGTAAAGTAAATTGAATCTATCTCGTACAATCATAACTTATTCTATAGGATTAATTAAAACTTTGAAAAAAAAACCACAATTTGACTCCACTCTATTTCAAACAAAATTTATGAAAACGTACATAAAATAGGTAAGAAAGCGTATTATATTAGAAAAAGTATATCCAAATATAGACTAACTCGAATTGATACAGCGCATACATAAAAATATGCACGTAAAAATGGTTTTTTAAACGAAAACGTGTTATATTTGACCTAACTCATTTCTAGTAAAAGTTTATGTCGAAACGTAAACACCCTTGAATTTATACGGATACGTTCATAAAAATATGCATGGAAAATAGTTTTTTTAGTAAAAAAATGATATGGGTAAACAAAAGAAATTAACGAACGAATGTTGTCGAAGGAAATTTAAATTAGTAAAAAACTAGGGGCTAAAAATGTCATTGTTAAAGTAGAAGAATAGTAAAGTTAGATATGGACTAAAATTGATTACTCCAAAAGCGGAGGGGCCGTAGCAAAACTGAGGGGCTTGAAATGTAATATTATAAAATTTTAGGGGATAAGGCAAAGGTAAAAAAATCCACCGACTTTGTCTTTTAAGATAGTATAGAATTTCACCCCGACACCAATTTCAACTCATTTTTCATTATCAAATTCGTTTAACCTAGCTTCCTTCCACCCCCGCTACATTCACATTCGAATCAGAATTCTCATATTCAATCATGTAACTTGTCTAAAAAACTCATTTACTCCTAAATTAAATAATATTACTTTATTCTTTTTTTAACTATTATTTTTCTCTTTTTCCCACTAACTAAAAAATAAAAAAAACAGGGAATGATAATTTTAGTGAAACGAATGGAATGCAAAAAATTGTTAAAAAATTATTTTTTTCTTAAATTAATATATACTATATTATAATACATTAATGAGAAATATTTTAAAATACTCAAAAAATAAAAACTTTTTTACTCTTAATTTATAAATACACCTTTATATTTTAGTCATCTATCTTATTACACTTAAATCCCTAAGTTTTAACATAATTATAGGTAATTAGTTATACTTTTCTCCCTCCACAAAAAACTTATAATTCTTTTACGTATTTTTGTCATATCTTATAAACTATAATGTTTTTAAAAAAAATTTCAAAAGTACCGTAACGACCTACTCATTTTTGTCGACGTTTTGATAGTTGTCTTGGTTAGTATTGACGTGTGAATTAAAAGGTACAACTAGATGATATCTTAGTTTACAAGTGATTAAATTCCAACGTCATTACTCATTATCCCATAATATTTAATAGCTACAGAACGTCAATTGAATAAACCCTTATCTTTTACAAAATATAGATAATAACTTAGTACTTTATCTCCCTATAAAAAACTAACCCCCCCCCCCATTTTTAAACGTCATGACTTTTTGGTACACCAAATAAACGACTATTTTATTCTCTTTAATCTGACTAAAGTATCGCTATAGTTTTTTTTTAATTAAAAATAGATATATTAAATGATTAATAGTGCCTAAGGGTGAGTAATAAATGAATCATTAGCCGAAACCAAACTGAAATCAACTAAAAATTGAGTTAACAGAAAACTGATTAATCAAAACCTGAATTAACCAAAGAACGGTTATCGGTTTTTTGTACCCTCATTTAACCAAAACTAATTGAACTAAAGCATTCATATTTTCATATAATTCTAGCTTTTATACCTTCAGTTCATGTATTTCATATTTATACCCTCATTTTATATATTTATACCTCCATTTCAGGTACCTATACATCCATTTCATGTAATTAAAAGTTTTAACGAAATTAAATGAATCAAACAAAAAACCATCAATCTAACTGAATAGACCAAACAGATTAACTGAAAATGGATTGGTGAATAAAATAGACTAATCGATAACCTCGATTTAGATTGAGGATAATAATCTAACCAACCGAACAACGCACATTGTGGCAATTTCTATGTTTTTCGCGGCATCGTGCGCTCACCTATCGGTTATAAACCAAAACTGGTTATCGGTGAACAATAACTAAATCGTTAACCTAAACCAAATCAAAATCAAAAGAAACCGAACCGAAATCAACCAAAAACTGAATTAATTGAAAACCAAATTAACTAAAAACCGGTTATTAATTTTTATTTTTTTGTACTCTCCTTTAACCAAATATAGTTGAACCAAACCGAATCATTCATATTTTCATATATTTCTACCTTTTATACCCTTAGTTCAGTTCATATAGTTCATATTTTATATCTCAATCTTATATATTTTCATGTATTTATACCTTAATTTCATATATTTCTAAGCAAAAGTTATAACTCAAGTTTGGTTTTGCTATTAAGTGAAATTAGATGAACCAAACTGAAAATCGTCAATCTAACCAAATAAACCGAATGTCACACCCCGACCCGCAGCGGAATAAAAGTCGGGGCATGATTGGGTTATCACCAAAGCTCATGATATTTACTAAGAAGTTTCATATTTATTTAATTCAAATTACAAATTCAAATATCCAATAAACGAAGTTCATACAAATACAAAAAAAATAAAAATCTAAATGTTTATTCCAACGCAATAACTTGTTTATTCTTCTAGGCCATCCTAAGTGTTTCTTTCCTCAACTGGATCACCTGTATCATGTGTAAAACAGGGGAGATTTTGGGTCAACAAAAGTTGGCGAGTGAACCTTGATAAAACGTTTTTAAATAATTGCATGTTTTATTTATTAAGGAAAAATTAGTGCATAAATCACATGTGAGCAAATATATATGTAAACAATCACAAACCACATTGAATGAATATATGACATGAATGATGATGTATTTGAGATCAAGGCTCAATCAAACGGAGCCGATCTAATGAGGCACCTGATGCTCAACCCGTATCCCACGAGGAACTGATGGGCCTAATGAAATGAGTGCACTAAAATGATAAATTTAATCCACATAATAATCACACAACAACCATTACACATTTGATCACAAGATGATATAAGCACAAGTGTTTAAATAAAATAAAGGAATTGTACGACACGTGATACACCCCAAAACGTGATTAAAACGGGGAATTTGTAGAGATTCACTCACCTTGGGTGCGTATTCTTGAATGGTAAGGAGAGCGCACGAGTTGGAAATTAATCAACGAGAAAGTACTAACCTAGAAATAACAACGCGATAACTTGATAAATAAATAAGCTATTATTTAGGTTATAACCTTTTGTTTAGGTTTTTAGATTATTTTTCTGAGTTTTTAATGATATATTAAACCCTTGGGAAGTATATATATATTTTTAATTGATTTAAATTAATAGGCCAATAAGTAATATTATAACAAAATAAAAGATAAAATAAAAATTAAAAAAAAAGGATGTCAGACTGACAGGGCTTGTCAGTCGGCCGGGTTAATCGTTTTAAAGCTTGCGTGCGGTGAGGCTCGAACTCGCGACCTCTCGGTTGCGTGAACGCAGCTCTTCCAACTGAGCTACGTGTCTAACCCGTTAGATACTGGATTTTTATTATATTTATATACTTATTAAGAATTTCCTGATTTAATTTAATTAAAAAGGTTTTTAAAGCTAGTCGGTTTGCGTGAAGAGTGGGTTTCGAACCCGAGACCTGGAGCCGGTTTTGCACCCAGCCCAACCAGTTGGGCTGGGTGTCTAACCTGTATATTGTTGGACTATTATTAACTTTAACAACTTACTGAAGGATATATGGTTTAGTTTAAAAAAAAGGATTTTGTTATATCAGGGAATCGATGTGGTTGCAGGAATCGAACTCGGTATCTCTAGTGTAAAATGCACACAGTCCAATTGGAATACGACTTCGCCTTAAACGCTTCTCACCGAAATCCATGATTTCCACTAGTCTTTCAACGAAATGCATTGATTCATCGACTTGAATGTCTTCTAGAGGGACATGGAGGTTTTCGTCGGCGAGGCACTTTTTCAAGTTTGATACGTGGAACGTGGGATGAATTCTGTTGAGCTCTTCTGGTAGGTCAAGCTTGTATGCTACAGGTCCTACTCTTTCGAGTATCTTGAAAGGTCCTACATAGCGTGGTGCTAGCTTGCCCTTTTGGCCAAAACGAACCACTCCCTTCCACGGTGATACTTTCAAAAGTACTTGATCACCAACGCCAAATTACAAAGGCTTTCGTCGTTTGTCAGCATAACTCTTTTGACGACTTTGAGCCGCTAGAAGATTGTTTCGAATTTGAAGGATTTTGTCGGTTGTTTCTTGAATCAGTTCAGGTCCGGTGATCTGCGCTTCACCAATTTCGTGCCAACATAATGGATATCGGCATTTACGACCGTATAAAGCTTCGAAAGGAGCCATGCCGATACTTGAATGGTAACTATTGTTGTACGAAAACTCGACTAACGTTAGATGAGCGTCCCAGTTCCCTTTGAAGTCTATGACACATGCTCGAAGCATGTCTTCAAGGGTTTGGATGGTGCGTTCAGATTGACCATCAGTTTGAGGGTGAAAGGCGGTGCTAAGGTCTAACCGTGTACCCAAAGCGGTTTGTACGGCTCGCCATGTTCGTGAAGTGAAACGACCATCACGGTCTGAAATGATGCTTAACGGTACACCATGTCGACTTACGATCTCGCTGATGTAGATACGAGCTAACTTCTCGTTCTTGAAGTACTCGCGGATCGGAATAAAGTGAGCTGATTTTGTAAGACGATCAATGATTACCCATATGGTGTCATACCCACTGGAGGTGTGAGGTAACCCGGTAATGAAGTCCATGGTTATGTTTTCCCACTTCCATACAGGTATTTCGGGTTGGACTAGAAGTCCTGAAGGTCGTTGATGTTCAGCTTTCACTTTGGAACATGTAAGGCACTTGGAAACAAAAACAACGATGTCCTTTTCATGTCAGGCCACTAGTAGGTGTATCGTAGGTCTTGATACATCTTATCGGCTCCTGGGTGTACAGAGTATCGTGTTTTGTGTGCCTCATTCATGAGGAAATCACGAAGGTTATCGCGATCAGGAATCCATATGCGATTTAAATAGTATAGAATACCATCGGATTTGGTTTCAATTTTGAGTTCAGCTCCACATGACAGCTCATCGCGTACGTCATTTCCTGTTACAGAAACATGTTGAGCTGCCCGGATTCGATCCTTGATATCGGTTATGATTTGCGAACATAGAAGACGAATAGAGTTCGCATATCCCTTTCGACTGAGTGCATCGGCCACCACATTTGCCTTGCTAGGATGGTACCGTATTTCACAGTCGTAATCGTTGAGAAGTTCGACCCATCTTCGTTGCCTCATATTCAACTCTTTCTGGTTGAAGATATGTTGGAGACTCTTGTGGTCAGTGTATATTTCGCACTTGGTACCGTAGAGGTAATGTCTCCATATCTTGAGAGCGAACACAATGGCTCCAAGTTCCAGGTCGTGGGTGGTGTAATTGTTCTCATGAACTTTGAGTTTCCTAGAGGCATAGGCTATTACTTTTCCTCTTTGCATCAACACACAGCCTAGTCCTTGCCCTGATGCGTCGCAATAAACCACAAAGTCATCGCAACCCTCAGGGAGCGTAAGGATAGGTGCGTTACAAAGCCTTTGCTTTAAAGTTTGGAAGGCCTCCTCTTGCTTAGGTCCCCAAATGAAGGGTTTTCCTTTGTGAGTCAAGGCCGTGAGCGGTACGGCGATACGGGAAAAATTGGCAATGAAGCGTCGGTAGTAACCAGCCAAGCCGAGAAAAGACCTAACTTCCGTAGGGGTATGTGGCGCTTGCCATTCTTGTACTGCCTTGATTTTTGAAGGATCGACATGAATCCATTTGTCATTGACGACATGACCAAGGAATTGTACTTCTCCTAACCAGACTTTTCAGTCCTTAAGAGTGTAAGAATGAGTCGAAGGTGTCGCTCATGATCGGATTTTGACTTGGAGTAGATAAAAATGTCGTCGATGAAGACTATGATGAAACGGTCGAGGTAGGGTTTGCATACCCTATTCATTAAATCCATGAAGACAGCGGGGGCGTTGGTTAAACCGAAGGGCATAACCATGAACTCGTAATGACCATAACGAGTTCGGAAGGCGGTTTTTGGGATATCTTCTTCGCACACTCTAAGCTGATGATAACCAGAACGAAGGTCGATTTTGGAAAAACAGGTGGCGCCTTGAAGTTGGTCTAGAAGGTCATCAATGCGAGGCAGTGGATAGCGATTCTTAACCGTCAACTTGTTGAGTTCTCTATAATCAATGCACATACGAAACGTTCCATCTTTCTTCTTCACAGAAAGAACAGGTGCACCCCAAGGCGATGAGCTAGGACGTATGAATCCTTTGTCAGTCAACTCTTGCAGTTGACTGGCCAACTCTTGCGTCTCGGATGGGGCTAACCTATAAGGGGATTTTGCGACCGGTGTAGCGCCAGGCACAAGATCGATGCGAAATTCGACTTCTCTCACAGGAGGAAGTTCTGAAACGTCGTCGGGAAAAACTTGTGTGAATTCCTTCACAATTGGAATGTCTTCGAGCTTCCTCTCCTTGCCTCCCTTCTTGACGACGTGAGCTAGAAATGCGACGTAGTTCTTGCGGAGATAACTTCGGGTTTGAAGGCAGGACATCAATTTGAGTCCTTTCGAAGGGGTTTCCCCAAAAATACGTAGTGTCTGACCGTCTGCGAGAGGAATACGAATGAATTTTTCGTGGCACACCACTTCAGCGTGATGCTGGCTGAGCCAGTCCATACCGATTATAACATCGAAACTTCCCAACTTCATAGGAATAAGGTCAATTGGGAAATCGTGATCGTTTAGGGTGAGAGTACAATCGCGTATAATAGAATTTAATGAAGTGGGTTTTCCGTCAGCAACTTCCACCGTTAGAGATTCAATGAGATTAACACGAGGTTGGTCGAGGATAGATTCGAATTCTAAGGACACAAAGCTCTTATCCGCACCAGTATCGAATAATATGGATGCAAACTACCATTGATGAGAAACGTACCGTTGACCACATTATTTTCAGCCCTGGCTTGGTTGGCATTGATATTGAAAGCTTTTCCTCTGGCAAGTGGAGGAGTTTGGTTAGCTTGGTTTACCGGGTTCGCTTGAGCTTGGGAATGGATGATGTTCACTAGGCGTGGACAAGTGTTCCTGAAGTGGTTTGGGTCCCCACAATTGAAACAGGCTCGCATGGGT
Source organism: Scalesia atractyloides (assembly GCA_947069175.1). Lineage (NCBI taxonomy): Eukaryota > Viridiplantae > Streptophyta > Magnoliopsida > Asterales > Asteraceae > Scalesia > Scalesia atractyloides. The sequence continues at coordinate 17,835,208 of CAMTDV010000023.1, forward strand.
TGCATCATGGGGTAGTTGGGTTGGTAGTAAGGTTGGGCTGCGAGTTGTGCAGGTGGTAGAAGTAAGGGTTTTTGGGCTTGGCCCACCATCTGATTTTGGGTTTGGGTTGGAGGTTGACTGCGGTTCATTCGCTGAAGGGTACGGAAGGTTTGGATGGTGTGACCCGCACGGCCACAACTTGTGCAATGTTGGCAGGGGTTTTCGGGAGGGTGATGGTATTGACAACGGTTACACTTTGGGTATGGGCCAGTGTATGGCCTTTTGAATGGTGCGGCTGGAGGGGCAACTTGGGTGATTGGTGCAGTAGTGATGGGAGGGTTGGTTTGGGTGATGGCAAAGTTCTTGCCATTTAGCTTCCTTTTACCAGCAAACTTCGAGGATGTACCTGGGTGGTTTTGAATTGGGGTCTCAATGGGTGCTTTCTTCTTCTCATATTTGAATTTGCCGTTTCGAATGCGATTTTCAGTGAGTTTCGTAGCCAACTCCATTGCGGCTTCAAGTTTTGCAGGCGAAGTGCTTAAAACAGAATCTTGGATTTTCGAGGGGAGGCCTCGGATGTAGTGTTCGACTAGACGGTATAATGGCGTGAACAGATTGGGGATCATCTGGTTCAACTCGAGAAATCTCTTATTGTATGAAGTGTGGTCTCCTTCCTTTTGTTTTAATGCGTAAAACTCGTCTTCTAGCTTTTTGATTTCGCTTCTTGGACAGAAGCGTCTCATCATGATTTCCTTTAACTCTTCCCAGGTTAAGGCCATGGCATCTTCAACACCTCGCTTACCCTTTTCCGTGTTCCACCAGATAAGGGCTACCCCAAACAACCTTCCAGTCGCGTAACGTACCTTACGGTCCTCGGGACAGTCGCAATTGAGAAAGGTGTTTTCCATCTCCTCAAACCAGTGAAGGAGAGCGGTGACACCTTCAGTCCCTTCATATTTTGGGGGATCGCAGGATTTGAAGTGTTTGTAGGTGCATTTGGGGGTTTTGGGAGGAGGGTTGGCGACGTTTTGGTCTTCTTGGTGGGGAGGGTTGATGGGGTTAGCGCTGAGGGCTTGTTGAACTTGTAGCACGATGTCAGGAAGCACTGCGGCCATTTGTTTAGCAATTTGTGTGGCCAAGCGTTCGTTTGACTTTCCTGACTTTCTACCTCCACGTAATTGCCTAGCCGACATCTACAGGAACATATGTAGGAAGATTGTGAGTTCATGAATTTCCTAGGTGTCATGTGTCGTAAAAAGAATGAAAACAACATAACTGGAAATAATTTAACTACATCCATAGGATGTCTTGAGTTTGCTCATGTTTGGGCCTCCAAATGTCCCCCATACCATTGCCTGTGTAGTCATGTGGGCCCCCATGACTATTGGGCTTGGTAGGATTCACATTGGTGTCGGCGGGTTAACACTCGCACCACCCGAATGAAGATCGTAAAACATGATTGCGAGATGTATGGTAGGAGGGTGTCCAGGTGTAGACACAATGACAGCTCAAAGTGGGGTTAGCTCACACAACGTTTGGTATGGCATGCTTTGGCCTAATAGGTCCTTCGTACTCTCATCGTTAGTCCCCAGGTAGGCAAACTGGTCCTTTATTTTAGATTTATACGAATGCCAAGCCTAGACAGGACGTTCCGACTACCGGTACTCGTACCCTTCCAGTTACTACATGCCCGTCGTGAAAACTCACTTTGATGTGATTTGAAAAATACGAAATCATTGCAAGAATCATGGAAATCATGAGGTGTGTGCTTTCATATGTATGACATGTTATGAGGATATGAACTATGATGCGCATTGCATATTAACATGTACTTGTGAGAGTGCTTGCATAATAATGGGTGTGAAAATAAACATGAAACATATAAACATCATGAATTTTGCATGTAACACATAAACAATTAAAATTTAATCAACTATAATATAGGCTCTAAGGGTCTAATAACCTATCATATATCCCTATAGTCACAAGCTCTGATACCAATCTGTCACACCCCGACCCGCAGCGGAATAAAAGTCGGGGCATGATTGGGTTATCACCAAAGCTCATGATATTTACTAAGAAGTTTCATATTTATTTAATTCAAATTACAAATTCAAATATCCAATAAACGAAGTTCATACAAATACAAAAAAATAAAAATCTAAAACGCAATAACTTGTTTATTCTTCTAGGCCATCCTAAGTGTTTCTTTACTCAACTGGATCACCTGTATCATGTGTAAAACAGGGGAGATTTTGGGTCAACAAAAGTTGGCGAGTGAACCTTGATAAAACGTTTTTAAATAATTGCATGTTTTATTTATTAAGGAAAAATTAGTGCATAAATCACATATGAGCAAATATATATGTAAACAATCACAAACTACATTGAATGAATATATGACATGAATGATGATGTATTTGAGATCAAGGCTCAATCAAACGGAGCCGATCTAATGAGGCACCTGATGCTCAACCCGTATCCCACAAGGAACTGATGGTCCTAATGAAATGAGTGCACTGAAATGATAAATTTAATCCACATAATAATCACACAACAACCATTACACATTTGATCACAAGATGATATAAGCACAAGTGTTTAAATAAAATAAAGGAATTGTACGACACATGATACACCCCAAAACGTGATTAAAACGGGGAATTTGTAGAGATTCACTCACCTTGGATGCGTATTCTTGAATGGTAAGGAGAGCGCACGAGTTGGAAAATTAATCAACGAGAAAGTATTAACCTAGAAATAACAACGCGATAACTTGATAAATAAATAAGCTATTATTTAGGTTATAACCTTTTGTTTAGGTTTTTAGATTATTTTTCTGAGTTTTTAATGATATATTAAACCCTTGGGAAGTATATATATATTTTTAATTGATTTAAATTAATAGGCCAATAAAGTAATATTATAACAAAATAAAAGATAAAATAAAAATTAAAAAAAAGGATGTCAGACTGACAGGGCTTGTCAGTCGGCCGGGTTAATCGTTTTAAAGCTTGCGTGCGGTGAGGCTCGAACTCGCGACCTCTCGGTTGCGTGAACGCAGCTCTTCCAACTGAGCTACGTGTCTAACCCGTTAGATACTGGATTTTTATTATATTTATATACTTATTAAGAATTTCCTGATTTAATTTAATTAAAAAGGTTTTTAAAGCTAGTCGGTTTGCGTGAAGAGTGGGTTTCGAACCCGAGACCTGGAGCCGGTTTTGCACCCAGCCCAACCAGTTGGGCTGGGTGTCTAACCTGTATATTGTTGGACTATTATTAACTTTAACAACTTACTGAAGGATATATGGTTTAGTTTAAAAAAAAGGATTTTGTTATATCAGGGAATCGATGTGGTTGCAGGAATCGAACTCGGTATCTCTAGTGTAAAATGCACACAGTCCACCACTGAACTGTGTGTCTAACCCGATTAAAACACCAAATTTTATTTCTCTTATAAACTTATCAACTTCATCTTCTCTATTTAAATAAACCCAAACTTTACCAGCCTGAAAGACAATTCCTGAATCATTCCGTCTTATTAATCGATTTCATAGGATATTATTCACGAATGCTTAAAAAAAGATTTCGAAAGAAAAGCTACCGTTTGAACAAAACCGGCGGCGGATGGTGGTTCCGGCGACGTGCAGAACTCCGACGATGGGCTGCGTCCCTTGATCAAAGAGTAGAATAGGTTTCGAGAGGAGATGATCGAGTTCGATCGTGTGGAAATGACTAGTATTTATAGATGAAAAACACGGAGGTTCAATTTCGGCGATTTGGAAGCAGTTACGGTGATTGATGATGACAGCCGAACTGATTTGGGGGTTGCCAAAATAGATCCCGAGCCAGCTGTCGGGGGATTCAATTCAAAAGGGAAAGCACGTCTTCGGTTGTGGCCATTGTTGCAGGTTCAATTTCAGATTCAACATAAGAGGTTTAGGTTTCAAATATTTACACGACTTGTGTGTGTAGTTCAGTGGTATTTGTAGCGTGTGTGTGACTGGGGGAACCCGGGTTCGACTCCTGGTTCACCCATTCATTTTTAAAACCCTTTTTCCTTGTTTGTTTTTATTATTATAAATAGTTATTAATTAGTTAATTTGTTTTTCTTGATTAATGGATTAAATCTTTAAATTTTATAAATTTTATTTTTTATACATTTAATTTAACCATTATAAATAAATATATAAACACGAAAACAAATTATTTTATGATTGATAAAAGGGGCGGGTTTTCGAAACCCGATTTACACAAATGTTACACCGAAGTGATTAACCGAAAACCGTTTGGTTAATAAAATAGACTAACCGATGACTTTGATTTCGGCTTCGGTTGAGGATAATAACGGAACCGACCGAACCATGCACATCACAACAAAACGGATTATCCGATTACTTCGCTTTTGATATATATCTTTTCACAATAATGCTATAATAAATATTATTTGAATAAAAAAACCTATCAAAAATGAGTATCGAAATGCAATGTGTCACTTCCGCCACATCACGCGGGCATCCTGCTAGTATGTATATAATGAGGGTCTATTATATCCTTACACATGGATCAAAAATATAAAATCCTAATCATGTTTATTCAATCAATAACAGAACTAACCATGAAAATATAGTGAGACTTGCTTGTGGGAACCATGATCTTTTATGATGATGAAGAAGTCATATTAATTTCGGTTATGATGCCTCAATTTAATGGATAATACTTTGGAATATTGTTAATGGTGCTTCAATTATGATCAATAGTTACTAATTTCTATAAGATTGGGTGTAGTGGCTCGTGGGTCGCTCAACTACGAGGCCACCATGAACCCACCTCCCCCCCCCCCCCCAACTTGTTAAAAGCAATTTTGGTTATTGTCTCGTTGTTGTGGTCGTGAGTTGAAAGAGAGAGAGAGAGAGATGGTTGTTTTGGATGAGAGAGAATGAGTGTATGTGAAGTGAGTATGAGTTTGAATAGCAATTAATGAAGGGTATGAGTCATTACACCATTTAACCCAGTGAAATGGTCTTGTGGATGACATGTGGCGAAAAATGGCATTTCACTTGATTTACCACTACGCATAGTCTAAGCCTTCCACAATTAATAAACATCTTGAGAGAAGTCATAATTACCCTTTTAACTAATCATTATTCACAAATGCTTTCAACAAGTAATTGTTAGAGGACCAACTAGGTCATATTGGGAAAGTTAATTCAATGATCCGTAGGCCACTACATGGATTATTTCCAACAATAAGTAGAGATGTGTTTGATTTAGCCGTGCTTGCTTCTATTTGTGTTTCATTTCAATTTTACTTCTATTTGTGTTTCATTTCAGATTTTGTGTCATATTTCAAATTTGAGTTAAATCTTGGTATTGATTTTGTTTTTATAAATGATTTCAGCTTTAGTGCCTTCTAACTGATATTTTTATGGTTTTTTCATTTCTAAATTTGTTTTGAATGGCTTAATTTTTTGTCACCAATAAGATTTGAATCCTTACTACATGGAAAGGTAAAGCCTTATTAAACACCTTAATACTGCTAGGCCAAAAAGACTTTGGTGATTTGATTTCCAGATTTTTGGTACTTATGGGTTTGAAAAGATTTAGCTTTTGATCATTCAAGTTTTGGTGATAGATGGTTGTGGCAGTGGCATGGCGGGTCGTTTGTGATGGTGAGGTAGTCAAGGGTGGCTTATTGTTTTTTTAATAACCAACGAATACTCTAAATAGGTTACTGGAAAAATCCATAACATCGGGATACACCCGCCTCTGACCCGGGGACAACCCTCACTTGGGGCCGAAGCCCGTGAATACTCGCCCGAATGCACGACAGTGCGATGAGATAAAACCCGTTGGCAGCCTACGATGGTTATCATTAGTGGTTCTCAAAATTTTAAAAAATAATAAAAATTATTAAGACATCTATAAAAACATCATACCAAGTAACTTACCGTATCATAGAATTATAAAAACATTCATTAAATGCTATAACCACTGTGAAAAAATACTGCTAAAACTGATAGTTACATGTTAAGCTTGTTATTAGATTTGGATATGCAAATTTTACCATAATTTCTAAAAGTTATAAACGTCAAAATATATGCCATAAATAGTGGTTATTAAAATTGCATAATTTCTTTTGATTTACTGCTCTTAATCTATACCTGTTAAATTCACCTAATACCCCATCATTAAATCGAACTCTCATTCTTTTGGATAAAGGGGCACCTATAATACCCTATTGTCGGAATTCTTGCCACTTGACATGAGAAATTTTCACTAGTTGTATTTAAACTGTAAATGTGTAACCATTAAAAACCATTAAAGTGTTATGTTATATGAATGAATTATATAAAAAATATATATATATATCTTACTACTGAGGAAAGAAAGCTCCACCACTTTGTTTTTTAAGATAAAATTAAAAAGCACAACTGTTCTTTTTAGTCTTTTCCCAATTAACATGACACGTTAGAAGTCTTATCCACTCATTCAACGTTGAAAAAGAGCAAAAAAGAACGAAAAAGTTATATGTGCTGGGCCTAATGGACCTTTTATGGCCCATTAAGTTTATCTATTATAATAATATAAAGTAGAGATGGGCATAATCGGGTTTTTTTATTACCCGGAACCGGTTCCAACCCGAAACCGGTTCTGCTCGGATGTCATTGGAACCGGGTATGGTGTGGAACCGGGTCCAGTTCCTACCCGGGTTCACACCCAAGAATATGGAACCGTGTAGAACCGGGTACGGGTATTATGGAACCGGGTATGGTGTGGAACCGGTTCCTGTGTGGAACCGGTTCCTGACAGTCGAAAATCTGATTTTTTACTGTTTAGAACCGGTTCCTGACAGTCGAAAATCTGACTTTTACTGTTTAGAACCGGTTCCTAACAGTAAATCCTGACTTTTACTGTTCAGAACCGGTTCCTGACAGTCGAAAAATCTGACTTTTACTGTTCAGAACCGGTTCCTGATAAAAATGTTACCGTTATAACCGGTTCCTGATAAAAATGTTACCGTTGGGAACCGGTTCCTGTTCGTCGAAATCGGTTTTTTTATATAAACCCCTCCCTACTTACCATCATCAACTTACAAACTCACCATCATCAACTTACAAACTCAATCATCTTCTCAAAAATCTTGCAAAATACCTATGGCAAGCAACGAACAAGTTGTTACTGTCTTAGAGACGAAAAGAAACCCAGCTATATGGAAGAATTTTGATCTCTGTTTAATGTCCGACAGCCACGAGATGGCTAGATGCAAAGCTTGCGGAAAATTTATGAAGGCCGCAGCCAACTCAACCCTTAAGAAACACACTGAGCGGCATTGCCCAGTGACGAAGGCAAAGAAAAATGAGACGGGAGAAGGTTCCGGCACCGGTTCTTCAAATGTTTGATGTAACCCGTTTGGTTTGGTGTTTTAATAAAGTTTGTGTAATGTTTCTTTCTATTGTGTTTGTTATTTTTGTGTTTCTTTCTATCGTTAGTCTCCACTTTTTCGGCTATAACCGGTTCCAAAGGTAACATTTTAACGGTATAACCGGTTCCTTCTAGAACTGCATTTTCGGGTACTGATGGAACCGGGTACTAGTGAAACCGGGTACGGGTAGGAACCGGTTACTACCCGATTCAAATGGTAAAATTGTGGAACCGGGTTGGAACCAACGGGTATTTTGAACCCGAAACCGGTTCTACTTAATGTCGGGTAGGAACTGGAACCGGTTCCAGTTCGGTTCTACCGGTTCGGGTTCGGAACCGGTTTTTATGCCCATCTCTAATATAAAGAACTCAAGAAGCACTAGCATATATATATATATATATATGTCTTTTCTACACTTATAAAATTCATATTTTAATTAGGTTCCACGAATACCTTTAAAATCTTTTATAGGTTGATTTCAACTACCTATATAAAATGATAATTTAGGATAACGGCACAACGGGATGACAGTTTAATAAAAATGGTGTTCATCTTTTAAATTACTATTGAAAAATATTAAGTCTTAGTAATATAAAATAAACTGAAACTAAAATTATTAAAGTGAACAGAAAATTTTAATATAATTCAAATAACTAAACTGAAAAGTGAACTAGTTAAAAGTCATCAGTCCATCTATGGTTCTAATTGAAATGAGTTTCAGTACGTAACAAGCATTATAAGGCTTGAAAAGTAAGACATTCCTAAATAATGTCTAGAAAGAAGAAAAAACTAAAAAGTAATGAATGAAATGCGTGTCAAGAAGCATTAAATGTTATAACTTTTTTTAAGGGGCATTATGATATTGAGGTGACGAAAAATGCCAATTTAGAGACATTAACCATTACGCATGGTTTCATATGTTACTACGATTATATCTGTATAAATAACCGAGAAGAGAACCAACCATTTTTATGTTTAGAAACTATTGTTATAGAAAACCCACTAAATCCAGAAAAAAAAATCTCTTGTGGAAATCGAACCAGGACCTAATAGTCTCTAAGCCTTACCCGTCCCTAAAATGCTACTAGACTATAATCCCATAACCAATTAATAACCAAATTAACCAAACCATTTGCAACTGAACCGAATCAACTATAAAATCTAAAAGATCAATTTCATATTCAATATTTAACCAATACTAAACCGAATCAAGCATTGTTCCCCAAGTAAGAAATTGTAACTTAATTGTATAAATACAAAATCTTATTAAAAATATATAAACGGATTTACATACAGTTAAACTCTAATTAACCGTTCTTAATCAAACAATTTATAAAACCTGCTTAAAATAATTACAAAACTAATTAAACTCTTCCTGTACATAACAACAAGATCCACTCAATCAAACCTATGAGCATTCTCTTAACACTTGTGGAAACCGGCTTCCATATAGACGATACTCATCACAATGATTGCCTTCATCAAAATTCTGTGAATAGCTTACAGCATCGTACCTGAATACCACCGGCTTCGATGACCCGTAAATGCTCTTCTTACTCTCTTCAACAACCTTCTTCATGAGCTTCTTCCACCGCCTGCTGCCACCACCAGTGCCGCTCTTTATGAGTGTGTATTCCTCGTGGACGGGGACGCATGACGGCGACATGCATCCGACGAGGTATGATGGTCTCCGGTGAGTAGTTGTGGTGGTGTTGAAGTCAGTTGTAGTGGCCATTTGTTTCATGAGAGATATGGTTTGGTTTGGTTAGGGTGATAGTAATGTATGCAAATTGGAAAAGATAACGAGAAGATTTTATGGTTGGTTTTGGGGTAGTTTGGTCATTTTGTTAAATGTGTGGGAGAGTGTTGTCGTGTACCAATAGCGTGTGAGGGGCGTGTATTTCTATTTTTGTTAGGATTATTATCTTTTATGATGTTATATAAGACAATTTTATCATAACTTAAGTCTTCTTATGATTTAGTGACTTTTTGAAAAAAGAGTTTTTTTAAAATTGTTTGTGTACAATAAGGTGAAAATCAGCTTTTTAGGTATTAAAGGGATAAATGAAAAAAGTTACTTTGCGGTGACTTTTTCAAAAAGTAGATAAGGAGATTAAAAAATTAATATGGAAAAATTGAAAAGCTCATATCCAAACATGTCCTTCTAAGGTTGGAAACGTATAAAAATTTGTATCTTTTGAGTGTTGATGTAATACTAGCTTAGTCTCTTTCTCTTGTTAAGTCAATAAAGCATTTCGCTAAAATATATTATTCAACTAAATTAGATACTCGTATATTATTTTTTTTAAACGGTAAATTTAGATTACCGATGGACATTGGAGTATTATCGTGCCATGAGCGGAACCACCCCGATCATATCCATTTTCACTAAGCAACAATGCATATACGAATTCAGGAGTAAACCCAATAAATCTGAAAAAACCCCTTGTGAGAATTGAATCCATGACTTAATGGTCATAACTCTTATCCCACTACCAAGATGCTTCTAGGCTATAATGTCATGGGCACTATATTATATAGGTTGAACAAATGAAAGATCAAATAGTTAGTATTAAAGATTTAGGAATTATAAAACAATAACTTAAGATAAGAGATATGATATGATTGTAATTTCGAACAAGTAGACATTCATAGGTTGAATAAATGAAAGATCAAATAGCCTTTTTTTTTGAACGACGAATGTCTTTTAATGCTTGCCGTATGTAAGATTTGAACCTAAGACCTTTCTCTCTCAAACTCAGGTGTTTAAAAACTTCACATTTGCCAACGGGTCACCACCCTATTTACGAAAGATCAAATAGTTAGCAATAAAGATTTAGAAATTATAAAACAATAATTTAAAATAAGATATGATTGAAATTTCGAATAAGTAAACAGTTTAAGTAATAAAACAATAATATTGAAAATGAAAAAGGAAGAAATAAGATAATTGGGGAAATAAATCTTGAGATCAAAAAATTATAATACTTGACACAACTGGTACTTATTTAGTTAAAATCGATTTATGCATTAAAGATGGACTTGCTTATTGCCATATTGTTAAAAAGGATATTTGACAAATAAATATATTAGGCAACAACAAGGGGCACTTCACTAACAAATTCCAGTCAAATAAGTTTTGAATCAAAAGTTCAGTTCAAACTAAAAAAAAGGACTAAATCACCATAATAGTAAAAAGTATAACTAATAAAAAGGACTGAATCACCATAATAGTAAAAAGTATAACTTCATTTCTATTGATTATATTTGTGAAGCATATATTGATAAATCATCATAATAGTAAAAAGTATAACTACATGTCTATTGATTATATTTGTGAAGTATATATTGATAAATGCAAAATATAAAACCATTTTGAATATACATTTTATTTGCAATTTCAAAAGAAGTTTTAAAGGCAAGAAAGGAGTATTATTGCTTAGCATAAATGGAAGGTAGTACAACATAGCACTATGGGAGTAAGTGGATGAAGAGGGACAACATGAGTGAAGAAAAGAACCATGTGAGAGTTTGGTACAACCACCTAGTTATAATAAAACAATAATCCAAATTACATTTAATTGAAAATATAAAATCAAATATAATTTTTACCCATAAGTGGAACATGAATTAAACGGATATTAAGACACTATTGATTACAAACGTAACATATTTTGAAAAGGCAAAGCTAAAATATCATCTATGAGGAAAGAAAAAAGAAAAAATTGACTCGGAATGAGAAAGAAACAAAACCAACTATAACTTTAACCAACGTGTACCAAACCCACCCATTTCTAACCGTATTCTTTGTCATCCATGGACCCCCACTGTTATTTGCGTTACATTTGTTGGCTTGTTCAATATTGTTGATGTTTTGATTGTTTTCATGTTTTGTACCACACTAAATAAATTGGACCACATTGTAATACATCAAAAGAAGAGACATTCGGTGATAGTTAAATTAAGTAGATGGATAAGACGTGATTTAACATAACGCCTTGTTACATTATAGTCGTGTAGACTGTGAGATTTAACTAATCAGTTTGTAACTATCATGTTGTGTTTTAACTAATAACTAAATAAAAGAACGTGCAGCGGCTAATGCCCCCTCTAGTGGTGCTCCCCTTTAACGTCTAGGTGGCGCTAAGCCACAACGTCTCGTCTAATATCTTTTGTTTCTAAAACTTTGTATGTCATTTTAGCCGATACGAAATTACTAATTTGGTGTTATAATTTGAAAAGTTAGGTAAATCATTCATATTACTAAAATTTATTGTGTATAAGGTTCTTTTAAGTAAACTTTTGTCTAAAATAAACATTAGAATCTCTCATGTGTGTTGCACATAAATAAAATTTGATCATTTTCGCTTCAAGTCTACTTTCGAGCCTATCATGTATCCTTTCATAATTATAGATCTCTTTCTTTACCTTTTTCTCTCTCTAGTCTTAGAAACATAGCTTTGGCTGATCGGTAGAACCTCATGTGATCACGATGTTCTCTCATCAAATAGGTGATGAAATACACTTTCACTGTTGGTACAAAAATGTGCTTGTATAGTTGTATTATATACTAGGGTAGTACGTAGGGTGTAAAGTAGACAACTAACAATCACAGATAAATGTATGTATAAGTTAACGAGTAAAAGAAGCATGCAACACAACGCATTGTGTTCACAACTAAAAGCATTATGTTCTTTGACAAAGTGTAAAAGCAATCACAGCATATACGTTGATGATAAATTGGGTTAGATGATAAACACAATACAAAAGACGTTGGTGATGTATTGGATTAGATATTATGTCCAATGCATAATATAAACAAAAATATCTTTTTAATTGATTTTCAATACTTTACGTGGTCAAGTGATCAACCATTTGAGATACTCGATAAAATAAATATTTGTTTTCACGTGTTCAAATAATGAGACATGTCAAGATGTATTTTCTAAAATAAATACTTGTAGGTAGTCATATATGTGATATTGTGGTAGCAACAACTACACCTAAACTAAGGGTTGTTCATAATTTCTATTGTTTATTTAGGGATATTTTTATCATTTATTATATGTATTTTTATTATTATATATATGAAAAATCAAATTATTTATGTGTAATAACTAATTTACATATGTGTAAAGGACCAATTTAAGTATTTGTAATTATAAAATTACATATGAAAAAATAATAAAACTACTTTTAACACACGTGGAACCATTATAAATGATAAAAAAAAATACCCTTAAACAAGGTTAAACATAAAAATATATATTAGGTTATCATCTGGAATTGCTTTCCGGATTCGAGAAAACTTTTTATATTAATTATAAATTTCCAAATTTTTCCAGTTATAGAATGTATCGGGAATGAATCATATGTAATTAAAATAAGATGTTGATCATTAACCCAATATATAAAAATAAGGTAAATGATACTATATATTATATTAAATACGAAAACAAATAGTAAATTATATAATTTATACTCACATTAGCTTATTTTGTATCACAGAACCCCATAGCTTAATGATCCTAAAGGGCACCAATTGACTTTTAATTGACCATTATGTATATCAAAAGAAATGTATTTTTTTTAAATAACATGCTTAGGCAAGTAAAACAACACATCTTCATACTTTTGGTTAAAATCTATTTATAGAGAATTGATCTAGATCAAGTGATAGATGAACTTTGAACTTGATAATTTATATCTGAAAGTTGCACATTTGTTCATCTAGTAGTAAATCCATACAAAAGCGCGAGCTCATTCATACAGAAGTAAAAACCAATGACACATTAATTCATCTATAAACTAAAGTACGGGTTGTTCACAATTTCTTTTGTTTATTTAAGGGTACTTCAATCATTATTTATATGTATTTTTATGATTATATATATGAAAACCAAATTATTTATGTGTAATAACTAATTTACATATGTGTAAAGGAATTAATTTAAGTATATGTAATTATAATTACATAATATGAAAAAATAATAAAACTACTCTGAACACACATGGAATCATTATAAATGATAAAAAAATACTCTTAAATAATATTAATATAAAATATATAAGTAGAATAATTGTTTATTAGGAGTGCTGTAGATAAAAATACCCTTAGACAATATTAAATATAAAAATATGTAAGTAGAATAATTATTTATTAAGAGTTCTGTAAGTTTTGCAGTTATTTAGAGTTCTTAAATGATCTTTCCTCTCTCTTTATATATATATAAATATAAATATATATAGGGCTCGTTTCAAATAAGAACCACTACGAGTTGTGAGAATCGTAAGAACTCATTCTTCCCGCGCGAGTTGGGCCAAAATTTTTTTGCACAAACGTAAAAAAAAGTAAGTTCTTTTTAAAAAGTAAATAAAATTGTCGAGACGGTAGTTTTGACTGAGAAGTTCTTTTTACGCGTTGGTGTAAATTTTGTACAAACATAAATATTCTTTTACGCCTCATGTAAGTGTGTATGCGACATTTTTTTTATTTTTTTTTGCTGAAAAAGTGATTTTTTATGACTTTTGAGAAAAAAAAATGGAAAAAAACCTTTTGAATGACCTAGTTCTTACGATTCTCACAACTTAAGGTGATTCTCATTTTAACCCATCCTTTTATATATATATATATATAATATATATATATATATATATATATATATATATATATATATATATATATATATGTTAAACTCTATATATTAATCCCTAATAATATGATGTACAATTAGTTTAAACAATTAAAATCTTATTGAGTTTATATTATAGGGACTCGTTTTTTACACGCTCTGTGCCGAAAACATTTCAAGAATTATCAAGAGCGGCCCTGCGTGTGACTTGGTTATACTGACATGTTTACATCATGGCATTGATCATTTGTGTGTGTTTAGTTACACGAGCAAGTATGTGGGTTTCAAGCCACCCGGCTACAATGTGTGTGAGCTTCCAACTAATCAGAGACCTGCTTAGTTTATTCTCTTAAATAATTATGTCAATTGTTAGTTACTAACCAATATTAATTATTAATTATTAATTATTAATGTGTAAAACTTAAGCATGTTATGAGTTTAGGTACTCATTCTCGTAGTGTCATGACTCATGATTTATCTTTTTATTTACATTTTGTGATTTTTCTAAATGACTTAAAAATTTAGGATCACATCATGCGACTTACAAACAAAAACTTTAAACATAAATGTAAAAGTAGAATGAGATTTTATATTCTTCCGGAACAATAAAGTATTTATTATATCATTAATACATGTAGTAGAATATAATTACAATTAATTTGTCACAGTCTTACAACTTACAAGTTATTGTTATAAACACTTAGAGGCTTATCATTATTATTTTTTTAGCATTACCATTTTACAGTTGTTAAGATTTTTAGATCAAAGCAGAGTCGAGCCGAGCTAATTCGTATACTTTCTAGCTCAAATTGTCGTTGTCTCGGCTGATTAAACAACCCTACTTAAATGTGATTAAGCTCTCGTAACATTAATAAAAATGTATATTTCCTAGTTATTTGTTAGAAGTGACAAATTAATTCTGTTAAAATTATTAAAATCTATTATTATTATTATTAGTATTATTTCAAATCACGTAAACAAATCATGCAATGGGAAAAAAATACAGGGTATCCGTAGGATGAAAAACATTCCCTAAAAGTGAAATGGTTCATGTGGTGCTCTTGGTTACGTGAAAACCAACCATTCCATCTTGTTTACTGTTAAGGATAAGTAGTTGTATTTTGTCATGAGTTCATCAAGGGAGTTGAGGTACTTCCGGATATGTAAACTTCATAGATTTGGTACGCCACATTCTCATACCACCAAACTATGTACGTCGCAACAACACTCGAAATAAAGGCTTCACTTTGGCTTATTGACTATATGGATGCTCATTAGTGTTGATCCTAGAGTGCATTCCAACACTATGGACCATTTTGCATTAAACCATCCTTTGGGTAGGTCTATATTGTCTATTGATACCTCACTTTGCAAGTTTACAATAACTAGCCCCCCTCCCCTACCATATCGGTTTCATAAACACCCTCACCACTGTTCAAATTCTTGGCTTCCATCTACCACATCATCGAACCCACCGATGAGGACAAACTGAATTTCAACACGATCAACTAATCTCCCCCACAAATTATGGCACCTGGTGTGAGTGGAGCATGTAATTACTTTTGTCGCTTGATGTCACCTTGACACTCTCCAGAACAAATATCTATGCTATATAGCTTTAATGTCGTCTTCTTCAAGCAAATATTTCACATGACACGTTACTTTCGTTGCTCGTCATACCAAATGGGCACCAAGTTTGATCATCTCTCCCACCAGGCCACCACCATTGCCTACCCATCAATTTTAAGAGCTTTTGGGATAGTGACTATAACTTGCTCGAAGCTTCAACCTGCTATAATACTACTTGTCACAATGTCATTCTTAAAGGCCTGCACCTGAAGGTCATCCATTTTGTCCCGCTTATATATACGGTTTATTGGTTTAGTCATGTTATTGACTCACTAGAGGAGTGCCCCAACTTTTGCTAGTGGATATGTAATAGTAGCTCGTAAAACTAGTCAGATCAACACGACACAATTTGATTAGATGCGATTCTCAAAAATTTAACCCATGGCAATGAGTTTTTATTGCCATTGAGGTTGCAACGAAATAAAATTAACGAAACCATTTATTATATTTTAGATATCTATATCCAAAATAGCATTTACTAAGTGTTATTATATAATAAATTTGTACATATGACGTCATCACCATCGCCACTTTTAAACTTTATCAGGAACAACTTTGTAACAATGGCGATGGCGATGGCTCTTCACATGGTCCGTTTTAGTTATTTTAGTGTTCGTCGTTGATTTTATTTATGAATGAGTTTTTCACGTTTGAGTATTTGTGAAAATTAGAGTGGTCAAAACAGTTGAATGCATAGATTCTTTATGTGTTTTACCTTCTTAATACAAAGGATGCAGGGGATATAATTGAGAACATCGGATTAATGTATCAGAAGTATAGATAGTTCATGTTTTTTTTATAAACTAAATATCATGATGTTGCTAAGATTGAACTTGATAACCACATGTAGAAAAAGACGATTCTGAACAGATATACCACAAACACACAGAAATAGCGACAGAAAACGTGACAAAATTTTATTTATCCAACCCAAAGAGATTACCCCCCAGAACCTGAGATCTCACAAATAGTAAGACCTCTGAACTTACAGTATATAGAGTTACAAACAAGATGATCAAACGCTATTGATCATCAACGACAACTTTCATCAACCTCTCTTAACAAACAAGAGGTTACAACAAGATGAACACAACAAACCCTAACAAGATACTGTGTGCGTAACAAGATCTGAACTGAACAAGAAATGAATGATTAAGAAGCTTCTGGCATATCTCAAGCTTATATAGGCCAGTAGATGAAAGTTACATCTAAGCCCTCCAAATATAATAGAATAGAACTGCAGCTCCACAAAATACACTTCACACCCTGAAGAATACACAATAAACAAAGAGAACCACAACATAACAATTAAATGATATTAAGATTGTATCATACCTTTTTAACATCCCCCCTTCATTCAATTGTTTTAAACACATTCACTAACCCCAGTTTTTTGCAAAACTTTTCATGTTGACTAACACTTAACCCTTTTGTAAACAAATCTGCAAGTTGATCTTCAGAATCAACCTTTCCAGTACAAATAAAACCAGTTGAATTTTTTTCTCGCAAAAAATATAAATCAATTTCAAAATGCTTCGTTCTCTCATGAAATACAGGATTAGCTGCTATAGCAATAGCAGCACTACTGTCACAAAACAATTTTATGGGTAAAGAACAACTTACCTTTAACTCACTTAACAAATATACAATCCAAACCAACTCACATGAAGCTGAACACATTGCTCTGTATTCAGCTTCTCCAATTGACCTTGCAACCGTACTTTGTTTCTTACTTTTCCAAGAAACTAAATTTCCTCCCAAAACAACACAATAACCTGTAACAGACTTTCGAGTTACCTGACATTTAGCCCAATCAGAAAACAATTTTATGGGTAAAGAACAACTTACCTTTAACTCACTTAGCAAATTTACAATCCAAACCAACTCACATGAAGCTGAACACATTGCTCTGTATTCAGCTTCTCCAGTTGACCTTGCAACCATACTTTGTTTCTTACTTTTCCAAGAAACTAAATTTCCTGTCAAAACAACACAATAACCTATAACAGACTTTCGAGTTACCTGACATTTAGCCCAGTCAGAATCTGAGTAACATATTAACTCACAATTAACACCCTTTTTAAATGATAACCCTGTACCAGGACTTAACTTTAAATACCGAAGCAGTCTTAACGCAACTTTAAGATGTGAATTTAAGGGACTGTGCATAAACTGACTCAAGTACTGCACAACATAGCTAATGTCTGGACGAGTTAAAGATAGGTAAATTAATTTACCAATTAATTTTTGAAAATCAGTAACATCAACTACTTTTTCATCATTCACGCTTGTTTTTGCATTTACCACATAACTAACCTCTATGGGTGTGTTAACCGGTTTAAATGCAAGATACCCAAACTCATTTAACACCTCCAAACAATATTTCCTTTGGTTTAAACAAATTTCAGAATTATCATATAATACTTCTAATCCCAAGAAGTATTTAAGTAAACCCAAATCTTTAATTTGAAACGTATTACTAAGCAAACTTTTAATCTTTTTTATTTCATCATTGTCATTCCCAGTAATGACAATATCATCAACATAAACTAACAGAACAATAAAAACTGACTGTTTTGACAAAGTAAATAATGAATGATCACACACACTTTGAACAAAACCAACATCAAGTAATACCGTCGTTAATTTTTCATTCCATTTCCTAGGTGCCTGTTTTAAGCCATATAAAGACTTAACCAACTTGCAAACTTTGGTCTCATTTTTTGAATAAAACCCCTCAGGAAGTGTCATGTACACATCCTCAGAGATAGAACCATATAGAAATGCATTGTTGACATCCAACTGAAATAAGGACCAGTCATTTTGAACATCTAAACACAGAACACACCTTACCGTAACCATTTTCACCACTGGTGAAAACGTCTCACTAAAGTCCAATCCTTCTCTCTGATTGTACCCTTTTGCAACCAATCTAGCCTTGTACCTCTCAATTTCTCCATTTGCTCTATACTTAACTTTATAAACCCATTTACTACCTATTGGTTTTCTACCAGCAGGTAAATCAACCAGTTCCCACGTATTGTTCCTATGTAAAGCTTCCATTTCTAAGTTTATAGCCTCAATCCACTTAGGATCTTGAGAGGCCTCGTAATAAGACTTTGGTTCAATAGATTTATTTAAGCTACTAATAAAACATATACTTTCAGCAGATAAACACGCGTAATTAACCACTTTATCTATACCATATTTTGTATTTGCATTTAAAACAAAATCCTGAAGACGTTTGGAACAGAAGTACTCCTAAAGGACCTCCTAATATTGGGTATGTTTCCCTCAGATGGGTTGGTCTCAACATTTAAAGTGTACCTCAACCTTGCCATGACCTTCATCACTACTACTCACAACTCTAGGTTCATCTCTAAGACTTTCTCTAGACGTGGCAGCTGTTGAAGAATGATCAGGCTGCTGATCATCACTAATAACTTTATAAGATCCTAAAACCCTTTCTTCATCATCAGGATTTACATCTTTATCACTTTTGGAATCAACAAAAGTTAATGTTTCATAACAATCAAAAAATTTTAACTGATTCAACTCAGTATTTTTTAAAAACTCTTCTTCAATAACAACTTTAGACTTGAAAGGATATATTGTTTCATAAAACTTGACATCACGCGAATAGATTTCAACTTTAGCATCCAAACTCCACAACTTATACCCTTTCTTTAAGTTCGAATAACCAATTAAAACACATTTGTTTGCCCTATAAGAAAACTTATCTGAATCATTTAAAACTGTTCCAAAACACAAACACCCGAAATTCCTTTAGTGACTCAGAGAGGGTCTAAAACCATGAACTAACTCATACGGACTTTTACCTAACAGCACAGATGAACGAATCCTGTTAATTAGATAAACTGCAGTCAACACACAATCAGACCAAAAACGTAAAGGTAATCCCCTTGAAACAACAATGACCTAGCCATGTTTAACAAGTGTTGATGTTTCCTTTCGACTACACCATTCTACTGTGGTGTATAAGCACAAGAGGTTTGATGAAGAATTCCTTTGGATTTACAAAAACTAGTCATTTGAGAATTAACAAATTCTGTTCCGTTATCACTTCTAAAACACTTTATTCTAGTTTTAAATTGTGTTTGTAAAAGTTCATAAAAACCAGCGATGTTTTCAAACACTTCACTTTTATTTTTTAACATATAACACCACCCGTCCTAGAATAGTCATCAATTAACATTTAAAACCATCTCGACTTACAACTCTGTACAAACCCCAAACATCTAAATGAACCAATTCACCTATACCCTTTGTTTTACGTTCACTCAAAGGAAAAGGAATTCTAACTTGCTTAGCCCGATGACACACTTCACACGTTACATCTTCAACCAAACCAATATGTAGACTATCTTTTAAAATGGCGAGGACTTGTTTAGAGGGATGACCCAACCTACTATGCCACAAATTAACATTACTAAAACTGTTAAAACACAAATTCGCACAATTACCATTTCTATTAACAAAGAACAATCCGTTATGTTGCCTACCAATCACCAGGGTTTTCCTTGATCTCAAAACCTAAATATAACAATTATTTCATCAAATAACACATACAACTTATTATCTTTTGCTAGCTTATGTACTGAAATCAGGTTAACTGAATAATCAGGAACATAGAAAACATCAAACAATATAAACCCAGTAGCTAGATTTTATATTTCCTATTTAGTTACTTTAGCACTTGTTCTGTTTGGATTAGCAACTTTCAAGTCATACTCAGAAAATATACACAGTCATACATGTCCTTATCACTCATAACCATATGTTGGTTAGCACCCAATCAATTACCCAATTGTAACTAAATTCGTAACTGACAACACTAGAACAATTTACATAACTGCTATACTCATTATTAAACACAGAATTGTTCTCAACTTTAATAGACTTACCCCCATATTTGAATTGGATCCAGCAGACTCTGAACTATTTTTCTCTTTATCATTCACCAAACTAAGCAGTTTGGAAATCTGTTCAGAAGTAAATGTCATAGTAGAAGTAGAAGACACATTTGATCTTCCATTATTAAAACTGTTATTACCAGAATACCCTTATTACCAAATCTTCTTTTAAAACCTGGAGGATAACCTATTATTTCAAAACACCTATCCACAGTGTCTCCTAACATGTGACAATTAGTACACTTTAAACTTGAATTAGAACTTTTAAAAACTCTCCGTTTAGGATCAAAAGGCTGGTTTGACTTTGACACAAAAGAAACATGTTGACCCTTGACCCATTACTAGCCAACCTATGTGACTCTTCCCTGGAAATGATTGAAAAACAACTTTAACAGAAGGGAATGGTTCCCTAGTTAACAACGTTGTTCTAACAGGTTGATATATATCATCTAATCCCATTAAAAACTGCATTAGTTTTATTAAGGTGGAAAAATCATTGTAATCTTTTGCTGCATCACATGAACATGTGGGTAAATGCAGCATGGCATCAAATTGTTTTCACATTGTGGTTAATCTATTATAGTAATCAGCAACAGTACTACCATTTTGAGTGATACTATTTATTTTTTTTATACAAATCATACACAACTGAACCATCAACTTTGTCATAAGTCTCTTTCAAATCATTCCAGACCTCAGAAGCAAATTTAGAAAGACTTGCCCTAAAAATAATCTTCTGAAATAGAATTTAACAGCCAAGTAAAAACCACAGAATTACATCGATCTCATTGACCAGCCAACACATCATTATCTTTTTGCTTTACACATTTACCATCAATAAACCCATACTTATTCTTAAGCTTCCAATGCTAGTTTCATAGTATTTGACCACACAGTATAATTCTCAGTTCCTTTTAACTTGACATTAACAATTGTTAAAGCACTCGAATCACTAGGATGTAAATATAAAGGATCTCCAATATCCAACTTACTAATAAGTGTCACAGAAGAACTAGCAGTATCACCCATACCAACAAACAGACAACAAGAAACAAAAAATACAAAGCAAACAACAACAATCAACAAATCAAACAAATAACACAAGATAAATGCAACTTCTACACACACAGACTCGATCAAGTGCCGGTCTGACTACCCCGGTAACAGCAATGCCTAGACACAACAATGTAGTGAATATTAAAAAAAATAGAGAATAGAAAGATCTCATAACTTTGCTTATTACTCCGTTAAGCCTTCTCCAAGCAGATTGACTTGTAACCTTCTATGGTTACCAACTCAGATCTGAAGACCAGGGCAGACAGAACAAAGAAACTGGTTGGTTTGCTCTGAACCCTTAGGGTTACAAAGACCAACACAGTGTACCAAACAACCACCGAACCCTAACTAGGGTTTCCCAAAGATCCAGATCCCAAACTACAGTGTCCTTTTTGAAGAAGAAACAACAGGTCTCCGGTTAATCTTCACAACATCATCCGAAAAACTTTAGATCTGTTCAGAAGTAACCAGATCTATACCTGCACATACTCCAAGAAACAATCAAAAAATTCTATGACATAATATCTTTTAAAGAAACAACAAATAGGTAGATCAACACTATACAAAACAACGGATACTTCCAGAATCGACCACAAGAGCCAACTAAGGCTCTGATACCATGTAGAAAAAGACGATTCTGAAAGATATACCACAAACACACAAAAATAGCGACAGAAAACGTGACAAAATCTTGTTTATCCAACCCAAAGAGATTACCCCAGAACCTGAGATCTCACAAATAGTAAGACCTCTGAAACTTACAGTATATAGAGTTACAGACAAGATGATCAAACGCTATTGATCATCAACAACAACTTTCATCAACCTCTCTTAACAAACAAGAGGTTACAACAAGATGAACACAACAAACCCTAACAAGATACTGTGCGTGTAACAAGATCTGACTGAACAAAAATGAATGATTAAGAAGCTTCTGGCATACCTCAAACTTATATAGGCCAGTAGATGAAAGTTACATCAAAGCCCTCCAAATATAACAAAATAGAACTGCAGCTCCACAAAATATACTTCACACCCTGAAGAATACACAATAAATAAAGAGAACCACAACATAACAATTGAATGATATTAAGATTGTATCATACCTTTTTAACACCACAAAAATAATCAGAAAACAAAAACATAGGCAGGAATTAGTTAGCATGTTACAGATTCTAACTCATATGAAGATTAAAATTTGGATGTAAATATTCTTTCTAGCTTCCTAGTGAAGGGTATCCAGATGCAGGTACTATAGTGGAAATGAGTAAACAAAATGGGGAGGTAGTTATATTTTACCCAATTGTATTAACTGATCTGAACATGCAATATATTCTTTCTATATGAATTTATAAAATGTATAATTATCATTTATGATGCAATGAGTATGTGTAGTCTCTTTCAAGGTCTCTAGCAAATTCCCATGTCTATGATGCATTATTGAAGGCTCATGACAAAATCATGGCCTTTGATCTCTCCTCACAATGGCCATCTGTCACATACTGGAAACTTCTGTGATGACCTATTAAAAGAACCAACCAAAACTTTAACTTTTATAAGTTTAATAAAACAATTTTGGTTAATTAATACGTTGATGTTAGTTTCCTGCAACTTCATTGTGATCTTTTACTTGCATTTATGTGTTTTTTATCCATGTAGTTTTGGGATAATGAATACTTATTGGGCATCTTTGCTTACATATTACATCAATTATATTGTTATTACTATTGTTAGGTAATTTAGTTTTATACTTCCCGTCCTATCTCAAACTGATACAAAGAAGATATCCATATTTTCGAGACTATGCTTGCAAGTTAAATGAGAGCACCGGCTGTATATATTATGACCAGGTACATCTAACTTTTTATCATTTTAAATTGTATAAAACTTATTGGACATATATGATTTGTATTTATGAAATTGCAGTCAGTGAAAAGTATCACACTCTTCAGACCAAAACTGATAGTTTGCTGGTGTAAGTGCTTATGCTCGTTTATATGACTGACTATGCACGTATTCGCAAGGTATGTACTATTGAATCGGAGTGTTAATGATGTTATGACCATGGTAAGTTTTATATGCTTACATTCACCTAAGGATTCACGCTATCCACATGTGCAACAGGTTTGTGACAAACACCGATTGCAGTTGCATTGAAACAAGTAGCAATGCTTTCAAGATTTCACATAAAACTTTTTACATTTTTAGTATAAGTTCAAAACAATTCTTCCAAAGTATAATAAATCTTTGTTTGTCCTTATATATTCTCTTATATGTGTTGAATATAGTTATTACTTATGGGCCCTATAACTCTAAACATATGCCAAGTTATATGCTTTTTTTAAGCTGGGCCCTATTCAAGTATGAGTTTGTTAACTCTTGGATCAACTCCGGATCATGTATATTATGTGATACAGTTTATTCTGAATAATAATCATGGTGCTGGTTTTGTGGCTGCTATTTTAATTGGGCTCACTCTTTTAATTTGTTAAAAACTTTTGGAGGATTACCCGCAGGACAGGTCATGGGTTGAAAAATGGACCGATATAGGCCCGGACTGGTTTTGCCTTGTGCGGTTCCAGTCAGGCTTCTGTTCTGTCGGTTTTCGTAATTGGATTGAGACGAAGATTTTGTTCGGCAAAGGCTGGTGTACTGCTGAGTGGTTACATTTTGGTCATTAGTTTGTTGTTGTAGTCACCAATATGTAGGATTAAACACATACACACATGGTTACAAAATACTGAATGTTATAGATTAGCATGTATGGTTAGAAAATACAAAATGTTAATAGATTAGAATGTAGATGAATGTTATTTCTTAAAATGATTAAAGAATAAAGTCTTAGAAAAGTTTACATAAAGACTTCTCAAATTGGTAGGTGCTTTTAAAAAAATAAGGATTAAAATAAATAACGTTATGTTGAGAACTTCACCCACAATCACAATCTAAATCTTTTTTGAAATTGTTTTAATTTACTGTATTTTTTAGGAATAAAAGATTATGAAAAATAACACATCAATAAGGTAAATAACATTACATATAATTGCAATCCAATGTGTGACACACAGGCATAAGCGAAAATATTAAACAAGAGAGAAATACTATTCCAAGAGAAAAAAAATTATGTTAGTGAATGTATAAAGCATTACATAGAACTCCCCTTATACGAGAAATTTAGAATATGTTTATCAAATTGAGAACTACGAAAATAAATTGAAAATTAAGAAATTATATGACCACTAATAAATTGTATTAGTTGTAAATGAGGGTTTTAATGGCGGATTCAAAAATTATTTGTTGGGGATGCGGATAAGACGTTCAATCATATTTTCAAAGGATGCAGTCTGGTTTTTTTTGCCTAAAATATACATTAAATTTTTTTTTCAAGGGTTGTGGCCGCCCACCAACGAGTGTGGATAGGTCTGCCACTAGAGAGTTCATTGAATTATTTAAAATCGATCTGAAATATATTGTCGTTTTTACACACATCTATCGAACTTCCACCAATCCAGAAAATGACTTCGTTGATATTTTGAATTAATGTGAAATTATCTTGTGAAAGTGGTGAAGGTTAGCCAAAATTTTATTAAAATTTATTTCACAACAAAGTTGAGTTGCGAAGCGTCTCTATAAATTAGTATAGTAGTGCTAGATATCTAATATAATATAATTGATTAAAAATACAAAGCTTATAGCTAGATCGTCAATATACTTCACTCCTTTAGATAAAGAGTCACTCAAATCGTGATTAGATTAAATGTTTTTAGCGTGTTCAAGATATAATCAGTGGTTAGATTAAATGTTTTTAGTGTGTCCAGGCTATAGTCAAAAATCTATAGTCAAAATCATTGAGACAAATAAATATATATTAGTTGTGTTTGTGTCTATCAATTTAACACTTCCATCCCAACACAATTGTCACCCTATTTAAAAACACATTATTATCTTCTTTTGCTGAACGGCCAACAAATACTATTCAAGTTCAGTCATTCAGGTAAATCATTGACGAAAGGTCATCCACGCTCTACGAACACAGATAACACTGGTGACCAGTCTTGCCTACTATTTCAGGGAAATCCACCGTCTGAAGACTCACTTGAAGCAAATTGCAAGAAATTAATGTAGTTATAACCAAAGGTTTTGGGTGTAAGTTAATTTTGCAAAAGCGGAAGGGTCTTGTTCAAAATAAATCTCCCTTTTGACGAACTCTGACCAGCAATACCCCCATCAAATGTTTGCTTTCAAATCCGTTGCTTGAATCACACAACTCACACGAATACGCAATCATCATCACCGATTCATCTGCAGAAGACCTAAATCAAGAACTCCGAATCAACATCCACACAAATGGCTCGAGCAGGTGGAATAACAAATGCAGTAAACGTAGGGATAGCAGTTCAAGCCGATTGGGAGAATCGAGAATTCATTTCTCACATCTCTCTCAACGTTCGTCAACTCTTTGACTTCCTCGTTCAATTCGGTATATTCTCACTCGATCTCCATGTTTTCTGTTACTTAATTGGAGTTCAATATATAGTTTTGATTGTGATTTATATTACGAATTTGCGTCGAAGATTGTAGGATTTGTGTAAATTATGCACTTAAAGCAGAACATATTGGAAGGATTGCGAATGTTACTGATTGATGTTAGGTTTTCGTTTAGGAGATAATTACTTAGGTTGATTTTTATGATTTTATAATGAATTTTTTAACAATTCTATCTACTAACAAAAATAGAGATTGAAGATTATAGAGATCTCCATAATTAGGGTAACATTTATAGAGCTACTAGTCTGGGCCTTCATTTGAATTCGATTACTATGCGAGCTTACATTATGTGACGTAGTGATGATTTTATTGGTTGTAAGATGTAACAACTTAAGTTAGGGTTTGGCGTCTTATATGCAAATTGGCAGTGACGTACACTGAAGCTTGTATCAAGTATGCTATGCAGCAATATATCAGTAGATCTTGACACTCTTAAGAGAATTTACAACTTATTTTTTGAGTCATCTGTTTCGAAAATAAATTAGAATTAAATGATAGGAAAAGGTTCAATACATAGTCTCCTAAAAATAAGAAGTCGTAGGAAGGGTATCAAACAGACTCCGATTGAACTCATTCTAGTAGCATTGGAACTGTTTCGTCAAATTATATGATCTTAGATTTTAGGTTTTCGCTTTTGGATTTTTAGGTTGTAGATTTTAGAGTTTTGTTTAGATTTGGCATTGTGTTTTTTTCGTCATCGTGTCTTTTCTGCGATTCATTGTGTCTTTTTTCTTCTGCATTGTGTTATATTTTGCGATGCATTGTGTCTTGTACGGACCCTTCCTAGATTTTGGAGACTTTGTAGGATAACTTTACCCTTAAATGATATCATCACTTGATATGTTTAGGGCACCAAACAGTTATGCATTTCCTAGATTTGACGACAAGTATTGTAGAATGGTTGTTTTTTACATGCTTAATGTCTTGTAGGGATGCTAGAAGTTTAAGTTGAATTGCTTTTGTGTATTTACAAAAGGTATTTTGTCTTTCAGAGGCAACAACAAAGAGCAAACTGGCATCTCTGAATGAGAAACTTGATACGCTAGAGCGTCGTCTAGAATTGCTTGAAGTACAAGTTAGTACTGCTACAGCCAATCCGAATTTATTCAAGACTTGATCCTACTAGATTATTGACATTGAAAAAAAGAAAAAAAAAATCTAAGGCCTACATACAAAAGCCTGTCTTTCATACTGTGAGCTGTTTAGTTTGTTTAAATTCCGTGTGATAAAGATTGTTTGCCTACTTTTCATATATTTATATATGTAGTTCGTTTGTGCATTTTGTTATTGGAAGAGTTCCCTTCTCTTTGTTTTCATATCACCATATTTCTTGATGAAGATTTGACTACCTTGTTGTGTCTTCATGGTTATCACTGACTCAAATGAACACTTAGAAAATATGTAAATATAATTCTAAGTCTTACCTTTTTGAGTTGTCTGATTGTTTATACAAAACATCCATACATTGCATCAGATTTATTTTTGTTTAATATAGATCATTACTTTTTAGTTTTTACTGCTTTATTAAGGACCCTTAAAAGTTTTACTTGCTTAGACCAGTTTTAACATTTATTTTAAGCTCGAGTTATGATGTTTAATCCTTTCAATCCCAATGTATTTGTCATACTTATCCGCTTTTTGTAAACAGTCTTGTCATAGTTGCTATATTAAATCATGAACTCCATTTTTTGCTTTTCACTATCATATCCGCAACATAAAGTCTTACAACATAAAAATATAAATACATTCCAAATATGCCCTCTGATTAAATTTACTAGATTGGAATCAACTGAAAAGTAAACATATTTACTTAATATCATACATCACGTGCTACATTAAGACACCAGGTTATCTTGGTTGCGGAAGAGCAGGTTGTGAAAGAAGAGATGAAGGTTCTGACAGAGTTGGAGTCGGTAAAGGTAAAGTAACGATCGGTCTGTCAATGGAAAACCGATTAGATCCCCCGAAGCTATCCATTGATCTCAGGTATTCAGATGCGTTATTTTCAATAATTAAAGCATCTTCTAGTTCGCGAACAATGTCTATCATAGATGGCCTATAAGCTGAAAACGGCTCGATACATGCTAATGCTACTTCCACAACTCTCCACATAGCTTCCGTATGATACCCTCCTTTTATACTCGGATCCACTAGTTCCTCTATTCGTGAATTCCTTATATAAGGTTTTGCCTACATAATAAATGGAAGCTATAATCTTGAGTAAAATGCCATTTTCATCCCTAAGGTTTGGCCAGTTTTGCGACTTCCATCCAAAGGTTTGTTTTTCCGCATCCAGATCCAAAAGGTTTGAAATCTCGTCATTTTCATCCAGCTCATTAACTCCATCCATTTTTCTCCATTAAATAAGGGATATTTCCGTCTTTTTTGTTAACTTAAAGGGCCTTCGGTCTTTTTCAGGGGTATTCGGTCTTTCTACATAAGGTGAAAAAGACCAAATTGCCCTTTAAGTTAACAAAAAAAGACAGAAATACCCCTGACTTAATGAGAAAAATGGATGGAGTTGATGAGCCAGATGAAAATGGTAAGATTTCAAACCTTTTGGATTATGCGGAAAAACAAACCTTTGGACGAAAGTTGCAAGACTGGCCAAACCACAGAGACGAGAATGACATTTTACTCTATATCTTCTACATAGTTATTATTGATTTCGGATTAGAATTGAAGCATTTAGCATACCCATTCAACTAAGCTCCACTCATTTCGCGGTCGGTGTATATTAAGAGGCTCCCGACCAGTGATGATTTCAAGTAGCACAACTCCGTAGCTAAAGACATCACTCTTGGCAGACAAATGTTGGGTTGAATAATACCTGCAGATCGAAAAACTTTAGTTTGTTACTGTCTAAAATTGATTATTTGTATTTGGGATTGAAAAGGTTATACAGATACTTACTCTGGATCCAAATAACCAGCTGTTCCCTTTACTTCTAGGGAGGCGTTGCTATCACCTTCTTGAGGTGCGTATTTTGAAAAACCGAAGTCTGCCACCTTGGGACACATGCTATCGTCTAGGAGTATGTTACTTGATTTCACATCCCTGTGTATGACAGAACGTCCCGAGAATGTATGAAGATAGCTTAAACCTGGAGCATGAAACTGTGCATTAGCGATAATTATTTATATATATTTTTTGTTGAAGTTACTATCAAACTTGGATATGTTTAATGGCACCCTAATATTGCTGATTGTTTTGATTTATTTTGAAGCTGTATTCTATATTATGTTAGATGTTTTAGTGCAGAAGGTAGTTTAGTCCAATAATGTTCTGTCTACACATAAATGTTAATTAGTACATTCAGACATAATATAAGGTTAACATACCTCGAGCAGATCCTAAAGCTATTGAAAGTCTGGTCGGCCAGTCTAGAGCTCTTCGTTTAGATGCTTCACCTTTTTTAAGACACAATGAAACCGTTAAGAACAATACTCCTTTTGTCTCACTTTTACGTCCACAAACAAAAGGAATCTATTTTAAGATCGTTGCATTTCATACGAATTTAAGTTGATAGGCTGTTATTTTTACCCTTTTATCTAAAACACCATAATATAATGAAGATGAGCTGAAAAAAAAATCACATTTGTGAAAGACGTACCATAAAGACGATCTTGTAGGGACCCGTTAGACATAAATGGGTAAACAAGAATTTGTTGATCATTTTCACAGCAAAAACCAAGAAGTGGCACCAAGTTTTCATGCCGAATAGCTGATAAAAGTGTCAACTGTAGACAATGCTGTCAATATCTATATCTACATTCATATCATATTGCCAAAAAAGGATAAATTATTTCACCTCATTGTTAAATTCACGGGTTCCCTGTGTTGAAGTTGCTGACCGGACCTTTACAGCTACTTCTTGACCATCTGGTAGTGTCCCACGGTAAACAGATCCGAACCCTCCTTCACCTATTAATGTTTTATAATGTTGTATCGCGCTTTCTATCTGGTCAAGAGTAAAATTTTCTATGGATATCTCCTTTAAACTAATATCATCCTTACTACTAGGTATTGCATAAATTGCATCTGCATTTTAAGTTCGTTACATAGAAATACACTTAATATTTCGAAAGAAATATAAATCCTCGAACTCGAAATAAAACATCAACTATACTCACTCTTGGTCATTGCATTTCTTTTTCCTTCTGATCTTTTGTTGACCATTCTCTGTTTCTTGTAAACGCAAATGCAAATGGTATTCCCATAACTAAAACGACAGCACCTGCGATTGCTGCTTTATAAACACCGTGTGCTGGGTGTGATGATTTCTCTCTTCTGCACATTCCGTTGCTAAAACCAGAACAATTATAAGTTTTGTATAACATTTATGCACATTTATAAAATTAAAGTTCTTACTCTGTAGCGAGCCTGGATGAATTTCGACTTGTAGGAAGCTCTTTGTTGAAAACCTCATTGCAGCCATAGTATCTAGACGTATTACGTAAATACCAACACTTATATTGGTCTCTTTTTTTTCTTTTATATTTCATTTAACGTTATAGTTTGCATGGAACTGAACAGAGAACTCACAGTTGTGTTAAGTGTGGAAGCGAGGTGAGTGAGTCGAAGATCCGTCCCATGAAGTTATTGTTTCGTAGGTCCCTACCATATTGTTATTAATAATATTTCATGTTTCTGTTACTTAAAACACTGATTAATTAATAATATTTAATAACTGCTAAATATAGATTTGAAAGGAAGAAGGATACATTGAAGTGAGAACTGAAGAAGATGGGAATACTGGAATGCTGTTGGTGAACTGGTTATTGCTAACATTCCTGTAGTTGACAATCAAGAGGTAAGCAATTAATGTGTTTGAATTTTAGGTTTTTTATTATTTTGACGAAAAGAAATTAGCATATCTTACAGTTCCTTAAGATGAGTCAGCATAGTGATGCCCTGTGCAAGTGGTCCTTTAAATTTTCCATCGGATAAATCCCTGCAAAATATATGTAGTTATTTTTTATCCATGCTATTATGGTATCTAGGGGTGTGCAAACCTTATTTGTTAACCGAAAGTAACCGATAACGGAACCGTCACCGAACTGAATGAACCGATAACTGAGATTAAGTGACAGTTATGGTTAAGGCTATTTGATCAACCGATTAATTGGTTATGGTTATGGTTATGATTAAGGGTTTCTCATAACCGAACCGAACCGCAAAAAACTAAGACATGCTTTTAAAATATATCTACATGTAGAATATACATGTTCAAGGAATCAAACTCTTTATATACATAAGAAAAGCATATAGACAAGGTTTTTTATACATTATAATTAGTTTTAAAAGGTTTATAAAATAATCATCATATAAATAATTACTTTAAAAAAGTCTATAAATAATCATCATATAAATAATTAGTTTTATAAGGTTTAAAAAGTAATCATTACATAAAATTTAACTTATTTTATGCATGTTTATTTATATCTTTATTTTATTTGTAAATACAATTGTAACTAAGACAATACTAGCTTAATATGTTAGCAATAAACATTAAGCATGATCGCTATAAATATGTATTATTTGGTTCAAAATTACAAGTCAAAAGTAACACAGGAATGATGGATAATTATACATTTATTACTAAATGAGAGTGTTGATGAAACCAAATAATACAACGAGGCCTAGGTGATTTAGTCATGTGTCATTGTGTATAAATTCCAATGTTTGTTTTAAAGTGCATGACACTGCTACTTTTTTTTTTTGAAGTAGCTTTCTTGTTTTGTCACATTTCTTTTTCTATGTTCGTTTAGTTAACCTAGCTTGGTTATTTAACCGAAATTAACCGAAACCAAACCAACTGAACTTCATAACCAATTAACCGAAACCGAAGTTCAGTTACAATTAGGGTTAAGGAAATTCCATAACCAAAGCTAGCGGTTATGGTTATGGTTACGGTTAAAGGTAAAAACCAAACCCAACCGCAGTTTGCACACCCCTAGGTATCTTATAATCTTAAAAACTTACAGCTTTGTTATGACCGTATTTCCATTCGACTTGTTACACGTCACCCCATGCCAGCTGTGGGGGAGACACGGGTCACCTGTCCAACTTTCTAATACTTCATTATCGTTGGTTCTCCACCAACAGCTCGTTTTTTTATGATCAAAATCACATCCACTGCAGGAAATTACCAAAACTGATTAATGAACTAGTTCTCATGTTAAGGGTATATACCATATAAAGCAGGCATGAGTAAAATGTATTTATGTTACCATCTTTTTGATCGGTGGCTTGAAGTAATGGGCGGACTTGCAAAATTTCATAAGCGTTGCAAATTGGACCCCACCGAGATCCATTAGCTTTTGTTATAGTCAAATTAAGAAATTGGTTTGCTGTGAAGTTTATAGAAGCGGCCTTGTAGCTCGAACCACCAGATATTATATCAATATTCATCCTTTTTTTATCATTGATGTAAATGTCAAACACTCGTTGCCCAATTTGCACAGATTCGTCGAGTTCCAGGAAATAAAGATTAAGAATATAATCGTTGTACCCCGACTGAAAATCATGCTGAAATTCTAAACGATCTGAATGTGTTCGAGCTGTTTGTAGCACCGTAATAGGAGGGAATGTATTTGTGCCATTTGGACCGATGATATTTCTGTTTTCCAGTGATGTGGAATTGCCATTTTGGTTCAAATCTGAATCGGGTTTCCAGATTCGATCATACGGATCTTGTGGGTACCTGAAATTGCATATTTAACATTACAAGGACATGTAGGTAATTTTTACTATTTTTCGCTCCTAAAGTTATAGGAACATACCTGATTTCTCCATTTGCATTCCCAACATCAACTCTATGCACAAGTTTGAGGATTGTTGAAGAATCACCATAATTCAAATCCAACTGTCGTAATTCGATCTTGGAAACGTAAGGATTTCCTTGTGTTGGTAATAAACACAAGTTGATATAGTCATTAGTAGCTCTTACATACCCTCGATTTCGGTTTCATCCATTGAGTTAACGCGGCCTATTGGTGTAATACCAATTGAAACGTCAAAAACTGTCCCTGTTGGTGATGTATTAATATCTTCATAAGGGAATGTGCCCCTAATCAGATAATTCTGACCCTTTTTTGTTGGTAATTCATAACACCATTTTGTACCGTATTTTGAGTTGAAGAATCGAGCATGTTCATACGTTGTACCATTTTGTAATGGTCTCACTATGTCTTGACATTGTCTGTTGTCGGAGAACCATTTATCATCTGGGATCCATGTTAGATTGTTGTTTGGATCGGTGAATATGTAATCAGCACAACAGTGTATGCTTACAAAATCTGCATAAATTTTATAGTTTAGTGTTAAATAGAGTCATGGGCTAATATCAACTTACTTAAATAGCATAATTGAAGATATCCTGTGTAATATTTTTAAATTGTTAGTGCATTTTGGTGTGTCTGTCGCTAATCGAATAGGCTAGAAGAGTTGTGTGCTGAATAGGCTAGGAAGTGTCTAGTGATTGAGACTCAATCGTTTGGGAATGTAAACAATTATGGGGTTAAATGACTAGACTCAATCACTAGAATGAGTTCCTAGTGATTGAGCTAATCGCCTATATAAAGGCCTAACCCCAATTATCTCATAACGTTGAGCGTCATAACCTTTGGTTCAGAGTGATTTAGCGTGTGTGTTTGGGAGGAGATCACAGCTTAAATGTTGATGTAAACTCTTTCTGTATTAATTAAATCTGTCGGTTCGTTAATGTTTATCTACTGAATTAGTTTATCTATCTTAAACATACTTTATATATCAAATTCAATCCAGATTATCGATCCTAGCAGTGGTATACTTGATCATATAATATCTTTCAACCTTTGATCAAGATTATTAGTTTTCTAATCTACTTTTGTTTGACCAAATCTCCTTATCTGCCAAGATCAAGTCTTTGCACTAGTTCTGATGTATACTTGATCAATATTATCATACATATGATCTGCATATCATTTATGAAATATGGGAATTATTATTCTTAATTTTTTATTTATAATTCTCTAATATGATATGACATTGATATTAAAGGAATTTAGTGATAATTAACCATACCTTCTTGTGAACAAGTTGGTTGGATAGCTATGAAGATGCATAGAACAATACAACATGAGACCAATCTTGAATTCTTGCAATTCAGTCCTTCCATTATCCTCTTATTATCAATTTAGGTCTCCCCATCTGGTGATCAAATTCATAACTCCAGAATTAATATTTTCACCTTGCCTTGATAAACAAAAATCTTGCTTCCGGACCACGAATTCGATCCATTATTTGCCTCTCAGAATTCTCACAAACTGTTGGCTGATTGAGGTTCCTTCATATCTTAGATCAAAAGCCGAAAAGGAAAAAAAAGTGTGATTTTCAACTTCAAAAATTTGTGAGAAACCCTTTTGACTTTGTCAATAAAGGATGAATCTCTGAGGACAGACTAGCATAAAACAATAGGGTTCTTGAAGGCAGAAGGTATTGATAGAATAGGGTTTTGACTTTCTGATTTGAAGGATTGCAGATGCCTTAAACAGAAGATGAGAGGGAAATGCATGATTTAGAATAATTTAACATAAATTTCTCAATCAATTTGCTTAATTTTTCCAGGTTATTTTCATATTTTTTAATTAGGATTAGTTAGTTTTAGTGATGAAGGTGGGCATTGTTTATGTTAAACTAATGTTTAATGATTAAATTAACTAGCGTAAGGTTAAGGCGGATTAATCCTTCGTCTTGGTGGATCTTCCGTCTCTCCCCTTGTCTGATACCTTGGAGTCCAACATCATTAGATCTTTGTTTATTAGAAAAAAAATGCTCATCGATTTTCAAACACCAATCATCTCTCTCCAACTAGACACCCATAACTACCAGTTGCTATTTAGGATTCTTGCATATGTGGGACCTATTTGTATAGTTGTATGTAAGCAATACAAGATGAAAACGGACCCTGTGACGAGTTAAAATGTTTGACAGGTCGATTTCGCTCAAGACAAGAAAATCGAGTAGCTGTAAGATAGTGAAATCCCAGTTAAGTTAGTACTGTCTCTTTGATATTTCATTAACATTAATTTACCACATGTCACAACATAAACATGAAAATATAAGTCATTTGTGGTTTTGAGTTTGATATCCAATATATATGCTTTGAATGTCAACTGAAGCATATATTATTGTGATAGCTGATAACAAAATAAAATTTTGGTGAGGTAGGGTTTTGTATGGATGATTAAAATCTTAGTTATAATAACTTAGGAGAACATAAGTTTGTTTCTCACTTTTATTCTGTTGCCTATTGAGAATATGCTACCTAAGGTGCATATAAATTATTTGGGTTGTAACAATAAGATTCTTCTAGAGT
Source organism: Scalesia atractyloides (assembly GCA_947069175.1). NCBI lineage: Eukaryota > Viridiplantae > Streptophyta > Magnoliopsida > Asterales > Asteraceae > Scalesia > Scalesia atractyloides. The sequence goes on from CAMTDV010000023.1 coordinate 17,870,776, forward strand.
TGCAGCCAATCATAACAAGCCAAGTAAAATGAATAATTAAATATATAAAAGGGAAGGTTTAAACAAGAATCAAGAACTCTTGGAACTAAGTTATTTTTGATAATTAATAATTGAGATATATATATATATATATATAGGATTAGGTTCAAAAGTGAACACAAGTGTATTTGCGAACTGAACGAACTAATTCTAGCCTTACACATATGTAAATCAATGACCAAGATTTGATGATGAAATACACTAATGTATTTTACGATTTGATGATGAAATCCTGGCCTTACATGTGTGTAAATCAATGGCTAGGATTAGTTCACTCAGTTCGCAAATATACTGGTGTTCACTCTAGAACCCTATATATATATATTATATATATATATATTCTTATGATCCTGTAAAAAGGATATTTTTCGTGAGAAGTGTGAGAAGGCATAGAAATTGAAATGTAGGCATCGTGTTTTAGACTTGGGCATAATGTTTTGGGTTGTTTTGACAAGAAAAAAATCAAACATAACAATTTAAGACAGTACAATGAATTCTAGGCTTAAAACTTAAACTTAAAACTCATGTCAAAAACGTTAAGTAATGTGTTTAAAGTGTTAATCAGTGTGTTTTAAATTTCATGCCCATAATACTTTGCATTATGTTTTAAATTGTTATGTTTGGTGTTTTTCTTGCCAAAACAACTCAAACCATCATGTCTAAGTTCAAAACATGATGTCTTCATGTCAATTTCTATGTCTTCTAAAAAAAAATCTTTTTAGAGGAACCTCACAAGATTAAATGATTTTTTTTCTCACTAAATAATTAGTAAGATATTTAGGTGGCCTGTGGGTGTATGTTAGTTGAAACAAATTCAAAAGGTTACTTTTAAAGAGTGCGGCTTGTTTATGGATTTAAATGAAATTCAATCCGAAGAATTTCGTTCTTGATGTGTTTGGTTCTAGAATCTGTTAAGAGTTGGGATTTGAATGACTAAACTCCATTCTTAACATGTTTGGTTGATAAATGAATTGAAATTTGAATTAGTTTACTCACATTTCTTCATGTAAACAAATTTAACATTCACAAGGAATAATCAAATGAATTAAAAAGTCCGATCACCATCCATGCTGTCAGGCCGTCCTCACTATCGCCATTGTTTCCGCCACTCCATCCCCAACTGCCACCAACTAGCCTAACCCAGCGCGAACTAAGTGCCTCTTAAAAGTGCGGATGCAATGAACGTTTAGGTTTTTAGAAGTCCATGTTTTAAGTATGGCTATAAATATAGTGATTAGTTAAGGCATAAATGTCCCTCTTCTTCTTTCTAGGAATATAGGCATGTATAACAATTTTGGTAAACTTTTTCAGCAAATATGCTCATCTAAAATATTCATTGAAGAAATGACAACCGATATGCATATATCTGCACTAAAAGAATCCAGACAACAATATAATATCCACGATATGCGTATATGCATGTAAAGAAAACCACATAGATACGTACATATGACCCTTATACATTGGTGCCACATGTGTATTAAAAACCAGTTGTATATATATTATTTTGTACATAATAAAAAAAGGCACATGGGCAACGCGGATGGGGCCAACTAACAGGAGTAGCAGTAGTGCTAGGGCACAAGGACAACGCTGATGGTGAAGGGAATATGCTTGAGTGAGCAGACGTGAGGCTCGTCGCTGATACACAATTGAGAGACGGAAGGGTTGCATGGGTGGAGAGGAACCGTAAGAAGTTATACAAGTATAAAAACCGTAAAAACTAATATGGGCAACACTTTTCAAATGCTTTTATGAAGTATGAATCCAGATACATTCAAAACCCACCTTTGCATTTAAAATATGTAGCACAATTTTTTTTTTACGGTTTATACTTATGTTTATTAATCTCCTCAATAGTATTACTATATGAGTAACTAATATGTCACTCTTGATTTGTCAATAATCACATAACCCAAGAACTTAGATGAGTTCCCTCATGGGTCATCTACTTAGTTATATATTTTATATTATTTTTTTAATTTTTACTTATATTGAATATCTAATTGTGAGGTTCATGGTGTCTAATCCGATTGTGAAGCTCATAGGCTTCATGTCATTGATCACCGTCTCATGACGTATGTTATGACGCAACTTAAACAGAATTATGTTTGTATCACTGCTTTCATGATTTGCCGTATGCCGTATGATAAAGACAGCAAAAAATGGTGATTAAACAACCTTCTTGCATTGAACTTTGTCAACATGAAGAGAATAACCAACATACATTTCTAATGAAAACACTCCAATCCAACCATCATACCTTTCTAACAACTTCCGTCATGTTATCAAAATTAGGCTAAACGTATTATTGGTGTTCATATGTCCTCGTCTTTTGTGATGTTAAAAACTTATGGATGTTGTTATGCCTTACTAATTTAGCGATTGATATAAAAAAACAGACGGGTATGTGTGTTTGTCATTCTAAAATATATAACTAGAAGACTTGCCATTCAAGGTACTCAACTGGACAAGACTAGTTGTGTAGGTTGTGCCAGTTGATGGGCCGATTCAATTCTAACAACAATACATATACATTATGTGTACATGCAATTGAGCAAGTTTTTATCTATATACCTAGGGCCGGCAATTTTAGACACGGACACGAAACGACCTTAATAGGTTCGTGTTTGATCTTAAAAGGTTTCGTATCTAAAACAGGTCGACACAATAAGACATGTTAGTTTTCGAATCGTGTTCGTGTTTACCTATTTCATGTTCATGTCTTAACGTGTCCGTGTCTTAACAAGTCGTATCTGACATGATATACCAGCCCTGTGTATACCCACATCCTTTGCCGCCTTTTATGAGAGTACATCATAAACCGTGTGAAGATGATAGATCTTATAGTGTTAAGTATGCATTACGATTCTTAAAACGACATATAAACTTTATATGGAATTGAAATAAGATTAAAAAAAGGAAAATTGAAATGAAAATTAGTCGAGCTAGGTTTATAGCAAACGGGTTGAATTAAAATCAATGTGCTTGACCCATATGGATTATTAAAATCTAGAAGAAAAATACAAAGCTATGGGTATTTTTAAATTGTAATTCACAACTCGTTCAAAGGATAATTTATATATATACACACACACACATATATATATATATATATATATATATATATTGTAAGAAAATATAAAAGTGTGAGAAGGATAAGAAAGAATCTAAACCATTAGATATTTAATTGAATGGTGAGATATTGATGGCAATCTTGTAAATAGTATTGACTATTAAACTAATTAATTTTCTAGATTAATGGTATAAAGGTAATTTAACATTTTTAAATTAAGAAACTAACATTAATGCGCATGTAAGTTCTCCCTTTTTTTTAAATGTCAATAAGTTTTTATACGTAACTCTTTTTTTTAAAAAAAATTACACCATAATAATGAGTGTTTTTATCTTTAATTTGAGTTCCATTTTGATATATATTTATGTAGAGAAAAAAATTACGCCTCACTTGGATGTTTTAGTCCATGGTGTTTTTTTTATGTTCATACAATGTTGTTTTAATTGTAGAGTGTTATTTCTGTTGTATTTCTGTTCTTCGTAAAATGTATGCCTTCAATATACATGTTGTGGTGTTTTTATGAGTTATGGTGTTATTCCTGTTATATTTAATGTGAGGACAAAAGTCCTTGATTTATTAGGGTGTTATTTCTGTTATATTCAATGTTAGTGTGTTCTTTATAAGATGTGTGTCTTCAATATAAATGTTGTGGTGTTTTTATAAGTTAGGGTGTTGTTTCTGTTATATTTCTGTTTTTATAAGATGTATACATTCAATATACATGTTGTGGTGTTTTTATGAGTTAGGGTGTTATTTCTTTATAAGATTTATGCCTTCAAAATTGAAAATCCCTACAATAACTGCCAAAAATCACTTACAGATATTCATTCCATAATTAGATTTTATTAATTAAATTACACTTATACCCTTAAACTACCAAAATAAAAAGGGACACTTGTCACCTCCAAAATCTTTGTTATCTTTCTCACACTTTTATATTTTCTTACATAAACCTCTACCTCTACCTATATATATATATATATATATATATATATAGGAGGGTTTAAATGAGAACGCTAAATATCGGGAGAACCATGAGAACGAATGAAAAAATTACTAGAATTTGGTCAAAAACAATTCAAATTCAAAATTTCTTTTTAAACTTATCATTATTATTCGAATACAATGTTAGAAATTAAATTTACACATTTAAATTTACGTGAATTCGTAAATTAAAAAATTTTGCACATGTGTAAGTTTGTCATTTACATATGTGTAAATTTGTTATATTTACACATGCGTAAAATTTCCAGTAAGAGTGATTTTAAGAGGATAATTGAATTATTTGATGTTATAATTCTTTTTGATATTTTGAATGGTTTAGCTATAGTGAATGATTGTTAATGTACGTTGCTTCAAAAGTCAACAATATACATTGTTTCTTCTATAGATGACCAGCAAAGGTTCTAGAAAATTAGTTTCAAGCCGAATGACTTGAGGGTAATTATTATTATTATTATTATTATTATATTATTATTATTATTATATACGTTTGAGGTAGATACTTAGTTACATTGAGTGAGTGATTGCTAATGTGTGACGCTTTAAAATTCAACAATACATGATACTTCTTTTTTAAATGACCAGCAAAGGTTTAAAAAATTAGTTTCGTATCCGAATGACTTAAAGGTAATTATTATTGTTATTAAATTTGATTTTTATGAACCTATAACTTCCCATCAGTTAAGTAAAAACATTCAAACAGTTTCATTTATAAAAAAATGAAGTTTTGATCAAGATACAGTACAAAAAAATCATAAAAGTAACAAAACTTTTAACAATAATTGGGATGATTTAATTGTTACCTACGTTAAAGTTCAAAAAATTTATCCACGTGGTCTAATGGGTTTTAATTTGAGTTGGCTAAATGCGTTATGGTCGGGCTGTGAACCAGATCTTAAAATAATATTAATTCAAAGTATATTAATAATTTTTCATATCTTGTTCAATACCATTTGAGGGAAAAAAAAAAAAAAAAAAAAGAAGACGACTTTTATATATGCGTGGCGGTGGCGGTGGCGATGGCGATGGCGATGGCGAGCAAAACCGCGTGACAGTATTTTGGGGGAAATTACAAGAAGAAGAAGAAGAAGAAATATCGGATAATCACAATCAAGAAATTGAACATATACAAACTTAATCGTCTGTCACACAGACTACTAACTTGCGCTGGTAATCAATCATTCTCACCTGATTGCTTTCATCACCAGATCTCTCTCTCTCTCTTTATTTTTAGCCACTACTTTAGATAGTCTTATCCGTTCGATGTATTCCGATTTCTGTTTCAAAGTTTAATTTGATGTTTGGTTGTACCTAATCAAAGTTCAATTCAACTAGAGAATTGATACGAAAGAAGTTGGTAGCTGTATCGGATTTCTTAAAATATCAGTTTTATGAACCAAGGATATAAATATCTCTAATAAGAAAGGATTAATTTTTATTAACACCAGAAACATGGTATATTTGATGACTTGTTAAGAAGTGATTTTTCTTTTTTAGTTGTAGAAGATATGCTTGGAATACTCAACTGAAGTATATTGATTGCCTTGTTTAAACCAGATGGTATTTGTAGGTGAGAATTAAAATGGACATGGAACAAGAAGAGTCAGAGTGGAATGCAGCACAGAATATCTCAATAAGTGAAAATCTGTTAGATGCTGCTAAGCGTCAACTGCAATTTCTTGAAGTTGTAGATAGAAACCGTTGGCTTTATCAAGGCCCGGCCTTACAATGGGCAATCTATAGGTACATCATTCAACAAACTAATTATCTAATACCAGAGATGTTTGTTTATTGTTTACTGTAAAGAGTTATGCAGTTTTGATGTGCAGAAACTAGAAAAGTATATTTTGCATGTGTACGTTGATGTGTTGTGATATTCTCTTTAGGAAATAAATATCATAATCTTGGTGAACACAATTTCAGGTACAATGCATGCTGGCTTCCGTTGCTTGCTAAACATTCTGAGTCTCCGATCACTGAAGGACCTTTAGTTGTTCCTCTTGATTGTGAATGGGTTTGGCACTGCCACAGACTCAATCCAGTACGCTTCTGAACCGAAATCTTCTTTATTCGTTAATTATCTGTTTCGGAGACTAAAAACATATTGTCCATGTTATCTTTATCAGGTTAGATACAAATCTGACTGTGAAGAATTTTATGAAAAGATTCTCAACAATTGTAACGTTGCATCGTCTGTTCAAGGAATATCGAAAACGGAAACAGAAGAAATATGGAACAAACTATACCCTGATGAGCCCTACGACTTTGACATGACACGCGCTTTCTCAACCGAATGTTCTGAAGCTATATATAAAACTCAAAGCTTTTCGAAATATGATTTTGCTTTGGCTATTGAAAGACAAAGCCCGTTCTATTATCAGGTATCTAGACCCCACGTGAAGAGTGATCTGTTTCTCGAAGCAGCTGTAGCAAGATACAAAGGCTTTATACATCTCATTAGAAGAAACAGGGAGCGTTCCGTAAAACAGTTTTGCGTTCCAACTTACGATATTGATCTGATATGGCACACTCACCAGTTACATCCTGCTTCCTACTGCAACGATCTTACAGAATTAATCGGAAAAGTTCTTGAGCATGATGATACAGATCAAAACCGAGCAAAAGGTCAGAAACTGGACACGGGGTTCTCGGAAACTACCAAACAATGGGAGGAAACTTTCGGTTCACGGTATTGGCGGGCAGGGGCGATGTATAGAGGTGCCGCCCCGTCTCCTGTAGCGAGCGCTCCTTGCATACCGGAGATTACTGCCAGTAAATCTGATTCGATTGGAGGGTTTGAGTGGTTGATTGACGGCCCTAAAACAAGTTACATTGAAGTCCTTTTGGAGTTTGTAGAAATTAAGAACCTGCCAGAGAGTAATAAGGGAAAAGTCAATGTCTTGTTCAGCAAGGCACAACCTGACGGAATATTCAACGTGAAAAGGAAACTCACCATCCAATCTGAGACAGGCCAGAAACAGGTTGCAATATTCCAGTGTCAACCTAGCGGATATTTGTTATTTGAACTTGTGTCTCAGTCAACCAAGGCCAAAACCATCGGTACTTGTTATATATCTATGGAAGAATTCTTTGGCCCTGTTTATAAACTCTCAGTGGAAAGATGGTTGGATTTGGCTCCTAGTTTGAGCACTGTTGGTTCTGAATTAATCAGTCTACGAGTTGCAGCATCGTGTACTTTGCCGATTCCAGCACCACATGTGGCTCAGATGTTACAAACTTCCCGTATTACAACAAGATCTTGCTTTTCTCCGCTTTCGAGAATGGTTCGGTTCACCAAGAGTTGGAGTTTGATTGTAGACGCAGCTGGTGATGAGATTATCAGACTTCAAATGAGGTAATTCTTTTTAACTACAATGTTCATCAAAAACCTGTATTTGAGCAAATTAACTTGAGGTGGAAAGATGGACAGATTGGGTAATGGGTCAAAATAGGCTTGGGTTGAAGCAGGTCGTTTTTAGCATACTTGAAACAGCTGGGTTGGGCTGACTAACCTACAAATTAATTCAGATTTTCTATGCATTTGTTATAAATAGTTAATGCGTTAATTATGATTACAAAAAATAATCTTACTACAATAACAATCTTATTCTTTGTATCAGATAGGGGTGAGCAATAAGCTAATTGCTAACTGAAACCCAACCGAAAACCGACAAAACCAAACCGAAATTAACTAAAAATCGAATTAACTGACAATCGGTTATCGGTTTTTTTATGCCCTCAGCTAACCGTAACCGAACCGACGCATTTATATTTTCATATATTTCTAGCTTTTATACCTCCATTTCGTGTATTTCATATTTTATACATTCATTTCATTTATTTATACCTCCATTTCATGTAATTATACATCTATTTCATGTACTTATACCTCCATTACATGTATTTCTAAGCAAAAATTATAGCCAAGTTTGGTTTCGGTTATTAACCGAAAATAAGCAAAACGAAAACCTAAAAATTAACCGAATTAACCGAACCGATTAACCGAATCAACCGAACCGATTAACCGAAAACCGAATGGTTAATAAAATAGACTAATTGATGACTTTGGTTACTGTTTCGATTAATGCTAATAACCGAACCGAACCGTGCACACCCCTAGATGATTTGAGAGGTCTTTCTAATGTGTTCAACCATTTGGACCCGTTCTCTTTTTTATTTGACCAATAAAACCCATTTGAGATAAAAACAAAACTCAAGAATAATTTACGAAAATTGCCACCTTCAAAGGTAAGCTTTTGTTCAGCAAATATAAACTAGCAAGATACTATAAATATCTCGTCATGCTGTTTTCCATTCAACATAATGAACTTTCGTGTCACAATTATATGGTTAAGAAGACATGAAAAAATCTTCTTGTGGGTTTCAAATGAATAAAAGTGGAAAATAATACAAGACGAAACCTAAATTACTTTGATTTACAGGGAGTCGAAAAGAACTAAAAGTACAGATAAGTCATCGACTAAAGAGATACATGCGCTCACAAAAGCAGGAGAAACACTTGTTGTTGGGCAATTTATAGGGCAAGAGTGGTCTTTACTGGATTCCATATGGTCCCTTAAGCCTGAGAACAGCAACAACAAAGATTCCGCCCTCCTGCTCAGCGGCCCGCACATGGTGAGCATCTTTGTCTGTTAGTTCAATCATATCTACATTTCTTGACATATCTCACAGCTGTTTATGATTATACTACAAGGTTAAACTTGTTACTGGTAGAAAGCTTGATTATGAGCCAAAGCACGTTCATAAGCAAACAAACGAACACAATTTCATGACAGCAATCGAGTTCTCAGTTGACCACCCGTATGGGAAAGCAGTAGCATTGATTGACCTCAAAACTGGACTGTTGACGGTATGGTTCACTTTTTTTCTTTTTTTGATCATTTAAGGTAGCTCACAGTTTGTGGAATTGCTAAAAATGTCGATATGCTCTGGTTTTTTTCTCAGTTACAAGAAGATTGGTTTGCATTGGCTGGAATAGTTTCAGCTTTTGTAGCATCAAAACACTTTCACAAAGGAAGAATATAATGAGATTGTAAATGTATTGGTTTAGAGGTTGTATAGTTTTAACTTTTACTTTGAGGTTGTCCATATTTCTTGTTTTCCTTAGAAAACAGGTTTTCTTTTAAATCTTATAGCATGTGATGATTTCAAAATATAAAGTTTGTGTGTGATGCAGAATTTCATACAGTGAACTTTTTATACAAGCTGTTGTGTAAAGATGATGATGATGATGATGATGATGATGATGTATAAATCTCTTGTTTTTAGTTTTATTGACAAAGCATTTCATGAGTTGATTTGTGATTTAGGGGTGTTTTTTCATAGTTTAGGACTTTAGGTCCTGATCTTACTTGACTGTACTAGAATGCCCACTCTTCTCTCCTCAAGATCATCCCCTCTTTCCTGTAAAATGTCCAAAAACACCTTATTGTGGATGATCTAATACACATGCGGAAGAATTTTCCAGTAGTATTTTTTAACTTGTTTTGTTTATGAAATACTTACCACGCCGTTGATTTAGGAGGGGTCTGTTGTCCCTGATTCTTACGATGGGAGAGTAAACGATGATCACGCGGAGGATGTCGTGTCCGACTTTCGTTCCCATCACAAGGAATCGTTGTTGCCATACCTGAACGAGGTAAGCATTTATTTACTTATTTGTATTCGGCGGTAAAGTTACCTTTATCCTTTACCTGTTGGATTTTTTTAGTTTGTCGTGTCTTGCGAACCGTTATTGCCAGACCTAAACGAGGTAAACATTTATTTACTTATTTTTTATTTTAAATTAGGCGATAGATGTACCGCCGTCTTTTAACTGTTGGTTTTTTCAGGTTGTTGTGCGTAACGGTGATTATGGTTACGGGTGTCCAGGTTATGAAGACGGTTATGGTGTCTCGTATAGACAAGAAAACTATGGCAATAACTTTTTCTTAACCATTTATATCCAATTTTTTTTCTTTTTACCCAATCACATTCTAGGACATGTCTCACTCACATTTTTTTTACTCTGTCTTTTATACATATAAATATATGATAAGTTTCATAAAATTTTGAATATACAATCGTGACATGCTTATTTTTATTTACATTTTTGTGTAAATTTTATTCAAATTGAAATTGTGCATAATAATGATGTATAAGTCAACAAAGCACATATGTACAAGTTGTTGAATGGATAATTCCGATTTGGTGGATTATCCATAAAATTTAATATGGGTTAAAGATAATTCAAGTTAGTTGGAGATAAATATAGTTTGGTTTATTTATTTAAATAATTTGAACTATGAGTTTATCATATAGGTTTATGTAGTTGCTTTTAAGTAATTATTTAATTAGAGTTTGAGTCGGGTTATGATTAGAATGAGTTTAGTATAAATAGATGTATAAGACCCTATCTTATTTAATTGAATTTCTATAAAAATTCCGCAATTAAAAGTGTAAATGCGAACGCACATCCGTACATATTTTCGAGTTTATTAAAAACTTTATAATCATTTAACATTATGACATGTCACCAATGATTAGTTCCGTAACAACGAAACCAAATGCGTAAGTTTGAGCTTTGATCGTGTTCGGTTCTTCTTTGAGCTTGATCATCGTTCAAAGGTGCTTGCGATTACCCTAAACTGAAAATTTGCAATTTATTAGTATTATAGCAAATTTCAGAAAATACAACATAATCGACTTGGCAAAATAATCAAATTAGAAAAGATGACTTCTGAGGTGGCGTCGGTGACGGCAGTATGTCGAGTCGGCGACACCTTATCAAATGCTGCGTCGGAGCTTTACTGCCGTAGGCAGTAATTTAGGATGTCGGACCAAAAAGCTGCGTCGGCAACGCCATTTACTGCAGCAGATTTGTTGCTATGTCGTTTTGTTTGTCCGTTCGACCCGTTTCAAGTCCCGTACATTTAAAACCGATCCAGGACTTACGGAGACGCATCCGTAAAACACTATTTTCGGTTTTCAGTCAGCGGTTGCCTGCCGTAAGCTACGGCTGGCCACCATAGCTTAAGGTGGTCTACCGCAAGTATTTCCGTCTTGCCGTTTTTATTATGAAAACTTCCGTAACTTATTCAATTTTCATTTATTTCCCATGAAACTTGTTTCTAAATGTCCGTAAAATGTTTTCTTGCCTATTTAGCCCGAAATCCTAAACCCGGATTCTTATTTCTTACGAATTACGCATCCATTCCCGGTTTATGCTCATTTTTTGACCCATTAAGAGATTTAATCACTCAAGCTTAAATCTCACATCCTTTTACCTTACTTCTCATTTCCAGACAAAGATATCTATTTATTTTTCACCACAACTATATTTGTGGTGGATTGGTTATAGAAAATGATATATTTCCAAATTCTACCCTTTGGGTCATTTGGTCAATTTATCATTTAAGGGCGTTTTAGTCACTTTAGCCCTTTTTACGACAAAGGACCTTTAGACGCATATTTTGGCCAAGCGAACACCTTTAACCCACATTCTATTAAAATTTCACTATGTTCCTAAGAACATAATGTCTAGAATTTAAATTATTAGATAAACCTTTTTTTAGGTAATCTAATGTTCATCAAAGACTTGTTTAACCCTCATCGGACCTTAAATCCTCATTGAGAGTTTGACTCATTACACACACCTGGCTCAGCTTCTAGCTTTGACCCGTTTAATACCTTAAAATATTAAATTTTAATTAAAAGCAATGCAATCCGTATGCTATTCTCCCTGTGAGCACAAAATTCGACAAGCGTCCATTAGTCATTATTGGCAAATGGCGACAACATCACCATTTGACCATTTTATCATTGTGAGATGGTATTTATTTGCCATCTCATCCATGTACCCCTTTTAGGTTTACACCGTATAATCATATTAATTAAAGATCATTTCTTAATTCGTTTGTCCCATCATGGCTCACGCCATAGGGTGTCTGCTTTCTTAATTTGTTGTCTATACGTTAACTCGTAACCAACTTACCATTTTACCCTTTTTACGCATTATGGTTTACACCACAAGGTATCTATTTCAAAACTCCTTGTTTATTCGTCATTGCGTGACCAGCTTATTGTTTTTACCCTTTATTACCATAAAAATGGTTTCTTACCATTTTCGCTTATTCCGACCCGTATTGTTCCGCGTCGAAGCTTCCTATTTCAAATTCTAATTTACCTTTTTCATAACCAATACAATTAGTAAGTGTTCTACTAGGAGTGTGTAAGCTTTACTTACCTTGAAATCCGATTATGTTTTCCACGCGTATTCGATCCGTTTGACCCGCTTCTCTCCAAGCTTCCACCTAGCTTGTCAAGCGTCAAACTACCTTATATTATTTCGTAAGATGGTTAAATTAATCATTATTTATCAAATTATCCCACCTTACGAACTTTATATCAAAATTACCATTTGATCCTTTTATAGATCAGTTTGACTTTTATAAGTCAACAGCCTATTAACATTTACAAATGCACAGTTAAGTTCAACCAACTCATTTAGGCATTTATCAATTACCCGGCATGCGATATTTTTAGGCCACCCTGTTATCTAAATTTCCAACCAAGTTCGAGCAATTGTTAGCATCAAGTTAACTTGACTTCCGATTTTCAAAGCTAATTTATCTATTCATTGTACTAGAACTAATGGCTTTCATCTTTATGTAAAAATCCATTTCATCATATTATTAGACATTCATCCGGATACCTAATATAGTCAAGTTCTACATACTAACTAGTAGATAACATGATCTCAAACACTAATTAAAATTTGACATAACATCAATTTCATTATATCATATAAAACCCCTTTCAAGTCATGTATGATCACTTACTTGAATCTTTAATTTGTTCAAGTATCTTACACATACATACAAGTATGATGATCATAAACATTCATATATCACCAATTTCATCATATAATAAAAAACCCACTTCACATAGCAATATATTTAAAGCTTTCACTTAGGCTTTGTTCCTAAGCAAGTATACATCTCTTATTTTACTTCAACTTCTGAAATTCTTACATGTATTGGAATCCATGAAATCTACCTATATTCATTATATCACCAAACAAGATTTTTGACATAACTTATGATCCCCTAGTTCAGGTGATCACTAACATGTGTTCATGCATCAGTTTGAGATCTTTCTCCTTCAATTTGGTGATTCTTTGATGAACAAGGGTATGGCTCCTTGTTATTCTCCTAGCCATTACACGCACGCACACACACACACACACACTTAGTATGTGTGTTGTGTTTTATTTTTGTTTTATATATCCAAGTTTCATCATTTTTTCCCTTTTGGTCGCTCATATTTGAGATTTTAAATAATAATGGATATCACCAATATTTATCACTAACAACGAAAATACTCAACTAGGTTAATTATTCCTAATTATTTACTCAAGCATGTAATATATATATATATATATACACACACACGCACACACATCTATATGGTTCAATATTTTGGGGCGTTACAAGATGGTAGGTCTATTGTAATTTGTGTCCTTTGGTTTAATAATAAAAGAGCCGAACAAGTTGTTCAACCTTGTGTTTGTGTATTTGATCAGGGTCTAATTTTCCAACAATTTATATTAGAGCGTAGCAGGTTGAGAGTCGCTTTGCGTGAAGGGGGAGCAACCCCTCACGTGGCTGCAATGGCGGTAAAACTAGCAAAGGTTGAATATGAAGACGGAGGAATAAAGATATCAAAATACAAGTGTGTACGTAATTCTGGATTGTGATAGAATTACTGTTGCATGTCGATGGAGTAATAATTGATTTTATTCACAAGTAGGTCAATGGATAAAGATTCACGTGGGCTAGAGATTTTAGCTTGTAAGTGCAATAACCTGCAAGTAACTGTGGCTTTATCATTTATGGTCAACAAAAGTCAACAAGGATGTGGATAAACCCTACTAAATGTTCAAGGAAAGTACTCCCGAAGCCTAGGAAAGTTTCCCTAAAGCTACTTTGGTATTTTTCCCTGAAGGGTTAGTTGTCAGGGTTTATTTGTCTAGCCTATATGTCTGTGTGTTATATTAGGTTAGATTTATTCATTCATTCAAGTGAGATTCGATCAGAGTGTTTTAGAGAGAGAGAGAGAGAGAGAGAGAACGTGTGGGTTTAGGTCTTTGTGACCTAAACTAGTTTTTTTATTAGTGATGTGGACTCTTTCGGTTGTAATCTGCGATGACTAATAAAAGAGTTATTTCTATATCTTCTACACTTTCTTATTGCTTTGTATTTACGTCTCGATCAAGAACAATATTTGTGGTGTTCATCGTCGATCCAGAGGGTCCTAGGGACCTAACATAGTCTAGTAATAATTGCATGGTAAAAGTGATATTTGTTTACATGAGATTATTTTGAAGTCAAAATTGGCCATGAGTAGTTAAATAAGGAGGATGTTAATAATCTAATAACAAGGCATTTTGAGTCGAATCAAAACCAATGAGTTGAAGTGTTTTTAATGGAAACGGTTCCACAACAGCGGTTGTGAGCCATTGTACGAAATGACGACAAAGTGGTTCGGGTTAGCCGGATTAACGGGGAGTACTGTTTGTGACGGAGGTGGTGACTACTGACCAATAATATGTACGTTTTAGTTTAATGGTGATAAGCTTCATGCATTAGCAACTTTCAATCCAAGTAAGATTAAGACTCGATCCTTCCAGCCAAGGATAAGAACAGAGTAACCATGGTAGGTTGTTATTTTTTCTTGGCAGAAAAATCTGGTCGGATTTGCGGATAGACAGACAGAAGAAGATTCGTCAAAGTGGGGTGCTTTAAAACTTCTTGTGTATATCAAGGAAAGAATAAAATTGTAAAAGCAGCGAGCTTGTTTTTTTTTTGATCGATGGTCAAGAAGGGTGTAGTTCTAGGACCCGAGAAGAGGGATATCAAGATTGATCGGTGGTCGATAACGGTGCGGATATGAAGCAGATCCAAATCAAAATTAAGAGGGTGAATGAAGGAATAATCCTGATTTGGTGGGTTATCCATAGAAGTTCATATGGGTTAAAAGATAATTCAAGTTAGATGAAAATAAATATAGTTTGGTTTATTTATTTAAATAATTTGAATTATGAGTTTAACATATAGGTTTATCTAGTTGCTTTTAAGTAATTATTTAATTAGAGTTTAAGTTGGGATAAGATTAGAATGAGTTTAATATAAATAGATGGTAGGTCTATTGTATTTTGTGTGCTTTGGTTTAATAATAATAGAGTCGAATTAGTTGTTCAATGTCAGGTTTGTGTATTCTATCAAGGATCTGATTTTCCAAAAGTTGTTGTCACTATTAATTTTTGATCACATAAGACAACTTTTATCAATTAACCATCTGTATCCACACACAAACACACATTTTAACTTTAAAAAAAATTGAGTGCGCATGTATATTTAAATTTTTTTTCTCGACATTACAACATAAATTTTATAATGAAGCGAATTGATACCAATATCGATACGCGTACTAGCATTCGCATTTATGGTTTTCTATCGATGTAAAGTATGTGTTGGTATCGTTTTGGGCATATCACGACTTTATTATTTTTATAGCTTTCGATCAATGTAAAACTCATGTTGATACATCGTTTTGATCATATCACAACCTCAATTCTTAAACTTTTAATTTGGTTGCAATATAAAGTGTCGCTATTAACTAATAAATATCGAGTAAAACTTAATTTCCACGGCATCACGCGGAATTATCTCTCTTGTAAAATTGTCGGTATCTTTTAAAAGAACCCAAAGTTGGAATATTATTACACCCATATTTCCTTTTAGCTTATTTGACACTTTCAAAAGTTCAACATTATTCTCACGACTATAAGATTTATCCAAATATTCATTATAGAATGTTTTATATTATTTTATATACGTGTCCAATAGTGCCGCTTTAACTAACGATGTATAAAACTCATATGTAATTAGTCACATCATTGATTATTATCGTTTTTGATTTGAAATCAAAAATAAAACTGACTAAACTAAAGACTTAATAAATATCTAGTTGTATTCTCTCTAATTATATTAATCTTTCTATAATATAAAAGAATATTTCTTTTTTAATATACGGAGAATATATATATATATATAAGATAACTAAACCGTAATTATATAGGTGTAAATGTTAACCGTTTGTTTTTTTTTAAGTATCTAATAGTTCAGTAATATAAATAAATATAAAGTTATATAAAGAAATGTCTAAATCATTAAAACTTAAAGTCACTCTTGACACTATGATGATGCAACAAGAATACAAAAAGAAATGAAGGATCCCGTGAATTCACAAGAATACAAAAAGAAATGAAGGATCCCGTGAATTCACTCTTGCATCACCTTAGTCGGCATTTACACCTACACCACTAAAGAAACACATTCTTCGCACTTTTTAGTTTATTTCAATTCAATACAAATATAAGTGCTGTCGGTTACTATACTGATCACAAAAAATGAACTGGAGCATCCTACACATGTGGACAACTATGTCGAAAAATATAAACACAGATAAAGTGCACAACCTGTGAATCGTGACTCAGCCCTTCAAACAATATAAACATGCTTCTAGACATAATCTGTTATCATATCTATTTATTTGAGTGTTTCAGATTTCATTTCCCAAAGTGGCTTAACTTTTATATTTTTAGATTTGAACATCTGTTTGGCAGTTATTCACTTTCTTTATTATAGAGTGCTTAATATAGTATAAATTTAAAATAGGCTATCCTGAATACTCTTTTCATATAATTTCTTTTTTTGAACTCCAAACTTCATATCATTTCTAGTTATACTCTTAAACTACACTAATAAATATTAATTATCCTCAAGACAAGATTTTAACTCGTCTTTTTTTCAAGAGGCTAAGCTTCAATCACCTAACTAAAGCTGGAATGACATAGCATCATCTTCGTATAGCTTTAATAATATCCTAATAAAGGTCCAGTTCTATAAAAAAGAAATGGTTCATTTACAATTGTATATGAAACACCGACATGGAGTATATTTTGCTTAAAAAATATTTTGTTTCATATTCCTTATTTACTTTAGTTAATTTGTTTAATACTAGACAAAAAAATAGTATGATGAACATAATAATTCGATTGACAAAATTCTTTTTAAGGTTTCAAAGCATTCTTAATTATAGATTGATTTAATAATTAACTAATTAATTAATAAATAATAATAATGTAATATAGCAATATAAATTGGCAAAAAAAAATGAACCTCATAACTTCAATTCAATAACTAAAGGCATAAAACACAAAACTTTTTAATCCAATCCAAAACCAAACCAAAATAAACCAATATATCAACAACATATACCATTAATTCAAGTATCATGCTGGGTCCCAGTACCAAACTTAGATTCATGATTAGACGTGGCGTTCATCATCGCCGTAGAAACCTGAGTTCCATCGTAGCTTAGTGGACTCCCACTCACAGGAACAACATTCCCTCCTTCCTGGCCCCCTAAGGGCATAACCGGAACATAACCATAAACCACCGGCTGCTCCCGGTTCCCACCCGGAATATACCCATACACCACCGCCTGTTCTCGGTTCCCCACTCTCTGCCCTCCAGCCTGGAAAAAACCGCTCGATGTTTGAACCGTTTGGTACACGACCGGAGCAACGTAACTGCCACGTGTCACCGGCATTTCAACAACCACCGGAGTCACGTCAACCAAACCACCGGAATGTGACGTCATCGCATCCGTAATCTCAGAATTGTGAACCCCTGACGTCACATTCAGCGAATACTCCTTATCAAAACCGAACAAAAAATCCGGATTCACGGACCTCGCCGTGACCGGCGTTGTAACAACCGCAACCGACGGGAAAAAAACGAAGAGACGTAACCTAACCGGCGCGGCAGAGATGCGGCGGAGGAGATCGTACTCGAAAAACATGTTATCCACGTCATCGTCGTCGAAAACGGAGACCAGAGCGTCGAGATCTTGTCCAGGAAGCTTGTATTTCAATCTAATTTCGGAATTTGATTCGCACAGAACGGTTAATTTGGATAATAAGTTGTTGAAATTGATGGTGCGATCGACGGTGAGGATCTTGGTGTCGCCACCGACGTAGGAGAGTTTCCGGTCGTGAGGACGGTGGTGAATTTTGCCGCCATAACTGCACATTAGTTTTACTTTATTATTCTCCATTGATGAAGAGGTGGTGAATTGGGGTTTGTTTCGTATGTAGGGTTTTGCATGTTATAAACAAGTGTCAGTATCAACTATCAGGTGTGATCGTGACCGTCCGTTGTGATCTGGAAATGTAACGCAATAACGTGCGTGGGGTCCACACGGGTTGGAAGAATGGGGTGGGGTCAGGGCTAAAAGACTGGTCTGGCATGCTGACCGATTTTGACTTATTTTATTTGGTTTTTTTCTACCACTTTTTTTTTCTTTCTTTTTGAAGGAATTTATTTTGGTTGAATTGTTGCTAGTTGTGTACATGATTTATTTGTTTATGTTACTTGTCATCATTACTCATTAGTTTTATTTTTATTTATTTATTTTTACTTATCATATAGCTATTTAATGAACTTATAATGTACCTTAAACAATTGATGGCAATTAATATATAGCGTCTAAGAGAATTAATTGACAATGACTTTTTATAAGAGATGGTGCCAGTGGTGTCTAATGAGTAAATCACTCATTTAACAAAAAATTAAAAAGACTTTTTATTGCTAAAAAAATATGATAAAATAATGTGTTTGTATTAAAGCTATTGGTGGCCCAAAGGTTTACAACGCTTCCTCTTCCTATGAAAGAGCTAAGAGAAAGTGCTATTCTGTAAGTGAAGTAAAGGGAGCGAAGAGTAAAGTAAAGTTGGAAGTGATCATGATGACCTGTTGTGGGACCCAAAGGGTTGTTTATTATAGCAGATTGTTCACTCTCCCATCACGTTGGCCAATTCATTTTCATACTAAAAGCGTATGTGTTGTTGGTTCATTTCCGTTGCTAGAAGCCTTGAAGCCCCCGTCTTATTCATTTGACATGCTTTCTTTGATGCACACTGCATGCTATTGTCTTTACCTTTTGTCTTCACCATTTCAATAGAGTTTGACTTGCACGCTCTAGACTTCATCGACTATCACATCGTTCCTTGGTCCCAAAGCTTACCAGGGAGGTTAGTTCAACTCTTCCTCTGGTCTTCTAAGAGTACTCTTGACTTCTTACTTGTAGGAGAGGCAAGTTGTCATTTCATTTCTTTGTAGAGAAGGTGGCTTTCAGCCTACCCTGTCTAGCGTTTGGCATGCAGTAATAGGAGGTGGAATGGAGTGGACCATTGTGAGGAAATGAAGAAAAAAGTGTTTTGTTGATCGATAGAATAGAATCACTCATTTCAAAATGCATTCCATTCCCTCAAAATCATTCCATCCGGCCCCTGTTTGTTTTCCATTCCATTCTCTCTTCACCCTTCATTAACAATACCACAACCCACCACCATTGCTACCACCCATCACCACCGTCATCCGTCGCCGCCACCCACCGTCACCACTGCCACCTCCGATCACCACCACCACCCACCTTCGATCATTGCCGGCCACCATCGTCGCTACCACCTCCGTTCACCGCCGCCATCGCCACCCATCTCCACCATCGCTATCAACCACCACCACCCACCGCTACCACCTGCGACCGCCGTCACCGCCGCTACCACCTTCGACCACCTCCGTTACCACCTTCGACCATCGCCGCCACTCACCTCTGCCGTCACCCACCACCACCACCACTGTCACAACCCGCTACCACCTCCACCCATCACTAACCACCGCCATCTGATTTTGTTCCTTCGTCTTTTCTCGCATACCAAACAACAAAAAGTAATGGTTTATTCCATCCTCACACGGTAACCAAACAACACATGGAATGGTAATGATCAATTCCATTACCTCATCCATTCAATTACCTCGTCCATTCCATTCCCTGATCCATTACATTCCCTGATCCATTACATTACCCTATACCAGTAAATAGACCCTTACAGACCCCAAACATATTACAAATAGAAAATACAAAAAAACAACTTTGTTATTTTTAATAGTTAGACCTTAAATGTGTTCTTTTTGACTGGCCATTAGTGTAAAATTATAAATTTTAGAGTTAAATGCTTGGTTGGTCCCTGTGGTTTGCAAATCTTGCAGACTTGGTCCCAGTGGTTCACTAATTACACACTTGGTCCCAGTAGTTTCAAATTTTGCACTCGGGTGGTCCTTACCACTAACCTTTGTTAGATTTCTCAGTTAAGTATATGCAAAATTACTATTATACACCTCGTCTTCTTCATCCTTTCTCTGCTACCACCTGCAACTACTCTGCTACCACCACCCTCACCCTCGCCGCCTTTCACCGCCATACCACTCAGCCATACCCTCGCCGCCTTTCACCGCCATCTTCCCCATTGCCACAACCATCCATCAGATTCTCAGTTAACGGAACGAAGAAAACCGTTGGATTACTGTCGTCACATTACGGTTACAAACCAAACCGATGGGTCTACTCCGACCAGCGGCGACATTGCTGGTTACCTACCGGAATAGACCTCAACCACGGCGACATTGCTGGTTACCTCAACCCGTTTCACGTTTTAACTGCACCGATGTGGTTCGGTGAATCAAGTTGTTGAGCATTACCGATTTCTCGACACAGAACATATCAGCTAGCTTTCGGTGCAACTCTTCATATGAATGAAAAGCAGCCAGATCAAGAGTCCGGCCCACGTCTTCGGACTCCATGAAAATCTTGCAATGCCCGGTCTCATGTCCAAATTCGGAACTTAGGTCCTTGAACCATGGAC
This sequence comes from Scalesia atractyloides, assembly GCA_947069175.1. Lineage (NCBI taxonomy): Eukaryota > Viridiplantae > Streptophyta > Magnoliopsida > Asterales > Asteraceae > Scalesia > Scalesia atractyloides. The sequence continues at coordinate 17,891,724 of CAMTDV010000023.1, forward strand.
CAGCTTCATCGGATGAGCTCTCCACTGGACCATTTTGAACCACCACCGAACCATCAGACTGGTTGGCCACTGTGTCGCCAGAACTGCTATCGGAAAGCTGTTGTTCGGTGAATATCGGCTGACCAAACAACAAAAAGGTTGGTTTTTTCTCGGCTTTCAAGCTCGTTTTCGAGTTACTAATGTTCCCAATTGTTAGCAAACAGGAAGCGTTTGCGCTTCCGTTTTCAAATTTGTTTGCTTGGGCTTCTTGGGATATTCCCATGGATCTTGGAGGAAATCGCGGTAACCCGAATGGAAAAGATTGAATGTTGTTGAAGTGTTGTTGCGGATGATGATGATGATCAAATCCAAACTGCCTGGCTCCCTGAATGCTTGCGGGAATGTGGTTTGTGATCATCGGTGGCATCGAAAGAAGGGGGAAATCCGGTGGTTGGATCCGAAGCTTCTTTCTTGGAGGCGAAAATGGCGATAGATGAATCAATGGCACATTCGACACCAATTCAACCAACCACGGGCTGACCCGTTTCACGTTTTGTAGCAAATCGAGTTCGTCCCACACCAATTCAACCAACCACGGGTTGAGGTCTATTCCGGTGAAAGGCGGCGAGGGTATGGCTGAGTGGTATGGCGGTGAAAGGCGGCGAGGGTGAGGGTGGTGGTAGCAGAGTAGTTGCAGGTGGTAGCAGAGAAAGGATGAAGAAGACGAGGGGTATAATAGTAATTTTGCATATACTTAACTGAGAAATCTAACAAAGGTTAGTGGTAAGGACCACCCGAGTGCAAAATTTGAAACTACTGGGACCAAGTGTGTAATTAGTGAACCACTGGGACCAAGTCTGCAAGATTTGCAAACCACAGGGACCAACCAAGCATTTAACTCTAAATTTTATGTACATGACAAACATGTCTAGTTTTTACAAAAACCCATTCAACCATAAAAGAGTTATGTGACTTGTACAATGGACTATGGGTAATGAGTGTTAAATGGGTCGATTTCGCATATTGAGGGACTAAAGTCATATGAGAATGAAAATATCAAACAAATATCGTGTAAAAAAACATGAACTCGAACACGATATAAATATTTACGTGCCATGGTTAACATTAAAACAATAAGTCTAACCCCATTTTAAGTTTTGCATATTTATACTCTAAAATTACGAAGTTCCAAGAAAAATTATAGATGTGTATAAAACATATTCGTTAAATTATTACACATGATGCAAATGTGTGTTTAATTTTAAAATTATGTCATAAAAGTATCGTCCGCTTGTTTAATTGATTGATATGGATATTATATCCAGCTTTAGAAAGATTGTATGCTACAATTTGGCATGCAGATTAGATGTTTGATAAAATGGCACAATGTAAATGATACATTTCTTGCCCATTTAAGTGTGTCTAATTGCCATTTCCCTCTCTGTTACCTGTTAACAGTAAAATCTGTTTTTATAATAATCATTTTATTTTACTTAAACAATTCATTTGGTTTTAGCAGTATTTCTGACTTGTTTCAATTTCTAGATAATTTTTTTAACTTGACCCTCTAGACATAATAAGCAACCCAAATCGACCCATTTGTAGGTAATCGAGTCAAATTTCGAAGCATTAAGTTATGTTTGTCTTGCAGGCTGCAGCATGAGGTGTGAAATCTTCCTTGTTTCCATAAAAGTCGACATGATGATGCTACTGCTGCTGCTGCAGGCTCCATACACTTTTATGCTCACACAAAAGTACTTTTTTAGATTGCGGGTGAGTCTAATTCTCTATCAAGGTTCCGATGAGAAGGCAAGATAGCAAATGTTGGCTTTAAGACCACACGGTATGGGCGTAGATCAGCGGCGTTTATGCCTTTCCACACCGTACCCGGCATTGTCCACGGCGGCGTTGAGTTAATAAGTGTGCATAGGTGTCATCTTTTCATTGAGCCGTGGAAGTAGCCATTTTACCCAACAACTAGTAAAAAAACAAATTTTCAAAAAAAAATCAATCTTTTTATATATAATACACCATTACACTCTCTCAAAAATCTCTTTAACTTTTTATATAACACTCAACATTCTCTCACAAAAATCTTAACTTTCATCTAATTACAATGCCGGTTATTCCATAGATCCTAGAAGAGAACATCATGTTATGCAAATCGTGGGTCGCGGTGGTGAACAACCAAGGGCTTCCGTTACGCACGTCTTCGTTTTGGAAACGAGTTTATCAAGAATTTTGTACGCGTGGGGGTGAGGCCATCTGATCCAATGATGCACTTTATTCACGTTTTCTGATGATTCCTATTGATTGTACGAGATTTGAAGGGATTCTCAACGGCTTGGACAACGACATGGTGAGCTAAACGAAGTCGACATCACCCAAGTCGCTCTCGTCGAGTTCCATAACGTGTACGGGCGTGACTTTAATTTTTTAATGTTATGTAATGCCTTTAATTTTTAAGTTATGTAATGTCTCTAATTTTTAAGTTATATGATTAATTAGTATTAATCGGTTTTTATTTAAATTTAATAGATTTTATATCATTTTTAAATATAAATTAATAATAAAAAGTGTGTGTCACGTGTCGGATAACGCCACCTTTCCACACCCCTTCCCATACCTCCTTGTTTCCACCACACCACTTTTTTAATGCGCGCTAACATGGCCTCCAAATGTTAAATAACGCCCAAGTTTCAAGCCCCTCCACACCGTGTGTTAAAAACATAAAACATTGTCATATTTACACAATAAGCATACACCGAATCTTTTGAATCTCTAAAAAAGATGGATAATGCTGCTTTGATCAAAGAGCAATTATGCTCTTTCTAGAGTTTATACAGCGAGGTACCAGTTTGAATTCAGGTAGAGACTTTTTTTTCGCTATCTTTAAATAACTTTGTGCCTTAAATATGATTACAAAATACGCATAGTTATGATTTTTCTGATGTAGTAAGTTGTATGCACTTAAAATAACACTTCGGGAGGCATATGACTTGTTCAATACTTCGACACATTTCTTTTTTAACTCGGGTCTTTAATTATCCCATCTAACCCGTTCAAATTGAGAAGCTTGCAAATTTATTTCCTTTAACGTTTCCTAAGGCTCACCACAAACTTTAATTTGTTACATTTGAAAAGTACCAATAATCCCTCATATTTTCAAAATAAACCAAGTTTTCTTTTTTTTTCTTTTAGTTCAAAATCCCCTGGAATTTATGCATAAATAAATGTGGAATTTGCACCTTACACTTTTATATAGTGCCACATAGATATAACAAGGGTAAGAAAGTTTGAACCAAACTCATAGAACTCCTTTATATGTAAGATTAGGTCTGTAGATGAATGGAACGAACACAAACAAAGGCATGTTCGTATTCGTTCATTTAGCTTTAACCGAACACATACACAAACACATAATCGAACACCTTTTTTTGTTCATGTTTGTTTATTAAGAAAATGGTCGTGTTTGTGTTCGTTTATGTTTGTTTGTTTAAAACCTAAACAAACAGTACATTAACATACATAAACAAACAAACTTAAACGAACATAATTTAATAAAACAATAAATAAAACAAATGAACATAGATGACTAAACAAAAAAGAACATAAAGTAATTTTTATATAAATTAGTGATTAATTACGATAAATTCCATTGGATAACTCATTTTTATTACTAAAAAAGCCCAATTACCAATTAGTTATATTTATATAAGTAGCTATAAAGTTTCACTAGAATAAACATATGCAAAACTAGGATTGGTTGTTGTTCTAATCATCATCATATGGTTTATAATTTTCAACCATGTTTTATTACATTGGGTCTTCGAACGACAGGTTTTCTTTGAAACTAGAGATGGTGAATTTGAGTTACCTAGCACTGTTTGCTATCGTAGGCTTATGGACCACCTGTTACCATTAGGTTACCTCTGGTGACCGAACTTTTATTTGTTGGCCGTTAAAAAAAGGTAAATTAGGTTTGTCTATTAAACATTTCTATGCGTAACTAGAGGTGCATAAACCTGGTTTTTTTAACACCCGGTTCAGGTATATACCCGGGTCGGGTACGGTATGACCGAGTTTTGACTTTCTGGTATTGGCCATACCCGGGTCGGGGTTATCGGCCGCAAAATCTATACCCTTTGTACCCAGGTTCGAGTAGGGTTCGTGTTCGGGTTTTCAATATCCAGGTATTAGAATACCCTATTTCCGTGCCCGGATAGGGTTCGGGTATAGATCGGGTTCTTGTATTATTTTTTTTTGCATAAAACATAGAAATATAATGGAAAACCTATATTTATACATTTTGTATGCCTTGAAATATGTCCAAAAAAGCCTCACACAAGCTCTAAACGTTCAAGAAATGTTGTTGTATACAACGGATCCGGGTATTACAAAAACCCGGGTCTGGGTATTACAAAAACCCGGTTATGGATATTACGAAAACGTGGGTACAAACCGTGTCCGGAAAAACTTAGGTATTTGAATATGTATACCTGGTCCCTACCCTACGAGTAGGGTCTGGTTCAGGTTTGAAAAACTCGGTTTTTCTAATACCCGGTTCGAGTTCGGATTTTTTGTGCACCTCTGTGCATAGGAAACTGCCGTTATTATTGTAATACAGTGGATTTCCACAAATAATTGATGATAACATTAAGCAGTTATAACGGTGTAGTAGTCGGGCCTAGTTGGTCAATGATCTAAATGGACTCCAAAATTTTGTTCACTTATCAACAAATTGCAATTCCATTTGGACCGAAAATTATTTTAGAGTTTTGCTAAAAGAACTCATAATTCCATTTGGATCGAATATTATGTTAGGGTTTTGCTAAAAGAACTCATCAAGGATTCAAGGCTGTAAGAAAACTCAAGGGACTTTCAAGTTACTAATTACTAATTTATGTCACTTGTTTAACACTGTTTTATGTGTCTGTATATAAAGCAATGAATATGATACTATAATACATAAAACACAATAACTGATCTTCGTATAACTTAATGCATGAGAAAACACAATATTGTTAATTTAAATGGAAAAACGTAATTAAATGTACAAAGTTTAAATGAAAACAAGAAACTCAATATTGGGAATTTACAAGTTTTCTTTTCCATCTGATTGTGTTACGTGAATTTACTTGACAAAAATACGTATTCACATCATCAAATGTTTTAGACAAGAGAACCAAACAAAAAACACAATGAAATGTGTAACTTGACAGGAACAAAAAGAAAAACATAATATATAAACTTACTTTGTTTTTTTAGATTTGATTTGACTCTAAGAAGCTTCGTCCTTTTCTTTACATCTACGACTATTGTGTTTTAAACCACCACATACGCTACACGACTTCTGAATCTTTGGAGCGTTTTGAATTGCAAGCTCATCTTTAGCCTTTAAATGTTTTTGTACACCACAACCTTTTGTCCTTATTTTAATTGGAACACGAATGATAGCATTAGACTTTTCAACGGTTCCAGTTTTATCTGCAAACCTGTCTTCGTGGCTAGGAGGTAGCGCAACCACCATAATTTCATTAGCTTTATACTACTTTTGATGTGTTCTCTTTAACGAAACAACTCCTCTAAATCCCCAACCAACTTGTTCACCGCATACTCATTTGCAATGGTACATTCCCTAAAAACTTTATCAATTTCAATACTTCTACTACTATTCTCATCAAACCTAATATTGAAATGAATTGAGGTACTTGAAACAACATCACTCATCCATTTTCTGAAAACATATCTTCTAGGAACTCTCTTACAACATCAATCCTTAGAACATAAAAGATATGACAACATAATATTCCAAATTGTTCAAACCTTTTCCGTATACATTTTACAATTGTACTATCTTCATCTTTACACACTGAACCTATCACAAAGCGTAACAAAAACAAACACACAAAAAATAGTGTTATAAACAGTAGGAATTATAAAACACAATAATTTATGCACATCTAGAGAAAAAACAAAGTGATTGAACATTTCAGATAAAACGCAACGAAAATAAAAAAAAATCAATTATTTAAAAATAACTTATTAAAATGCAATGCATGCAAAATTACATAAACATTACCTTAAAAAAGATTAGAAAAGTGCAAATTATATAATACAACAGTTAAAGCATAAAAACATCCGTTGAAAAACACAATAATTTGTACATAACAATACCTTGAAAAATGATTACCATGGCTGCTTAAAATCCTTTATTTCAAACCATTAAATATTACCAACTGTCTGAACAGTCTTAGACATACATTTTGTAATGACAACATCAATCTCCAACTGACATCTTTAAACATTGTTTTTGTGTATAGTTCTAAAGCTTGATTTTCAGGTACGAACTCACTCCAAATTTTAGGCTGAATGTACCTAGTATCATGATCGTTTTTTCTATGCTCATGCATTTGAAACTCCATTGCAGTTTCAAAATAACTGAAAAACTCAACAAGGGTACACTGATTACAAAATTGCCTAAAAAATTAATTCTCGCTTTACATCTAGATGTAGTACGCATAACACCAGACAAATTCCCTTCACGGTAATAACTCGGTATCCAATCATATCTAAGATCATACATATCCTTCAGCCATTCATGATTTTCTAATCCAAAATCGGACATTATCAAATGTCATTCAGTTTCAAACTCTTACGGGATAAGAGTATTATTCCAAACAACATGAGTCATTATTGTATTAAAGTCAATGTTGGTTGACAAAACTGGACCAACCTGTTTAAAATAGAGAAAATAAACACAATAAAATTGTTTAATAAGTAGCAAGTACTTTAAAATGCAATGTAGTACCTTAGTCTTCAATTTCTCTCATATATGCCACATGCCTAGCCTGTGCCTATTCTTGGTAATGCATCCTTAGCTTTTCATAGTGAAATCTTGATCAGTAACAACTTGCGGCTTAATTCCTAAAGTATTAACAAAAGAATTTAAAAGTCATCTATAATAATTTGCAGTTTCAGAATTAAGTAAAGCACCATCAAATGTAACATTCCTGTTATGGTTATCAATGCCAGTAAATGGTATAAAAACCAAATCAGATCAACACAAAAAACATAAGAAACACAAAACAAAAGTCATAGCACAATTAAGATAAAAAAAAAACCTTGTTGGATATGCATGTAGCATCAAAACCAACTAAATTGCCAAATATAATATAATTTCTTATTGCTCATCAGCCGAAAAAAGACCTTTTAATCTATTATTTTCACCAACAACATGATCACATATATATTCAGGAGAACATTATTTCTTCCTAATAAGATCTCTTTTGCATCATACTCATCAATATAAAGATTCAAATCCCTTCTAAAGTTCTTATAATCAACCTTAGTACCATCTGCTTACCAAAACACCATACATTGTTCTCATAATATTGAATGCCCTAACGGGCCCAACATTGATTGCAAACAATCCTGTAATGAAACTTTCTTTAACAAAATCTATAATTCTTGCTGCGGATAAAAAAAATGAGCATCTTCTTCTTCAACAAAAATATGATTATGTTACTCTTCAAAACAGTAAAATTTAAACTTTATATTATCTTCTAGAACTAATTTCACATGAACATTCCATTCAATTCTCTTTGATCCCCTATTACGTCTCACTTCCTTTTTTTGCTTGATCATCCAATGAATCTATAGCTTTGCTAATGTGAAAACCCTGTTTAGAACACACAATGTATCTTTTTTTTACCAGCTCACCATGTTTCCACAAAGTTTTTTTCCTTGCAGAAGAACCAAAAGCAAGCGCATATATTTGATAAAACGCAAAAGCATGATCAAACGAATAAAAAAGCATCCCAATAGTCGCTTTCATAGAATGACTAACAAAAGGTTTGTAATATTTTGTACCAACCCTTGAGCATACACATTCTTCCCGGTTACAATTATAAGTGTCAACATCTGAATTATTTTGTTAACAAATTAGAGCATATAACACAATGACTAGTATTTTAGGCATCTTGAAAAATAAATCTAAAGTTCAAAATCAATTAACTGAACGCAAAACTATAACACAAACTCTAAATACCGTATGATCTTTCATACTTAAACAGTGAATAAACGCAATGGCTATGTAAAACATAAAAATAAAGACCAATACTATATGACGCAATGAACTACTTTAAAAAAAATTAAAGCAATATTATTATTTTTAACTAAAACACTTAAAAAAGAACTCTGAATAACATTTATATAAAACGCAATAAATTCTTTTATAAACCACAACAGTATGCAATGATACTATATAACACAATGGAGTTTTGAAATGTCTATAATAAACAACGAATGACTTAAAATCTTTAAGTATAAAAACAAATGATTAACACAAAATGAGAGATAACAAAAAAATGCTTTAAAACAACTCAACATAAACATCAATAAAAAAACTCAATACTTTTTTATACTTTTTTTTATAAAACACAACAATTTAAAAATGAAACAACAGATTGCAACTTCACTTTGAACTGAACATCACATTATCTATGCCTCGAATTCAATCATTAAAAACATAAAGCATTCAGTAAAACGTAACAACAATCAACAAATTCTACTTCAAACAAACTCATGAAGATAACTACCAAATTCTGATTAAACATACAACAAAGTCTTTAAAAGCCACTTAAAATCACGAATCAATGATCTTTCAATCATTAAACAGATACACCGTTTAGTAAAACAACAAATTTTAATTCGAACATACTAACAACGATATCTTCAAATTCAAGTTAAACATACTAACAGAATTTTGAACAACCATTAAAATTCACGAATTGGCGATCAAAACTACTCGATTACTTGAAAATTATCAACGAATTTACAAGCTTTTAAGGTTATATAATCACAAAACTGTTGTCAATTGCTATTGAACAGATGCAGAGGTTAGCTAAATATATAGTAACATAATCTTGTTTCTTTTAAATAGGCTAAATAAGTGTATATTGACTAAAACACCCACGTGCGTCTAAATTAAAAAAAAAAATCACATGTGAATGACTAAGATTCCTTCCTACCCTTCTACCAAGATCAAACTTCCTATTTGATCTTTTGCTGTAACTTCAATTCACAAAAATAAAACCTTTGAGTTTTTGTGTTACTTTTTTTTGAACATATTTATATGTATCAGAAGTTTATTCTATACAAAAACAACTTGAAATCAACTTACATCCATGGTTGTAAAACAAGGTCTCCAATGCTGAGTACTCTCCTAGTAATCGCTCCAACGTAGGCTGTCGAGACGACTTTCTTCAACTCCGCCTAATTACTCGGAATCGATCAAATGCGGTCAACCTCGGCCAGAATCAAATCTAGTAGTTAACTCGGGCCGAGTTTGACTTTAAAAAATTAAAGCATAATTTGTATGTCTATTAAATCAAAGAATGAATATCATTTTCACGTACTTTGTTATAAATGTTAGTAAATTATTGTTATTTGGCATATATTTAATTCTGAAAAGTAATTTTTTTATAATTGAACATGTCCGAGTACCCTCCGCGTAGGCTGAGTACTTTCAACTCCCCGATCGACCGACTAGGGAGCGCCTAACGACTTTTGCAACCATGCTAACATCTATATTACTTTGATCATATTATGTTATGCTCGTACCCAATTAGATTATGTCGTCTGATTAGTGACCTAAATCTAAGCCATCATGTTGATCCGCACGTGCTAAGGAAGGATTAAAAGAAACTTGGTAAGATGAGATATTTGACTAGACTTAACTTAATAATCACATTAAGAGATGCGAAAATCTTTTGAAATACGGGCATGAGGCACATATGCAGACATATATTCATACTCGTATAAGTTTCAACGAAACACATTAATTTTTTTTAGATGAAAGAGAAAATTAAGAGAGATGTAGATTTATTGGGATATAGTGGCTTCATGTTTTAGTTGTGGTTAGATGTTTTGTTAGTTCATGCATAAAAGTTTATAAAATATCGTGCCCTTATTTATAGCCACAAGGTCTACATGTTACTTCGTTTTAAGGTTTGTAAAGAATTTTAAAGAAATTATTTTTATTGCATCCTCGTAAATTTATCATTTCTACATCTGAATAGTGAATACCAAATACAAGAGAATTTGAACCCTCAATTAATAGTGTAACGAGCCAAACATAAGCATGTCTAAGTGTGATGTCAACAATTTAAAAAATCTTGAGATCAAGCTTGGCTTGTAAGTGTTTATAAAGTTTGAACTCGACACATTTTCTATCTATTAATTATTTTAGTATTTACATATGTATTTAGTTACATATATACATGCATACACATGATACACAAACATATATATAGGTTAAAGATGGGATTGAGCTCCTTTGTTAAACGAATTCAAACCTAGGCTTGAGGTTGCTTTATTCGAGCGTTTGATGGGTCAATCTCAAGAAACATACGAGCGGCTTGACTCGTTTACGTTTAGACTCTCGACCACTTTATGAAGGAGAATAGAACACCTAAAAGCCGAGATCTTACTATGGACCGTTCTTTGTATTTTTAAAATATTGTTCATAAGATACCATTCAAATTGTTAGTCCCTTTGACATGTTTTGTATATATTTTTCTACAATAAAAACCAAGTAAATTATAGATTCATTACACAGTTAAAGTACACATATGATAGCAATAATATAATATGACTCAGTGATTTATATAATAAAATTTATGAACGATTCAACAGGCTTTGAACCATTGAATCCCAGCGAATTTTATGAAATTCATTCTTATAAATTGGTTAGTTCATATATTTTATTTTATTTTAACAAAGTTTTCTCATTTATATTCCGTATTCACTTTAAATAAAATCAAACAAAATCATAGATCAAGATTCTTCTATTTGTTATGATGTCAGAATAATTGAGTTATCTACATAGCATTGGGGTACGCTCAGTAGAATAGTAAAAACAATTATAGAAAGGATCAAACCAACTTTAATAATTAAATTTTACAATCAATCAAGCCTATGAAATAGTTATAAGTAAAAGAGTGTGAAAGTTTATATATTGAGATACGACCATAAGATATGCTGTACATACGGTAAAGTTAGTGGTCAGTTTCACGTGTCGAGAATTTATGTAATAATAGCCAAAAGTATATATATATATATATTTTGAAAAATTACAAACGTGAAGTGTGGAGAAAACTAGTAATTGTTTTTCTTTTTAATCAAACTCGTGAAGGGTGTAGAAAACTAGTAATTATATATTCAGCGCCTGTCCGGAGAAGTGGGGTGGGCGACGGTTCAAACCCCAAACTCCTCGAGAGCCCGAACCTTTTAGAAAAATATTATATATTGATTGTGTATGCATATGTTTTGTTTGGAAAATGTAAACCAAATTCAAGTCCGGTAAGTTAGTCTCCGTCTTGCATTAAAAAGTTAGCAAGGGTCAATTCGGTTCCTCTAGGGTGATATATTTTTCAAACCATTTCTCACTTTTGATTTTTTCTTCACATTATATTTCTTTTTTTCTTATTGTTTTGCTCTTTTTCTGTAGCTGAGCTTTAAATTCTTTTATTTAGTTTAAAAGTGTTATCTTTTATTAATTACTTTTTTTTTTTTATGTTTATTATTTAAATTAAATTTAACTAAACAACTTTTAATAAATTTTGAAATGGTTTTTTCCTTTTATATAATAAATTTAACTAATGAAGAGAACACACTTACGACTATTTTTTGGGTATTTTCTTTTGTTTGTTATAACAAGTGCGTCGAAACAAACAAAATTTCTATCCGGCGCAACCCATGGATTTGATTCCACTAGTTTTATATATTATATATATATATATATTATATATACAGTGGTCCATTTTTCATTTATTATAATGTTTTCTACTGTATAATTATTAATTCAAATATATTTATCTTTTTTTTCAAAACTGATTTATGGAATTTATTTTATTGAGGCTCGTTTTTTCTACTCGCTCAGGGCCCAATTTTTTTTAAGAATTCTTGAGGACGACCCTGAGATGATTTGTCTAGTTTTAGTTTTCGATTGATATTATCTTTATTTTATGTTACACATAGTTGATTAATATTACATATTGGTTTACGAGATTTTCATTATTTTACATGGCATTAGAACTGTAAGGTTTTTATCTTTTGTTTTTCTCTCTCTTTCTATCTCAGTTCGTCGCTTTTGTCGCTAAGTCTTGGTTGGTTATCGGTCCTCTTCACCCATTGTCTTCTCTTTGACGCCTTCTTTCTCTTCCCTTTTGACGCCTTCGTTCTGCCACAATCGTTGCTCCTACCATCGAAGTCATATATCCTATCACCATCTTCTTCTTGTAGTGCCATTTATTATTGCCACTATGGTCTTAGACCTGTTGTCGCGCTTGCCGACACAAAGCTTTCTTATTGTCTACCTTTTTATGGGTTTTTTCCTCGATATTGTACGTTTTCATACACAAATATATTCATTGTTTTTTCTAGTTTTCGCATTTGATTTCCTTTCGATAAACCGTATTAGCGTATTACAAACAATATATTAGGTATGATTTACTGTGATTGCTTTGCATTAACTAAGAGATACTAATTTATTGACTGCCATTTGCCATTATACTCGTTTATTATTCTATATTTATTATCGAATTAAAGTGTTCCATTATTTTGAAAACTTATATGACAATCAGTCTTCAACTCCCATGGGACATATACTTAACGTACTGCTATGAAGATTTTGCCTGTGTGTTTCTTTTTCCATCTTATCACATATGAAGTTATACATTTTGAGGCTTTAAAAGCTTTTATTTGCAACGTTCCTATCCTATTTTTAACCATTTTACGGCTCTTATAAATATAAATCAAATTTTATGTGGTGTATGTATTAGATTATATTTCATGGCTTCTTATATTGCTCTCGTGATTTAGACTAAAATTCAAGAAAATGAAAACTTGGATATTCACTTAATCTAGTCAAAACACCGCTAGCAGAATGTTTTAACTAGCTAACTTCAGTCCTCATATATCACATAGCATCGTTGTCTTAACTGATTCCAAGAGAGCTCGGATTGAATTGATTAATTCCAATGTCTACCTGGATATTTTGATTGCAAAATGTCTTACCTATATTCATCAAATCTCATACTAGTTATTGAATTTAAAGAGTAAATTGCACAAAACGTCCTTTATGTTTCTTCAAACTTGCAGGTTTCAGTCTTAATGTTTAAAACTTGCTAAAAACAGCCTTTACGTTTATTTTTGTTGCATGTTCAATCCTTTACCACTAACCAAGTTAATTATGTCAGTTAAATTCCCTCACATGCCTAACATGTGAGAGTATATTTGTCATTTTAATTCTATTTCTTCTTTAACCCAAATTCTACAATTTTCAAACACTTTCCCGCCACAACTTATTTCCCTCAAAAATCTTCAAATTCTTGACCTGTATAATAATAACCTCACCGGAGATTTACCCTCCGGTGTATCGGAAATGTCAAATCTTGTTCATCTTCATCTGGGAATCAGCTTGAAACTTTGATTACATTGGGGAACTTTTTGTTTGCGCAGATTCCGGCGGCTATCGACCCGGAACCCTTATGGGCAGACGAGGTCCGCCGAAGAGCTCTCCGGACCCGCTTGGATCTGCGGAATCAACTAAATATTCGGCCGCTTAGTCCGCAGGTTATGACGCAAATTATAGACTATCAAATCTTGGTCGAGAGGAAAATAGAGAAGTACCTATTAGCCCAAGGGTACCACCGGGCTAATTTGGTGCGGAATTGGCTCGAGATACGGCAACAAATCTTTTATGGGGAGCGGTTCACAGTCCGCAACTATCAGAGGCTCTGGGGAACCATTCAAGATTTTGGAATTGAGAATTCCGCCCCCCTCCAGAGGGTTCGCCGAGGGAATCATTTACTATAAATCAAAAGTAGTGTCGTGGATAAAAAAAGAATCTAGTCTAATGACTCGCAGATGTAGGTTAGGGGATAAAGAACCCGAACCGAACTGCGTGACCAAAGCGACTCCTACGGAAAAGTAAATCGAAAGATTTGCAGCCAGTTCAAGCCTGGCAAGTCTCGCCTTTCAGTCGAGCTACTCTCTCTCGTATTCCGCCCCTCTACGCTTCGAAGGAGTTCCGGGAGCAAGAATCTCTTTCAAGTTCAACTAGTCGTGCTCAACGCGCGAATGACAAGCCATCGATCGCTGCTATAGTCACTTCACGGCGCCAGTTTTCGATTGAGACTTCGGGAGCTTTCCTATTCCAAGCGCTCCACTGAACAGCAAGCTTTCCTATTCCTAGGTTGTCACAGGTTGAGCTGCAAGATAATCTTTTGAGTGGCCAGTTTCCTGTGACTAAAATGACAAATATACCCTCACATGTTAGGCATGTGAGGGAATTTAACAGAGATAATTAACTTGGTTAGTGGTAAAGGATTGAACATGCAACAAAAATAAACGTAAAGGCTGTTTTTAGCAAGTTTTAAACATTAAGGCTGAAACCTGCAAGTTTAAAGAAACATAAAGGACGTTTTGTGCAATTTACTCGAATTTAAATTTATGGTGCATTTGTTTCACAGAACGAAATTTACATTTTTATTTTGTCCAAATTTCATTCCATTATATAAAATAGTCAATTTATGCAAATTCTAAATTTATTTTTAATTCCTATATACATTCTAATTCCAATTGAATTATGAAACGAATGCTACCTTATAATATATCTGATCATTTCCTTTAAATAAATATGAACTTAAAATATGTTATGTGGAGATAACAAAGACAAATCAACAATATCATAAATTATAAATATTAAATTATTGTTGATGAGTTGTTGAAATGAAATAAAGAGGAATTGAACACTTATTATGTCTAATAATTGTATATAAACAGATATATTACCTAATTTCGTTAGCTTATATAATTCCAAATATTACGTTTTTGTGTGCATTTCAATCGTCTTAATAAAACGAATAGAGTGACGTAACCGTAACAAAATGCATTTTTATTCTTTCCATAAAAAAACCTCGAAATGGATCTAAATAATTAATGGTTAAATACAAGTATAATGGGTGCTAATTTCTTTTGAACGGCAAAATAAACATTTACTAAAACAACCGAGCTAGCAAGACACTAAGGTGTTGTTTGACAACTTTTAAATGGTTAAGTGTTGAACCAATAAGAGGTCTGAATTATTAAGTGTTGAACCGGTAAGAGGTCTAAACCATAAGAGTCAGTATAATGTTTAATCGTTCAGAGGCAAATGTCTAACCAATTCAGATTAGAGGTCTTAACCATTCAGACTTAGTATAATGCGTAACCATTTAGAGACAATTGTTTGAGCCATTCAAACATCTGCTCGCTAAACAAACAGTCTAAACCATAAGTGTTAAACTAGTAAAATGTCTGAATTATTAAAAGTAAGAACTAAACAAACAGCCCCTAAACACAAATAAACATACAAACAAATAGAGCATTGCACCTGTAATGGGTGTCAAAACATAAATAAAAGTGCATTTACAACTAAACTGACGATTACCACTGAACATGCATAAAAATGTAAACGGAGTTCAAAATCAAGCATTCATGTTCATATTGAATTTGTTGACCAATTAAGTAGCTAATTAGTGATTAGGGAGGAGGAATAGTGATTCTGCCAACAGGGAAATTAAGGTGATTTTACCAATGATATAAATTTTATATGTTAATTAAGAAGATAGGCTTGATTTTCTGATAAGAGGCTGCTTTAATTAATGGATAAAATAGGAGTACTCATCTTGAACATTAATCCACTAGTATTTGGTTATCTTTATTTAATACTAGGTTAGAATTCCGTATATTATATGGGTTACATGAATGTAATTTTATATACTAAGTAATAAAAAAATAACTTTAAAATACTTGTGGATTACACGGGTTGAATAAACCTGTGTATTACACAAGTTGAATAAATATAATATAACCGGTTACTACATACAATCGTCAAAATAAGTATTTTAAAATGAACTTTATTGACTATTTACGTATTATAATATTTTACATTATTTCTTTATCTATATTTATTATTAGGTTAAAATATGTGTATTACACGAGTTTAGACATGGGAAAAAAACAATTCAAGAAAAAACCAAAAAATTAAATGGATCCGTTTTTTTAAACCGGTTTATTCTCAAACCGGTTTCAATGAAATATTGTATCGTTATTAATAAGTAGAAAAATAAAATAAATAGTGAGGAAAAAATTAAATAAATAAGAAAAAAAGAGAGAAGATTAGAATTTAATATTATTATTTAATAGCAGTAAAAAACAAGAAAATTATGATTTAATTTAGAAAGAAAATTTAAAAAGCCTTCTTCTAACAAAATTTTATTATTTTTAATATTAGATTTAGTTAAATTATATATATATATATATATATTAAAATTATTAAAATTGAGAGAATATGCAATTATAATAACAATAACAACAACAATAATAAGCATTAAAAATATTTTTAAATTAAATATAAATAAAATTTTAAAAGTTAAAAGAGAAAATGTTAAATGCTATTATTTAGAATCTTTTATTATAAATAAGATTTGAGTAAATTAGATTTTTGTCTAAACTTATTGAATGTGTCACATTAATATTCATTTTACTATTTTTTAATAAATAGATAAAATTCAGAAAAGATTTGTAAACAAAAACTTAAACAGGGTGTGACCAAACTAAAGCGCATAAATTCCTTAGCAAATGTCTCTTGTTTAAATAAACTTTTCACAAATTTTGAAGGGTATGGTCTAAAAACTCTGCGTATGTAAAGAATCATACCCTTAATGACAACATACTAAAAGAATAATGTTGCGCGCAATGCGCAACTGTGCGCCATTCTTGAAACCAGTAGGTTGCCTAAATAACTTTGCGCGCAACGCGCAACGGTATTGCAATCTTGATACTAGCAGGTCGCACAACGAACCTTGCGCACACCGCGCAACGGTAAGTTAGACCTAGAAATGCAGGTCACACAACGAACCTTGCGCACACTGCGCAACGACAAGTTAGACCTAGAAATGCAGGTCACACAACGAACCTTGCGCACACTGCGCAACGACAAGTTAGACCTAGAAATGCAGGTCACACAACGAACCTTGCGCACACTGTGCAACGGAAAGTTAGACCTGGAAGCGCAGGACCTTGACCCTACGCGGATCAAGCAACCCTCTAGCCGCGAAGTCCTAAAACCTAGCACAAGGCCAAGACCAACATGAGAGCAACTCATAGTCTTGAGAAAAGGACTTAATCGCTACAACTCCGCGCTGGCCTGAAAGCACTGACAAAGCCACTCGAAAGGGAGAAGCGCAAAAGAGGCGTTGACCAAATACAAGGGTAAAAAGTGGTAGAGCTGTGACTCAATAGCCGCTCGACAGGTTGTGTCAGACTGCGTCACATGAACAGTAATGCAGAAGACAGACTGTATGCAAGGACGTACACGTGGCACTAACCAAACTCACGCCAGCGACTGTCACACGATCTCCACTATCAGCTGATTACAGGTTCGACACCAGGGACAGCTGCCATGACACGTGGCTCCACTCACCATGCGCCAAACGCACCTCCTGCAAAGATCATTGATGGTCGATGCAGAGGAAACAGAATGGATAATCCTGGTCGTCGGCCTGGGCCCAAGGCCCATCCGCCCATCTCCTAAACACTTCACTTCGGCTATAAAATAAGGATCACACTACAAGGTAAAACCATCTAAACACAACAACATACAATCACAATACAATTGCATGCTACTTTGAGCTTATTTGCTTATTACTTGCAATCCCAAATACTTATTCTCACGTCGGAGTATGGTCACGGAGAAAACCCTCCCTCTTCTCTCGTGACGAGGCTAACGGTGTTGCTAGTTTTGCAGATAGCTTGAAGTGAGATCACCCAGAAAAGCTGAACGAGAGATAACCTTTTATGCAGAAGCGTTGAGCTGTAACTAAGATATTTACGGATACCTCTCGGGTCAGCTGGTGTTTCTTCATTGGCGTCATCCGCTTTTTACTCACACTTGATCCGTTTCTCATTTCGTTTTCTCTCAAACCTCACTTTCAAATGGCTGACTTTCCATCAAACACACCACGAGGTCCTCGGGCTGAGAGCAAGAACCCAGTTCATGCCCCTCACCCGACGGTCAAGTGAAGAAGGTTCTTTCGGGAATGCTGGTGTTCACCACGACTCAGGTTGTGTGAACATCCCGGTAACTCCCGGAGTTCAAATGGAAACCCCGTGTGTACCAATCACATTTATTTTACCTCCGGGTGAAACTCCGATGTCTTGGTACATCAAATCTCAAACGACCCTGAATGCCGTCTATGCGCAACTCTGTGTGCAAACAAATGCTTCCGCTGCGCCGCCAGCAACCCACTACTCACGTGCATGCTTCCCCTGCACCACGAGTACTCAGTTATGACTCGACGGCCGGCGCGAGTGTTCCATCACACCTCCGTACCAGGGAAACGGAGTATTCTCAATCGCTGCCAAAATATGTCCAACACTCATAGGCAAGCGTCTATCCACTCACGGTTGGGCCCCGTAAGTATCAATGAAACTTCCTTTTATTATGTGTATTAGTTAACAGAGTATCAGATACCATTAATTTTAAAACGTGGGCTCGGTGAATAGCTATTGAGTGAGGGCTAGAGGTCTGTTATGAACCGGAACCATCGTAATGTATAAGATTTGTCCTAAATTAGTTGTATGTGGGGTGTATAGTTTAAATTGGCTCTTTCACCCACCAAACTAGTATTTTGGGTCAAGTCTTCTGTTTGGGCTCTAATTAGAGGTGCACAAAAAAACCATACCAGGGGTCGGACTTGGTAAAAAAAAATCCGGAACCGGTTTTCTTAATACCCGGGTATTCTATACCCGAAATCGGAACCGATCCTATCCGTAGGGTATAGATAGGGTATGCATTTTAATCTCAATACCTGGAACCAGAACCGATCACACCCATTTAATACCGAAACCGGACAAGAACTGGAACTGTAACCGATTATACCCGGCTATACCCGATACATGATTCTAATATATTTCTTTTAAATTTATGTAAGTGCATTTGTTTTTATTTTCTACATCATACAATGCATATTTAAGAAAAATAAACAAAAAATACGAGTAAATGAAATAATAAAAACGCAACAGAGCATTAAAAAATACGAAAATATAGAACTAAAAACTCAAAAATAGGGTATAAAAACTCAAAAATAGAGTTTTTTAATACTCGGTTTCTTAAAAACCGAAACCGAATGTATGATTTTTTGGTCAAATAATCGGAACCGAACCGGTTATAGCAATAACCGGTTCCAACCCTTAAAATGAGAAACCGGAACCGATTATTAAAAATACCCGATTTGTACACCTCTAGCTGTGATAATGATATCCAAGTCAAAGAGGAGGATTGTTTATTATGAACTAAAACATCTCAAGATATGGGATTTATCTTACACTGTACTAGTCTTTGGATTAAGTACGGTCCAATTACTGGACCTGGTAAATATTTTCTCCATCGATGTAAAAAAGGCAATTGGAGTAATATTTTCCCTTTTTGATACAAAATTTGAAAAAAGAAAGAAAAAAGAAAGGTAATTGATGGAGTAATGATTTGATGGTACAATGGTGGATGAACAGGATACAAGGACAACAACAATAGTCAGTGTCAAGAATCACATGTTAATAGGACCAATCCGAACCCACTCAAACCGCTTTGCTCTCCAATATTGTGGGCTTGCACTTAAACCAGCCTCCTGGAACTATTTTCACATTTATATATTATTGATATCAAATCTAATCAATCATTAATTTAATTAGAAATTAATAAATAACGGTACAAAACAAAACAACACATAACACAAAACGGCGTAGATCTGTATTCCGTTGTCCCTCATGGCGTCCAAGAGAGGTGTAATGTGACATGTATTTAATATTTAATTAAGCAAATGCGATACTTTTATGTGTTGTATACTCATCAAATTTAAGTGACGCCAATTTAATGATTAAGATATTCGTATGTTTTATGAACTGTGATTTTAGTAAGTTTAAGGAATTATCTGTTTGTTTCAATATTTAAATAAATGGTTAGTGATGAGTAAGAGGTAATGAAATTGGATACCTATATCTTTCATGAACTATATTGACTGCTTTAGAAAAATCTTCCTTATCACAGATTGAGAATATAAAAAGGAATGACAGAAGTGTAGGAAGCGTTTTACACCCTTAGATCTGATTTTTAATGGTGGAGATTATAATAACAAAAACGTAAATTTTGTGTGAATTTTTAATAATTGATTTGTCTTGATAGGGGTATAAATATCAATAAACATCAATTAAATTACAAAAGTGTATAACTTCCCTTCTAAAATCACGATTTTCTCTCTCTCCTCCACACAAATCAGAGATTATCTCTCTTTTTCACCCTATTCCGCCATTAATCATCATTATCTCCAACCACCGCAAAAAAAAAAAAACTAAACCTCCTTCTACGAATATCCACAATTTCTTTCTAACCATTGCCTACTTGTTTCTTGCTTGATTGTGCTTTGGTATAAAACACCATGTGTTCACGCAAGTGTTCCTTATTTGAAATCTGGAAGAAATATTTTAACATTCAAGGCATGGTGTTTAATATCTGCAAACATTGTATGGTGATTCAGGTCATGGTGTTTAATATCTGAAAACATTTGTATGGTGATTCAAAACATGGTGTTTAATTGTATTGCTATTCAACTTATGGTGTTTTAACATATAAAAGAATTGTAATAAGGTTCAAGGCATGGTGTGTAATATCTGGAAACATTGTATGGTGATTCAGGCATGTTGTTTAATATCTGGAAACATTTGTATGGTGATTCAAGACATGGTGTTTAATTGTCTTGCTATTCGACTTATGGTGTTTTAACATCTAAAAAAACTGTAATAAAATTCAAGCGTGGTGTTTTAAACAACAGGAACATTGTATTTGTGATTCAAGACATGATGTTTTAACATCTGGAACGCTAGTTGTGAAAACACCATGAATTGAACTACGAATTAATTTAAAACACCATGTTATGAATGTGTTTGGATGTTTGTAAATGATGGAAAACACTTACCAAGAGCAGCTTCTAGAACGCATGTTCTAAAAACACCATGAATTGAACTATGAATTTATTTAAAACACCATGTTATGAACATACTCTAATGTTTGTGAATAATGCAAAAAAACCTTAAAATAAAGTAGGAATGATGTTATAGACGGTTATCAAACTCTTAAATCAAGGATTTTCTCTCTCCAAATTCGTGAACTGTATATTTATTACCATATTTGAATAGTTGATTCAATTACAATTATACCCTCAAGTATTCATTTTAATTAGTGTCACATGTCCTCACCATATCCCTTCTTACACTTTTCACACAAAACTCCCTTTTTTACAATAACCATACCCTATATAAAGAAAACTCACTTCAGTTAAGAAAACCCAAAAAAACCTTATGTAACAATTTTTTTGTAAAAAATTCGGGAATGTAAATAATATGTTATCGAACGTTTTGTAACAAAAAAACCAAAAGCGCCGAATGGATTTTTTAATAAATTTTCAAAAAAATATTCTTTTTTAGCATATATATATATATAACTAAATTTTTTAACTTTTTTATAAAAAATCCATTCGGCTTTTTTTTTATTTTTTTGTTACATAACGTTCACTAACATGTAACTTACATTCCTAATTTTTTTATAAAAAAAATTGTTACCTAAGGTTTTTTGAGTTTTTTTTTAAATGGTTTTCTCTCTATAATTCTCATATATATATATATATTATATATATTATATATATATATATATATATATATATATATATATATTACAGGTAGAGGTTCATGTAAGAAAATATAAAAGTGTGAGAAGGATAAAAAGATTTTGGAGGTGACACGTGTCCCTTTTTATTTTAGTAGTTTAAGGGTATAAGTGTAATTTAATTAATAAAATCTAATTATGGAATGAATATATGTAACCGATTTTTGACAGTTATTGTAGTGATTTTCGAATTTGAAGGCATACATCTTATAAAGAAATAGCACCCTAACTGATAAAAACACCACAACATGTATATTGAATGTATACATCTTATAAAGAACATAAATATAACAGAAACAACACCCTAACTTATAAAAACACCACAACATGTATATTGAAGGCACACAACTTATAAAGAACACCCTAACATTGAATATAACAGAAATAACACTCTAATAAATCAAGGACCTTTGTCCTCACATTAAATATAACAGAAAATTACACCCTAACTCATAAAAACACCACAACATGTATATTGAATGCATACATCTTACGAAGAACAGAAATAACACCCTACAATTAAAACACCATTGTATGAAATAGAAAAAACACCATGGACTAAAACATCCAAGCGAGACGTAATTTTTTCTATACATAAGTATATCAATATGATACTCATATTAAAGATAAAAAAAACACTCGTTATTATGGTGTAATTTTTCTTAAAAAAAGAGTTACATATAAAAAGTTATTGACGTTAAAAAAAGAAGGGGGTGAACTTGCATGTACATTAATGTTAGTTTCTTAATTTAAAAATGTTAAATTTACCTTTATACCATTAATCTAGAAAATTAATTAGTTTAATAGTCAACACTATTTACAAGATTGCCATCAATAAGTCAACCATTAGATTAAATATCTAATGGTTTAGATTCTTTCTTATCAAACTTTTATATTTTCTTACAATAACATCATCCTATATAGATATATATATATATATATATATTATATATATATATGTATATATATTGCCATTAATAATTTCCTTGGTTACTTTTTAAGTTTTGTTAAGTAAAAAATATTGTACTATTAAAAAAGTAAACAAAATCTTTATCATTCTTCATGTTTTGGTTTAATTTGGTATCAACGAAACTAAATATATATACATGAAAGTCATTCAGTTATCTTTAATACAGAAATTGTGTAGATAGATATAATCTTCTGAAATTCTCTTTATGTACATTAAAAATAAATGAATCACTCCTTATTATTAAACACAAATGTTTGTTGAATCCAACTATGTGTATGAGTTTTATCTTATTATGTTGATGCACTCTGCATACTTTATTGTACCAAAATGTATGCAAAGTTGGTAGTCAAATAAAAATGAAGGGAAATTGCGACCAACATTAAAAAAATTTGAATTTAATAATACAAAGACACAACGAATTTATATCCTTTTTCATAAATACAGGTATCCTGTTCAAAAAAATTTTCATATTAATTTTGGGTATACACTAATAGTTTAATACCATATACACTGATAGCTTTTGTTTTATACTTTATTAAACATGTAAATAAAAATTAGAATAAACACGTAGAACCATGAGCTAACTCAGGTTGGATATGTATTTACTTTCTAGCTCGAATTGGAGATTGGGAACAGACCCAGCTCGACTCGCACTGTTGTAACATTGAGCTTGAGTTGATGCTAACTCGACTAAGTTTGCTTGTCACGTAACCCTAGTTCTTAAACTCTCAAATAAGCAAATTATAAATATTCCTGTTGATAACGTAAGTGGATTCAAACAATATGGTTAATCAAAGTTGCTATATTAAAACCGTAAGGTGTTTGTATTGGTTTGTTTTTACATAATTGCTTTCAACATGGTTTGTTTTCCATTTTTACAACTTATGTGGTAGAAATAACATTAGTGAAATTGTAGCAGTTCCGTTAATCATCTGTGCAGCTAAAATTCATATTATCAGTGGTATACATTGTCACTTTCTTATAGTTTAACCATCTAAATTATTGCTGATAGAGTACTTAAAACAGATGTAAATATATATATTTTTTAATATTATTGCAACTTTTGATAATAAAGTAAAATCCACACGTCAGTTCCATTTATTTATATACCTTTTTGTCATTCTCATTTTTAAGGGCCTGGTTTCATATTACATCAACTAAAAGTAACCGGCCACAATTGCAATCACTTCAATGTATGACACAAAATTATGACAAATTAGTTTTTTTTTTAATAAAATGCACACAGAATAATTACACAGGATCTCTTCTCACATCTCAAAAAGTTAGAAAAACAATAAATTAATAACTTTTATAATGACATGGATATTTGTCACATTACTTGTGTACATTAGAAAATAAAAAAGAAAGTGAAAAAAAAAACCAAACTTTTCTTATTGATATAATGAGTTTGGTTTAATATTACATACTACTCTTACCTCAAATGAACTTGTTATATAAGCCAAAAGCACTTCCCAATTAGCCATCCATCGAGAGAGATGCACCAACCAATCAGTCAACAAGGTCTCCTGGAAGATCTCTTGGCTCCAACCACAGAGACATGGTCCACACTTTCTAATTCTCAAGAACTCACCACCATTGACACACAATTATTCTCCACTCAACAAGATGACTTTCTCCTTTTACCTACTTCCTCATCATTCTCAAACTCATCTTCATTTTTGGAGCTCATTTCATCATCCATGCAACCCGATTTTCAATCCCCTTACACCGATGAGTCAATCTACTCTTTGGTACCATGTTTTGATGGCTTCATGCCGCTTAACGGGTCAGTTTCTTCATCGTATGATCAGCAAATGTTTCCATTAATGGTGGAAGAAGATGACAATGAATGTGATGAAGATCACAAGCATCATGTTGTTTCTAATGACCAAATCCCAACTGTTTTCAACATGGGGTCCAATAAGGAAAAGAAGAGTAAATCTAAGAAAGTTGAGGGACAGCCTTCCAAGAATTTAATGGCGGAAAGACGGAGGCGAAAACGGTTAAATGATCGACTTTCTATGCTTAGATCAATTGTTCCAAAAATAAGCAAGGTATAACGAGCAATGCCCATGATTTAGCTTTTCTTTTGTTTAATTAGTTAATAGTTAATAATCTTTTTTTATTTGTTTGTTTTATGAAACTAGTAGATGGATAGAACATCAATACTTGGGGATACAATAGACTATATGAAAGAGCTTATGGAAAAGATTCAAGATTTGAAAGAACAAGATATTGAATCTGGTGTGGATCACATGAAACTGGTGGGGACTTTTAAGGAATTTAACATGAATGAATCACAAGTTAGGAATCCCCCAAAGGTACTATTTTATTTTTATTCTACAAATATGACTTCCACTACACATACCAGATACAAATTCAATAATTATGCTAAAAAACAAATTCTATAGTTTGATGTAGAAAGAGGAAACTCGGATACCCGGATCCAGATTTGTTGTTCGACGAAACCCGGATTGTTGTTATCCACGGTGAGCACACTTGAAGCACTTGGTCTAGACATTCAACAATGTGTCATAAGTTGTTTCAATGATTTTTCACTTCAAGCTTCTTGTTCTGAGGTATGTTTCTATTAAAATGATTAAACATCTATATAAATATACATATAATTACAGAAATTTCTAACTAAATCTTTATGAACTTCAGGCGCAAGATCATCGGTCGGTTATAAACTGTGAAGAACTGAAGCAAATCCTGTTCAGAAATGCAGGCTATGGAGGGAGATGCTTGTAAAGAAAGATGGATGCAAATGAAGATGAAGATTTAAACATGTAAAAAGGTTTAGGTGATAATGGGTTGTTAATTCTTTTGCAGGTTTAAGAATTTTGAAGTGTTTTGTTTTGTGATAAAGCTGTTATGCTTTTTAGTTGATTAATAGTAAATCATTGTCCAAAGTCATCAGGTTTCTAATAATAATACAAGAAAGACAATTATTCCCTCCCTCATTGATTTAAAGAATGGGAAAGGTACAGAAAGATGCAAACAATTCAACAGGAACCATTCTTTTATAATATAAGAATGCACTTGTGGTCCCTACCCATGAGGAAAAAGAATGTTGTCAGGTTATATTTCCATTTTCAATATATGCTGCATGTATGCAAGAGGAGTCTATAATAAATAAATACAAACAAGTGTATGTATATGACAAAAAAAATGGGTGAAAATTAGCCTTGGAAAACGGGCAGGTCGGGTTGGGTCAGTCAACGAGTCAAAACAATTTTGGGTCACGTCAGGAGTTGTCACTGATACCTGATCCCTCATACCAACCAATATTGTCTGCTCAATTGCTCAGGATACCTTTTTTAGTTTCTAGGGTCTATTTCTTAGTTCAAGATCCCTCTTACTAACTGGAATCAAAGAATTTGTAGATCTGTTCCGCCCAAAATGGTGCCCACAAGGAAGACTTCCCACAAGATCATCAATACCGGAATCACTCTCGTTTAAGCACACCGATACACCCAAATCGCCTTGGTGATATTTGAGGTGTTAATTGGATATATACGAAAAGAATGTCATTGCCCATTAATATAATTGTATAAAGCATTAAAAACATGCAGGAAAAAAGGTTTCATCTTAAATTCAGGAAGCTTGGCAAATTGTCAAAAAGGTTTGTTGGAAGGATTTGCAAGCCTATGTGCAGCAAGGGTGAAGAAGCTGCAGCAGTAACTAGAGACGATCTTAATAATATTTAAAAAAATTCTCAAGGCTAGAATGAGAATGCAATAATGCATATAGCTGCTATATTTATTCCGGGACAGCATTTGCTAATTTCACGCATAACTATATAACGACAACAATTATATTTCATAAAATTCATGGTGTGAAAAGAATACTAGTTTGTATCTACATTTAAAGTAACAATCACCAAATGAAGGCTAACATATACAAATGATTTCATACTTATCATAACTAACTTCTCGGGTCCCCTTATTGCCCTTCAATCACTTCTAGTTACCACCATACTATGGGCAATAAAGTAATTTCAAAGAAGACTAATCCTGCTATATTGTTTCCGATTTATATTGTTTTCGTAACATGTGTCTTGGGTTCTTTTGAATTATGTGGCTTTTTTGCCTATGTAGATGAGCGTTTTAGCCTTCTGAAATGAAACTACTTACCTGCTCAAATGTCGCTGTGTGACGAGGTTGACGATGGTGCTGGTAGTGGTGACCATTCGGACCCATTTTGACTTGTTGCATAATTTGAGTGCGCCCAAATAAACCCATAGAAAAGTGCCACCCTAGGTGATGTTGAGTGACGACAACGCATTTGGTAAAACATTCCTGTGAAGATTTTCAACCCACCTGAAATACAAAAATGTTTTTCTATAATTCAAAATAGCATGATGTCTTAGAACCTCACAATGTAGAATATATATCTAAATGTTTTTCAGGTAATTCATCATCCAAATTCCTAAACATGATATAAATTCCTTTAAACTTATCATCAAGAACACCCTCATCAGCTCGATCGTCATCATCATTCCTGCATTTCTGGCCTTCAGTCTGATTCTTCGACGAATTACCTCTAAAGCATCCAGATATTCCCACACACTTTTCAGTGTTAACCCATTACTGCAGAGCCACCATACACATTCAATCTTTTTGGCTGTTTTTCACTTATCTCTCAGAAGAGCAAAGAAAAGAGAGCATGATATCTCCGTTCTCCTTTTTGGAAGACAACCCGCCTCAACCCGTTTCTATAAAACAATAAACTTGACTAATATAATTAACTACACAACTTAAATTCAAATTTCGTCATAATCTATTTGGCTTTAACCTTGATCTCCTTATCGGTATCTTGAATCTTCACTCCTTTGATTCCAGAATTCAAGAAGCATTCCATTTTTTTTTAAATAATGTTAGTCACATCAGAATCCTCTCAATTGAATAAAATGGACCTAGATTTCCAACTGTATTTTTTTCTTAATGAAACGAACTGCAGTACAATGAATCGATATTATACTAGAACATCTCCGAAGAAGAGCTGGTCTATCTTGATGAAATTTCTCTGAGGCATTTTTACAAACACCTGCTGCTGCATCCAAATGAAATTTCTCTGAGGCATTTTTTAGGCCCAATAATATTATTGGTCCATTAAGACACAATTCTTTTTTATGTGTGATTTCATTTCATGTTACTCTTTTATTTCTTTTTAAGCCATAAGATTAACATCTGCTACTTTTGTAAATATCAGTATAGAATTGATATGTACATCAGGCAACTCTAATTAACAACTGCCTCTAAAGTGTAAATCTAGAGAATTAACGTTGGATTATGTGAACGGATAATGGATTGAGGAAGTACGTCACCGTTAACTTTTCAAATGATGAGTTTAATTGATGTCACACTTGCTACATGTGTTTGTTTGATAAGGATTTTCAACTAGGAATAATCAACATTCAACACTACATAAAGTTGTACAACATGAGTGAACCGGATAAACCATCGAAGCATAATCGACAACGTTGTCTAAAGTATATTAATTATGTGGACCTGTAGGGTTACATGATTTTAGTTGATAATTGTTGCATTTTCTTTGGTTGTTGGTAGATCATGTTATGGTTACTTTTGGCGTATGTAACAAGTGTTCTTTAAATTATAAGTGTACGTTTTAAGTGTTCACATATTTTAAATGATTTTTAGTTTTGTTAATATGACTAAGGATTAAACTAAAACCTACCAACAATATTTTTAAAGGGTTTTTGGATAAAGGTTGTGTTGGGAATTCTAAGTATGTCTATAGCTAGGAGCGTGGGGTGGTAAGGAAGGTTACTTGAAGTGCAACACAAGTAATTAACAACATTATTAATTAATTAATTAATGGATATTATCTAAGGTTTATAAATGTGTTAGTTTTGAAGCTGTGTTAGATATTTATTGTGTAAATTAATTAATAGGTTTCCTAGTTATAGTCTAAACGTGTCTAGGTTAGCTATATATACCAATCAAATTGGCAGGGAAAATAGTAACTTGGAGTTTTTTGAGTTAGATTTCTGTATAATAAAGATTCGTGGGTGTTTAATTGTGAAGAATCGTATTCCGATTACAACATTCTATACCAATTAATCTCTTTAATTGGAATTGGTATTAGAGCCAAGTTTAATCGTCGAATCAAACAAGCACTTGAGACCGCGATACAAGTTCCTTGGAGCAGCGGCGTGGTACAATTACGGTGGCGGACAACGAGTAGGTTGTTTGTGCGGCGGTCGATAGCAACACGGAAACAAGTAGTTGTTGGGTTCTTAAAAGATGTTTAGAGGCGAGTTTAGGCCTGTGAGCTAAGGTCAATCAGAAGATTGGCAGCTAAGTTACGATTTAGTGCTCAGAGTTTTTTGGAAGGTTGTTCGAAATCTACAGGCGAGTTCAGGCCTGTGATCCAAGTTCAATATAGTTGAGCAACGAAATTGTAACAGGTGGAGACAAGATCGTAGACACCGCCGATCAATACGATCAGCGGTAGCGAAACTTGTTCAGTGGAGGCGGCAGGCAAGACGTGACCGGAATTATCGGAGGCTACAACTTTGTGTTGTCGTACGATAGAAATCGGAAAAAGGAACCGAAAGTTGTTTCTTGAGCATCAATTAAGGAAAAACAAATGAAATTTGTTTGCTTCTGAGCTATGTTTGCAAGAAAAACTCAAAAGATAACAGGTTAGACAAGTTGGTTTAATTAAGGGATATTCTTCGGGTTAAACGCGTATGGGTTTGATCAAGGCTTAAGTTAAAGATGAGCCTAAGTTCTAAGGGAACTTGTGATGATTCAAGAGAGCTAGTGTTTGCTCAAGATCGTAGCAATGTCAATGTTGTGCGAGTTCTTATGACCAAAGGACGAGTCGCGGACAAAGGGCTAGTCGAGTATAGGGTCGCAAGAATGTTCGAGTTAGGAAGGAACCAAAAAACACAGCTAGAGATCAAGATGAGTTTCATGAGAATCAAGGCAAAAATGACGTTTTTGGAGTTAACAACGTGTCAGATTCGAGTTCGAAGTTTTGGGGGTGATTGTTGGGAATTTCGAGTTATGTAACCGACTTGGCGTGCAAGGCACAATGAGGGTTTTTAGAAGTGGATGATTATACATTATTAAATGTGATAATGATTTAATAATTAGTTATAATTATCATGTCCTAATTAATTGACTAGATAATTTTCTAGCATCCTAAACGAGTTGGGTTTGAATGTCTTTAGGATAATTATGTGAACAATCCTAGTTATAGTCTAACGTGTTAGGTAGGGATTTGTACAGTTTTCTTGATCTAACAATATTGTGAGAGTTAGCCATAGTTTTATGTTCGTTTGATTATTATCTGGGAGTTAAGGTTGATGAAGTCATGAAACTTCATAGATCAAGAAATCTAGATATTCACTAGGTGGCTTGCTTGTCATGTTGCCATGAGGGTCACATTATGGGGTTGTTTGCTCGTCACTTAGTTATCTTTTCATATGTCGGGCTACTTTTGTACCACATATATGGAAACAACTTGCAATTTAATAGAAACATTTTGAAAGTATTTTTTGGATATATATATATATATATATATATATATATAACTGCAAAGGATCTCACATGTAAATTCATTTTGCTCGGGGCTATGTCCAAGGTCGACTACTCGGCTACCATGACACCGTACCCCCCTGATGCGCGGGAATCAGATGAAATCCATAAACCCTCGCCTCCTGTCAGGTTCGAACCCGGGATTAAAGCTCCGATTCGTCCCTTCACCCAGATGATGTCCCTCGAAAATGACCCAAGTGGGAATCGAACCTCCGTCTACAGGGGAGGGCAGTTCTTTTGACCGCTGAACCAACATCATTGCTAACTTTTGTATATTTGATTCTTATTATAATCCTACTACACTATTTTAAATACGTTTGAGATCTTTTCCATTTAAGATAGTGAAAATGTCTTAAATATTAATATGAAAAAATGATGTTAAAAATACACGTTAGGCTTTGTTGAGTTAGAACTAGCGTTTTGGAATCTTAATTCTTAGTAGTTGTTCCTTGACAACAATCTTCATCTCTCCCATCTAATCATCTAGATCGATAGCAACTTCATCTTTCTTTCATTAAAGGATCGTCATCATCACCTTCATCAACAACCGCAATTTTCACTGCAACGCATAACCTTTACTTGATGTCAATTTGTAGAAACTAAAACAAACTTGTAGCTCTCATGCCATTTTGTTGGCACAAGAGAAAGAAAACAATTAAATTAAAATGCTAAAGATGTTAATGAAGGTGAAGGCACAGTTTGGTAAAAACTCATCAAATGATGCTAATCTTATTTATATATGCTTCAATGACCAATACACCTATAATAAAACCTAAGCTTTAAAAATTCTTAGCCATTAAACTAGTTATATTAGCATTAAACTAGTTATACTAAACTAGTAAACTCACATACTACCAAGAAGCAAGCAACATAAATTTAAACTCTCCATATTCCAACCTTTGAAATGTGTTAATATTGATTAAGTTATAATATTTCTTGCATAATATACTTGAGTTATGCTTGAACAATATTCAACTATATATTTTTTGTGTCAACTATGTAAAGCAAATGCATTATGCATTATAACATATATGACAATTTGATACTATGTTCACTTAGTTTAATAATAATAAACAATACATCATCCAATGAAAAGTTTTGAGAATACTTTTAAAGGTGGTACCTCCACAATAAACGAGTGGTTAGTGATATAATTATTGTATAGTCCATATACGGAAGTTGTATCGCAAAAATTGCTTACCTAATTTTTTGAAAAGGATGATCATTAAAAACCATGAATAATATCCAATTATGAGGTTGGGGTACCCACTTGAGCTCATCAAACGTTATCTATGGATTTTACATCATACAAAAATGTGTTTATTTCATAAACTTTAGTTGTATTATTAAATTACATCTAATTAAACAACTATTCCATACCAAAAAACCAAATCGATAAATTATTTGAAATAAAATTAAACAGTGTCATACGGACTTATATATCATCAAAACGGTGTCATATTGGCTTATACATCATCAAACCTGGTATGTGACATTTTTAACTATACAAATAGGGTTTCCGTGAAAATGTCCACCCGGTAAGTTATGGACACTCAACGAACATACATCCTCAAACTCGAGATATATTCATAACTGTAAGACAATCGGCAATGGTAGTGAACTAGAAAAAAAGTGATTGTCACGTATGTAGGACTTTCACTTTAAATGTATGGTTTCACTAAACAAATTTAATTAAATGATATTTAAATTAACTAGATAAAATATAAATATGAAAAATGTTGAAAACAAGCTTGGGAGAGATAGAAGTGGACAAAGGCGTGGCTTCAAACCGATCAACTAATGGGTGGGGGGTGTATCGGGCGTGCTAAGGTTGATGTGACAAGTGAGACCATTAGAGACTGTCTAATTGGTACGTTATGCTTTAAAGTTTGTAGTCGTAACGATATGCTTTAAAGTTTGTAGTCGTAAGATTTGGCTTGAAGAAGGCTATAGCATGAATGAAAAATTATATACTTATTTAATGTTTATAAATATAGTCCTCTTGTATTACATTTATATTTACAACAATCAATAATACATTGAAAAAATGATATACAAGTAATAGATTTATGGATTTAGCCTGCATTTTTTAGTATGACCGATGCCAAAAATAATATCGTTGTTTTATATTCGTCGGGTCTTTTCGACGATGTCATAGATGGTGTTGCACCAAATACTTCATTTTATGCAAATGATGTGAAGTATAAGTATGGGTATTATCTTGTCGACGGTATTTACCGGAGTGGGCTACGTTAGTGAAAATTCTTTCGTGTCCAGATGACGAGAAACGATTGTTGTACAAGAAAAACACGAGCCGACAAGAAAAGATGTCGAGCGGGCTTTCGACGTATAATAAAGGGATGGTCTATCATTGCCCAACCGTTGAGGATACTTGAAAATAATAAAATGAGAACGTCATGTATACGTGCATCATCATGCATAACATGATGTTGGAAGAATAGAGCCTTTTGTGCCGAGAGTTATGATAAAGGTACCCAACCGGCAAACCCACTAGTAACCTATGCTCAGAAAGAAGTTGTCCGAGCGAGAATACATGACAGGGACACACGAGATGAAGGTATCCAACTTTTATACCTTATGTTCTTGCATTTTCTGCGGTGAATCCGAGCACTAATAAAGCAAATTTGTAATCCACTACAACTTTAACGGTGAAAAATTAAAATTATTAACTTATAAAAAGTACAAAAACTTTTGTACCTTATGTTATTGCGTTTTCTGCGGTGAATCCAAACACCAATAAAGCAAATTTGTAATCCACTACCACTTTAACGAAATGAATATTGATATATTTGAAGAATAACATTTTATAAATATCTGGTAATGATGACAGTT
This sequence comes from Scalesia atractyloides, assembly GCA_947069175.1. NCBI lineage: Eukaryota > Viridiplantae > Streptophyta > Magnoliopsida > Asterales > Asteraceae > Scalesia > Scalesia atractyloides. The sequence goes on from CAMTDV010000023.1 coordinate 17,924,923, forward strand.
GAACTTGTAAAAGTCATTTTCTTTTTAAATGATAAGGTTAGGTCTGACGAATGTGTTTATTCCACCCGTAATTTTATGTGCTTCAAATTACCATCAATCTGATATATGAAACCGATATGTGTAATCTCACTTTTTATATATCACGTTTATTCTCTCTCTCTATATATATATATATATTTTAAAGACTTGTAATACATAACTCACTATAAGTAGCTTATTACAAACTTAATGATTTGGCTCATACAAATTTTTGAGTTTGCTTCAAGCTAAGGTGAGCTTGCTCAAGTTATTGAGGGGGCATAGTTAATATAAGATATGATAAGCTTAGCACAAGTAATGTCAAGTAGAAAGCCCATCTAAGGAAGACCAAAACCTATTTTCTCAAATTCCCTCGATTACACCCTTCTCCAGGAGCTTCGTGTACTCCACTGCCCCCCTTTGCCCTAGTTCCATGTTCGACGTGTCTCTGTTACCCCCCACCCACTCTAGTTGTCCGTCCATTCTTCATTCTCAAACAACTATTGTGTTCTTCCTTCCCAAGAAACTCTTACGTTTTTCCTCCTATGGTGGTGAGTTATGATTCTTTCGTTCATTATTCTCTGCCCACTACGGATGATGTAAAACTGGAGCACAAAGAACATATAACTCTTTGATAAGAAAATCGAAATATTGTTGACATCTTACTACTATTATATCATGTTCCTTTTATAGGGAAAGCTATTTTTCACACGTTTGGCCAAATATGTATATTGAAATTGACATAATATGATGGAAATTAAGTGCACAAGGAATTTTAAATTGATAGAATATGATTGAAATTAAGTGCACAAGAAAATTTAAATTCAATAGAATATGGTTGAAATTAAGTGCACAAAAAGGGGTGAATTAATATAATTTCAAGATTCACGCGTCCATATGATAAAACCAAAAGAAATGAACATTACCGAATTTGAGGAAAATTGTCAATGCTAAAATTAGGGCTCCATATGATGGAATTCTAGTCCGATAGGTAGGCCAAATTGCCTTTGGGTGTTTGCAATAAGATCTAGTTAGTCGTGATCTTTCTATCCACTATCATGGACATGTAACTCCAATGTAGCACAAGTTATGTACTTTTTAAATTAGGCCTTTTTTTTAGTTTGACATTGTTCAACTAGTTTAGGTATGAGTCAGCCAACTTATTATTAATTAGCACTGTATCAACCAAGGTAAAGGAAGACATGTCTATGTATACGAGAAAAGAAGACAAATCTACATTTGAGGATGAGAAAAAACCTAAGTAATCAAGAGAGGCTAGGATGGATTGCCTTATATCTATAAAACCTAGATTTCACATGTTGAAGATATTTTTCACCTAGGGTTTAGTTTACTATTCATTTGGGTTTTCGCTTCAAGAACCATGCATCTTTAGGAAGACAATTTTTTCTTATAAATCATGGGTTTTTGTTTTAATAATTTATGTAACTATTGGGATTAACCAGTGCTACGCGGTGGAAATTCGATCGGTATCGATTTGGTACGTTACCTTCACTTGTTAAAGCAACCGAATAAGAAAACTCAAAATAATAATAATAAAGTTGTGATATGCCCAAAATGATATGTATGCTATCCATAAAAATTGTAGGCATATATCATTTCTGATAGTACTAGTATTGATGTTGTTCAATCGGAATTGGATTGATTCATCAAGGTACTAGCACTATAATTTTGAACAAATTTTATTAAATCGTAAATAAATATAAGTATATCGCAACGCTATATTTAATATTCCATAAAATATCATGCTTTGAAAGTTATAAGAAAATAACAAAATTACTATTAATTACAAATTTTAAAATAATCAAATGTACTCAAATGGAAAAGGAGAAGAAAAGCTAAATAACAAAATATTAAAACTTATTATAATATAATATAAAATATTAATACCTACGCTTATCGCTAGTTCCATTCTATTATGTATAATAATATATATTAATAATAATGTTTGAAGAATTATAAAAAATTTCTTTTGCTTTTGTTCGAATAACATTTGAAGAATCACTAAATGTAATAATAATAATAATAATAATAATAATAATAATAATAATAATAATAATAATAATAATAATAATAATAATAATAATAATAATAATAACAATAATTATGTTTAAAGAGCTACTAAATTTTTGCTTTTGTTTTTGTTTGAATAACTAATGTAATTATGTTTCAAGAATTATTAGGTTTTCGCTTTTGTTTGAATAACAAGTGTAATTCTGTTTGAAAAGTTATTGGGATTTTGTTTTTTATTGAATAATCTGTGTAGCTTTGAAAACTATACTCTAGGAAACTCCTTAAAGAGTTAAAGCACTATATTTAAGAATTTAGTCAAACTTATGTATTGTGTTTTAATTTTGTTATTAATAATAACAAACAAGCTAAGTCATCAAGCCGTAAGTAGACTCGCACTGAGAACGAGCTCAACTTTCAGATTTGAGATTACGAGCCAAGTTGTATCATAACAAGCTTACGTTTAAGTTGATGTTGGTTTCGCTCGACTGTGCTCTTTGAAATTGGGTAAGTGAAAAATCAAAGAAAATATAAAAAAAGGTATTATATGTCGTATAAAAATAAACCAAGATATTTAATGTTACTCAGACATTAAGAGCACTTTAGCTATTAGAGACACTTTTTCCTGTTTTCCAGTTTGAATTAATATAAGTTGGAAATTATAGATGAAGTTAGTGTAAGTGTTGAGATAAGATGAGCCTCCCAATAAGTTAACCCTACCCACCAGCCATTGTCTTCCCATGTGAAGTTTGGTGCCGGACCCCCTCTCCTTCAACTCTTTCTCATCCGTACGTTCTCACATCACATCCTTCTTGCACTTTTCGTGCGTCATTTTCTTTCAATTTTATAAAATCTTAAACACAATAGTGTGTATTTATTTTAGATATTATTTTTTTTTTCAAACAACGACCATTTTTTATTCAAGGAAATAGAACATGGGGCCAACAAGAAGCTGCGGATTACGACAATACAACAAAAGAAAATACAAGACATAACCTAGAACAAAAACGAATTAATCACTTGATTACATTTTGGATGTTAAACACACGCCATCTCTCCCAATCTAGGTATCTAGGTTGCTGAAAGGGGATCTTTGCTTGAGCCATAGAAACGAGTCCTCCTTGATTGTGTCCACCTCCTTTGTTAGCGAAAACTTGATCCCTTCAAAAATAGGAATATTGGATCTTAATAATCTCAACTATTCGTTATTGTCCGCCAACAGTCCCAACTTCAAAAATAACCACTAACAGTCCCAACTTTTGACATATCGGCCATCAATGGACTCTGATTAACAGAACCCTAACGTCATTAGTCTCCGGTCGCCGTAAAACTGGTTTTGGCAAGAAAGAGGTTTCTAAAGGTCCAATCTAAGATTACAAAGAGGTTTGGGACGAAGATGTTAAGTTTTCCAACCAAAAAGTTGAGTTTTCCGACCAAAAAGAAATTTTCCAGCGAAAAAAAAGAGTTTTCCGGTGACTTCAATAATTAAGGATTTTACTAGAAAAAAATGTTTCTAAAGGTCTGTAATAAGGTTACAAATAGGTTTGGGAAGAAAATGTTTAGTTTTCATGCCAAAAATGAGTTTGCTAGCCAAAAACGTTTTCCAGTGACTGGAGACTAACGGCGTTATGGTTCTGTTAGTCAGGGTCTATTGGAGACCAATATGTTAATAGTTGGTCTGCCATTGGTTATTCTTGAAGTTGAGACTATTGGCGGCCAACGTCAAACAGTTGGGATTATTAAAATTCAATATTCCTAAACAATAAGATTGTTTCTAGCTTTCCAAATCCTCCAAAGCGTAGTGTAGAAGACGAGGCCTTCAACTTTTTTCCATCTGTTCGAGCACTTAAAATTGTTGATGTATTCTAGCAGGTCATTGAAAGAGGCTGTCTGATCGTTTATCAAAATTTTCAGCTAGCAAAACATATGCCATCAAATTGCTCTAACCACCGTTGCCTCTAGCGTCCGCACTCCATGGCAACGCAAGACTTCTCATATTAAACCCAACTTTTAGACCAACATATACTATAATCATCATTGATGAACCCACAAATTTATTTCTATTGGTGTCACCTTGTTTTTGTATTCAGGCCATGCTGGATGTACTTGAACATGTCTAAAACTTTCTAAAACAATGTGGTTTAAAGAAAAATGGCTATCTCATGACATGTTTTTACGGATTGGATGAGTGGTTAAATAAACATAGCAATTAGTTGTAACCTCCGTCAAAAAAACGGATATCAAAAACCCGCTCCGTTTAAAAAAAAAATTGAATTTATTTAAAAGATTCGCTACGCATTTTTTTATAAAAATATAATTTTCATAATTAATAAATATTGTAGAATTTAAAAACTATAATAAATAATGATAATAATAATAATAAGTAAATAAAAAACAAAAATGAACTCTAAAAATAAAACAAACACTTGAAGGGAGTAGCCGGGTTTCGAACCCGGGTCTCCCGCATATTCATACACTGCCTTCACCACTGTACCACACACACAAGTGCGTATAAAACCGAAATCAAATAAGTATTATGTCGGATCAGTCAAAGACCTGCAAAAAAAACAAGAAAAATTCGAAACTGTCAAAGGCGGATTATGTGTAATCAAGCAAATTCCGTTTTTCTTTTTATTAGAACTTGAATTTTATAATAGATATAACCGAAATCATCAGTCAATCAATTTGAAACGGATCGAAATCATAGGTCTTTAATCTTGGATTGAAACCGAAAATCTCAGTCAAACTTGTTACTCTATAAATACAAACCCAATCTCTCACAAAGAGAACTCGCACACTCACTTCTTCATCACTCAAATCCTCGGACGCTCTGTTCAAACTTATTCGCCGGAATTCTCAGTTACTTGCCGGAAACCCGAAGGATCCATTCCATTATTGCCTTACTCTAAAATAAGACTTCTAGAGCTCAGACAGAAATCACCCACACTCACCTCAAGCTCCCTGAGAAGCCTCTGTCGCAAGTTAAACTTCGCCGGAATTTCTTTCAGTCGCCGGAGTTTCTGCACATTACCGGAATCCAACTGGAACTTCCATCGGTATGAATTCTTAATCTTTTCAGTCAGTTCTATTCGATTCATTTGTTTAATCTAAAACAGTAGATCAGTAAAATCAAAATGTATAACAAATCGGTTTTCAGTTCTGAGTTAATGAAGAAGATGAACATCGAGTCGTCTATGAATATAATTAAAATCGGTATTTTAAACGGGTTAGACACACAGTCCAGTGGTGGACTGTGTGCATTTCATACTATCGATACCGAGTTCGATCCTTGACACAACCCCTATCCACTGTAATAAAATGTTCTTTTTAAAACCGAAACCATATTAACTCGCTGTAAGATGTTAAGTATAATAAAATTACAATATATAACAGGTTAAACACCCAGCCCAGTTGGTTGGGCTGGGTGCAACACAACACTGGAAACGCGGGTTCGAGTCCAGGCTCTCACACCGGTTCGACAGTTTAAATCCTTTTTAAAAATTGAATAATTTCTGAATAATCTAAATAGTATATAAATATAATTAAAATCAGAAATATTTCGGGTTAGACACGTAGCTCAGTTGGTAGAGCTGCGTGCACGTATACGAGAGGTCCCGAGTTCGAACCTCACTCAGCGCACACAGTCTGACCGGTCAAGACCCGGTCAACGATCAACGGTCAACGGACAAAAAGTCAACTTTTTATTTTTTTATTTTTTTATTTAAATTGAAAAATCAATTAAAAATACTTAAAAATAGGATTTTTAAAGTTAGAAAATTTCCTTAAACTCACAAAAATAAATCTAACAATCCCATTAAAGAGCACTAATTAAACATATTAATCTCAAATAAAATTTATTTATTTATCGAGTTATTATGTTATTATTTAGGTTAGTTTTCCCTCGTCGGTTGAATCATAATATTCGTGCGCATTCATCGTCATCAAGGAACGCACCCACTGTGAGTGAATCCTTACAAATTCCCCTTTTTATTCATGTTTTGGGGTGTATCATGTGTCGCTTTAATTATTTCGTTTATTCAAACTTGTGCTATTACCATTATATGACCTAAACTTATGATGTAAATATTGTTTGTTGTGATGCGTGTTTACATTTTGTTAAGTTGCGTGCAAATCATTCATTAGGCCCATCAGTTCCTCGTGGGAGACGAGTTGAACATCGCGTGCCTCATTAGATCGGCTCCGTTTGATTGAGCCTTGATCTCATTGTTCATCATTTGGTGTGTGTGCTTGTGCATTTATTGATATTATGTGTTTTGTGATTAAATTTACATTTACGTTTACTCATATGTGGTTATGCACATTTTTATAACCAATATAATAAATTCGTTCAAATGTTTTCATAAGATTCACTCGCCAACTTTTGTTGACCCAAAAACCCTATTTTTACACATGATACAGGTGATCCAGTTGAGAAAAGAAACACGTAGGATGGCCTAGAAGAATAAACAAGTTAATGCTTTGGAATGGACATTTAGTTTAGTTTCCCTTTGTAATTGTATGATTTTTGTTTAATACTTTAGTTTGTAATGAAAGTGTATTTGAACATGTTATGCTTGTATGTCTATCGTAACTTCTTCTTTAAAGAGAAATAATAAATATGAAACTTTATAGTAAATGTCATGAGCTTTGATGAAAACCCAACCATGCCCCGACTACCATTTCCGCTGCGGGTCAGGGTGTGACATTAGTGACCAGCTGACTAAATTTTTGTAATGCCGATTTATAGAGTAAAATCAAAATTTTAAGAATTTGGAAACCTCCAACTTGAAAATGTATCCAAGAATCATCCAATCTATTTATCAGTTGAAAAGGTCTATAGACTGGGATAGTTGCCAGAAATCCTACTTTCCCCTTGGGCAATATTAAAGTATTGCATGACCTGACGTTTTGGAGGCACACCAAGGCCCCTAAACCGACCCAAATATTACTTGTAGAGCATAGTGGTTGTTTTGTCTTAAAAAAGAACATAAAATATAACACCATAAAAGCTAGAATACAACATAAATTTAATTTTAAAAAATTATAAAAATTATTCTCATAAAAAACTTCATTGACAATTCTTCGAGCAAAATGCTCTCTCTTGTCGTTAGACTTAACATAACTAATTCAAAATTCTACACTTCAATACTCCAATGTAGTAGTATTCGAAAAGACAATAATATGTGACTTAGATGAGCTGGCAATTAACTATACTAGTATGACTCTAATACTAAATATCAAATGAGAATATATTTTTTGTGTTAAAGTATATGATGGTGTAAGTAGGTATATGATCGGAGTGTCGTGCCCCTGTTAAAGATAATATTTATAATCTAAAATTACTCTTAACAATGAGTTAGTGGTAGTAAGGGGGTCGAACCACGAAGAGTTTGTGGTTTGCGATGGACGTGATTGATTTTTAATATTGTCACACTTTATGAAACTTGCTATGTTGTTAATTTGAATATTTGTTTGTTTGTTTGAAAGAGCGTCGGAATGAACCGACAAGTTTGTTTTGATTACTTAACTACTAAAACTTGAATAATTGCACGATAACTTAATTAACGATTTTAAACAATATTTGAGAACAAGGTTCACACACGGTTCGGTAGTTGAACTCCTAGGGTTCCTACACCTTTTAGATTCAATTCAATTGTATAATTGACCAACGAATTTAGTGTCACGTGACTTAGGTGCCAAGAGCTATCGACGTCGTAAACAACTGACCGCAATGCACTTCATTACCAAGAACATGTAAACTCTAACCTAGACAAGGCATAATTGCACATAAACATTTCACAAAGTCAAATTTAATCTTCACTAGACAATTTGCGAATACGATACAAATGCAAGACAATTATCTTAGGTTTCAAAATCAAACAAAAACTTGTCACAAATCGAAACTCAAAACAATGTTAAACCTTAGCAACTTACAAAAACTACACCGGGGTGAACCCCAAAGAAACTAGCCGCTCATGGTGAACGGAACATGGTCGTCGGATGATTGAGACTTTAGCACGAACATCTTGAAGCTTTGAGAATGATAGAGATGATGGTTAGGGTTTGGGATGGATGATGTGTGTGGACGAATGATGGAATGGATGATGGAAGGCTAGGGTTAGGATCGAATGTATTGGTGATTCCGGATGATAGAATGGATTTGAGGTGAGTGATGATGATGATGATGATGATGGAAATGTTCTTGGCTCCAAGATGAAGTTCAAAAATCCCAAAATACGTAACCCCCAAAGAAAAGGTCAAAAACATGTCATATACCCGTCCTCAATTCAACAAACAACAAAATTCGCGTTCAGCAAACAGGGAGAGCGTCGCCGACGGCCGACTAGGGCGTCAGCGACGGCCCATGGATATCCTAGTTTCCTCCGACGGCCTTTTCTACTGTCTACGGGTTTTTCTTCCGACGGCATAACTACAATGTTTTTTTGTTTTTGCCATTCTCACTCTTGGTTGACCCGATTTCTGTCCCGATGCACCGTTTAGCTCCCGAATAGCTTTTTAAACTACGTTAGACCTGCAAAACACAACTCTAATAAAAAGTAGGCTATTTGACACTAAAAGTTATGTAAAAACATCAACTTAAACATAAGAGAACACCGGTTTTCGACCACACATAAGTTTAAACACACGACCTTCTTCTAGCATGAGTTACAACTTATGTTAAATTGTGAGGATCAACTCTCTTATATGTATTATTGTCTACAAATATGAGGTATCCCCCATCCTTTAGATACAAAAAATACATAAATTCTTTCAATGCTACATAATACAAGTCATGACCAAATAACCCAATGGCAATTACCTTACTAGTGAGAAGTTTGTGCATATAGAGGTGATTCCTACGTTTAAAAGAACCATACTTACTCGTCACATATTTTTTTAAAAGGATTCCAATATTAAATGCAAACTTTATTTAAATCGTAAACAATATAATTATATAACATAAACAATAACTCATTTATCCTCTCTTACTTTTTTTAGTGTTGCTTTTGCAAGAAAATCAAAGTAAGAAGTTATTAGTGATTAAAAAAAATAAAGAGGTGGGAGTGGGTGGAGGAGTAGCACCTTGTTTGATTTGATGGATAAATTAGGTCCAAGGAATACGACCACACTTGAGACTATATAGGACTTCACTTTTCTAAATGTTAAGTTTGTTCTATTCACTTTATCTGGAATTGTATCTACACCTGATTTTTTTTAATTAATAAGTGCCTTTTTAACGGGAGGATGACAAAATAAGATAGTAATGCTAACTTTTATGAGTACACTACTCGGTTTGATATTTGTATTTTTTACGGTAAATTTAGATCACTGAGGGAACCACTATAGTATTATCGTGTCACCAGTGGAACCATCCGATCATATCCATTTCCACTAAGCTATAATCCTATACATCAATTCAGGAGAAAACCTAATAAATCTAGAAAAAACCACTGTGGTAATCGAATCCAGGATCTAATGGCCCTAAACCTTATCTCACACCTAAATGTAAGTAAGCTATAATGTTTAATACAATAAAGTTCAAAACTGTATATATGCACCTATGTGCTAGAGAGAGAGGAAAAAAAAGAATATTAATATGGTTTAAATACATATAATTGTGGAATGCACTCTTGAATACCAGTGGTTACCAAAAAAAACAATCTGGTGTGAACGGCAGAATAAGAACCTTTGCTGCCATTCCATCGATTACTTTGAAGACTCGAATTGGACGGATGCAAGTCATTTTCAGCATTAATCTAAGCAAAAAAAATATCTTTCCACAACCATATTTTAAGACGTTGCGTTTTTTTCATATAGGATATCCGATTATATTATATGGTTTACTATATATATTATTCGAGTTTATTTTATTTAATTTTAAATAATACAAAATATCTATGCAATAATTTGGCATGAATTACGATAATACTATAGAAGAGATCACTTTCAGCGACAAACGATTCCGTTAGAATTAATGCATACTTGATTCAAGAGTTAGCCGACTCAGTCATCTAGATAGAGAAATACGGGGCTAAAAGGGTCCCACCATAATAATGGCATAATTTATACTACAAGTAAAGTTACAGGCCTAAAAATAGTGGATGAAAAAGTCTTGATGAGTCAGATCATACAGTAAATACAATAAGCAGTTTTACCTTGCTATCGAACTTGATTCTATCATTTAGAGCCTTGATTTTGGCATTGAGGACTCCCCCCCCCCCCCCTCCTCTTTTAATATTATTATTTTTAAATTTTGAGATGTTTAGTGATACGTCGGTGAAAATCACTCGTTTGATGATGTGAACAAGTAAAATGAGGTATGAGTTTCCATCTGTTTTGATTGGCCATAAGGTTTCACAGTCATGAAACCACAATAGATTAGGAACAATGGAAAGCTTTAGGATTTTAGTAAAAGAGGCTAATCAGAAAAGCAGGTGTGGTAAAGAAAAACTAAATCCTATTTAAATATTTATTTGTTATTTTGTGAATGATCTGAGATTAAAAAGAGAAGCAAATTATGTGCTATCTATCTTACACAGAAAAAGATTTGGCCTGGTGATTGAAGATTATTTTCTTTGTCTTTACACATTTTATAATTTAATAATTTATTTTACTTCCAAGAACTTTCTAATATTTTTATTTGAACTAGTAAAATTACCCGCGCGTTGCGGCGGAATTCGGTTGGTAGCAGTTTGATTAAGCTCGTGTTGCGGCGAGAATGTAGTCAACCACAGTTCGGTTCATGACATGCCGCGTAATCTCGGTTCATGACATTATTTTTTGAGACTTAATGAAGTTAACTTAATGATTTACATAACTTGACGAAGGTATTTAGAACTTATCCAAATCAAATCGTCGATCTCAACTTGCAAGTAAAAGTAATGGGTTTATATCGATGGGAAACGATGTATACAATTGTACGGTTTTGTGAGATAAAAGAATACAAATGGATACTCATTTTCACTTTTTGTACTTTATTCATTTATCACCAACAAAAACTTATGTAGATGATTTTAATAATAGATATATTACATAACCCAGTCGTAGCCACCGCCAACACCACCTCCATACTCCATACCCAAGCTCAAAAGCGGCAAGCCACCACTATCGCAAACCACCACAACCAACCAAATGTTGGCCCTACTCGCGCAACACATCCACGCGCCGTCTGTTGTCGACATATTTGCCGCTAGCACAACACCACCACTTGCCACCGTCTCTACCCTCTCTTCCACTGACCTCCCTACGACGGCTACGAAGTAACCTCCGGTGGTTCTGGTCACCACTCTGGCAACAACAAAGCGCCCGGTAACCGCCAGCCACCACACAACACCGGCGACTTGGTTCCGGTCACTTAAATGACAAAGACAGAAGCCGGCGTCGTTACTCCATGTCAGTTTACCGCCAGACAGTAAGCCGCTTTTAGTCGTCATCTTTTGAGTTCCTGAATCAAAACTATAATCAAACAAAAGATGTATAGAAAAGTTAAAATATAAAGATCCAATTACATAAACTAAGATGATCATAAGAAAGAGTTATTTCCTATAAAAAACATAAAGAAAATCAAGAACAGTTGCTGTAATTTGAAGGTAACACGGGACCCTTTGGCGTTGTTTGTCATGATTCTGTCTTTCTTCTCTCTTTAATTTAATATGTGTTTGTGTTTTTAGGTTTCAAGCTGCGTTCTTGTTGTATGGGTTGCTTTAATTTGAACTGTTCAACAATCGGGGTCTTTGATTAAAGCTTCGTTTTTCTTAAAAATTGGGGATCATCATTAAAAGGAGGAGGTAAGAAATGGCTTAAGAGGTAGAGAAAGATATATGATGAGCTTCATAGTGAAATGAAGTGGGAAGGAGATGATGATGAGGGCAAAGTTGTAAGAAGGTAGATGAGTAATGAGAGAAGAGGAGTAATGAAGGAAACAAATAGGTAGACATGTGTAAAGTAAAAGGCAAGGTGGCAAAGAAAAAGAAAAATCTAAGGACAGCTGGAGCATACTCAACATTTATGGATCAAGTATATGCAATTCATGCTTTACAGCTAATACAAAATAGCTACAGTGTTTTACAGAGATAAACTTATGTTTAGAATTTAATATATATATTAATTTCGAGAAATTAAGTTTATCCATTATTATTTCGAGTAATTTATATAAGAGTAAAATACACGAATAATCCTTCTGATTTGTCAAAGTAACATGTTTAGTCCTCAACTTTTGGAAATTACACCCGTGCTTCCTGTGATTTGACAAGTTGTTACTCGGATAGTCCCTTGGGTGGATGGTCGTTAGTTTGTACCGTTAAGTTGGTGTGAAATGACAAAAATAAAAATAACTTAACAGTAAAAAAACTTGATTAATCCTTGTGGGCCCACTTCTAATTAAGTAGATTGAACAATGATTTCATCGTTGGCTTGCCACTCCACCTAACCAGATCTAAAACTCACAACTCGGGACTTTTCGACAAGACGATGATTCGACGAGGTGGGTTTGATGGGGGTAACAGTGGTGGTGCGTCTAAGGTGATTTACGGGTTAGGGTTTTGAATGGAGGGAGGTGGGTTACAGAACAGAGGTGTTGGGTAGATGGCGACGGGGAAAGGTGGTGTGATGATGGTTTTTGTAGTGGATTGTGGCGAACAAGGGGGGTTAGTAGCCGGATATGGATGATGGTTTTTGCACTAGGATTATTAGTGGAGATGGATGAACAGGTAGTGGTTGGTCAAGTGGTGAAGGATGGGTGTTTTTGAAGTGGATTGTGGTGGTGAAAATAGGAGGATGGGAGGTTGCCGGAGAGGTTGTAGGTGGGCAAAGAGGTGGATGGGAGATAATCTGAATGAAGATTGACAAGGAGGTAGGGGTGGTGGGTACCACAAATAATTGATTAATTATAATTTTGTTTTAGTTATTTTTTAATAAGGTCAATTTAGTCATTTTACATGGAGTTAACGACACAAACTAACAGTCATCCACTCTAGGAACAATCCGAGTAATAACTTGTCAAACCAAAGGGAGCACGGGTGTAATTTTCAAAAGTTGAGGATTAAATCTGTTACTTTGGCAAACCAGAGGGACTACCCGTGCATTTTACTTTTTATATAACAAGATCTAGGGTCGTATATACCCTGCGCTTCGCGGCGGGGCATGTTTATTGTGCAGGCATGTTTAGTAATGTGTCGGGCAAACAATTCTTTTCGCATTCCTTTGTACGATGCGACGGAAATTCGATCGGTATTCATTTGCTATGGTACCAGCACATGGTCGTAAGAATTGTAATGTGTGACGAAAGTGATAGATCGCGTCGTCAAAAATTGTGGTATGACTAAGGAAAATATTTGTGATACCAAGGTTTGTGCGATAGATAGTTTTGTTTAGTAAATCATGGTCAAATAACATCGAGTTTCACTTGGCACGTTTTACGTAATTTTCGTTAACATTGTAGGAACACTTATATATAGGAAGTACCAGTAGCGTATCCACAACTCCCTATCCACATCACATCCGTTTCGTTACTCGATTTCATGTTATGTTCTATGTTACCACACACAATATAACTTACTATGATTTTCATGCGCCTATCATTATAATTATGTGTGAACTCGTAGTTATCCCGACCATTGCATGATTCACATAGGTTGTACTAGTGGTGTATGGGTCAAAGGGTAAAAATAAGGTAATACAAATGAGAATACACCCAAGATAGTTGGGATAACATGCTCTAAAATAGTTGAGCAAAATGTATATTTTTAAAGGTTTTGACTACGTAAGTATTCGAACATAAAGTATGAGATTATAGTAAAGATGAATATGAGATTGAATTGGGTAAGACCTACAGTGTGATTTGTCGTGGATTGGTATATGAATTCTTAGGAGATGTAATGCATGGAAGTATCAAGCGTGTGTATATCTTATTGTATTCAAGTATCGCGTAAGGACAAACGTATGTAAAACTAATCGTGTAACATCAAATTTATAGGTTCGAGTACGAGTATAGACAAACATATATAAGACTAAACATGTATTTTCAAATGTATAAGTTCAAGTATGAGTAATGATAAACATATGTAAGCCTAACATGTGATTCGAATGTATAAGCTCAAGTATGAGTAATGATTAACAGATTTAAGACTAACATGTAATGACGAATGTATAGAATGTCATGATCATAAGAAGTTGGGAAATGAGTAGGATTAACCCATAGGAGATCAGCTTGTGGGTTGAGCAGGAGTCAAGTTTAACGATAATGGAAAATTTTAATTTCATTGAATTTGGGGAGTCGTGCTTGTTGTCATTTGAAGGGGGTAATTAAATTGAATCATTGGTGATAGAAATTGAAGTTGAAGGGTTAAATTTATAAAAGAAGTATCTCTTTTGTTGAAAATTTGTTTAGTAGGCATCGTAGGTTGCCCGATTTCATGAATTTCGGCCCACACGTTTAGACTCAAAACTAAAGGTTAGCATTGTTGGGTGTTTGAGAAAAATGTTAGGACAATGAGTATGTTTTCTTGAGAGTATTTTACACAAGGTAGAAAAAATTTGGTTCGTAACTCTTATAGAAAATTAGATTTTTGGAAAATTTAAGGAAAACTAGCTTATAGACAGTCCAACTTCGATGGCATTAGCGTGCATGGTTTGAGACATTAAGTTTAGGGCATGCATAGGTGTTTGGGTTTACCGGTGGGATGGTTTTAATAGGTTGGTTGAGTGGTAGTTTGGTGGTATGGTAATGATTCCGACTAAATGACCATTAGTATGAAAATTGGTGTATAAGGCATGGTGTATGAGTAGGATTATGGGAGTTTCCATTTATATATAATGAAAGGTTTCCTAGGTATGGCTTTTATCACGGTTTTCTAGTCTATGAGTGTATAGTTGTGGTTGTAAAAGTTTGGTTTTCAATTGGTGGTCTCGAGTTTTAGGTTGTTCACCCTCGTCCTAAGTTGTTTGGTGGGATCACCGATGGAAGAGCTAGCACTAAGTTGAGGGTTATCATTTCGATTGGTGCCTCTAGGGTGTGCAGGTTAACTTGTTTGTGTTCCTCGATAGAAAAACTACTTATATAATATTTTAAGAAACATTCATTTAGTAAATAATTTTCAATTAACACACACTTTGGTTAAAAACTAAAATACATAATTTTATCATAGGAAAGCTGTTTTTATTTAAAAAATAATAATTTATAACTATTGGGATATTACAATTATGCATTATGATATCTAATTATTTTGGTAACTTCGCCATCATTGGGAAATAAAATTCTCTTTAGAGATAAAGACGTGATGTTCAACTTCTTAATAGTGCTATTTAACAAGATATCGGAATATACTAGAATTATTAATTTATATAGAAAAACCATAGTTTATTAGTCATTATTTAGTGACAAGTGAATACAATGATTTATTTTAATGTCATCAAGACAGTAAAATTAACGACGTGAAAATATATTTTTACATTAAAAAAAGAAAAAAAAAACTATTACGTGCTCTATAAATACATAAGACCACACTCAACTAAACTAGAATCAAACATCCAAAACACACTCCAATAGTCCAATACACACACGACTCGCAACAAGTGGGACCCTCCATTAAATCTTTAAAATATCAAAAGGAGCACATTATTAATATCTAAAACAAATTAGAAGTAAAATTATATATCATGGTAAAGAGCACCCACAATGCATATATAACAATTTAAGACCTTCATCTTAACTATCATATCATATTTCAAACTAATCTAAAGAACTTTTAATTTTTCTTTTAACATCAAACCATTTAAATCTTCACCTCTTACTCCTCTTTTGATACTAAAATATTTAAAAAAAATATTGTTTTTTGTGTGGAGCCCACATGGATCCACACATCACCTTCAGGTGGAGTCCGAAATCTCGGATGGAACCCTTGCGTGGCATGGCCTCCGCAACATGCGCTAGTCCGGTTCTTGGGTTTGTTTTTTGCGGACCATGCCACATTTGCAGCATTGTAAGGTGCTCTAAGTAATGGATTGAACAATAATATATATTCGTACTATATAATTTTATAATACGAGCGAAAATCATGAAACTTGTATTTGTTTAAAGTGTGATATCATAGTAGAAATATAAATCATTGCTTTAGTCAAATTTTCTACACTGATATGATCGTGTATCGTCTTTTATTCGTGTATTTCACGTATTAGAAGAATGTCTTGTTAGATTTTCAATCATATTCGATTTGCATGGCTGTAGAAATACAGCAAAACCAAATAAAGTACTGATTCCTCATTGTATCTCCTAAATATGAATTTAAGTGGAGAGAGGTAAAATATGCCCAATAAGTTTCCATTTTGAGTTATAAATGTGTAATTAAAAAAAATGAAAAAAAGTAATATACTGATTTTACAATTTGTAATCAAACAAATATATTTATAAATATTTTCAAAGGAAATTGATTGAATATGTATGATTAAGAAATTGTGACAACTACATGCGGTTGCTTAGGAGTCTTGTGAACTTGTTCTACAATATTCACCTTTTCTTGTCTCGCCGGTTCACACGGACACGGCATAGCTATGAACCTTGCAATCCGGTCTCCCGGCATCACCACCGGCAAACTCTCATTCTCCTTTTCTAATTTCTCCTGTTAATTAAAAAAATCAAATTAATTAACCTGTTTAACGCTAATTTACTCACCCACTAAACCTACTGCTAAATCCTAAACCAACACACTCTGTCCACCATATGACTAGAACCCCTCAACCATTAAAAAAACACACACATTTTATAAACAACTTGATACTGCTAGGCTACAAACGCTTTTGCGACACTTATGATTTGGATCGCCAATTTTGCAAAACTTTTTTTTGTTGTCGTAATTGCCTATTTTCTAGTAGTGTTTCTTTATGAATTAACTAACTTACCGAGTGGGTAGGTTTAGGTTTGGAAGTGGAGTGATCATCATCTTCGGACAACGAACCGCGAAGGTGACGGAGCTTGTCCCAATGATAACAACAAGAGAAGATGCCGCTGAGGCTGAAAATAACAATCAGAAGCAAGGCGGTACCGAGCGGAAAGCCTAAGGTCGGGCGAGAAGAATGGTGCATCGGAGGCGGGTAGTACGTGGGAGACTCCATAATCTTGAATATTACAACTAAATAAATGAACTGGTGGTGGTGGTGTATATCTAGGTGGAAAACAAGAATGGTTAAATGAAGTTGAAAGGGGAAGAGATGGTGGGTTTATAAAGGAAGGTTTGGGTGGTTGTTCCATCTATTTGTCCCCGTAATGGTACGGATGAAGGTGGAGGTTATTTTAATAAATTAATTTACTAAGTTGCGTGTTTAAAACACATAACACGTTTACTTTTGGATTGATTGTCGTTAGTTACTTTAGAGTTAAACTTTCAATTCATATTTTTGTGTTCTGTTTCCACCAATGTTGGACCTACTAACTGTAAAATTGACGTGTAATATTACATTTAGGGGTTTATTTATAAAGTTTTCATGTACTCCCAATTGTATATCAATTATATATGGTGGTGATTCCTCCATGTGGGAAGTTTGACTAAATACTACTTATGGGTCTTTTGGATTCAAAGAATCTAATGGAATTTAAAAATATCTAATCATCATCAGGAAAACAAAATTATGCAAACCAACATCTTTCTCATTTAAGTTTTTCTAATTTGTCTTTGAGGAATCTGTTGTGTCTTGTAGGCTTGATTTGGGCCTTCGGTTTGGGCTTATAGTGTTTGACAAAGATAAAACGGGCCCCGACTTTGACTTATTTTTTAATCAAGAATTGTTATATTTTACCTTTTCATTATAACTTGTTATTTGAATTCAAAACATTGTAATTCAATATTTCAAGTAATAGTAATTTTCTCTAATCCTTGGATTTTTTAACAATAAGTCACTACAATGGATTCCGCATATGGTGAGTGTGACAAATGTCCACATCTAACCAATGTTATTGAGGTGACCGAAGATAAAACTAACTAGTGTTTGATTATCAAAGGAGATTGTAGCCTAGCGAGCTTAAGGTGTGTTAATAAGGTATTCCTTCCCATATATATATATGTGGTTGAGGGTTCAAGTCTCATAATGGATTCAGATATAGATTTAAAATTAAGATTAAAGGATGTGTGAGTTAGCCACTCAGAAAAGGATAGTGTTTGAGTTGTGTCATAAATTGATCAACGAACTATTAACACTCGTCAAGGCCGAGCCCTTATTAGATTCTTCACCCATAAAAAAAATAATCTTTCATTTTAAGTTAATGCAAATTGTGTCACATAAATATATATTTTTTCATTATAAAACAACCAATCTAAAAAAGTTGGCTCCAATTTTGTGTGCACTCCAACCGGCATCGACATTCTTCTTAATTTCCTCAACATTCACTCCGTTGTTTCCTAATCAATCGATGTCCCTTTGTACATTTTCCAGTTTGTATTTCTATATTGCATTGTGAGTTTATCAATTGCCATCTTCTGTCTCATTCCTAAATCTTGTAAGTTTTCGAGAGCCTCTCTCAGATTTTGTTTAACGTAATTCCCCATTAATTATTTAGTTTTCCTAAAGCTATGCGTTATGGGCTCTAAATCGGGTGCTAAAGCTGTCAACTTAGCCGGAATTGGGGCGCGAACACCGCAAGTGCAGGAGTGGAGCGGGGGCTCGAAAGGGATTACGGGTGTGAGACAAGTGAATATAGTCGTTTGGATTTTTGGGATTCCCCCAACCGTAGAACTCCTTTAAAAATTATAATTATAAAAAACAAAATTAAAACCATTTTTCACCTATATTAACCATTTGCATTAAAAAAAATCCACACATCAAATTCTACTCTTCACTTTTCTACACTACTCAAAATAAACTTCAATTTTTTATTGGAATTATGTTTGTATGCTACAAAATATAGAATCATCTTTTGAGATTTTATATTATTATGACTAGTAGGGTATCCGTGTGATGCGGCGGAAAACATAAAATTTTTGGCTTGTCGGGTTTTGAGTCTCCACCGTCACCAAAACCAAAATTATGGTTAAGGAGCTTTTAAAACCATTCTGTTTCGTTTGGTGGCCATTTAGTTTGGTTTTTTTTTCAATTATCCATCAAACCAAAACCTTTGGCAAGACCTAATTTTTTTTAAACTTTTGTTAAAAACTGAAATTCAAACCTATATAAATATATTACAACTAAATGCGGTAAAATTAACACATTTAATAAAAATAATATGATTTAACATCATATAAGAGTATTAAGTCTTTGTAGTAATATATTGGATAAATGTTTTACCCATTTAATGAAAATAATATGATTTAACTCATATAAAATATTAAGTCTTTGTAGTACATATAGGATGTGCATGGTTCGGTAGGTCCGAGCATTATCCTCAACCGAAGACGGAACCGAAGTCATCGATCTTTTGCTTAGAAATACATGAATTTAAGGTATAAATACATGAAATGTTCACGTCGTTTTATTAATATGAAATATATGAACTTCAATGTATAAATTAGAATATATGAAATATAGATTATCCAGATAGATTCGTTTCGGTTCAATAATTTTAGGTTAATACGATGACTAATCAAAAAAGATAACCAATTTTTGTTGATTATAAGTTTTAGAATTATTGGTTATTTAGTTATTCAGTTTTGTTATTGTTATTTAATTGAGTTTACAACGTATGACCTAATTTATCAGTAATATAATTTTATTTAAAAAATAAGCCAATTTGAATATTTACTGTTTAGGTTTTTATTAATAAAGTGATAGTAGTTAGTTTTTAGAAGGGGATAAATTGTAACTATTAATTAATTATTTATAATTTTGTTGAACAATAGAGAACTACAGTGTAACTAAAATGAATGGATTAAAGTGTAATTAGTATTTAAAAAACTAAATTACCTTTAATTTTAATATTATACCTTATACATTAAAATAAAAAATCTTAACTTCTATTTACATTATATATAATATAGCATAGATATAGATATAGATATCTTTATATTTTAGATATGTCAAAAATTTAATGGTGACTATCAAATGCATATAATTTATCAAATTCTAATTTATTGTGGATCAGTGATTGTAATCACTAAATGATATTTTTATAATAAAAAAGGTTGAGGGATACCTTAATATGTTTAGGGGTACGATTGGTATATCATTCATTTTAATATTATAAAACTATCAAAATTTCATGACGTTCTCAACCCACTGTCATATCTATGGGGTATTTCTTTATTCATGGGATTCCAATCACAAAACCACATATTTCCTCTTTCCTTAGGAGACCTTGAAGTAGATCTAAGGAGGAAGAAGAACTAAACATATAAATATTTTATTAAATTATATATATCTAAACTAACTGAATTATGTTACAAAATCTAATACTCAATAACGTATGAGTTGATCAACTAAGTAGCAGGGGCGGACTTACATAGTAACAAGGGGTAGCCTCCGCTACTCCTTGGCGCTCCAGCGGTAGTGTAAATTTTGGAAAATTTTGACGTTTTTTTCGATTTCGTTGCCCCTTTCTTTTAAAACGTTACCCCTTGGCGCTCCGGCTAGATCCGCCACTGCTAAGTAAATTACATATATGTAGAAGATGTAGTATGTAGTATGTTCTTGATCACTCCCTTATAACATACACGTTTTGATTATTGACCTAGTTTTCACTTTAATATGAAGACTGATGAATCTGGTTGCATCATCTCGATACGAAAATCCTTATAACCGCTTAAATTTCTTGAACTAGTTATAAAAGAATGCTATCGATATTAACATATAGCATACAGATTTTGATTCTTGTAATCAATTGAATTTCTTGAAGTCACTTAAAATACTTTCTATACAAAACTGATGAATCCAATTGAAGTGACGAAGAATTGGATACTTTGTTTTCAAGAATAAAACCGATGATAACAGAGAGAGAATCAAAGAGTGATGGCATGTCGAGAATTTACACTTTCCTTAATTATGTTTGTGTTTTTCCTTCTGCTTGTGCTTTATTTCACGGGGAAAAGATAAGAAACATATGGATTATTGAATTTATCAAAATTAAACGGATAAAGATCAAAGAGAATCAATTTTTTAAGGGATATTAGATTTAAATAACCTTAATTTTTATCAATTGGCCGATAATACTCTTAACTTTCGATTTGTACACAAGTACTCCTAACTTTCAACTTATTGGCCGATAACACTTCCTAACTAAAAGAACCCTAACACAGTTAGTTGATGTTAGCTGTCACATCATTAAAAATGCCATATCAGCTGCCATGTCATCAAAAATGTCATGGAAGTTGCCAC
Organism: Scalesia atractyloides; assembly: GCA_947069175.1. NCBI lineage: Eukaryota > Viridiplantae > Streptophyta > Magnoliopsida > Asterales > Asteraceae > Scalesia > Scalesia atractyloides. Next base: position 17,946,262 of record CAMTDV010000023.1, read on the forward strand.
ATCAGCGGCCAAGTCATTAAAAATGTCACATCAACTGCACACCATATGCCACGTCAGCAAAAATGGCCAAATCAGATGCCACATCAGCAAAAACTAACTTAGTTAGGGTTCAGTTAGTTAGGGAGTGTTATTGGCCAATAAGTTGAAAGTTGAGAGTACTATTGTACAAATTGAAAGTTGGAAGTGTTATCGGCCAATTAATGAAAATTTAGATTATTTAAATCCAATATCCCAGTTTTTAATTAAATAAATGTAACTCCCGAAATGAGGTAAAGTTTACTTAAGCACCCTTGGACATTTATAAGTGAATAAATATCTTATAAATAATGTGATCAGTCTATAAAAGTTTTCTTTGTTTTCTCGTTATTTATGAGAAAGATCCACTAAAAATGGGTTTTGCCTAAGTAGTCTAAAATAGATTGTGATGATAACATGTGATACTCTTTATAAGTTGGAAGAAATAATATTTTGGTACTAAAATATTTTGGTCTTATAAGTAGGAGTGTGAAGATAATATGTGACACCACTTTGTTTCCTCAAAATACAACAAAAAATCCAGTATAAAAATATTTAGCGCAAAAAATGCAGTACAAAAAAATATAGCACAAAAAATCTAGTATAAAATATATAACACAAAAAATCTAGCATAAAAGAATCCAGCACAAAAAAAATCAGTACAAAAAAATTAGCACAAAAATATTGATAAAAATCCAGCAAAAAAATGTTATAAAACATAGAAATACAACACATCTTTTTGGGGTTTTTTGTTATCATATTGTATATAGCAAATCTCGTACTCAAATTAAAGATAAAAAATCCTCGACTTTACTTTATGAAAAATAATATCGTATAAAAAAGTTATGAACGTTTAAAAAGGATGGTGAATATGCATATACCTTGCATGTGAAGAAAGAAAGCCAATAAATAGGATTTTCAAATATACCCAAAACACCCGCTCTTTTTTCCTACATTTTCATCTTAACCATCGATTTAAAAATGAAAGGTTGAAATTCATTCTCATCATACTTAGGCAAAATAAACTTTTTATTTGATCATACCCCTCCATATATATAAGACCAAAATGTTATATATATATATATATATAATATATATATATATATAGGGTGATGTTTCGGTAAAAAAACACACAGCTTAACACTTAAAGCATACTACTTATCGATCTTGGCATATTGTTTTAAGTTTTAAGCCTAGAATTTATTGCATTGTCTCTTAAATTGTTATGTTAGATTTTTTTTTCTTGCCAAACAACCCAAAATATCATGTCTAAGTCCAAAACATGATGCCTACATGTCAATTCATATGTCTTCTCACACTTCTCAGGAAATATGTCATTTTACCGGAACCTAGAACTATATATACATATATAGGAACAATTATAGGAAGAAATCTCATATTAGTTAAGAAAACTAAGAAACCCAAATGAATGGGTCCTTTCCTTTGCCACGTATTACACCTTTTCGAAGACGTTACGTGTCACACCCGACCCGCAGCAGATATGGTACGGGGCATGATGATTGCCATTAACTGATGACACTATTATAAGTTTAGATATTTAAAGTCACAAATTAAATTTTGTCACACATTATTATAGAAAAAATTTAACATAACGCATGCAATATTCAAAATATATACAGTTATGATCAAAAGTCCAATTTATTACTAAGCATGTCCAATGTGTTTTTGTCTCAAACTCTATCACCTATTTGTGTATCTGCATCAAAAGGTTTTGTGTCAACAAAATAATAGTGAATAGATTTAAATTTTAAATAAAATGTTTTCCTTTATTAATTGTTTGATTTTACTTGGAAATCTTTCAAAGATATATTTAACATGCAATATCATGTGTTATAGAAACGCCATAATTATCACAACCACAAAACAATCAACAAGTCAGCTCAATCACAATACAACTACAATAGAAACAATAAGACTCAAATATCATAGCTGTGCATTAGTCTAGAAACCCCGAAGAGCGAGTCTAATACTGGTGGTGATACTAGGCTACAACCCATAGCCGTGGGGAATCTAGTCAGCCAGGTGGATCCACGCGAAACCTGTGACACATAGCGAGTAAACACATAGATACACGTATATACAACAATGGATACTAGAAATAATAGAAATGATGAACGCGATACACATAGTGACACATTGACTTTGCATGTTATTTAATCAAATAGAAAACAATAGAAAACATGACACATGATACAACTCAAAAATATTTAATGACTAGAAAGGAAAGAGAAATAGATCTACTCGCTGTTTACGAAGAATTAGACCTTTTTCTTAAAAGCTTATTTATTTTTCTTATTTTTGGATATATATATATATATAGTTGATATGTACACATGTGTATATTACCAATCTTTAACTATACATGTATGTATATACGTGTTTAAAATTGAAACATAAGTATTGACATCTATGTTTGATAATGTACATATCTATACTATACTATAACGCATGAGGGATGGGTGTTTAAGATACCAAAAACTAAGAACGTTTTTCTCCGTAATACATAAGGTACAACCCTAAAGCGAGGGTAAATTACTCTTTTAAACATTAATTACATTTTAATCCCATCATTTTATTACACTTTAATCACTCAATTTTAACAAAATTATGGATAGTTAGGTAATACTTACACTTTTCCCCTAGCACTATTACTTTTTATGTATTCTTGTCATATCTTTTGACCTATGACCTTATAAAAACATTCGAAGGTATCGTGACGGTTTGCTCAATTTTGGTCGACGTTTCGATGTTTGTCTTGGCGTATGATTAATATGTACAAGTAGATGATGCCTTAGTGTACAAGTGATCATTGCAAAGAAGTAGAATAAGTAAATCAATAAACTTATGTAATCATTTTAAGAGATAAATTTATTGGTTCTACTATTATCAAATAATTGTGTCATAATTGTACAGGATTATACTAGAAACTAGAACATGTATTATAGTAAAGATTCAATGACTAAATATTAGTTATATTATTAAACTCTAACAACCTATGTGAATATTTCGATTTTGTATAGATGTTATTTGACAAAGTAACTAATGACTAGATATATGCTATTTATTAGCATGGTTTTGACTTACTTTAGAATGAAAATTCCAATTTTGTATAGATATTATTTGACAAAGTCAAAAATGGCTAGATATATATGTTATTTATTAGCATGGTTTTGACTCACTTCCGAATGAATATTCCCCACATGTTAGTATAGATACAGTAACAAATCTTCTACGAAAAAGGGTGGCAAAAAACTAGATGGGAAATAATTTTTAAAAATTAAAACATATCGTGCTTTATCCTATAAATACATGTAATGTACATCTATATTATTTGCTAAATAATTTACGCAAGGAAGCTTCTAATATTAATTGTTTGTTAGTTTATGGTTTTCCATTTCCCTTTTATATATGATATTTTTATATTCATATGTAAACATTCACATATTTTGTTTTGCAGATTCATTCGGTTGATAAACATATTGATTTGAACAAACCAACAACTCTACAAGTGTCTAAGGTTGCGTCTAAGGTTCTTGTTTTTTAAGGTGTGACTTTTTTTATATTAGCATGTCTACTGTGTTATATAGTGTATATTTTATTACAGGATGACGGTGATAATAGCCTTGAAATTATTTATTATGGCGCTATGTTAAGTCCCTACAAGTCGGATCTTCACTATGAATTCAGTGAAAAGGTAATGTTAATGTTTATTTAATCTTTTTTAACTTGTGATTAAATTTTTCACTTTTAAGATCGAATGTTTGAAACTCAAAGAAAGAGATCCAAGAAGCTCTTTGACTGGGAATGGAGTCAAGTTGACGACTAACTCTTTCTGCATGGATAGTGGTTGCCGATAGCATATAGATTTTGATTCCTATACTAGTTATAAAACCAATATCTTCGGCAACTGACTCATTCCGCATGGATGGTGGCCGCCGCCGCCACTTCCACCACTATCCTCTTCTACTTCACCACCACAATACATCGTTGTGACAACATAAAATCTTAATCGCCATCCAAATTAAACCAAAATATATCATGTCTTAACACCAATAATCAATAATCCAATCATTTGAAAGCAAAAGTAATAAAAGAGGAAGATAAAAGCTTACCTAAATTTTCGATTTGATCACCACCAACAGTAATTTGTTATGACATGAATGGTTATGATCATTGGATTGCAAATAATGAAAGGCTGATAAAAAAAGAAACGTATGTTGATGAGATTAGTATTGTAGGATTCATAACTTAGTTGAAGTCGTTAATCATTAATCAGCAGGAAGCATGAAGCATGAAGGAGAAGATGTGTGTCTAGGGTTTGAGATCTACAATTTTCGTGTTTTAGAATGTTTATATAAACGAGTCAAAAACGGGCATGAGGACCATGCCTCACCAAAATAAAAGTAATTTTGACCGGTCCATTTTTCCGCACGCCAAAATCAATCGAAGGGTGCACCACAATGTTGCATGTATCCCACAATTTACTTATTTATTATACACAAACTGTAATGCACATATTCCATAAAAGTCACAACGTCAAGAGAATTAAAAATATTATCTTTGTAACATGAATTTTTGACCAAAATACCCTCATGACGAGATCAAGCAAACCGTAATCATAAAGACTTCTTAATACTATTCAAATAAACTACTACCATAGGTTTCAACTTAATATACTTACAAAAGACACGAGTATGAAATTCATAATTTACAACCAAAAAGACGTTTTGACCTGTTTGGCATTGACCGGAAGCGCATTAAGGGCATTAAGATGTGTTCGTCCCAAGCTCGCCAATTTAAACCTGCGATTTTCCTACCATTCACAATATGAAAAACATAATATAGTAAGTATGTATCCATAATCACTTAAACTACGTTCATTAGTATCCTGGATTGTTTGACCCGTTTATATCAAGTCAACGTAATGACTATTTCATTCGAGTATAATTCATTCATCTTAAGATATTTGACAATGAATTATATTATTTCGAAGAACAATATCCAAATATTCCTATCCAATCTTACCCATTAATAACAGGTATAAACATATCTCTTTCTTACTCATTTTTTTATGAGTGCTTCAAATCTAACTCTTTAATTTGCTATGTCTATACTATCCTTTTTAAGTAGAATCAACATAATAAAAATTCTTATCATACTCATATTAAAGTAAACGAAGTTCATATGAACTTACCTCGATCTTGTGTTCAAGTGCTTTTGATTGGCTCGTATCCCCTTCTTTCTTCACTCCTATAAGATGCAACCTTACATATTTAGCTTTCACAATATCTAATGTTGGGCTTGGAGCATTAAAGGTTTATTCATTAGGGATATAATTGGGGTTTTGGGGTAAATGTGGGCTTCCTAGTGCCTAATGGGCCTAGGGTTGTAATTATGGGCTTAGTGGTGCTTATAAATAGAAGGGCTAGGTCATAGAGAAAATGTTAGAGAGTTGAAAGCAAAAACTTGTATCTGACATCTTTGGTGTATGCAAGTTAATATTATTCGAAGTTATTCAAGCTGTTCTTCTTCCTACTCATAATTTCCGCTACTGATTAGGTTAGTGATACCTGTTTGATCCGTTTACGGGACTTACAACGATGATACCAGCAACCGCAGCAGTCCAATCCTTAGCACAAACCTCGTACAGCTCAGCAGTTCTAATTTGATGCGATACAAGGACCTGCAAGTCTTCGTCGTGAAAGCTAACCAAATCTACCATATCGTTGACCCTGAACGTCTTCTCTTTGGTCACAATAGCAACACTTCCGACTTTAGGATCGTATAGCCAATGAAGTTCTTCAGAATTCCCCTAGGAAAGGTAGGAGCAACCGGAATAACTAATTCTTTATCGGTTGGTGGCCACATCACCGATTTGAACCTCTTGCCCGTGTGCGCATCGCGAACTCCTTTAGCCTCTCTCAAATACGGTTCAGCAGTCTACATATTCTTAAATCCACTCCTAACCTCACGTTCAAGCTTCTTAAAGAATCTCCACCCCGGTCCATGCTCTGCAGTGTCACCATCAGTGTATGGAGCTCTCAAAAGATCAGTCAATGCAACTTTAGTCCATGTCTCGAATTGTGACTCTTTCGAATAGTATTCACGGGTTCCATCCTGGCGCACGATGATCCACATAGTTTTAACATGATCGTACATCCAACTGAGCACCTTCGACTTGTTTCCCACCTTACTATAATAACTTGACCCCAACGCTATCACATATCTCTCGGACTGATTGGTTGGATCCTTAAGCTAAAAGTTTTCGTCAAGTGGATTCACATTCACATTCTTCATTAAGACCATTTGCTTTTTCTTCTTCTGATCAGCAGCACGTTTCTGACTAGCGGTAAATTTTCTGCGCGGATCGCTCATATAATCGTCCAGACCTACTTGACGTTCAGCTGCCAACTGCGGCCAGCCGCCAATCTCTGTTCTTCAGTTTCTTCAGTCATTCGCTGTTGTGCTGCACGATGCCTAGTTTCAACGTTCATCAGGTCATCAGTAGGATCACTAAACTCCCTTCCAAACTTGTTTTCCAGCTTGCCCCTTAAATCAAACACAAGAGTCATAAGCATCGTGACATCGACATCTCCCTGCAGCTGATCAATAGTTTGATCTCGAACGTCTAAACGATGCTGCAGAGAGGCAATCTGAGCATCCTTTAAAATAACCTCGTATTCCAACACAACCACCCGTTTCTTCAAATTAACTACATCAACCTCTGTATCATCATCATCACTGTAACCTCCGTAAAAAAAACGGATATCAAAAAAACCCGCTCCGTTTAAAAAAATTTTAAGATTCGCTACGCATTTTTTTTTATAAAAATATAATTTTCATAATTAATAAATATTGTAAACTATAATGATAATAATAATAATAATAATAATAATAATAATAATAATAATAATAATAATAATAAGTAAATGAAAACGAAAATGAACTCTAAAATAAAAACAAACACTTGAAAGGAGTAGCCCGGGGTTTCGAACCCGGGTCTCCCGCATACTCATACACTGCCTTCACCACTGTACCACACACACAAGTGCGTATAAAACCGAAATCAAATAAGTATTGTGTCGAATCAGTCAAAGACCTGCAAAAAAATCAGAAAAAAATTCGAAACTGTCAAAGACGGATTATGTGCAATCAAGCAAATTCCTTTTTTCTTTTTATTAGAACTTGAATTTTATAATAGATATAACCGAAAGCATCAGTCAATCAATTTGAAACGGATCGAAATCATAGGTCTTTAATCTTGGATTGAAACCGAAAATCTCAGTCAAACTTGTTACTCTATAAATACAAACCCAATCTCTCACAAAGAGAACTCCCACACTCACTTCTTCATCACTCAAATCCTCGGACGCTCTGTTCAAACTTACTCGCCGGAAAAATCTGCGACAAATCGGAAGTTCGCCGGAAAACCGAAAGTACCCTGTCGGTATATCTTTCGCTTAATCTCTTTCATTTTTATTTATATCACGTGTAGTTATTTAGAGTTTGATAAATAAATTGCTAAACAAATCAAACCAATCGCGATTTCAACGTCTCTTTTCAAATTGAAGAAGAAGATGAAACTGAGTTTATGTTTAAAAGAATTTTAAATTGTATTTCAACCGGGTTAGTCACACAGCCTAGTTGGTTAGGCTGTGTGCATACGAAGCTCATGGTCTCCGGTTCGAGTTCTATTTGTGTTCCGATCCACTGAAATAACATACCCTTTTTATAAAAGCCAAATCCTGAAGCATGTGATAAGTGTATAAATATAATAAAAACAGGAATAATAACTGAGTTAGACACACAGTCCAGTGGTGGACTGTGTGCAAAAACAGTATGCACGTCGCGGGTTCAAGGCGGGTTGTGTACACCGATTCATCTTATCTTAAAACCTTTTTAAAAATAAATGATTTCTGAATAATCTAAATAGTATATAAATATAATTAAAATCAGAAATATTTCGGGTTAGACACGTAGCTCAGTTGGTAGAGCTGCATGCACGTATACGAGAGGTCCCGAGTTCGAACCTCACTCAGCGCATAGAAAACACAGTCTGACCGGTCAGACCCGGTCAACGGTCAAAAAGTCAATTTCTTTTATTATTTCTTTTTATTTATTTATTTAAATTGAAAAATCAATTAAAAATACTTAAAAATAGGATTTTTAAAGTTAGAAAATTTCCTTAAACTCACGAAAATAAATCTAACAATCCCATTAAGAGCACTAATTAAAAATATTAATCTCAAATAAAATTTATTTATTTATCGAGTATTATGTTATTATTTAGGTTAGTTTTCCCTCGTCGGTTGAATCATAATTTCGTGCGCATTCATCATTATCAAGGAACGCACCCACTGTGAGTGAATTCTTACAAATTCCCCTTTTTATTCATGTTTTGGGGTGTATCATGTGTCGCTTTAATTATTTCGTTTATTCAAACTTGTGCTATTACCATTATATGACCTAAACTTGTGATGTAAATATTGTTTGTTGTGATGCGTGTTTACATTTTGTCAAGTTGCGTGCAAATCATTCATTAGGCCCATCAGTTCCTCGTGGGAGACGAGTTGAACATCGCGTGCCTCATTAGATCGGCTCCGTTTGATTGAGCCTTTATCTCATTGTTCATCATTTGGTGTGTGTGCTTGTGCATTAATTGATAGTATATGTTTTGTGATTTAATTTACATTTACGTTTACTCATATGTGGTTATGCACCTTTTTATAACCAATATAATAAATTCGTTCAAATGTTTTCATAAGATTCACTCGCCAACTTTTGTTGACCCCAAAAACCCTATTTTTACACATGATACAGGTGATCCAGTTGAGAAAAGAAACACGTAGGATGGCCTAGAAGAATAAACAAGTTAATGCTTTGGAATGGACATTTAGTTTTGTTTCCCTTTGTAATTGTATGATTTTTGTTTAATACTTTAGTTTGTAATGAAAATGTATTTGAACATGTTATGCTTGTATGTCTATTGTAACTTCTTCTTTAAAGAGAAATAATAAATATGAAACTTTATAGTAAATGTCATGAGCTTTGATGAAAACCCAATCATGCCCCGACTACCATTTCCGCTGCGGGTCAGGGTGTGACAATCACTTTCCAATCCGCCGAACTCGAATGCCCTTTTCTCTGATCTTCGCACATAATCGTCAGCAACATCATCAGTATAACCAACTCCACTACCACCTGCTTCCGAACCACCAGCACATGACGAACTGCCTCCAAACTCCATCATATGTAGAATCGTGTCAACATGAATCGACACAACTGTAGACTGTGTAATAATAGGAGCGGTTTGCTGTGCAGATGAAATAGGTGTGTCAACCATCGACGTATGAGCAATAGATTCAGCAACGGTAACCTCAGTAACAGTAGACGTGAGCAAACCAGATTCAGCAACAGTGAAATCAACGGGAGCTTCAGGTGTACTAGATGAAATGCTCGGTCCAGTTCTTCGTCTTTTGATCAATGGTACATCATCTTCTTCAACCTGAGCGATTGGCGCAGCAATAGATGGAATGTCGAGTGGAGGATCTCCCTATTTCTCTTGGATATCTTTCAAATGAGCGATCAAGGCTTCTAAGTTCTCAGATGATAACTCTGGTAAAACAGGAGTCAAAGTGGCATTGAACGCATCGAGATCGTCCAGAAAGGCTTGGTCAACATCATCTTCATCATCGGTGACTAAATCATCTACCACTATCTCCTTTTCTTTGGCAGGTATGTCATGTTCTTCAGCCACTATAGCGTTAACTGGAGGCGAAGGAGGTGGTGGAACATTCAAGCCAACAACTTTAGAAAACTTTCCGAATTTCTTCAAAGGAAAACGACCTACAAACACTGTCTTGGACGTAGAGCGGTTCTTCTTCATCGTGGAAAAAATAGTAGGTCCCATCGGCTTCATATTAAGCAGATTGGCATGTGTAGCATCCTTCGCCAAATCAGGATAACGGGCATCTAGTATGAGCTGGACAAAACGTGGGTATAACAGGAACATCCGCTTCTTGGACTGCTCTAAAATTTTCTTCATGTTGTCGAAGATATAACCGGAATAGTTATACTTCCAGTCCATAACTAACGAAACGATAGCAGACATCTGGGATTGATTTGCATGATCCAGACCGCCCTTGTTTTCAGACACACACTGCATGAACATATGAACGAGTAGCCGCCAATAAGCCGGAAACATTTTCTTCAACAGTGGTGGATAAGAACCCTCATATCCCATCTCCATAAGCACAGGCAGCACCTTCTCCTTGGCATAAGTAGTAGGATCACCGGTAAGCTGCATCACCTCTCTCACACATGCTTCATTCACCACAATCTCTTTCCCCTGAATCTGCGAACGAATAAATGGTACATCTTCACCCTCGGTTGAATACGTGCTCTTTTCCAAAACGAATGGACTAGATCTTATATATCACTGGGTTAGCACGGAGGGCATATGCAATCTTGCAAGCGTTGAGCCCCACTATCATAGCCTGAAACTTCTGGAGGAACTCTGTTGGCGGGTCTGAGAGATACCCGGCTTGGTTGTGGAATTGCTCCTCAACCAGCAGCACCGCGTCAAGTGCTTCTTCAACCATATCTGTCAAAAGTATCAACCAAGTTAAATCCAACTAATAGAAGTTAACGGTGTTTAACAATATAGCAGTTAAAAACTAACTAGATAGGTCAACCAGAAGTCAAGGTTCAAATTAACACGAGTTCAAATTAATCATGGGGTTCAACAGTTGAAAAGGTTGAAACCGGATAAAAGGTTCAAAACTTTAGATCTGGATTATTGACAGTTCAATACGAATCCGGATGAACCCTTTGATCAATCCTGATTGAAGGAGGTCAAACAGCATGTCAAAAATGCAATCCGGATTATTCATTGTATCTCGGATGGATAGACATTCCGGATGAAGATCCAATCTGAAATGGAATCCGAGTTCATCATTTCGGATGGATACCAATCCGGAATGTAATCCGAAATGCCTAAAACTTGAAGATCAATCCGGAATACAACCCGAAATGCATTAAATATTCATTAGTTTCATCGGAATACATATGTTTAATGCAGTTATACCTAATCCGGAATGAACTGTCCGAAATGCACAATTCGAAAGGAGAGAGAATCAGAGAAGACAATACTAATTCGGATTTGGGATAATCCGAAATGAAATCAGAGATGCCAATATATATTTCCGAAATGGGCTTGGGCCTGAGATTTTGAATGGCTTGTCCGGAAAAGCCCAATCCGGAACAGTAACCCTTTGGGCCCAAAGAAGCCCAATCCGGAACAGTGACTTGAGGTTCCAATATTTAAGACTTTTAACCAATTTTAATAGGCTGGCCCAAATCCCAAAGCACTCTGGGCCATTCTAATATCTCTTGACATAAAACCATCTCACCAAAACTCATCAAGTAGACTAACCAAGCATCCAACCACCTTTTAACATTTCACAAGGAGATCTAATTAGACAGACATAAACATTTAACACAGCCTTGCTAAGGGATCAAATCGTTTCAAAAGCTAACTAAGGAACATTTTTCAGTATGAGCAGGTTTAGTTGGTCTAAGGGATTGCCAATATACTTGCCCACTTAAATCTAAAACTCAACCCTTGTAGTTCAGGCATTATGATACGCTTAAGGTAATATTATACTAAGATACTCGTGTGTCCCATACCATGACATACCCCTGCGATCAAGGTAAGCACAACAATTCATTGTAGCAGGTGAGTATACCGTGGTCATCCTTTATATTTTACAACAACAGGCTATTGGTGAACAGGTCAGTACTTTCGTACAGCAGAGAGACCAATAGCGACTGACGAGGGTTAGCAAATACCTTATGAGGTACGTAAGAACTTATGAAGAAACTTCTGTTCTCTTAGGTTTTGGCCTTTCCATTTTGGCTCTTTTACAAAGATATCCTGACTGTGCCTAGGTCTGCATATAATCTGGATGCAACAGAAGAGCAGTCAAGATATCCCTGGGTGACTAAACAGCATAAAGACCCGAAACCTCAGATGTTGACTATCTATCAACGCAAGATTTAAGACCATAAAATCATACACCTACAGTAAGTGACCCACTGAGTACATAGCTCGTTATGTTTATATCATTTTACATTCCCCATCCGGTTGAGTTTTAGACCTATCGACACATCACTTTCGATCCAAATCTTTTCCACTTCTACACCTTACATGTGTTAGTCAAACATTTTATCACGAAAAGTATTTCATTTACCTATCCTTGCAAAACCTTTTTTTTATAAGATTTCTCCCCCTAAATTTGTGCATACATATGAACAAATTTATGAAGGAATGAAAAGAAAAATAAGAATAGTAAACAAAACACAAAGACAGAGGATGCCTAGGTAGAAAACCGAATCATTTTGAGAAGATCCACAAGCACTTGAAAACGCGCGTTGCTAACGGGTTTTGTGAAGAAATCCGCCACATTTGCATCAGTGTGGATTTGCTCAAGCTTGACGAGACCCTTTTTATAGCAATCACGGATAAAATGAACTTTAAGGTTCATGTGCTTTGTTTTGGAGTGAAAAACAGGGTTTTAACTATTTGGATCGCGACACCATTATCACAGTAAATTGTTGTGTTTAGATAAGTCAAACCGTAATAGGCAAGCTGATGTTGCATCCATAAAACCTGGGAGCAGCAAGCAGAGGCTGCAACATATTCTGCTTCTACAGTAGAGAGCGAAACCGTCTGTTGCTTCTTGCATTGCCACGAAATTAAGCGATCTCCCAGAAATTGGCAACCAGCCGAAGTTGAGTGCATGTCCCTATCTGTACCTCCAAGATTACTATCAGAGAAAGCAAACAGTTCAAATTCAGAATTTTTAGGATACCAGAGGCCCAGTGATAGAGTCCCTTTGAGTACCTAAAAATTCGTTTAACAGCATGTAAATGAGAAAGTTTAGGAGTAGCATGATAACGAGCACACTGGCAGACGACAAACATGATATATGGCCGGCTAGCCGTGAGATACATGAGTGATCCAATCATTGAGCGATACATAGTAGGATTAATAGGCGTTCCTTAAGCATCTTCATTTAGCAGAGGCCGTTCTGTGATAGGTGAAGCCTTAGGCTTGGAATCTGTAAGCTTGAATTTGGCAAATACGTCATGGACATATTTTCCTTGATGAATTAGAATACCCTGTGGGCTCTGACGAACTTGAAGTTCTAAAAACATGGTCATCTCTCCCAATGAGCTCATCTCAAATTTCTTCTTCTTGATTTCTTCGAATATACGACACAAACCATCATTGGTGGAACCAAATATAATATCATCTGTCACACCCCAACCCGCAGCGGAATAGGTGATCGAGGCATGATTGGGTCAACTCGAGAGCTTATGACTTGCTATTACTTGTTTTAAATATTCATTAATTCATATCAAGTGTCTCACAATACAAATAATTCACATAAACAATTACAACACAAGAAGATGTTTATAACAAGTATATTGAACTAATCTGTTTCTTGTTAACTAAGGCCCATCCTATGTCCAATCTTCTCTTCGTACATGTTCACCTGTATCATGTGTAAAAATGGTTTTTGGGTCAACAAAGGTTGGCGAGTGAATCCCGTTTAAACATTTGAATGAATAATATGTTGATTAATTTAAATAAAATGTGCATAAACCAAATATGAGTATACGCATATGTAAATCTAACCACAACCATATAATATCAATCAATGCACACACAAGCATGACAAATGATGAACAATGAGATCAAGGCTCAATCAAACGGAGCCGATCTAATGAGGCACCTGATGTTCAACTCGTATCCCACGAGGAAACTGATGGGCCTAATGTGAATGATTGCACGCAACTAACAAAAATGTAAACACACAATACAACAAATAACATTTACATCACACGTTAGATCATATACTAGTAATAGCACAAGTGTTTGAATAAACGAAATATATGAAATGACACATGATGCACCCAAAACATGAATAAAAAAGGGGAATTTGTAAGGATTCACTCACAGTGTTTTGCGTTTTTAATCCTTAGTGAAAAACCGCACGAGAATAAGGAGAAAACCCAATTGATAAGCGTGATTTAAGCTAGACAAACGAATGCAACAAAAAAAGTAAACATTATGCTAGGCATAGCTAAATGAACAAACATGATATGTTAGACTCGTTGAGCCTAACGAGCCTCTACAAGGCTACAACAAGCCTAAAGGCGAGCCTAAACTAGGCTACCTTTACGAGCCTAATGCTCCTTAACTAAGAACCTAAACTAAACTAATTTTAAATTAAGAAAACAATAAAAAATGAATATTAAAAAATAATAATAATAAAATAAAAAAATAAAAGAACAAAGAAAGGAAGATTACGTTGAAGAAAAAACTTTACAAAATGAGAAGAGCTTGAAGGGCAGCACCTACTCGTCGAAAAGCGGAAATAAAAACTACTACACACCACACCCAAAGGGGTATTGTGCTTGTGGAGCCACCAAATTTGGTTATTCCACTTGTTTATACTCAAACTAGGAGTTGCAAGCTATAAAGAACCAAGCAAGGTTATTTATAGGTGTGAAATAGAGCACAAAATGGTGATTAGGGCGATGTGAGATGACTTTAAAATAATATTTTCGCGTCTTTCAAATCAGCAACAAAACATCAAACTTGTTTTCGCGATTCCCGCTTCGTTATAACTCCGTTTCGCACACGGTTTTCGCCTACGTTCATTATTTTCAAGTACTATCATATGGAAGAGAGTAATCCAACATCCATGGTGTCGAGAATTGGGGTTGAACCTTGGATCTTGATGCGGTCGAAGGTTATGTTCTAAAACTTGTGTTTGTGATTCCCGTTACGCTGGAGCTCAGTTTTATGCACCATTTGAACCTACTTGATCCTTAGTATACCAAGTATATCTTGGAGCTTTGAATGGACTAGAACGATAGCTCAAGGATGGAGAAATGTTAGCAAGAAAGTCACTCGAAAGTCATCTTATGACAAAACTAAGAACACGACATGTAGAGCTTCTTACTTGCTATCATTTACATCTAAACCCTCCAAAACACAATGTCCTATCTTAAGCATGTATATAATGAAGTTTGAATGATAATAAGGTTAGGACGTGATGTGTTAGGTATGTTCACGAGGTCTTCAAAGTTTTTTGATTAACTTAAGGAAAACCTTAGTTTTAGACCTTGAGATATGGAGGGTTGCTTCAAAATACATGGAAATGAATTTACAAGGTTGTCTAAAACATGTATAAGACTATAAATCACTAGATATGATAACATGTATGATCAAAACATAGAATCCAAGACATTTTATTGATTAAACATTAAACAAAATTACGTGGAATATGAAAACGGATCGAGTTACAAAAACGGGTCGGGTTTTAGGATTCATTTTTTTTACGAATGTTACAATCTCCCTACTTTTGGAAATTTCTTCCTGAAATTAGGAGGTAACCGTTTAGCTATTTAACATTTGGGGGGTAAAGGTAATTCAAAAGGGATTGCATTGTTAAAGGATTTTGGAAATGAAAATTTTAACAAAGGTTTGATGTGGTAGAGTGGCTCAAGTGTTTTGTTTGTTGGTGAGCCCTGGGTTCGAATCCCTGGTCCAATATTTTACATTTTTTTAAATTCAAAATTTTGAAATGTTACAAATTAGACCCCTTAACTCTACTATCCGAACTAACTTGGTTACCAACTCATATTACCTTAAAACTCACTTTAAAACCTAACAAGACTAACTAGATTTTATTAATGATTTTAATTGTGATATTAATTAAATTAAATTAATAAATAAATAATTCGATAAATGAATTTAAGTTTAAGAGTAAAATCTTTCAAACGGTTATTTATTTAGCAAAAATTTCTGAGGTTTAAAGGTTAGGATCCGGATTTCAAAGTGGGTCGGACTTCTGGATACCCGTTTTGGCGGATATTACAGTCTCCCATACTTTAGGAATTTCGTTCCAAAATTAGGAGGGAACCTTTCTTGAGGGTTAGTTAATAGGGTTTCTTATAGATTGGATCTCGAGTATGCTAGGTAATAAAAATCTCGATGATGCCAAGGATATACATAATTAGGTGAGTGTGAAGTTTGTATTTTTATTGAGGCAGTAACGTTCCTGGTAAGGGTTGAATACACTGCTACATGAATCGCTTTTTGATGCCTGAGGTGTAGAAGTGAAAAGCGTTGTAACACGAAGATGGCTAACTGGATATTGTCTCATGATAAGGGGTTTTGAGAAAATTGGAGAGTCATGATAAAGTTACCTCACAAAACGAAATCATCAACCACATCGTTATCCAAATTGAGATTGACACTACTTACATAGAACTTCCCATAACCGTCTAACAATGCTTTTGATCACCTACAAGAACACTATATATAGGAAGTACCTGCGGTGTATCCACCATGTCCTTGTCAAATTTTCATTGGCCTTGTTATTAAGTCATTATTAGTTCTATGTGACTCATCCTAAATCTACCAAACATAAATAAACACAACAACCCATGCTTGAATCTCGAATCCGAAGAGAGCAAGACTAAATGACGGTGGTACCTCTCTCATGTGTTATGAGGAAGTGGTCAGTCTATGAAAAGTGAGACACGGCCCAACTTCCCTAAATGATGAGACAGGGTTCGTCTGATGTATGATGACATGAATAACATGAAATTTAATCGATGTATAGAGACATGTAATGAAACAAATTGGCATAGCGTGATATAAATTGCATTAATGGCATTGATATGAAATAATGAAATCTTGAAACATTATTACTCAAATTGAAAACAATGGTAATTTGAATAGTCAGGACAAGAAATGGAATTTATTAAAGCTTGGATTGGGAATAAAAATAAAATAAACAACTGGAGCAGAGTCTTGAGTCTTCATGATGGGAGAAAGACTAGTTAGATTGTTCGTTCGCACCGTCGTTGACCTCAACTGGGTTTGTGTTGACGTTGTAGGCTCTCCCTCTTGCTGGTGGGGGTGCTGGGTTTGCCTGGTTCGCTTGGTTAACTGGGTTCACCTGGTTAACTGGATTTGCTTAGGCTTAAGTGTTGATGATGTTAACCAGCCTAGGGCACGTGTTTCTGAAATGAGTATGATCACCACAATTAAAGCAAGCTCGAACATATGGCACCATGGGTAATGCGATGGTTGGTAGGGCTGGATCATGTTTTGGGCAAGAGGTGAAGCTTGGTTTTGAGGAGTGCGACAAGTGTTACTCAAATGACCATAACGCCCACAATTGGTACATAGACGACAGGGTACGGTGAGTTGGTGGTGATAGTGGCAGGTGTTGCATTTAGGGTGGGGACCAGTGTAGGGTTTCTTGTTTAGGTAAGCTGGATTGGGTGCCACTTGGGTGATTGGGATGGCTTGGAGTGGTACGGCTGGTGAAGTTGGGTTAGTCGGGGTAATAGCGTAGTTTTACCGTCACGCTTTCGTTTGGTATCCGAACGGGAAGATGATTCAGCCTTGGTTGTTTTTGGCTCTTCCACTGAAGCCTTGTCAGTTGTGCCATTCTTTTTAAAGTCTCCATTTCGGATATGATTTCCGCTGAGTTCAGTGGCTAATTCTATTGCAGCTTCCAATGTTGCAGGTACAGTGCTCATCACGGAATCCTGGATACCAGAAGGAAGACCCCTAGTGTAATGTTCAATGAGACAATAATGAGGAGTGACATATTTGGGACCATCTGGTTCAGCTCGAGGAAACGCTTGTTATAGGCCATATGATCTCCATCGTTTTGCTTAAGAGGTAGAATTCGTCCTCCAACTTCTTGATCTCACTCCTAGACAGAACTGTTTAATCATTAGTGCCTTGAGTTGTTCCCAAGTTAGGGCCACAGCAGCTTCAGCCACTCTTTGACCCTTTTCAGCATTCCACCAGGTTAAAGCTGCCCCAGTGAGACGACCGGTAGCATAACGAAACTTGCGATCATTAGGGTAGTCACAATTTAGGAAGGTGCTTTCCATTTCCTCGAACCATCGCAGGAGTGTAGTGACCCCTTCTGTTCCCTCATATTTTGGGGGGTCACAAGACTTGAAGTGCTTATAGGAGCACTTGGATGTAGTTGCGGGAGCATTTATAGCGTTTGGTTCGACTTGATTGACTTGGTTGTTAGCGAGGGCTTCTTGGACTTGGATCAAAATGTTAGGAATCACGGAAGCCATTTGCTTGGCGATTTGGGCAGCCATGCGTTTACAGGAGTTTCCGATTCTTTTTTCCTCCGCGAAGGTGCCTAGAGGCCATTTACAGGAATTTACGCAAACGAGATTGTGAGATTCTGTTGATGGATTTGCTAGCAGGGATGCGAAAAAAAATATAAACATATGATAAAATGAAAACTTTTGGGGTGTATTTGAAAACAATAACTTATGATAACACAACACTTTTAAAGTGTTCTTGGGCTTTGCTTGTAATTAGGCCTTGCATGCCGCCCTACTTCACCTTCATAATCATGTGGGCCCCCATGATTACCGGGCTTTCGTATGGTTCGCATGTGTTAGTCTGGTAACGTACACTAAAACCCGGATAAAATCAAGAAATATGAATATAACGTATGAAAGTCGGAGTGCATCCAGGTGTGGACACGGTGACACCTCAAAGTAGGGTTAGTTCACACGATGTTTGGTGTCGCATGCTTTGGCCTAATAGGTCCTTCGTACTCTCATCAGTAGTCCCCAGGTAGGCAAACAGGTCCGTTAATTTGGATTTATACGAATGCTAATCCTAGACAGGACATCCCGACTACCGGTACTCGAACCCTTCTAGTTACTACATGCCCGTCACATGAACTCATCTTGATGAGATTTGAAAACGAAAAACATCACAAAAGTTTGAATAACATAAAAATAAGTATTTGGAAAATGGAGAGAAATGTTTCGAAAATTTAAAGGAAATCGAGAACTTATAAATAAGGGTTTCATAAGTTTCGTATGGTACATTTCAGGTGAAGTGATATGTATATATGTAACATATATGTAGACTTCATGACATAATTATAACACATTGCACGTATCACATAATCAAGTAAGAAATAGAGTGCTTGCATGCGTTTGTGTGTGAAATGAAAGGAATTTAAATGTCTGGGCAATAGCAAATCATAAGTCAAACAAAACATGAAATCACATAAGCACATAGGTCCTAGTTGACTAAAGTATAGGTTCTAAGGGTCAAATAACATATCCTATATCCCTAAAGTCGATAGCTCTGATACCAATCTGTCACACCCCGACCCGTAGCGGAATAGGTGATCGAGGCATGATTGGGTTAACTCGAGAGCTTATGACTTGCTATTACTTTTTTTAAATATTCATTAATTCATATCAAGTGTCTCACAATACAAATAATTCAAAAAAACAATTACAACACAAGACGATGTTTATAACAAGTATATTGCACTAATCCGTTTCTTGTTAACTAAGGCTCATCCTATGTCCAATCTTCTCTTCGTACATGTTCACCTGTATCATGTGTAAAAATGGTTTTTGGGTCAACAAAGGTTGGCGAGTGAATCTCGTTTAAACGTTTGAATGAAATAATATGTTGATTAATTTAAATAAATTGTGCATAAACCAAATATGAGTATACGCATATGTAAATCTAACCACAACCACATAATATCAATCAATGCACACACAAGCATGACAAATGATGAACAATGAGATCAAGGCTCAATCAAACGGAGCCGATCTAATGAGGCACCTGATGCTCAACTCGTATCCCACGAGGAACTGATGAGCCTAATGTGAATGATTGCACACAACTGACAAAAATGTAAACACACAATACAACAAATAACATTTACATCACACGGTAGATCATATAATGGTAATAGCACAAGTGTTTGAATAAACGAAATATATGAAACGACACATGATACACCCCAAAACATGAATAAAAAAGGGGAATTTGTAAGGATTCACTCACAGTGTTTGCGTTTTTAATCCTTAGTGAAAAACCGCACGAGAATAAGGAGAAAATCCAATTGATAAGCGTGATTTAAGCTAGACAAACAAATGCAATAAAAAAAAGTAAACATTATGCTAGGCATAGCTAAATGAACGAACATGATATGTTAGACTCGTTGAGCCTAACGAGCCTCTACAAGGCTACAACAAGCCTAAAGGCGAGCCTAAACTAGCTACCTTTACGAGCCTAATGCTCCTTAACTAAGAACCTAAACTAAACTAATTTAAACTAAGAAAACAATAAATAAATGAATATTAAAAAATAATAATAATAAAATAAAAAAAATAAAAGAACAAAGAAAGGAAGATTACCTTGAAAAAAAACTTTACAAAATGAGAAGAGCTTGAAGGGCAGCACCTACTCGTCGAAAGCGGAAATAAAAACTACTACACACCACACCCAAAGGGGTATCCTGCTTGTGGAGCCACCAAATTTGGTTATTCCACTTGTTTATACTCAAACTAGGAGTTGCAATCTATAAAGAACCAAGCGATTTATAGGTGTGAAATGGAGCACAAAATGGTGATTGGGGCGATGTGGGATGACTTTAAAATAAGATTTTCGCGTCTTTCAAATCAGCAACAAACACCAAACTTGTTTTCGCGATTCCCGCTTCGTTATAACTCCGTTTCGCACACGGTTTTCGCTTACGTTCATTATTTTCAGAGTACTATCATATGGAAGAGAGTAATCCAACATCCATGGTGTCGAGAATTGGGGTTGAACCTTGGATCTTGATGCGGGTCGAGGGTTATGTTCTAAAACTTGTGTTTGTGATTCCCGTTACGCTGGAGCTCAGTTTTATGCACCATTTGAACCTACTTGATCCTTAGTATACCAAGTATATCTTGGAGCTTTGAATGGACTAGAATGATAGCTCAAGGATGGAGAAATGTTAGCAAGAAAGTCACCCGAAAGTCATCTTATGACAAAACTAAGAACACAACATGTAGAGCTTCTTACTTGCTATCGTTTACATCTAAACCCTCCAAAACACAATGTCCTATCTTAAGGCATGTATGTAATGAAGTTTGAATGATAAGAAGGTTAAGATGTGATGTGTTAGGTATGTTCACGAGGTCTCCAAAGTTTTTGATTAACTTAAGGAAAACCTTAGTTTTAGACCTTGAGATATGGAGGGTTGCTTCAAAATACATGGAAATGAATTTACAAGGTTGTCTAAAACATGTATAAGACTATAAACCACCAGATATGATAACATGTATGATCAAAACATATAATCCAAGACATTTTATTGCTTAAACATTAAACAAAATTACGTGGAATATAAAAACAGATCGAGTTACAAAAACGGGTCGGGTTTTAGGATTCATTTTTTTACGAATGTTACATCATCAACGTAGATTTGGAGGAGAATAATGTCCTTATCAACGCGTTTGATAAACAGAGTTTGGTCAACGGTTCCCCGTGTGTAGTCATGAGCAAGCAAATGCTCTGTAAGAGTAGCGTACCATGCGCGAGGCGCTTGATGCAACCCGTATACAGCTTTGTCTAGTTTGTAAGCATAATCTGGCTTGTCAGGATCAGTAAAGCCCGGCGGTTGTGCCACGTAGATTTCCTCTTTAACCTTGCCATATAGAGACGCAGTCTTGACATCCATTTGATAGACAGTAAATTCCATGTAAGATGCGTATGCCAAGAACATGCGTATAGCCTCCAAATGCGCGACAGGTGCATAGACCTCATCATAATCTAAACCTTCAATCTGTCGTAACCCCTGAACCACCAGTCTAGCTTTATTCCGAACGATAACTCCAGTGTCATCCTGCTTGTTGCGGAAAACCCAGCGAGTTCCAAGAGCACGCTTGCCCTGAGGCAGCTACACCAATTGCCAAACACCAAGTTTCTCAAATTGATTGAGTTCCTCGTGCATGGCGTCCAAATGCGCGACAGGTGCATAGACCTGCAAGGCAACATCAATACTTTTAGGTTCAATTTGGGAAATAAAGCAAGAATAGAGATAGGTATTGATAGCCCCAGATTGGCTGCATGTTCGAACAGCAGCGTTGACAGGACCAATAATATTCTCAACGGGGTGATCACGGCTGTAAACGCTGCGGTATTGGTGTAGCGGGAGCCAGGACATCTGTTTGCAAGTTGGTGACACTAGCCGAAGCGACTCCAGATGGTTCCCCCTCGATAGAGTCACCAGCAGAAGTATGTGGTGAGGAATCCACCGAACAATCAAGTGGAGTAGTCTAGGAAACAGAGAGGAACCCAAAACATCAGGCGGAAGGCCTTCATTTATCGTAGGAGGCTCTGGATCAGAAACCACAACTTCATGGGGATCCGTCTGAGCAGGCGAAGAGATAGTTTGTTCTTGAGAATGCGAAATGGTGGAGTAGGGCGAGACAGCGTCATTGAATCCAGGAGGATCCACACTTAGCTCCTTTTGTCACACCCCGACCCGCAGCGGAATAAGAGTCGGGGCATAATTGGGTTATCACCAAAGCTCATGATGTTTACTAATATGTTTCATATTTATTAAATTCAAAATTACAACTTCAATATTCCAAACAAGTTCATACAATTACAAGGGAAAAGTAACTAAATAATCAATCCAAAGCTTAAACCGATTATTCTTCTAAGCCGTCCTATATGTTTCTTGCTGCAACTGGATCACCTGTATCATGTGTAAAAATGGGAGGGTTTTGGGTCAACAAAAGTTGGCGAGTGAACCTTGTTAGAAAACATTTATTATTGATTTCTTGTTATATTTAACATGGAAAATTGTGCAATAATCATATGTGAGCAAACGTAAATAAACATACAATAACAAATAACAAACCACCTTGCATGAGCAAATGACATGAATGATAATGTATATGTTGGCAACGTCACGTTCCGCTCATAGGTAATGGGGAACGGACGGCCTATGATGATGTATGTGCGATCAAGGCTCAATCAAACGGAGCCGATCGTATGTTGGCAACGCCTCGTTCACGCTCATAGGTAATGGGGAACGGTTTCCGCTCATAGGTAATGGGGAACAGACAGCCTATGATGATGTATGTACTGAAAATAATAAATTTAATCTAAACATTAACCACACAAACAGTTGATACATATTGAATGGACATTTGATCATTGATATGATGGATGCACAAGTGTTTAAATGTAATAAATAATAAGACACATGATACACCCCAAAAATGTGATTAAAACGGGGAATTTGTAGAGATTCACTCACATTGGGTGCGTTCGTTTGATGATGTTGAATGCGCACGAGTTTAGAGGGTTGATCGACGAGGAATAACTAACCTAAATAATAACAAAAAGGTACGGAAAAAAGTGGATTTTATTAACAATTTTAATAGGATTTTTTAGATATATTTTTGTGAGTTTAAGGTTATTTTTTAACTTTAAAAAAACATTATTTTTAAGTATTTTTAATTGATTTTTAAGTTAAATAAATAAATAAAAATATAAAAAATGTTGACTTTTTGGGTTGACCGTTGACCGTTGACCATTGACTTTGACTGTTGACCGGTTCGGACCTTGTATATGTATGCGTTGGGTGAGGCTCGAACTCATGACCTCCCGTACGCGTGCACGCAGCTCTACCAACTGAGCTACGTGTCTAACCCGAAATATTTCTGTTTTTAATTATATTTATATACTATTTAATTTATTCAGAATTCATTTATTTTAAAAAGGATTTTAATTATGTCGAACCGGTGTGCATGATGAGTTTCGAACCCGTGACCTGTGGTTTAACTTTGCACACAGTCCACCGCTGGACTGTGTGTCTAACCTGGTTAAAATACTGGTTTTTATTTCTCTTATATACTAACTGAAAGGTTCCGTATTTGGGTTTTGTAAAAAAGGTTTGAATATTGTGACGAATCGGAACAAGGACAGACTCGAACTCGGTATCTCTATGTTTCAAATGCACACAGTCCACCGCTGGACTGTGTGTCTAACCCTAGATATAACCCGATTTATATTAAATATATACACAACCTAAACTTCATCTTCTTCGTTAAAACAACCCAGACAATTGATATTCGACTGTTCTTGTTTAATTCAATTAACGAAACTTATAAATGATTGAAATGTAACGGATAGAGAAGGTTTTGGAAATGAATGTACCGGAAAGATGATTTTTCTCAGAACTCCGGCAAAGGTCGTCGGCTCTGTTTACGAATTCCGTCTGAGCGGACCAATTAACAGCTTTGATAAACTAATTGTGAAATTAAGTGACTAAACAAGAAATACCAGAGAGTTTAGATGTTTGTACCGATTCACAGCGCGATTTCGGAATTTTCAGAAATTTTCCGGCGAGTGCTGAATAACCGGTAACGTCGTCTGGAACCGATTCTGGTTGAAGGTTTTGAGTTAGTATAAGTCTAACAATAGATAGAAGATGAAAGAATTGAGAAATTTACCGATTCGATGAATGTCATGGTTTTCCGGCGAAAGTCCGGCGATATCAGAAAGCGTTTCCGATGAACAGAAAATAGAGCGAAAGTGAAATTGGAGGTTCTGAGAGTGTTTCTGAGTTGTGAGACAATGATATTACTGGTGTAAATTTGGAGGTAAATGATTTCGGTTATTAAACCCGAAAATCATATGAATCAAGTTCAATAAAGACTGAATCGATTAAGAACGTGGGTTGTAATGGTTTCATCGGTTATAATCAGTAATAGCGAACACTCAACAGTCTGGACAGTTGAAAGCCGATGAGCGGTTTTAGTTTTGGCGAAAACAGATGATTTCACGGGTAGAGTTAAGTTTTATTTGTTTCCTTGTTTACACAAAAGAACTAAGTGGCGGAGTGGTTAAGTGTTTGATGGTTGTGTCTTCCTGCTGACCCGGATTCGAAACCCGGCAGCCTGATTTCTTTTTTATTCACTTTATTTTTACTTTTTAACAATTTAAGTTTCCATATTCTAATATGTTTATTAGTTATGTATTGTTTAAAATTAAAACGGGCATTAAATAAGCAACGAAAAATTGAAACTGATTATTCGATTAATAAACGAAGCGGGTTTTGAAAACCCGTTTTTCGACGGATGTTACACCTTTAAAGTCTCATGTAGTGCGGCAGCGTCAGCATCATATTTAGAAGTAATGGGCACCGATGGAGGGGCAGAATTCGAACTATTACCTGCAGGCACATTAGAAGACACATTAAAATCATTAAATAAAGTAGAGTAGTCATACAACCCGTCAGGACCAATGCGTTTGTCCTTGGGATTTTCCTCCAGCCAACCCATATTGTAGGTTTCAACTACCATCTTCTTGATCTTGTTATAAACGCGATATGACGTATCTTTAGAATAACCAACGAAAATGCAAGGATCCTCGCGTACTTCAAACTTTCCTTTAACGTCCATATACAGGAGAACACAAGGACATCCGAATTTGCGGAAATGCTTGACCGAAGGTTTGCGACCTTCAACCACTTCGTATGGAGTCTTCATGTGGCATTTATTGATCAGGGAATGATTCTGAATATAGCATGCAGTATTGATTGCTTCTGCCTAGAAGATAAGAGGTAGCTCGGATTCAACCAGCATAGTGCGTGCAGCTTCAATAAGTGTGCGATTTCTGCGTTCTGCAACCCCATTTTGTTGTGGGTTTCTGGCTGCACTGAACTGTCGGTCAATCCCCTTGGAGGAGCAGAAAGAGTTTAAGGTAAGATTCTTAAATTCTATCCCATTATCACAACGAATAGCCTTCACCGTAGAATTTGTCTGGTTTTCCATAAGCGTGACAAATTGTTTGACTAGCTCAGCGGTTTCACTTTCATGTGTGAGAAAGAAAACCCAGGTGAATCGAGAGTAGTCATCAATAATAACCAGACTGTAAGCCTTCCAGCCAATGTTGCGGATGTCTGTTGGACCGAAGAGGTCCATGTGGAGCAGTTCTAAGACTTGAGAAGTGGAGGGAATGACTTTGGTTTTTTGTGGCTGTCGATGGTGTTTTCCACGTGCGCATGATTCACATTTTTTGATCGGCATGAAGTCACGAACTGGTATATCTCTGACTAAACCACCTTTTGCAAGACGATTTAAATTCTTCATATGATATGACCTAGTCTGCAATGCCATAGCATGGTGTCATGTTCGGCTGTCGAAGAGAATAGGCAAGTGAGCTTGTCAGAAGGAGCCTGGTTCATATCAATAACATATGCATTGCCTTTACGTGCAGCTTTAAGAAGAATCCAATCATCTGGAATAATTAAACCCGGTTTTAGCACATAACATCCTTTCTTGGTGAAGAGAACATCCAGATGATTGTCGTAGAGTTGAGACACACTCAACAGACTGTGCTTCAATTCTGGCACGTAATTGACATTCTTAAAGCTGAGGGCTCCATTGCAAACAGTTCCTCTCATGGTAATTTTCCCTGTTTCTCCACCTGCGAAGGACACGAACCCGCCATCGAAAAACTGAGTGTCATTTAACTGCGAGATGTCTCCTGTCATGTGCCTGTAATAGCCACTATCAATGTACCATAATCGAACAAGAGCGCTCCAGAGCTGTTCCTACACATTTCAACAGGTTTTAGTTAGAAACGGGAACCCAGGCCACGGAAGATCTGGGCTTGCCATTAGCATCAACATAAGTAACCTCACGAATGATCAGATTAGTTGAGGATGAGGTTGATGATACTTTTGATTTATTAGTTACGGGGCTAGCAGACTGATTCTTGGCCACTGACTTAGGCCTCCAGGTTACCAAATCAGACCTCTGCACAGTCCTTGGAGTGCTAGAGGGATTCTGGGAAACTTAAGGTCTCAAGGGTTTAACAGATTGTTTCTTGGCCAAGTTCCAGTCTTGATCAGAAGACTTAGCCACAAATCGAGCCTCAAGTGGGCAATTAGGCATAGCCTTCTGATGTCTGGAATACAAAGTTTTGAAAGGGGTAAAGGTCTTTTGACAATTTCGATCAATGCGCCCGGGAGATCCGCAATTGAAACAGGTCTGCCTCTTCTGGAAGAAAATAGTCCGTTCAGCTTGGGAAATTCTGGGCAACTTGTCTGTCGGTTTCTTGTTGGCGTTTACTGACAGCTGATGCACGGTCTTGGTCTTGACGGTATCCTGTGCACAACCATCAGCACACTTGTTAGTTTTGTGATTTGAATGGAAAGATTTTGGACATGGAGATTTTGGCAAAATTTTAACTGATATCTGTTCAGCGGGTTGCTTAACAGATTCAGTGTGCGACTGCTGAGTTAATTCCTCAGTTAGATGAGAAGACCTAGCAGTTGCCGTGTCAGTTTTTATAGACGCATGTTTAGTTTTCTTCTTTTTAGATCGGCGTGTTCTCCTCTTCTTAGTCTTACTCTTCAAATCACACTTCGTGACAGATATAGTAGAGGACACGAGTAGCTCTACATGGACATCCTGTTCTGAAACTTCAGCAGATGACTGTGGAACCTCGCAATTTTGAGAAGTTTGAGGTTCCGATTCAAGATCAGGTTTAATATTTTCATTTGACTCATCGGGAAAAGTGTGTTCATTTTCTGTCGTTTCAAAATCAGTCACTTGTGTTGAGTCGCCCGAGTCTTCTAGAATTATGTCACCATCGACGTTTACAGAAACGGTTGGTTGGTCGTCGTTCACACTGTCAACCCTAGGAGATGCATCAACAGACGCGGCCTCTGAAGATATTTACAGAAACGGTTGGTTGGTCGCCGTTCACACTATCAACCCTAGGAGATGCATCAATAGATGCGGCCTCTGAAGATTAACATTCGATATCCTCGGCTGAAGATGAACATTCGGTATCCTCAGCTGAAGCTGATGAAGCCGAATCATCTGTTGATGCAGAACCTGCAGCTAAATTCATATTCTCATCACACAAGTTATCACAGTTATTAGCATCGTTCAACATCAGTATTTGATGAAAAACCATAATTAAAACTGTCTAAATTCTCAACACAACCAACACTGTTTGAGCATGTAAATTGTTCAGCAAAAAATTGATTTAAAATGTCAAAAGCAGGTTTATAAAATGCATAATCATCAGCTGAATTGTCTGAATGTGTATTCAGACATTCCTCTTCATCACCCTGTGTAATATCCTCAACAAAAATTTCTTCTGCACATGAATTAGACACATTAGTATCGTTCACAAATTTAGTTTGAGTATCAGACGATTCTTTTTCGTTAGAATTTGTGGAGGATGTGGATGTTTCTGCCTCAGGCACTTCTTTCTCCAATCCATCTGTACTTTCAGAGGGACGATTACCAGTTTCACGAGGAAGTGATGTAGAAGCCACAAATACATCATCCCTCTTGAGTTCAGTGGATTTGGAGAACTTTGGGTAATAGGGCGTCCATGGTTTGGATAAATAATCTGACGGTTTACCATACATCATTTTTTCTGCATTTTCCACCTCTTCCTCAGATTCAGGCATTCTAGTATAGTTATGATTATATGGTGGAGGCGCCCTATTGTACCCGAGGCCTTTAGTAAAATTTCTTTTGATAATTAAGCTGGAGGTCACATAATTCCTTGACAAGTTTACTGGAAGTTCCATATTTCTTAATGTTAATTTCATTTTCGTGAAGCTTCCCTCTTAAGGAATTCAGCTTGGCTAAAGCTGCTTGAAGTTCTACGTACTTTTCAGCTAGTTTTAGCTTGTAGTCGTAGACCCAACATTGCTGTTGGTTCAAGTCTAGCTTTAGCTGAGCCACATCCTGTTTCTAAGCTTCGACCTTCTCCATAAGAAGCTTGTTCTTATGTTTAAGGGCGATGTTTTGTGACGCATCTTGTTGATATTCAGCCACTAGAATTGAATTGTGGACGCGCATTTGTGAAATTTAAAACGACAACTATCTGAAAAAAGTGTTCGATTTACCATTTCCGAAAGATCGGGTGTCCCTAGTTGTCAGCGCCATCATGCAGTGGTTGCTGTTCTTGGATAGATTCAAGGTTTCCGTTTGAGCTGCAGCATCTGCTCAGTTGAAACCCTCATGCTGTTGGGCCACCAGTGCTGTGGACTTCCCCCCTGAGCTGCTTGATGGGCTCGTGGTTGACTTGGAAGGAGAGACGGGAACCAACTGTCTGTTACTGCTCTGTATATCAGCGACCCTGGATGATACATACCCTGACTGTGGCTTCTTGCATTCCTTAGCAAAGTGTCCTGGTTCGTGACATTGGTAACATCTAAGTTTGTCCTTTGTGAGACCAGTCTTCAAGTTTGACAATGGTTGCCTTCCATACTTTTCCTGAAACTTATTGACCCGAAAAGCAGCCATTGCTAAATTCCAAGAGACATCGATCTCGTCCAGGTCCTCCTCCATGATCTGATCAACTTCTGTTGGAAGAATAGATGGAGGGGTCAGATCACCTGCCAGGAAGGCATTTAAGCTTTTGATCATTGATGCCGCAATAGCCAGTTTCTCTTCATTTTCCTTAGTGAGAAACGCAGAGTTGGGCGCGGGTTGAGCAGGTGCAGGCACTGGTGCTGCAGTTTGAGGAATGATGCCTTGTTGCACTGTTTGAGGAGTTGCAGGACTGAAAACCTTTGTTAGGATACTGAGCATGGTACTTTGTGTGAACTTGAGCAGCTGAAACCGTTGTAGGAATTGGAGATTGAAATCTGTACACATATTGAGTATTCTGAGGCGTGGCAATAGGACTGTAAACCACATTTGATCCACCCGGTGCTTGTGCATTTCCTTGCAGAGGACTATAGATGAGATTCTGTGACATTAAAGCCGTGTTCTGCCCTGTCATCCCTGCGGCCATCAAACTGCTTTGATGGTTGATTTCCCTCTACTTGTTGTCAATCTCACATGATTTGATAGTAGCTATCATCTCAGAGTGACATCATTTAAGTTCTTTGTCTTTTTTATCATGCCCACGTCTGCATCCCAACTTTTGGGCAGTGAATTTAATAACTGTCTGTTCATGGCACTGTTTATGAGGGTGATCTCAGCTGAAATCATCTGGGAAACCAACTTGACATAGCGACGTATCTGGTTTTCGATAGTTTCCCCATATATGTGATTGAACGAGCTGAATTGTTGATTCAGCTGATTCACCCTACTTGCTTTCATGTCGGCATTCCCCTCGTAGAGATTTTGCAACTCGCTCCAAACCTCCTTTGCGGTTTTACAGTTTCTGACCTCGATAGAAATATCAGGTCCTAGAGCCATGGTTAGAGTTGCCGAGGCCTTCTCATCTTCCTCTATGATCTTGATGTCCTCTGGAGTCCATAGGTGCATGGGCTTGGAATTTTCGTTTCAGGATCCTACTCTGTGCTGTACACTATGGTTCTTGGACCATTCATGATGCATCTCCACACGCAGGGTTCTTTAGCCTTGCAGTACTGTTCGAAGCGGAACTTCCACTCGTAGTATTCATCCCCGTACAATAAACGTGGCACTTTGGTGGAAGTGCTAATTACCTGATCCAGCTCTTGGTGGAGGGCTAAGGTTTGCGATTGCAGGGCAGCCATAGTGGCATTTGTCAGGTCTTGTGCGGTCATGAATCCAGCCATTGTAATTAAATTAATTAAAAATTTATCAAATTGATTTAAAGTTTAATTAATTTTAAGTGTTTCTGATGAACAGTACTGAATCCGAGATGGTCAATCCTGTAGTCAAAGATGGTCAACCCGGAAAGAATATCCGAAATGGCAATCCTGAAGTCAAAGATGGTCAACCCGGAAAGATTTTCCGAATTGATGAGTAATCCGGACTAAAGAATCCGAAATGAGCAATCAGGATTGATGAATCCGACTTGAAAGATCCGAAATGGAAAAGCCGAAATGAGATGTATCCGAAATAAGAATACTGAAATGTAGATCCGAAATCCAAATCCGAAATGGAGAATCCGAGATGTATGATCCGGAATAACCAATCTGAATATAAATCTGGAATCAAGAGTCCAGAATGGAGAATCCGAAATGCCTGTCTTATCTGATGAAAATCCGGAACAGTGATCATTATCCATAACAGTGACCCGCCTTTTTTGCAACTGAATTCCGAGATTCAAGGAATTCAAAAACCGCAACAGTAACTCGGACTACAATCCTGAACAAACAACAGTCCGGGATCAATCCAAGATGGATGATCTCCTTCGTGTTCTTGGGAATCCGGAACAGTGGTTAATCCAAACTGTGAGAACCTTCTTCGTGTTCTTCAGAATCTGGAACAGTACCAGATCCGAATTCTTCACAAGTTCTTCGGAACAGTAGCCTCAGACGATGAACAGTGATCCGGAACACCAAAACGACGATCCAAACAGCAGCAACACACTTCAAAAACTTCTTCAATCAGCAATACCCGGAGCCTGTATTAGAACAGCAGGCTCTGATACCAATTGTAAGTCCCGTAGACGGATCAAACAGGTATCACTAACCTAATCAGTAGCGGAAATTATGATTAGGAAGAAGAACAGCTTGAATAACTTTGAATAATATTAACTTGTATACACCAAAGATGTCAGGTACAAGTTTTGTTTTCAACTCTCTAACCTTTTCTCTATGACCTAGCCCTTCTATTTATAAGCACCACTAATCCCATAATTACAACCCTAGGCCCATTAGGCACTAGGAAGCCCACATTTACCCCAAAAGCCCAAATATATCCCTAATGAATAAACCTTTAATGCTCCAAGCCCAACAATTACATACACAGACTTCGACTTTCAATCATGGTGTTAATTGAACGCATACAATTCCATTTTCATACTAATTCATCAATTTAACAAGTTTTGGTATCAAAACCCAACTAATTCAATTCAAAGCATTTCATCAGATACATGGTGTGCATACCATCCTAAAGCATAAGGTACAAGTGGTTAAAGCGCATTCTTCCTAGTTCATCTATGGATTAACACCATTGCTCAATTCTCATAACCCTTATCATAATCATGTATCTTATGTCTTATATCAAATTATTCACCAAAATACTTTCCAACCAACACTATCCCAACATTAACATTACACTAATTTAAACATAAATTCTCTAACCATCATCATTCTATAAACATAAATGGGTTTTATCCCAAATCATCAATAAATCAAATTCAAGCATATTACAACGCCCTACACATCGTTATTATCTAATATTCATGTTCAGTTTTATACTACATTCACGGTTTGGATATAACCCACTTTCTCATTCATCACTAGAACCTAAAATTCAACTTACTTGATGTCAGAAACACTTAGATGATCAGGAATCCTAGCTCATGCATAAATTTTATCTTCAATTTCCCTTCCAATTTTGCAGATTTGTTAGATTTTAGGGCTTGTTCCTCATCTTCTCTGGCTTGGGGTCGATACACACATACACCAGTAAGTGTATGTGTGTATTTTCTTTATTTATCTAAATTTTAATTCAACTTTACTATATCCACTTTCAGTCCCTCAAGTTTGGTGTCTAGTTAATAATGGCTAGAACTTTATTTTCATATTTATTTACCTCTAATTTATTAAGTAGTATAGAATTTAGGGTGTTACATAAACACTGTCTTAAGATACAACTCTTTGAAGCAAATTTTTTACCTTAGCTTAAGTCACTTGAGAGAGTTTAGTGTCTAAAAGTAAGGGTGATATTACCCTCTCGTCCTTTTTTACTTAAAAGTTGGAACTCTTGAAAATTTTGCATTTTTTTGCCAATCCCACGTCAGATGATAAAGAAAGAATGTTTGAAATAAATGACTATAAAATGACCCCTTATTTTCGTACTGAATTTATCTATTCTATTGTTCCTTTGTCTTACACTAAAGAAGAAATAAAAGTGAAGGGTTCACCTACTCTATAAAGGCAAGTTAAACCTTTACAAGAGTAAAATAATTATCCATTAAACTACAATTTGGTCCATGTGTTACACAAGCACTGTTAGTCCCTATTTGATAAAATTAAACACGTCCCTATTTGATAAAATTAAACACTCTAGTCCATGTGTTATTGATTTGAATCAATAAGCCCATACTAACAAAATTGGTTGGTTGATCATTAATTAACTGGTGAAATAACTAATATACCCTCATATTATTTTGTTTAAACTTTAAAGAAATCATTATTTATTTAGCTGCTTTATTTACTTCTATAAACATGCATTGCAAAAAATTAACCACAAAATCAATTATTTCACTTGATTTGTTCTTGGAACATATGATCTGTTTCAAGAACATCACACGCATAAAGAACCCTCAAACATGAAACTTGTTTCAAGATAAAAATCCAAAAACAACCTCAAACATCAAACTTATTTCAAGAACATACCCAAAAAACCCTTAACATCTAGAGAGAAAAATCGATAAAAAAACTTTCATCAAACTTTAAACTTGTTTCAAGAACACTCAACCTAGATTCACAAATCAAAAAATGTACAAGTCAATGCAACGTGCTCTCACTAAAACATTTACTATATATACATCAAGTACCAAATATACATTGAGCGTGATTTGAGAAATCCAATCAGGGAAACATTTTTTTCGAAGTGCTTGGGTAAACATCGGGCTAATGCACTGCACCGGTGGTTGTTATTGGATGAGGCAGGGATGGCGATGGCGTGATGGTTGTGGGGTGAGGTAGGGGTTGCGGCGTCGTGGTTGTTGGGTGAGGCACGGGCTGCGGTGGTGGTAGTTGTTGGATGAGGCAAGGATGGGGGCGACGTGGTGGTTGTGGGGTGGTGAGGAAGGGGTGGTGGTTGTGGGGATATTCGATGATGGAAATGAAGATGTTTTGAAGATGAAGATGAAAAGAGGTTGGGAGATTTGGATGAAATGTGAAGTTCTCTATAGAAGTCATTTTATATTTTATAATAATAATAACTAGTAATTAGGACCTGTGTTTTGTGATGGGACTGTTAACCGAATAAAAAATATACGTAAAAACGTTGAACACGTACGCGCGTTTAGATGAAAACACAAAACATGGAAAAGAATAATTATGTAAACTTAGTACGCGCGCATTGTGATGGGGCCCCGCAAAAATATGCGTTGAACCACACACAAATGCGTTGCATCTTATACCGAGTCTAAGCGAAGAAAAGGAAAATTACACAAAAAAACATGACCAACAAAACACAATGTACAACGAAGTAAAGCATAAACTTGTAAGTAAAAATTTGAATAGTGTATTGTCAAAAAACTTGCTGTATAAAAGAAAACCAAGCATAAAGATAGAACTGAAACTTACAAACCAAATGGTTAAAAATATATATCATATATATTATAAAGATTAAATATTAAAACTAAAAAAACCACCTTTTGAGTCACTCACATTTAGAGAGAAAAAAAAACTCTTGAGTGACTAACATGTGAGTCAAAGCTAACAAAATTAAACACTTAATATAAGACGCAACCTAAATTTGTAATTTAATATATAGGAAATAATAATAAAAATAATAATAATAATATAATAATAAATAATAACGAAAAGACAAGAATACCCTTTCAATCTATATTAAAAAGATAAGTATGTCCTGGTCAAAACCCCTTCCATTAGCATGGATCATGTTGATTTAAATCGACAAGCGTAAGGACTAGAATGCTCCATTTTTTTTAAATAGGGACTAACAGTGTCATTCATTGTTAACCACTAGTTTACTTATAATTCTATAACGTACATGCTTCGTCATTTGGCTAAGTAAAGGTTTATTTTTAGCCTTTTGACAATAATAAGTTATATTGCTTGGTCAAGTGAGCTAACTCGACTTTTAACTGAGTCGTGCTTGAGTTTAAAATTTCAGCTTGATTTTAATTATAAGCCAATTCGAGCTAGTTCGGTATGAAGATCGAGTCAAACTCAAGCTAAGCTTGGCTAGGCTCA
The DNA here is from genome assembly GCA_947069175.1 of Scalesia atractyloides. Taxonomy (NCBI): domain Eukaryota; kingdom Viridiplantae; phylum Streptophyta; class Magnoliopsida; order Asterales; family Asteraceae; genus Scalesia; species Scalesia atractyloides. The sequence continues at coordinate 17,981,061 of CAMTDV010000023.1, forward strand.
GCCTTTAAGTGTTGTGTTTTCTGTAATATCGCACATACACCCTTCTAGTTAGTCTATATATATTTGTGTGTGAGAGAGAGATTTATGCATTGTAAAGTAAACATATGTAAAAATGATACAACGAAATGAGCAATGTTTTTGCAACTATATTGGTTAAATCAGTCGCTCACCGGTCACTGGTTGGCCGGTTGATCATATGATGTCACCATTTTTTGTTGTATTTTTTAGGCATAAATGACTCACAATTAATTATGAAAAATATTAAAATATATAATCCAATCAAAATTATAATAAAAGATTACAATTAATGTCACTTGTCAATCTCTTCTTTGAGTTACTAAGAATATTAATAAATAGTATTAGTTTAATATCTAACTAATTTTTTTCTAACGTCGCGCGCCGCGGTAAAATCGAGCAAATGATAATGTAAATTGATGCGTGATTGAAAACCGGTGTTCTATTAGGTTTAAGTTTATGTTTTTACATAAAGTTTAGTTTCGAATAGCCTACTTTTGATTGTAATTGTGTTTTGTAGGTCTAACGAAGTTTACGGAGCTATTTGGAAGCTTTACGGAGCACCGGGAGCAAACAGGATTAACCGGAGACGCGAGATATGCAAAACAGGAAAAGGCACCCCACAAGGGGCGTCGGCGACGCACCCGCGTCGATGGGATTCGCGTAGACAGCGTATTAGTGCGTCGTCAGAAAACTGCAATTTCTAGGGGGAGTTGGCGACGGCTCCTCCTGGTTGCCGACGAGAATTTTGCTTGTTTTGCGAGTCTTGACGAGTTAAGACCCAATTTTTGGTCTTTTGAAGGGGGTTACGCTGGAGCCAAGAACCCCTAGACCATCATCCTCAACCATTCCAAATCCATCTAATCATCCAAATCACAACATTCGATCCTAACCCTAGCCTACCAACATCTCATCCATCATTAATTCACACACACCATCCATCCCAAACCTAACCATCATATCCATCACTTTCAAAGTTTCAAGATGTTCGTGCTCAAGTCTCAATCATCCAGTGATCGTGTTCCGTTCACCATGAGCGGCTAGTCTCTTCGTGTTTCACCTCGGTGTAGGTTTTTGTAAGTTTCTAGGGTTAAACATTGTTTTGAGTTTCGATTGGTGACAAATTGTAATTTGATTTTGAAACCTATGATAATTGTCTTGCATTTGTACCATATTCGTGAATTTTTGAGTGAAGATAAAATTTGACTTTCGAAATGTTTATGTGCAATTATTCCTTGTCTAGGTTAGAATTTATATATTCTTGGTAACGAAGTGCATTGCGGTCCGTCATCTGCGACGTTGATAGCTCTTGGCACCTAAGCCACGTGACACTTAATTCGTTGGTCATTTATGCAATTGAATTGAATCTAAAACGTGTAGAAACCCTAGGTCTTCAATTACCGAACCGGGTGTGAACCTTGTTCCAAAGTATTGTTTTAAATCATCAATCAAGTTTTCGTGAAAGTCTCTTATGTTCAACTTTTTGTAGTTAAGTAATTAAAAACAAAATTGTCGGTTTAATCCGACATCTCTTTCAAACAAACAACATTCAAATTAAACCATAGCAAGCTTCATAAAAGTTACATTCTTTAAAACCAATCTTCTCCGCATGCAAACCACAAACTTTTCGTGGATCGACCCCATACTACCACTAACTCATAGTTAAGGGTAAATCGGATTTATAAATATTATCTTTGACCGGGCGTGACACTCTGATCATAAAACAAACGTGATTTGATAATAAAACGTGTTGTTTAGAAACCCAAACCATTAAAACGGTTTAGTTTATATCGTACCGTTTTATTATACCAAATAAATACTTTATTTTGAGTACAACTTCGTTTTTAACAAAACTTATAACAGAATGTCAAGGAAAAAATCAAGTACAACTACGTATTTAAGTTTTTAGAAAAAAAAAAGTTATAAACGTAAACTATTAAAAAAGTATCAAATTAATTGATAAATTAATAAATGTTCTGAAAAAAGAAAAAAATTATCAAAAAATAGTAAATAAAAATATTGTTTTAAAAAAGGAAAAAAAATTAAAATATGTTACTAAAATAAATATAATAATAAACTATTATAATATATTAAATAGATAATAATTAAAAGGTATATATTATTATAAAAATAAAGTTACTATTTGTCGTCCTTAATCAACAATATATAACTAGTTTTTGTCTGTCCGTGTTGCGGGGCGCTAGGTCAAATATTTCTCTCTCGTAATATGTATGTATGTGTTTCGATTACTTATACATGTTACTAATAACACGATCTAAAAAATTATATCAAGTCAACCAATTAAAAAAACACTATTGTACTTTTGCTAAAAAAACTAAAACGATAGAAAAACTATAATTTAAACTGAGGGCAAAATTGTATTTTCTCATGACAAATGAGCGTGTGTCAGGCAGCCGTGTGGCACGAATAAAAATTACACCAAGTCAACTAGTTAAAGCAAAACACTACGATAATTTTGTCAAAAAAAAAACAAAAACAATCGCAAGATTATAATTTTACATTGGGGTCAAAATCGTAATTTGACAAAGAAATAAACAAAACGATGGAAAAAATAATTTAAAATAAGGGTAGAATCGTAATTTAGTTAGGAGGAGAAAAAACAAAACTAATGATAAAACACTAAATTTTAACAGGGTATAATCATAATTTAACTGAACCAATAGAAAAATATTAAGCAGCTGTCTGACGCTATTACCGGCCACCCATATTAGCCAATGACAAAGAAATAGTATTCCTTACCATGGCTTTGTTGTTATATAATGTAAAATATATATAATATGTTTATCCTCCTCCATTTATGATACATCTTTTAATTTTTTTTACACTCGTCTCTTTCTTATTACCGTGGAAGAAAATTAATAAGAAAAGGTAGTACACTTTTCATGATTATCTATTTTACACTCTTATAATTACTAAACACAACCATTAGTACACATTTACTTATTATTTTTATTAGTTTTACACTCGTATAGTTACTAAACACAACCATTAATACACATTTACTTATTATTTTTTTAATAAAAAATATTTATGGTATATGTGTCACATTATTCAAAAAACTTCACCGTGAAGTGTATTATTCTCTTTAAATTGAGTACAATTTACCGCTTTTATAAATACCAACACTTTATTTAAAAGGTTGATGTGTTGTGCCTATATCATTCTTAGTTATGCATATGCGTACTTATAAATAGGTTGCGCTATTATTATATAATTTGTGTAAGTATCATTATAAGTTGTGTAATTATGTATGTACGTGTTTATAGCATGATTTGCGTAATTATCAATATAGGTTGCGTAATTATCAGTATAAGTTGCTAAATATAAACAATTTTCTTCACAATTTATCATACATTAGCCTGTGTAATTCACGGGATTGTAATCTAGTTTTATATAATATAATAGTGTATTATATTGAAGTTCAAAAATATAGATATTGTTCTCTTAGAAGAAAATAAAATAGTGAAGAAACTTTTTAAAAATAAACGAGATTTAAAATTTTCGGAGTATATTTAGATTATACATCTAGAGATAGAACTTCAAAATATTCTTAGAATCTCTCATTTACATGTGATGTATCGGATTTACATCCTGGTAGTTAAAAAATAAATAATAAATAAAAAAACCTTTGAAATATTTTGCAAAAAAGGAACGGCCTAACCACCCTACCGAAGTGAAATTAGATTTTTGTATGGTTGTGCACTATCTTATAGATTAATGATTATTAGATAAATGTACATCAAAAGACTATTGGGCATCGGAACACGTATTACACTTTCTTTTATTTTCTTCAACATAATGTCTTTTGCTTGATTATATATAGAAAAAGCCTCGAGCGATCCTATCAAGCCCCCTCAACCGAATCGAGTGGATTTTAAAAGTGTCATACACCTTTAAAAAAAGCTCACCAAATGGACGATGGGGCCGTCGTAATTTAGCGATAGGAACAAGAGATATATTCTCATTTACTTCGAAATAAAAAGTCTTCTTATTCTAAAAAAAAACTTTTTATTCTTAAAAAACTTATGTAAAATGTATATAAAAACTTATGCAAAATTGAATTGTTGCTCTTGAGAATAACTCACAATAAATTTGTAACTACACTTACTCAAAACTTCATAAAAACTAACACAAAAATACACGTCAAGACAAAGATCTGAACACGCCAAAGATCTAAACAGGCAAAACACTGAGATTTAATTGTTAAATTAAGAGAATAAATATAAACGATAATCGTTTCGAATATACTCAATTTGGTGGACTACAACAATGTTGTACAATGCACCCTCTATCTCTCGTTTTAAGTTTTTTTTTATGGTTATGCATTATCTTATAGATATTATGCATCTAAATATATATGTCGTATTTCTTTTCTTTGTACTCTTTTTACCATAACGTCTTTTGCATGATTATAAATAGGAAAACCCACGATCGGTTCAATCAGACCCCATCAAAATGAAATTTAGTGGATTTTAAAAGTGTCACACCCATCTAAAATCAAATGAGAACAATGGGGTCGTCGTGATTTATGAATAAGATTGAGATATATTGTCTTTACTCCATAATCAAAAGTTTTTTTTTTAAATAACATACGTGATGCAACCTCCATCTCTCACAAGTTTTAATGCACTCCTAGGTTCTAACTAATGCATTTCAACCTTAAAAATTCGTAAGATGAAATCGGTGCCTAAAGATGATATTCACAATGAAATGAATCGAATATTTTCCACATTAAGATGTCATTTTTTTCAAAACATTTTTGTAGCTACTAGTAGAAAAAATAACATAAAATAAACAATTAACATGTTACTTCAATAATTTCAATATTCGTTTTAACTTAATCAAGCAAAAAAAAACATACATAAATTGTAACAACCACGTGACTAAGTTTTATAATAAAAAAAAACACCATACGTATATTAAGCAAAAGAAAATACAAAATATTGCAACAACCACATGGCTTAGTAGTTTTACAAAAAAACACACCATATATTATATTATATGTTAAATACTTGTATCAAAGGCCTGGTTTTGGGTTGCCAAAAGGCCGAAGTTACATAGCGTTAGCGCATACACATAATATTTTTCATCGAATAAGTTTGGGCTTTCCATTATATAATCCTCGAACTTGATTTGACATTTGGACACCTAAAAGTATGTAAAGGGTCAAACTAATTACATTAAAGAAACTAGTAAATTACACCCGCGCTTTGCGACGGGACTTAATTTTTAATGGCAGGAATTGTTTGATATTAATTTGGTTCATTAAGTTACCAACACTTGTTAAAAGAGTAACAAAAAAAAAGTATGATATGACAAAAAAAATAATGAAATGTTTTTACATCGACTGAAACAATAAAAGCGAATATCAATTTCAATACTGACGTTGTTCAGTCAGTATTAGACCGTTTGTTTTATTACATGTACAACACCAGGTTCGATTGAAACTTAAAAAAAAAAACAAAAACAAAAAACAAAAAGAAAAAAAAAATAAAAAAACCATTCATAAAAGACAAACATCACAAAAAGACAAAAGTTACTGTAGCCAATAAGTTAATAAAATTATATATATAATAATTTGCATATGGGATAATCACGAAACTAGCCTATGTCACGCCATCTTTGCCAAAACATAGCCCACTGACACGGCTCAAGACCAGTCTAAACCGAGAACCAATGGAAAGTTGACACGTATCCGACAACACTGAAACGACTTTAAGCCGTGTTAGATAAGGAAAGCTCTCAGCCGAGCCGTTTCACGTGGCTCTAGCATCCAAGCCGGTTAAGGACCCGGCTCGTCCCTTAGCCGAGTACCTTCCAACAAGCCGAGCTGGGTTGACGCGGCTCAGAGCCGTTTCCTTACATGTTGGCGCGGCTTGAAACCTCTATTTAGGTGGCTCAGAGCCGTTTCAAGTCACTGTTCAAGTCGTTTCAGTACGAATATAATCCGGTTTACGATTACATGCATAGGTTATTTATTTACAATTAGTTTAAGGCGTTTTATGTTTAAAGTAAAATCAGATTTTTACAACATGAAGCTTTGTTTTGTTGTATACAGCGGTGGAAAGTGGCAGATTGTTAATGGAAACTTGGAGTATGTTGTTGATGCCGATGCAAGTAGACGTGGTTTAGAAATTGAAACCAATCTTTCGTACATTGGTCTTTTAAGTAATGTTTCTAAGTTGTGTGGAATTCCAAACATTAAAAAGCTATCATACCGGATGTCTTCGTTTACTGATCCGATCAATATAACTGATGATGGTGATCTTGCTTTTTTATTTAATTTTGCTATGCAAAATCCTTTTGAATTATATAAGTTGTACGTTATTCAGGAGCCAGTGTTGGGTCATCTAGTTTTACTTCTGATCAAGATACATTTAAAGTTCCTGATTTAAATGTTCCAGTTAATGAAGTTAATGATGATGTTTTAAACAAGTATACAACGAATTTTGATAATTTACATGGTACAACACAAACACTGTCTCCATCAATTAACTTTGAGCCAGGATACGTATTCACTAACAAAGAAGAAATGAAACTTGATCTAGGGAAAAAATGTTTGTTAGAACATTTTGAGTTTAAAGTAGATAGATCTTCTAAAGCCAGGTATGACGTGTCATGCTTGGTGGATGGGTGCGCATGGCGTTTTAGGGCACGCAGTGTTGCTGGCAGTGCGATGTTTGTTGTTAAGTATATGAACGATAAACACATGTGCTCAAAGACGCTAACGTACCCCATCTTCGTCAGGCAAACCCAATGGTTGTGGCTCACTATTTAAAGGAATCACTAAAAGATAGTGGTAGACAATATCGGTCCAAGGATATTGTCAAAGATTTTAAACAAAGATTCCAAGTTGACATAAGTTATAGTCAAGCTTGCCGTGGAAAAAGTCACGCGCTAGAGATCCTACAAGGAACAAGCACTCATTCCTTTGCTGAACTACCGTTTTACTGCTACAATTTAGAGTGGGCAAACCCGGGTACTGTCACTCGCATCAAGACTAACGACGAGAATCGGTTTGAAATGGTCTTTGCCGCCATCGGTGCTGCTGTAATGTTATGCTTTTACTCTTTATTTAGTTATCTTAAATTAAAACGCGTTGACCTCTTATGAATTTTTCGTTTCAGATTCGTGCCTTTATGCGTAATCTAAGACCGGTGGTGATCATCGATGCAGCACACCTGAAAGGTGAGTTTAAAGGTACATTGTTTTTAGCAGTTGGCATGGATGGAAACAACCAGATTTTACCAGTTTCCTATGGAATAGGAAAATCAGAGGATAGGGAATCTTGGACATGGTTTCTTTCTAAGCTTAGAGAGTGTGTTGGTGAAATACCCGATATGGCGATAATATCGGATAGGGCGAATTCTATACACTTAGCTGTTAGTAACGTCTTTCCACGTGCTTATCACGAGTTGTGTTGTCGTCATTTAATGATGAACTTACGTTTGCCGTAGAATAAAAAAAAGAATACGAGAGTTTGTGGTGGAAGACATGCAAATCTTACCGTATGTCTGATTTTGATGAGTCATTCAACGCTCTTTGTCTTATTGTTCCCAGAGTACGTCAAATTCTAACAAGTATTGGGTTCGGTAGATGGGCAAGAGCACATTGTTCCGGTAATCGATATCATTATATGACATCTAACAGCATGGAGTCCATTAATGCTCTTTCTAGACACCAGCGCAAAATGTCGATAACACAAGTTATAGAATTCTTCTGTCAGTCCGTACAACAATGGTTTTATGAACGCTGATTGTAGGGTATTCAGGAAACACACCTGCTTACACAGTGGGCTCAAAAGAAAATTTTTAAAAAAATTGAAGCGTCTAGAACGTGGACTGTTGCTGGTGTTGGGTTAAACACTTATGATATTGAAGACGGGAGCAAGCGCGGTTTTGTTGATTTGTATAATCGAACATGTAGCTGTCGAGTTTGGCAAGTTTCTGGTCTACCATGTGGGCATGTGTTTTCGGTTTCTAAATTTTTAGACGAAACCGATTGCATTCATTATTCCTTCCCGTGTTACTCAAACGAAATCTATAAAAGAACTTATGAAGAAGCGATTAATCCTCTTCCTCATAAGTCTGAATGGGAGACTCCAGAAGATCTTATAATTCTTCAACCACCGCATATTACAAAGTGTCAGGCGGGTCATCCTCGAGATAACAACCGGATCTTATCCCTCGGGGAAGAACCTACTTTGCCGTATTGTTCCCGGTGTAAATCATACGGTTCATCATCGTGATTTGTGTTCACAGCCAATGTCGTCACAAATCCGTACTCGCAAAGGATTGGGTGAAGGGAAAGAGAAAGAAAGTTGGGGCGATCCTGACCAGTTTACACAATTTCCGTCCTATAACATGGGAGACTTTTAACATATCTATTTTTTTAGTATTGTAATTAATAAACTTACACAAGAACTATTTCATTAGAATTTTCATTTTTTATATGCATACTAACCATCAAAAATTAACTGGTGTGAAGCGCTCGGCATAGAGTTCATTTTCCATGTACCGTCTGTATCCAAAACAAGCATCCTGAAGGTTTCCTTCCCTCCATGTTAACGAGCGCTTGCGAACAAGCTTTTCCATTAGCATACATATGATAACTCCAGAATTTCGGCCAACACGATCTCTTTGATCAGGCCAGACAGATTCCCCTACTATTTCCATGCCATCCGTCTTGTCTACTTCAGCGTGTTGCCAATACCCGGTATGACCTAGAAACCACATGAATAGAGACTCAAACTCCATCACAGTTTGATGAATTCTTCTGTGCACGCAAAATGAATCTCCGCAGTTAATCATGTCACAAGTATTTGTAAAATAAACAGTTATCTCTAGTGACTTTAAATTTATCTTTAGAAGTAACATTGTTGTTCCTTTTCCGGTATAGGAATGTAAACCTGTGTCCAAAAAGAAAAGTATATAACATGCGGTTAAAATTACTATGTTAAAGATCACTCCAAAATAAATATTTTTAAGATCTTATTACATATGGAACCCCATAGTTAGTAAACATATCTAATCTACTTGGTGTGGTCTTCTGCCTCCGATCATACTCTAATCCCTTTCCCATTTCTGCTGTGTAAGCCTCTAAACGCAGTAAATTGAAATATTTTCAAAATCCAACTCCTGGTCAGAGTCTTCATCGGTGCCAGCCATCGCACTTTCCGTTTCTTCAGTTTTTTGTTGCTGCACAGTGGGGTTACATTCACGTTTGGCTCTTCCACTGTTGTTGGTTGGGTCGGCGGTTGGGAAAAGTTAGGTTCGGTGTTCTCTGAGGGTGGGTTTGGTTCTTCAGTGTTAAGGTGGTTATGGAAGTGTAAATGAATGTTATGTTGGGAAAAGTTGGGTTCGGTGCTCTCTGAGGGTAGGTTTGGCTCTTCATTGTTAAGGTGGATATGGAAATGTAAATGAATGTTATGTTGTTGTTCGACCATGTTGGAAAAGGAACACACAAGTTGAGGAGTGCACAAACATTTGTTTATATAGACGTGGAGTATGAAAGATACGTATAAAATAAAAAAAATAAAAAATGGATCTGCCGTATATATTTCCCAAAATGGAGGGTATGTAGTTGAAGACCCATCTGCGTATGTGTTTGCCGCACTATCTTGTCCATTTAACATGTTGACAAATTTGGTGGTAGAACCGTCCAACGAAAATCCTTTGAAGACATCGTCCTTGCCCGTCTTTCAACCTCTCGTTGATACATGAGTTTGTTACACCATGCTTTCACGTGCTATAAAAGAATGGTAAAGATTTTTTTTAAATCTTTAGCCTGATTATTAAACGAAAATATTTGTTATTAAGGTACCGTTTCTTGAACATGGTCGTCTCCACTAAATCCAAGTAGTCCACCCCACCAGTCTTTTCCGAGCGGTGTTATCCCCGTGTATGACGAATAGCAACTTGGACTATCGTCGGCGTAATAGAATTCAAGAACATTTGACGACCAACTCCAGTTTGCCATTGTGGATCTATCTGAGTAACATGTGTTTCCATAATGGTAGCACACACATACATACACACAAAGAGTACACATGTATCTAAAACATAATACAAATAAAATATATAAATAACCATTCTATACATAATAAGATTTTTACATCATTTTCTACATTTTTACAATTATCTTCCAAATAAAATTCGTCATCTTCCACGTTGTCTTCTATATCCTCGGATAATACTGAGTCAAAAAATAGTATAGCTAGTTTACGTCTCATTCTGTATGCAGTTAACGCAGTATCTTCACCATCGTTCAACTTTTTGTTTATTTATCAACCTTTGTTGATATGCAAACCAAACTCTCCCAAAACTCCGGACTGTTGAGGAGTATCGCTGGCATAAATACCGCGAAAGGGATAATGTAACGGTAACGGCCTGTCGGCATGATAACCATTAATCTGTAGCCAATGGTCAAAAACAAATTTATATGACAGACCACCTCCGTTCTTCCCTTTTCCAAAGTTTTTAAACCTAATAAACTATAATCACCAAAAAATAACAACAGTTAGCAGCATAAATATTAAAGTATTAATGAGATTCAATCAGGAAAATACCTATCGTATATCGTAAGTGTGTAATTAGTAAGATTGAAAACGCCTAAAAACCAGTGTACGCCTGGTATGTACAACGGTACGTACACCTACATAATAAGTAAGTAAGTGGTTCGTTAATAAATTACAAAAATAATAAATATAAATAAATAAAATATGTGTAAATACTAAGTAATGGAATACTCCGTATTACCTCGTCAACTTACTTATTGGTGGAAAGGAGTTCACCGCCCCAGTGAAATAACCCTTGAACGTGTGGTCATGCCCACCACGAATTAAAAAGATTCATCTGAAAATAAGGGGTAAAATACTCTAACGTTCTCTTATATCTCTTGAGTGATACAAGTGGATCATCCACCCAAATATATGCTGTAAAAAAGTAAATTTAGTGTGAAAAAAATATAAAAAAATTTATATTTTTTTTACTTGTTGATAGTCAAGGCTTACATCATCGCTTAACCAGCCACTACCGTCCTTACCCAGCAATGACGCCCAGAAATCAGAACCGGCACATCCACCCGCTAATAGTGAAAGATATTTATTGCCACTACTTGGATATCACTCTCGATTAAAGAAATTTGTCTATCCTCATTATTTGACTGTCTTGTTTGTTTTTGTTTTAACGTTTTATACGCTACGTATGGGAATAGCAAAGCGGCAGCGGGCTTCACAAGTCTTTCCGATCGTCTCATTTTTATAATATCAGGATCCTCATTCTAAAAAATGCTTATCCGTAAGAGTTGACATTTCGTACTGTAAAATAATAATTAACTGTTATGCTAAAACATGTAAAAACTTACAGATCCATCGTTTATAATCGGGGTCATAGAGACATGGTAGCATTGTCGTAGTTGACAAAAGAATCAGCAACAGCCTACATGAAATGTTAAAGGGTCATTATTATTATTGTATTTAAATTGAAAAAAAAAATGCCAATTTAAAAATACATTATCACTCTCCCTTTGGGTGATGTTCGCCGTTGGCTGGTGTACCGACAGGGGTCGCACGACACGCATGCAACACCTCTGACTTGATCAATGTCAGTCAGTTTCTGGTTGTTCTCATCCAGCAGTGATTTAAACCGGTCATAATGAACTCCACACATGGACGGACCGGTAGCAAAATTTTGTTGCGGTATTTCCTGTCGGGCTGGTGAAGGCTTGAAACCTTGATTTGTGGCATCGTCACCAAACAAATTGTTCATAAGAGACTGCATTTGTTGTGAGTCAACGGCGGTAGGGGAGTGCATGGGGTGGAATTGGACCGGGAATTCCGTACGCGTTTGTTGTTCGTCGACAACCGGTATTTCACCCGCCATTGCATTAGCATACATCTGACGTTCGGCGTCTAAATAATCTGAACTAGATATATACCATGGGCACATAACTTCATTATCCATGGCAGTATAAACGAAAGCGGCTTGTATTCACGTTTCGGCAATTTTAAAGTCAATAAAATTATTAAAAATAATACACATTCATATCTTTAATTTAATATAACTACTTTACCTTTACCGCCTTTTTAAGCATACGGTCCACAGTAACCTTCATGAACTTACGGCATTCCCTCCATCCCAAAAATCTGGGAATCGTCTCAGATCAAACCAATCGTTTGAGCCCTTGAATTCGGGAACACCTCCAAAATCCACATCTGTAAAACGGATGTTTTAAAATTTTAAACAAAAATTTAGGAATGTATAATAAAGGGAAGGGATCACGCGTACCTTGAAGGGCCATACGAATCCCGATAATGAAAAACCGACTGTGTCGTCTTTTTGACATACGTGCAAATTATATATAGTATTATATGTACTACCTCAAAAATAATTACCCCATGGATATTGTCTAAAAGGTTCCAGATCATCCACAAGGTGTAAAAGAAAATTATCAATAAGATTGGTTTTTTTGCATTCCCAGAAAACCTTGACCTATAAGCATTAGAAGACATATTCTTGTACCGTCTTCATCGTTATATGTCGTCATGTTATTAAATAAATCAATGATTTTTGAAAAACTAACTCGGGATCGGCCTGGAAAAAATCTATTTTTAAAAGAATTTTGGTGATCTACAGGTGCCCAAGAACTGTGGCCAAACCGTAACCCGGTTATTAAACAAAATTGTTTAGGTGTGAACGTAAATATTTCACCTCCTAAAAAATACGAAATACCAAAACGGGGATTATTAATAGGTAACGGTAGTTGTGCAACCCTGATTAAAACAAGGCTATCACATAGCGTGTACCTATTATCTAAATAGGGTCCAAAGCACGTTTGCCTTATGGCGGTCTCAATTCCTGGAGTCATTATATGCTTCAAGTATTTTAAAACCAGCCACTTTTGTCTGACTTTAATCGTCGTCATCTAAACAATACAAAAACACTTCACACTAAGAAATAAAGTTTACAAAGTTTAAAAAAAATATGAACAACATTACTTATTACCGGACAAAGAGGGGGGTCGGTTGAACAATCTTGCATGACGTGCTCGTTTTGCATGTTCAAATGTGGGTTGAATTTTCGAAACTTTCAAGTGGTCCCTGAACGTGATTGGTGGTCCCAAACAACTGTCGTTTTCTTTAGACCTTGAACGGGTTCAACAAGAAATATTCTCTAACACAATCAAATGCCACAAGTGAACTTGAGAAGCACATGGTTGTTCACCCGGCTTAAACATGCGTCCGGTTGGGAGAAAACGCCGAAACGTGTAAGATGAAACGTGTAAGATGCTGACACGTTCATGAAACGGCTCAAACCGCCAGTGGAAACGGCTCAAACCGCCAGGTTGAAACGGCTCAAAAGTCACTTGAAACGGCTCAAAGTCACTTGAAACGGCTCGGTTTTATTTTTTTCTTTTTTTTTCCTACTTAAATACGGAGAAATACAGGGTCGCTTGTAAATTTGTTCACCTAAATCCAAAAATCTTAGAAGAAAAGAAACGCAGAATGTCTGATAAAACTAACAGTGGCGTATACTCCTCTCAACCAGTTAACAAAGTATCATCGTGGATACTAAAGAAATGGAGAGCACCTAAACAATGATGACGTTCTCGTTCGAAGCTCACGACCCCAGGAGTCGGAAAAAATAAACTTTGTTAACAATAGATAAAGTTTACACCAGAACAGAGAAGGTAGATGGGCGATTCCAGACGACGAAACTGATAATTGGTCGAAAGATGTTGTCACGTTTTACAATAATGGGGACTCCCCATTCTGTTATTCGGCAGTTTTCACAGGCCCCGTAGAGCTGGACCAAAAATTTTGGGGAACACTGTTAGGCGTTCGTTGTAACGGCTACCTAACATCAATGGTTAGTTTCTTAAACGTTTTTACCAAACTTATTATTATCTTTATTAATATTAAAATAATATTTTATGAACAGCATATTGAAGGATGGGTTGGCAGACTAATGGTTTGGAGAAGTAGAAAACTACAAAGGGATCCCACATTAAATTTGCGGTGGACAATTCTTCCACCACAATTCTATGACACGCTACTTGACTTCGTTCCTAAGAACGTTGTTGGTTATGTAAATGGTAAAGTAAATCCATATCCTTCAATTTTCGACGTGGATTTCATGTTTTTTCCGCTGCCGCTTGAAAATAACTTATGGCTTTTGGCACGCCTTGAGTTGGCGTCTCAGGTTATAATTTTTTATCCCTTTGAAAACGTTTGTGAGGGAACAAATTTAGATTTGTTATTCTCCCAAGGTTGACAAAGGCCAAAGTGTATTTAGTAGCTTTGTTGGTGCATTTGCGGTACTGAAAAAAGACGGGAAAACCAGAAAAAAACCATAACCCATGAGCTTAATGAGGACTATGTGATTTCAAACCAGTCAATCGCCAGTAATGAAGAGGTCTATCTTTGCATACTTATGGAGCATCTCGTTACGGACAAACCAATCAACATTACTGGAGACCTGAGACAAATTTTTTTATCATATAGACGATTCATGGCCGATAAACTGTATTTTTGGCGTTGTTTGCCACGACCTAATGTTAAATAATTATATTATCAAACTGTTGCAATGTTGCGTATGATTTAAAAGTTTTATTATTATTTTTTTATTGACGTGAATGTTAAAGTATATAAAATATGTCTATTTTTAAATGAAAGAATAACAATATTTATACGTATGATTTAAAAAGTTTTGCCCTTGTAATATCCACTAGTACGTGTGCACGCAGCCATACTACTGGGCGATACTTATCAACCCGTTTGATACCCACATCTTAATTATTTTATATTAAGTCCTACTATTATTCTTAAAAAAGGGTTTCATCTTCAAACACTAAAAACGGGTCCAAGACAGGCCATGCCCGGGATTCGAACTCGCGTGCACTAGTTTGTGTGCATGCAGCCCTACCGCTGGGCTGCGTGTCTAACCCGTTTCATAACCACATTTTAATTATTATATATTAAGTTCTACTAGTATTCTTTAAAAAAAGAGTTTCATCTTCAAACACTAAAAACGGGTCCAAGAAAGGCCTTGCCGGGATTCGAACTCGCGTGCACTAGTTTGTGTGAACGCAGCCCTACCGCTGGGCTGCGTGTCTAACCCGTTTCATAACCATATTTTAATTATTTTATATTAAGTTCTACTATTATTCTTTAAAAAAATAGTTTCACCTTCAGACACTCAAAACGGATCCAAGACAGGCCCTGCCCTGGATTCGAACTCGCGTGCACTAGTTTGTGTGCACGCAGCCTACCGCTGGGCTGCGTGTCCAACCCGTTTCATAACCGCATCTTAATTATTTTATATTAAGTTCTACTATTATTCTTTAAAAAACTTTCATCTTCAAACACTCAAAAAGGTCCAAGACAGGCCCTGCCCGGGATTCGAACTCGCGTGCACTAGTTTGTGTGCACGCAGCCCTACCGCTGGGTTGCGTGTCTAACCCGTTTCATAACCGCATCTTAATTATTTTATATTAAGTTCTACTATTATTCTTTAAAAAAAGAGTTTCTCTTCAAACACTCAAAGGGGGTCCAAGACAGGCCCTGCCCGGGATTCGAACTCGCGTGCACTAGTTTGTGTGCACGTAGCCCTACCGCTGGGCTGCGTGTCTAACCCGTTTCATAACCACATCTTAATTCTTTTATATTAAATATGTCGTGTTTCATGACAGGTTGCTAGTGTCGTCTTTGTTAAATAGATTTATAAGATAAAAACATAAACACATAATTTATATTAATATATAAAAAATTACATAAAAACTAAAATAAACAGAAAAAAACTACGCATCTAAAAAAAGCCTAATGGTGTCCCACTTTGTCACGTGTGTGAAATCACGCCCATATTCGTGGCGGAGTTGATGAAGGCGACTTCCTTAACGTCATCCTCGCCAAGGTCCCCCCTAGTAGCTCAACGGCGTGGTAGATTCGCTCAAACCTTTCAGAGTCCAAGCGAATCACCCGAAATCTAGAAGACAGGGCATCCACGGTTTTGTTGTTGTTGACGCCACGAAGCTGCGAGTAGTACCGCTGAACATGGACCCACAGGCCATGCTGACCTCGACGGCGTGGTTCACACACAGCTTCAAAATATGCCTCGCATAAGGCAATGTCTTCAACCTCATTCCATGGGAAAGAATTGGAAGCCATTGATCAACGATTGCAAACGTGGGGTCTGTGCAACGGCGGGCAGTAAAACAACGTGGTTTAGAGTCCGTTTAGGTTAAACGCGTGGACTGCCTATTTATAGTGGGGTGAACGCGTGGTGGGTGGGTGGGTGGGGTGAATGATTTATAAGAGGTAAAAACGGGTGTTAAATTATATTACGTTTTTGCATGTAAAATTGATACAATCACTAAAGTTTATTATTATTGCATACAAAAAAAATAAAATACAACTAAAAAATAAAAAAACAAACATTCAACTTTTAAACTAGAATACACCAAATAACGTCATCTACAAAACTAATTGGAACAATTTGACGACTCCGCATCAAAACACGTAGCAATGAAAAAGGTGTGTTTCAACAGGTAAGTTCCATATACACTCAGTACATGGACTAATTCAGAATAATTCGATGATTTGCAGCTTCGGTGATGTTTGGTCAGATCTAGCTAACACTTTGATGTGTTGCTATTCTCATCAACCACCCTAAAGCTTTAGACCCATCAAAGGTTTAGGAAGGTGAAACTTCAAAATATAATAATGATTAAAACATCATCTTCTCCGGAACAATTCCTAACAATTCGATGATTCTGCCAAGCATAAAAATGATTAAAGCTAAGAAAAACGTTGTTATGAACTTCAACATAATATCATCTGGCTCAGCTTACATGCATTGATATAGGGGATGAAGTTGGAACACATTTTGCTCTGTTTTTGTGTTTGAGATAGAATTGAAACACACACCACTTAAATATTTATATTATGTTAGATGGTACGGAAAAGGCTTGAACAGGGCATGGAAACGACTTGAACAGGCCGTGGAAACGGCTTAAACCTGGTGTAGGCTCATAGACGTCAGGGAAACGGCTCTAAGCCGCGTCAGTAGTGGCTTGAACAGAGGAAACGGCTCTAAGCGCGTCAACAGGGCACAAACGGCTCTAAGCCGCCTAAACAAGGTTTTAAGCCGCGTCAGCAGGTCAAACGCTTAAAGCCGCCTAATAACAGTTTAAGCCGCGTCAGCAGGTCACAAACGCTCTAAGCCGCCTAACAGTTTTAAGCCGCGTAGCAGGTCAAAACGGCTCTAAGCCGCGTCTGAACAGCGAAACGGCTCTAAGCACAGGTGACGGTACGGAAACGGCTCTAAGCCGCGTCAACCAGCTCGGCTCGTTGAAGGTACTCGGCTAAGGGACGAGCCGGGTCCTTAACCTGCTTGGATGCTTGAGTCACGTGAAACGGCTCGGCTGAGAGCTTTCTTACCTTTAACACGGCTCAGAGCCGTTTCAGTGTTGTCGAACACGTGGCAACTTTCCATTTGTTCTTGGTATAGACTGGTCTTGAGCCGCTTCCGTTAACGGAAACGGCTCGTTAAGCCGTGTCCGTGGGCTATTTTGACAAAGACGGCGTGACAAGGGGCTACTTTCGTGATTTTCCCTTTGCATATCCACTCCCTTTTAAGGCTTTTATGTGTAACAACAATATAGTATTATAGTTTCACTTACCACTTGTTTTACACATATGTACGTATGCATGCAGGTGAAATAAAATATATAAAGTATTATTTAAATAAATTAGTATCACTAAATTCTGGAATTATAAATTATCATAAAGTTAACCAATGTACAATTGTACCTTAATATATTACATTAGAGAACCTCATATAAAATAACCAGGCTTACAATTCGTAGCACCTGAATTTATAAAGAGAGATATTTTTCAAAAAAAAATCATTCTAAGAAAAAAAGGTAAATGGAAAAAACGAAGGTATTCAAAAGCCCAGTAGATATAGCGTAGCCCAATGCCATTCTAAATCGACTAGGTTTTTTAAGCCCAGACCAATAACCCATATCTAAGCACTTTTCTAGTTGTTTATTTGATAATTTTAGCCCTTTAGATTATTCTTTGAAAAGTAGTTGTTTAAAAGCCCAAACTCTATTGTTCAAAGAAAAAAAAGCCTAAACTCTAAAGATGTAACATTTCAAGTATAAACATTTTCTCTTTATAATTTATCAAATATTTTATGTGCGAAGGTTTCACTGTTTAATTTTTTAGTATTTTGATTGGTGTTTGTAGACCAATGGGTGGATTTAATTTGGCATCCCTATTTTGTTTTTTATGTTTTTATTTATATATACAAGTCTTAAAGCTATATGTACAAACCTCTATTGTAGATAAACATTTATGTTTTCTTCCTTTTGACTATTTCTAAAAGTAAAAAACTCCTTAGAGTAGTATTATAAGTACCATATAACCCTTGTAGTTTACTTTTAGTTTTAATAAACCCAATACTTTATAAATTTATTTAATTGTTATTAGTAGTAGTATTTTATAAATTCAAATCGGATTGACGTGCGAGTTAAGAGGCGGCAACGCAATAACGTTTTTACATCTAATATTTGTTCGGTTTAATGGTATCACCGCAACGCGCTTCACTTTTTTTGTTTTACGTTTTAGTATAAATTTTACGGTTTAATGTTTTTACATTTTTTATTTGGTGTAACAATCTCGCCACAATTCATTGTTCCTAACTATTAGTTAATTTTAATTTAATATACAATATATAGGATTGAAATTAAAATTTCAATTTTATTGGGTTATTAAAGAAAAAGGTAAAACTGCATTGAGTTACTTTTTATTTTGTTAGAGTACGTTCAAAGTCAATCTGGAGTAAAAAGCCAAACCAACATCGGATTTTTTTTTGTTTTGTTTTTGTTTTTATGATGATAAAAAGAATCCACAACTACTTCTCGCACGTGAGCTGACCCCGTTGTCGAGGGTTCTTCGAATGTAGATGAGATGTATGGGCATAACGTACACCTGGTCCCACAAATTGATGGTTCTTTGGTTTTGGTTTTGGGTTGTTTTCTTTGATGGTAAATTTGGATCATTGACAGACCACTAGCTTATTATCGTGCCACCAGCGGAACCATCCGATCAAATCTATCTCCACTAGGCAATAATGTTTATACACAAATTCAGAATGAAGCCAATAAATATGGGAAAACCCCAATTCAGGAGAAAATTTCATGATCCCTAAGCCTTATCCCATCCACAAGATGTCATTAGGCTATAATGTCATAGGCTCTGGTTTTGGGTTCTTAGTTTTGAAATTTTATTTGGGTGGATGAAAACTAAACCAAACCGAACCGATAACCGAATAAGAATTTGATTCATAGAACATATCTCTTTACCCGAATAGAACCTTAGTTGATTGAACAAAACCTTTTTTTTTAACCTCAAACTTGCCATGGCACATGAGCTATATGCATGGACCAGAAGATTAAAACTAAGTGTGTAACATTATCCAGTTTGTAACTCTATTGCATAAACATGAAACATCCAATATTTGTTAAATTCTTTAAGATTATTTTACGGGATTAAAATAAAGAACAGAAAGACTAAAGAAACTATTTTTTGTGTATTCTAAAAAACAATTGATTTAAAAGATTAAAAATCAAATTTAACTAAAGCATGGGTTATTCAGGTCAACCAAATTGAGAATTTGTAAAACCCGAAAACCGATTTAGTTATTCAATTTTATTTACAAACCAAAACGAATACTGAATTCGTCATCCGGTTTGTTTTATTTGGCTCCGATTCCAGGTTACCGATTTTAAATCAACAATGAACACCCCTACTCCACTCGTATCTTTTACTATTCTATAGTTTATGGTTTAGATTTAGGACATCACTCGTGGTTTGTTTTATATTTTCAGGCTAGATAATGATATGTGAATAAAGATATGCATGTGACTATAAAGTCACGTACCTAATGGTTATATACAAGTAAAGATATGCACACTACTATAAAGCCACGTACCTCATGGTTATAAATGTGAATTTATTTATAACATGACTTTAGGGTAGGGTTCACGCGAGAATCACCTTTATTGCGAGAACTGTGAGAATCAATGTAACACAAAAAAATCTAAAAAACATACAATTTTTTTTATTTTTTTTAATAGCTATATTTTGTCACTAAAAAATTTCGAGTAACAATTATCGATGCACATGTGTATATGTATCATTTATTTGACAAATTCCGTAATACATTATCAGTAGTAGGCAATTGCACTTTCATTTATACTACCATCCGTAATACATTACTTTTTACATTACCAAAATTAAAAATGGACATGTGCATCATTATGTATAACCATGTTATAACGTGTTTTGGTACAAAAAGTTTGTGATTTTAAATGATGAAGTAGGCCCATATACATGTTTTCTGGTTAGTTATATCTAGTAGTTGATAGTTTGGTTATATTTGTCACTTTATGATGAAATATGTTGTTTTGATGGTATGAGTGGTGTTGATATATATGTGTATAAAGTGAAATATTGGTAATAGTATTGTATTATGGATGGTAGGAGGTAATGGTAATGTATTATGGATTATATGATAGA
This sequence comes from Scalesia atractyloides, assembly GCA_947069175.1. Taxonomy (NCBI): domain Eukaryota; kingdom Viridiplantae; phylum Streptophyta; class Magnoliopsida; order Asterales; family Asteraceae; genus Scalesia; species Scalesia atractyloides. Next base: position 18,001,681 of record CAMTDV010000023.1, read on the forward strand.
TGAAAGCGAAAGTGTATTCAAAGTAGTGTATCAAAACACGTTATATCATGTTCATACATACAAATGCACATGTTCATTTCTAATATTGGTAATGTAAAAAGTAATGTATTACGGATGGTAGTGTAAATGAAAGTGCAAGTGTCTAATATTAGTAACGTATTACGGAATTTGTCAAAGAAATGATACATATGCACATGTGCATCGAAATTGTTACTTGAAATTTTTTTGATTGTTTTTTAGTGACGAAATATAGCGATTTTAAAAAATATATATTAAAAAAAAGAATTTTTCTCCTATGACTTTATATGCATAACACACTAAAAATGTCTACTTTGGTTTTTTTTTCTCAAAATTTTCTCTTGACAAAATCATATCTAATCAACCATTTTCTTCCAGTGTTATATCGTTATAGCGTCATAAAAAACATCACATCTATGGTCACTAGAAGCATGTTAGGATCGTGTGTCTACTTTAATATTACATGAGACTTTATTTCTAATAACCCTAATAAGATGCATGTGATATGCAACCCGAAGTTACTCATATCGGATGTAGTAACACGATGATTCAGAATATATCAAGTGTAACACCCCAGTTTTTAACAATCCGGAATGACGACCGAAGCTTTAATTATATGTATGGAATGAAAGCACAAGTTACACTATGAAAGCATATGAATAAAAGGCACATTATCAAAGATTTAAAAATAAATAAGGTGGTGGACCTAAAGACCCAAAAAGGAAATAAGACTTAAAGCTCATGATGGCACTTTGATAACAACCTTAAAAGGGTAAGGATGCATATAGCCTCCTCAATCTTCCTCTTCGCTCTAAAGTTCTAGAGAGCGAAAGTGGGATTCGAGTTCGGTTAAGTTGTTTCGAGCAAGTAATCGAGGGAGACGATCATGGTTTTAGTCTCGCATGAGCTACAAACATTCACAAGAGTAAAGAATCTAGTTTGATCAAGTTTTCAAGGCCTTCACGCTCAGATTGAAGGTTTCGGCTTAAATGGGTAATGTTTACGTAAAACATTGTTTGATTTTAGTGTTTGACGCACGAAAAGATGTTATGGATAGATTATAATTCGTTTCCAATGAAAAAGGTAGGATCTTGACATGAAATGAGTTCAGATTTGAGAATAACCACGACTTTGCGTGACTAGGGTTATTACCAAGCACGTTGTGCACCACTTCATAGTTCTTGTTCATCACGGTGCGCATGTTATACCTTGCGTGTATAGTGTGGATCGCAGAGTGAGCCACACATCAAAACTTGTTTAGTGTAATGTAGTTAGCAAAATGTATTACATGTTGGGGCATAATGTTGCCCATACGCAGAGCCATGTTGCTCGTAGCATTACCCACATGCGCAAAGGCCTACTTTGCATTAAGCATTGAGGACGCAATGTTGATGAATTGTATGTGTATCTTTGACTAGTTGACCGAGAGTCTGTTAGTCCGATCGTACTGTAAATGGTAAAGGAAGCTAACTCCTAGGTGAGTTCTAGATACCTTTTTTAACATATTGGGCATATATGCATGCTACCTTAAACGGTATCAACTATTGATGTATTTAACCTTAATTGATTAAGAGTTAAAATTTGAATGGTTGACGTTTGATGTTAAATGATTGATGTCAAATTATTGATGATGATGTTAACTGATTAATGATTAAACGATAGTACTATTCTTTATTGGCGGTCATATGGGCATGATAGAGAAGCAGGCATGGAGTCTTGTACCGATGTAAGCTTATCTGACGAAGTGTCAGGCAGTTCATGGTGAAGATAGCTTCACAAATTGATGTTTACATATGATTGAATTTGATGTGCATGAAGTATTTAATTGTGATTTAGTGAAATTGTTAAATGTTTTAAAATTATTAATTCATTATTTTATTAAAACTAGGTCTCAGTCGCGTAGCTAACTTTTTAACATGCATGCCAAGTTGAACAAGTGGATGGTAGACAGAAAGCCTACGGCGTGAAGGCTCCCCTATTCTTTTGGACTGGCATCTTATCGACTCTAGATCATGTTTTGTTTAAACTTGACAAGTTGATTTATTTGTCAATTAATGTATTTTCCAAAGCCATTAAAGACTATGACTGGTTTAAGAACTATGTTTTACTAAAATGATCCAACTGTGGGGCTCCCCGAGTTTGGAGCCTTCATCAAGCATAAATATATTTATGTGCTAGTCAAACATAAGTGATGTATAAAAAAATAAGAACATATGAAATTGATTTCACCATTGGAGAGTGTTCCTGGAGCCACCTTCTAAGGGGTTAGGTACATGATGTAAATTCAATCCAAACTTATGAAAGTTGTAACCGGTCCTACCCGACAATCAAATGGGAAATGTGACAACCATATAGTTTGGAAGAGCAAAGTTTATCCATAACCAAATGCGGTTTCGTGTTTATAATTATATATAATGGAAATATCATACACCAATCCGCCAAATAGTGGAACCTCAACATACAAAATTTGTACGGGTGAATAAAATCACGCTTGTGGATAATAGTGTTAAGACGAAGCCTATAGGTTAAGTTGGTTGGATACTGTGATATTGACTATGCTCGAGATTTAACTACTCCAAGTTCACCAACTGGTTACGTGTTAGAGGGTGAAATAGAGTTGGAGCAGGATGACACGAATGATCAAGCAACAGACATATTCAGTAAGTCGTTGTCAAGTGTGAAGAAACGAGAAGTGTGCCAAAGTATTGACATGAAGAATGTTGATATTGAAAAGAAGTGTTTAAAGTCAACATCAAAGAAAACGAGTCAAGTTGCAACCAAAGAGGAGGTTTGTTGTACCCAGGGTTCAGCTAGAGACATAAATCGTATTGGGAGTCAACACTTGGAACCAAAGCCAAGGTTGGGGAGAAGAACCCATCCAAGTCACTGCTTGGTGAGTGTGAACAAGTGGAATCTGTGGTTGAATTGGCGTTAAGGTTACAAGTGGCCAGCTTGGGTCGCAATGGGGCCTGGGTTGAAGCTAATGGATGCTACTGGACACGGTTGGGCTTGAGTCGACACTTGGCATCGACTTCAGTCGATGCCTAGGCGCAGTATCGTGTGAGGACCAAGTCATTAAAGAATAGTATTGTTTATTTTCTATCTTTTAAATTTGAGATTCGAATTTAGATTATTTGCATAGGTTTATTTGTAAAAAAATGTTATCTAAACCATTGTCTAGCCTTAATATTTTAAGTCTTTTTCTTTGTATTAGGGTGTCGAAGTTAATAAAAGGAAAGAGTCGCTTGTGCGTTTGAGTAACTGGTCATGTTCATAGATGTTGCTTTTGTTAGTCGATTTATGTTGTTAAAATGTTACACAACATGCATTACAATTAATAAAACTGGGGCCACGGCTCTAGTACAACGTATTGAAACTTTATACGTTAGAAATGTGAGACATGAAATGTGTCCTAGCATTAACTCATGATACCCACGTTCCACTTTAATGCTAAATGATCATCTCTTAAGTAATACAAATGCAATTTTTTTTTATAATGGCAACTCACTTACTCTTTAATTCTACTACTACATTGCACATTTGTGTCTAACAAGGAGATTGAAGACTCACCAGTTGGAACATACAAAACCTTGTCTAATACATTTTTAGCCAGTGGCCCTTTTCTTAGTCTAGGCGAAAGGTTCGCCACCAACCATGTGGCTTGGTGGTTACATGACATGTCCTAATAGTTAAATTGGTATTGCCAAAAAAACACATCATTGTTGGAAAAAAAATTAATACGGCAAAAGGTACTTTTCTTACACAAACTATTTCGTATTGACATTGAACAAATACTCATTCTTACTATGGAGTTTGGTAGTATGAAAAAAAGACAGTTTTCAAAGTGATGAAGCTAATGATGTTCTGTTTTTTCTTAGGGCCTATGTTGCTTGGTTTAAGTGCTTCACGACGGTCATAGATCAACAATCTAACAATCTTGTAACTTGTCAGAGCGAGTTTTTGTTTCAACAAAACTAGCTAAATTATAAATTATATACTTATGTTTGTGCTACTTTGGCTTTGTACGTTAATATTTAGATTTTTATAGGCTCAAACTATTTAGAAACCCAAATGTCTATTTTGACACTCAACTGCCCCTTATACGACTCGTATATACTTACACGAGTCATATAGGGTTAACCTTAAACAATCAAAGACTAACAGTCTTGGTCTGGTAGCATACGAGCTGTTATAACCTAACTGATTTTTTTATTTAAAATTCGGCAAATGTAGGTGTTTAATTATTTTAAAAATATTCATTTTGTATGTGTTCTATCATATAATATCATATCGTATCGTATTGTGTCTTATTATTACATATTATTAATTTAAAACTTTTTATATGTATTGTATTGTATCATTATGTGTCGTATTGTATCATTACGTTTCGTTGTGTGCCGTATTGTATTCTCATATCGTGTCGTATCAATACGTAACCAACCAACCATTCAAAACATTGTAAATAAACATCACATATATACACAAACTCAAACTGCAAATTTAACTAGATAATAAGTTTGTACATACATAATAAAATCCAAATACATCAAAATGTGAAAATACAAAAAGCAACAACAAACTATCTAAACTTGCGTCTGACCCCTACGGGTCCTAGCACCCCACCGACGGACATTGATCGTCCGAATACAACAAATGTGGTGGTATCGGACGAGCCTGGCGACCAGCATCCGTCGCCACATTAATGTCACCCTGCATAAACCGTACCGAAAGGTATTTAATGCGGTCATGTTGGCAGTCTATTCGGCGCTCTAACCACTGCTCATTCCCCTGTAACGCCATCATGATAGCTAGAGGAAAATTGGCATAAACATACTAAGGGTTTATTTAGATACCCATTTATCAAGGTTATATTTAGGGGCTCAGTTTTTTAGTCGCACATGGAGCCCTGAATTCTAAGAAACGACCCTAGGATAGTGTTACCAAATCATAAAAATGTGTTACCTACAAATTTAACGGCACAAAGATGCTACAACTCCAATGCGGTGCACCCTAGTGATTTCATGAGCATAATTAGTAGCCAAATTGGTAAGTTAAAGTGGTTTGGGCAGTTTACCAAAACATGTTCTTTGGATCGAAATGGTGAGGCCAGGTTGGATTTGACTCAAAACCAAGTTTTAATCCAAGAAAATATTTTTAATATACATTATACTACAACTGCATATTCTTTATTCACTAAAAACATGTCGCTTTGTATTTTTACATTCTCGATATATCGAGACCTCTTTGTTACTGTTAGGTGTATTTTAATGAAATATACCTTTAGGGTTTAAAAAACTTCTAGCGTTCCTTACCCGTGGATAACAAGTGGATTTAGATTAGAGTTAAAGTGATTATTAGCTTTAAGCCCTGATGACGTGTGTGCTTGGAAGCTCCCACTCAGCGGAGCTGGAAGCACAGGCAAGAAGTAGTCACACGAATTACTAGTAGCTGGAAGTTCGGTTACTATACACATAGCAAGTCCTAAGACTACAAAGTCAACTTGATAGGACTTTATCCAAAAGTATATAAAAGTAACCTAGAGACATACAATTTAGACTTTCACCAAAAAGCCAAGGCAACCAGCATATGCAACACCTTGAGGATAAGACTTACCCAATTGGGAAGGTGAAATGTCGAGAAGGCTTCCCCAAAGGCAGAAAGCTCTGCCTATATAAAGGGGACTCCTCACAACTTTCAGAGTATTCCGACTTTAACTCTCTCTCTCTCTAAAACTCTCCACTCTTGTTCTTTCTAAGCTTATTGACTCTCGAGAAACCTTTACTCATTCTAACGCAAAAGTTCAAACATTGGAGGCCACCTCTTACATTAAAACTAACAGTGTTTCTTTGTCTGCATGTATCTCCAAGAAAGCTTCTAACGAGGTGAATCCATGACCTTTCCGCAACCATACTCTTGTTGTTTAAACAAACTCTACTCAAATACATGAGCACATCTTCATGACATCAATTGAGTTCAACTAGACCCCTAGGCACCATAAGAAAATTGTTTTTTAGAGGTGCAAAGACGAAATATCACCAAGCCAAAGAATTACCATTTTATAAATTATAAACATATTTGTGCTTTATGGAGTTGTTATCTAAGTATGGAGAGTCTTTCAAAAATAATTTAAGTTTTCACTAAATTAGGTTTATTCTTTTGCATTTTAACCTCTTTGTTTCTTTTTACTTTTAATCCAAAATTTTTCGTCTTTTGCAATTTAACTCCAATAAATATTGTTTTCAACTTTGATCCCCATATTTTTTTTCTTTTGCAATTTATTCGTTTTAGGTTTCGTTTTTTAAAGTGAGCACGCCATTACGTACGCATGGCTTGATACTAGTTGTCACTAAAAAGTGTCACTGCAAGTAGAATAATAACAACTCATAGACCAATATATACCTACATAAAAGAACTTGAGAATAAAATTTAAGTATTTTTATGACACGAATTATTCCACAAACAAAAAGTGAGTAAAACATAAAAATATAATCTTTTTACCACACATTAAAGTATCACTAAGTCAAATATGGTGACACTTTTCATTGTCCGGTTGACCCTTTTTCGCTAGAAATATATTACTTTTCATTGGTATTTGTGAGTGAATTTATTTTAATTCAGTGGACAGTTTTTGTGTACAAATTCAATCTATGTAGGAAATAGTTTTTTTTTTTTTTTCATCAATGTATGAAAAGATACGCCAGTTTCTATATTCGAGTTTTAAAAATAATGTGCTTACAAAAACTAATAGTCTCGTGTTCAAAACTTAGGATTAGCATCTTGATTCAATGTTTTGAGTAATTTCAGTTTACACTATTCAATTGTGCTTATTCTATTAAATATTATCTTAACGATATATCTATCATTCTGCCTTGGTACCGTACGTTTAAAAATGGAACTTTTACGGATGAGATTTTGGCGTGCAGAAAACATAATTGTGAAGGGGAGCAGGGCAAGATTGTAATTATGAGAATAATGAGGGGGTAAGAGGGGAAGGAGAGGGTTAGATGTCCTGGTAAGCAGCCGACAAAATAACTAAAAATGCCGCTTTCTTGTCCCCCATCGCAGTTTCCTCGCCTGTTTTCTTCTGTCCCCTTTCTACTTTTATACGCAACTTAAACCCTACTAATCTCCTCAATCCCCTTTCACCCCTTCAACTTTTCTTTTGTTTCATTTTTAATCCTTCACTTTTCTTTTTTTTAGGTCATTTTAAAAGCTTTCTATTATTTTCTAGCGTTTACTTATGGAAATTTTGTTAAAGTACGTCCGGTAGTACATGTGTGAATTATAAAGTTTGGCCACTTAATAAAGCTTGGTAGTATACTTTATATATTAGGATCATATGCTATATACGGAGTATCATCTAAAATATATGGTTGATATTTGTTGGGTTTTGCATAGGTGTGTTTGGCTTTTGTTGAATTGGTTGGAATTAGAAACACACTATTAGGGCTATACTTTGGATAAATTTTTGGAGTGTTTAATATATTTATAGAGTTTACCGTATATAGATCTTATTCATATTTGTTTTTTTCTTTTTTATAAAGAGTTTGTTAACATATATCTTCTTGTATTATTTTAATTATATAAAGAGATACTAATTGATCGTAACAAACACACAAAAACATTGATCAACATACATGTTTTCTAGTTTTCTTCCCTTATTTCACATAAGCGTTAACATACATGTTTTCCCACACCCACTTGGCCATCAGAAATGTTTCTTATTTCTTAATTTTCTTTGGTCATTTTACTTCTTGGCATACATCTTAGTTGTATCTACTTTTTTTAACTTTTCTTTGGTCTTTTTACTTCTTGGCATAAATCTTAGTTGTATCAACTTTTTTTTTACTTTTTAAGACTGCGGGCTGTGGGGTGGCGTGGCTTCAGGATTTCGGGCGATACGTGGCTGAAGTGAGAATCTGTTCACAATTCATCAAAAGTTTGGGTGTGGGATGGCGTGGCTTCGGCTGGCGTAGACAGTCATGTGGAATAAAATTTTTTCCCGCTATTTAAAAAGTAGATAAAATAAGAAACTAACTAAAATAAAAAGTACAAATAAAATTTAAAAAAAAGTACATAAATTTAAAAACCAACTACATTAAAATAAAAAAAATTAAAAGTGGTTTGAATTTTTAAAAAGTATAGAGATAGAAGAATTTGAAAAGTAGAGAAGTGATAAGAATTTTAAAAAAGGTGAGTATTTATAGGTATTTAAAAAGATTTTTTTAAGATATAGCCGTTGGGTAACGGCTACCCCAAACGGTCACCTTTGCCTAGCCAATCCTAGCCAGCCAGGTCCCCGCCCCACCAGGCTTCATAGCCACGTCAGCGGGGCAACGCCGCTAGATCGCGGAGTGTGGGCTTGGGTTGGGGGCGTGGCTAGCCAAGTAACGCCGCTTTAGCCACATCGGGCTAGCGTGGGTATCTTTCACAAGATTGGATACGCTTTGAAGATGGATTCTGGAGATCAATGAAATCATGTTAAAATATAGCATGAAACTAATGTGGTTTCCTTGTTCCATTGGAATATGAAACATCCACATATTTTAACCACTTATTACTTCCCCTAAATCTTTGATACTATCACCAAATGTCTAACAATCTCGCAAGACGTAGTTCATGAGCTTTGCAGAGTTACACGTGTAGAGAAAACAATGAAAAAGTTGTAAGCCTACAAGAAGAAAAAGAACAAGCTCACAAAGCTTGAAAGTGTTGTGGACACATTATAACAATTCAAACCTTTACAAAATAACAAATACGTTGGGCCGGTGTTCTAGCTCATCAATTGAACCCACATCACTTCCCAAAAAATTCACCACAATTACTCAACCACCACACATTTACCTCCACGTTTTCTCCGTGATGGTGAACCGCCAATCCATCACTTGGTCGTGATGAAATCACATGGGGTGGTGTTTTACGCCATCACTTAACCCGGAGACTAATCACGGGAGTGCCCTGTGGCCCCTAAGAAGAACCATTTTTTTTTCATTGTCCCCAATATAATTTGTCTAGTATTGTAACTAGTTCATGTACTAAATTAGAATCACATACTTATATACTGGCTTTACTTGATAAATTATTTTGAACAATTATAATTTTTAATAACGAGATAGACAAGAGTTTTGCTCTCATCCTCACTTCTTTAACTTAATCACGGGGTGTCAGCCAGTGGCCAGCCTCACTCATTCCAAACGGGAGGACGCGGGTTCAAGTCCAGCTTGGCCCGAATAATCCTGCTGGGTAGTAACCGCCAGGCAGCTATGGGGCTAAGCTAGCTTGGGGAGGAAGAACCCTCCCGCGGTCAGGGGTACCGTGCATTTACCCTTTTTTTTTCAGTTCTTTATCCAATAACTTGTTGACATTTGTATCAACGTATTAACTAATGAGGTGATCTAAAAAATTATACATAGAATGGATCATGTGGTAGCATATGGAGGTATCTTTTTCAATTCCCACGTTTGCCCTTATGGAACGAGGTGGGCCCACTTGGCTTAGAGAAGGTTAGACTACGGGTTGTTGTGGCATGTGAACCAAGAACACGAGACGGAACCCAGGGGGTATTTTCTGTCAACTCATGAAACTAGAGGGTTGTTTGTGTGGAGTTTTTGAATTATGACATTTCTTGCCTAAACATAATCAAAATTTGTTTGATTTCGTAATTATCATTTTCTGCAAAATCTTGAGCATCACACTTTGTCTCCCTTTCTCATGCCTATTGTCATCATATGTTATGTGCATTCCCTTTTTTACCTTCCCCAATTTACCTTGTATTCTTTTTACAATCCCCACCGAAATAATATTTTTTGTGAATAAATGTTATTAGAGTTTGTGTAGCGGACTCGTGCCTATCGTTATGTTACCAACTTGCCATATAAGGGCGTTAGACACTGCCCTGAATAGGCATTATCGGGTTGTGAAAAAGAAGTTGTGGATTTTGTAATGACATTAGACTAGGACTGAGCACAAAGTTGAAATAGCCGAACCGTAACTGAAAAACCGAACCGGAATAACCGAACCGAAACAAAAACGACGGTTCAGTTTTTGGATTTTTAATAACCGAAAGTTTCGGTTTGGTTTTCGGATAACCATTTTCAATAACCGAAAATAACCGAACCGATAAGTTATAATATAGGCAAATCCATATACTTTTATGTTTAAGTTTAAGTTTTTAATCCATGCTACTAAGAATTATTAGTTTTATTCTTGATTGTTAAATATTTATAATAAAAACCTTAACATGTTTATATATTATTGAAATGATTTATCCATCTTTTATAAAAAATAACATAATTTAACCTAAAACTTAAATGATTTTCAAAATATTATAAAAGAAAACGTCCTAATAAAAAGTTTGAAGAAATATTATAATAGATTAGAAGGTTAGGTTTATATAAACAATATTAATTAAAAAGACTAAATATATTAACTTAAATGTAAACATTTATAAATATTTTTAAACTTTGAATTATACTTTTTGTTTTTGAATCTTATGTAACTTGTTTCAAAAATCAAAAAATCAAATCGAACCGAACCGTTGCTAAAACCGAAACCGAACGGTTTTTAAAAACCAAAAACCAAACTTTCGGTTACGGTTTCAGTTTTACCAAAAAACCGAACCGTGCACAGCCCTTACATTTGACCATGTGTAGTGGGAGGGGGAAGATAATTCCCCACCCTTGGGCATTATCCGTCATGTAGCGGTCCAGTCAGCTTTTAGGCATTATATTAAAACGGGTGTAGTGGTATGATTCCTCTGCAATTATTACCCATTATTGTTTTTTGTTTTTTATTAAAAATAATGTTTAAAATTGGTGTAGTGACATGATTGACCAAAAAATCTCACCAGATGTTTGATTTGGAACGCCCCAAGTAAAATTTTGAAGAAAAACACCCCTGCGGGCGGTAGAGGGGCATTATAGGGCGTTTCCTTTTGGGAAAAACGCCAACCCCCTTCCCTACAGGTGGTCTTATTCTTATATGTTTGGATATACGTGTAGAAGTAACTTTTCAACCAATCAACAAATCTTATGTGGATCCCTAATGAACATGATGTGATAATAAAATGTTTCTTTTCTATCCTATAGGTAGAAGATCCAAATCTTACAAGATGCAACATTATTAGTTAGTTTTGAGTAGATTAGTTTGCCTTTAGAAAAATCCCATATGGACTTGGGCATGAATGCAATACACAAAGTCTTAATTAACTCAAGTTGATTATGGTTGAATTACACTAAATAAGTCTCATATACTATTATACTACTAGAGCGGTGCTAGTACGATTTGGCGAGCAACACAATAGTGACCACATTTAGGTTCGTGATTTTAAAAGTATGCATAGCATGGTTCAATTTGATTTTGAGCTATAACCATAATCAAAACCAAAATTTCCACTTTAGTTTAGTTTTAAATTAGCATAGGATTTAAGAAAAAAAACTAAACATGCCAAAGGGTTCATCGGCACAACTAAACAAAGTGGTTAAGGAACTTTGTTGAGTTGCTCTTTTTTATTTATAAGGGTTTTCTTTGGTAATTTTTTTTCAATCAAACGATGTGGGATAAAATGTGGTTAAGAGTTCCAGTTTTATGAACTGTAATATGTAGTTTAAGTAGAAGGAGGAAAGGGTAATTTCATCCTCGTTTTAAGACAATGTATTCACTTAATTGTCTCAAATTTTCTTTTTAAGACAGTATACATATTTCAAGTGTTTTTATTTTTTAATAATATTTAATTTATTAACGATTTTGATTTTTTTACAAGCTTGTCTATGTTAATTTTTTTTAATCCAAGACTGCAAGTATATTTACTTTTTTCAACATAGTAAATTCTATTGAAAATAGAAACGTGGCATTATCGTATCAAACCAGACCGAAAGAGACGATAAATAGTAATTTATTGTTTTTAAGTATTTGGTTATTTTTTAAGAATATATATACATCATTTAATTTGGTTTTTTCTAATAACTTGCCTTTTATGCTTATTTTTTCAACATTGTGATGTAAATTTATTGAAAATGGATTTGTGCTGCAATCGTATCAAACCGAAACCAGTGATAAATAGTAATTTATTATTTTTAAGTATTTATTTATTCTATAAGAATATTTTTATTCATCATTTCATTTGATTTTTATTTCTAATAAGTTGTGTTTTATGTTTTCTTTTCAACATTGCGATATAAATTTTACTAACAATGGATACCCTGTCGGTATCGTTTCAAAGCGAACCGAAACCGATCGAATGACAATAACGGTATTTATTTTTAATGTTTTTGCTTTTGATAAACTGAAATTGTATCCCTACTGTACCGAACAAAATCGACACCGGTACCTGTATTCATTTTTATGGTTTTTAGTTTTCATAAATTTTCATTTATACAACTTTGTTTGCGACGATAAATGAATAACGGTACCAGTATTGGGACACTTTGAACCGATCGATATTGTTTGAACAACATCAGTGCCGGTACCGCCTATATTGGTGTTCGATTTGATCATTTTCGGTCGATGTAAAACACATTTTAATTTTTATACAGAGTGCATGTATCATACTGATAGTGTAAGAAACGAACCGGCACCAATCAAATGTCCGTGGTAAGATAACTTCTCAATGTGTGGGCAATTACCCTTGTTTAATATTAAAATACATTTAATAAATATCTCTTTTGTGAAAGTATATTCATTTTATCCTTTCTTCATGTCATTTAGCTACCTTCCGGAACATAAAACTAACATTTAATAGTATCTCTAGTACGTTATATTATTCATGATGTGACACAACATCTATAAATCTTATTTTAGTTATATTCACCATCATATGTCCTAATGATGAAGCTCTTGATTGGCTTCTCAAGCCTTTCAAGATGGTCTATGCCATGTAACTAAGAGTATTGGCTTTCAAGATGGTCCATCTTGTGTATAAGAAGTACTAGAAAAAACATATATAAACCAACCCACTTTTAAGATATCCTCTCAAATTTCATTAAAACTATGTAGTAAATGTTTATGTTTGACATCAAGACATGTAATATGTCATTAACTATTGTCATGAATATATATATACTCTCACATGAAAACATAATAGAATAATGTGAAAGGTTTTCATTGTTCATTATGTGGGATTAGGCTCATACCAACCCTCTTACATAACCTTGTATTATTTTTGGGACTTACGATATGCCTAAACCTAGGGATAGAAATTTTCATTCGAAGATCGGAATTGAACTGATACGGTACCGGTACCATAATATACCGAACATATACAGTACAATATTCAATTTTGATTTTATAAAAACCCTTATATCGGTACTATGTGGTACGGATGTACGGTACAAGTTCGATACGATACATGTATCAGTCTCATCCTAGTGAACCTGATTTCCATCTTATATTCTTAATCCAAACTAGTACTCAAATGTTATGTGTGAGATAGAATACACTTTATAGCACATATATTTAATAACAAATACTTGTTACACGGCCTATATGATATCTTGTTTACTAAAGAATTTAAAACATTTTAATGGGAGTGCTGGATAACAAAAGGTAGTATGTGCTTGTTAATAATGATGCTGGGGTATTAATATATGGTAGGTGACCAAAAACAAATGATTACAACTTCTTTTATTAAATAAAAAATTCCTTTTGTATCTAGGGAAGGTCCATCATTCTAACTTTAATATAAGATAATTATTTTTTTTGAACGGATGTTCTCTCTGATACTTAAATTTGAAATTTTCTGACTGATTGTGATATTAAAATTTAGAGAGAATTACATATTTCCTTTTAAACAATTTTTGTGTATTTACTCAATTTAAAATTAGAATTGCATATATATATATATATATAATAAAGAATTCAAATGAGAAGAAATTACAAATTAAAAATAAAAAAAAATGATACAAAGGTAATTTGAACAAATCATTTAGTAACTCTATCATTTATTTTTAATATTTAGATTAATTAATGAACCATAATAATTTAATGAGTTTATCCTATTAAATAGTTGTGCACCTTACATAATAAAAACAATCGCACATGATCCTACATATTCAATATTTCCTACATAATAAAAACAAAGTTTCCTACACCATAAAAATAATGTTTTGGTGTAGGGTACAGAACGTGTAGGACCCCAATAATTTTAAATAATTTTGCGACTCATAATAAAAATTTTGTAGGATACAACACTTTTAAATAATTTTGTCTCCTAATAAAATTGGTGTAAGACACAACAAATTAATGGTGATGAAGGAGAAAATTATGATGACATTAATAAGATTTGAGTAACTCTTATTATATTTATTAGTATTTTATATCAAATTGTCTATTATACCCTTATTAATTAAAGCATTAATTAAAAGTGGACAAAAATCATATATTGATCACAACCATTGATAAAAAAATATAGGGTCTAGATTAATTTATTTTTCTTTTTATAAGAATATTCTTTTCAAATGAACCCCTCTATATATATTGTGAGAAAATTTAAAAGTGTGAGAAAGATAAGAAAGAATGTAAATCATTAGATATTTAATCTAATGGTTGAGATCATAGTGACAATTCTGTAAATAATGTTAACTATTAAATTAACTAATTTTCTAGATTAAGGGTATAAAAATAAATTTTAATATTTTTAAATTAAGAATTAACATTAATACACATGCAAAGTTCACCCCTTCTTTTTTAAACATCAATAACTTTACGTAACTCTTTTAAAAAAAATACACCATAATAAGGAGTGTTTTTTATCTTTAATATGAGTACCATATTGATATACTTATGTAGACTTATTTCTGTTTTTATATATTTAGGGTGTTATTTCTGTTTTGATTCTGATTAAAGTGTTGACTAGTGTTATATTATAGTGTTATTTCTGTTATATTTAATGTTAGGGTGTTCTTTATAAGATGTGTGCATTCAATATAACTATTATGGTTTTTTTATGAGTTATGGTGTTATTTTTGTTATATTTTTGTTCTTATTAAGATGTATGCCTTCAATATACATGTTGTGGTGTTTTTATGAGTTAGTGTGTTTTTATGAGTTATGGTGTTTTTATGAGTTATAATTTTGTTCTTTATAAGATGTATGCCTTCAATATACATGTTGTGGTGTTTTTATGAGTTAGGGTGTTATTTCAAATTCAAAATCCCTACAATAACTGCCAAAAATCGTTGCATATAATCATTCCATAATTTATTTTATTAGTTAAATTACACTTATACTCTTAAACTACCAAAATAAAAAGGGACACATGTCACCTCCATAATCTTTCTTACCATTCTAACACTTTTAAATTTTCTCACATGAACCCCATATATATATATATATATATATATATATATTACACACACACACACACATATATAAAAGTTCATTTGAGAAGAAATTTAACGTGAGAAGAAAAAGAAGAAAGGGCATAATGATAAAACATTAAATAGTTTATAACTCCTCTCATTAATCATGTTATCTCTCTTTAATAAAGTAAGAACATTTTATCCTACACATTTCAAAATTTATCCTACATATGTCTTATATTTACCAGAATTTACCATACACACATGTAAATTTACCATACACATTTCAAAATTTATCCTACACATACTAAAATTTATCCTACACATGTCGAAAATTGTCCTACATCACAAATTATTTTATCTTGAAATAGTATATGAAAAAAATGAGTTACAAGTTTAATTAATTAGCTAATTAATGACAATTATAGATTTACCTATATGCCCTTTTTCATAACATTAAATACACACATTAAATGAAGTAAATGAAGAATTTCTATTGGTTTAAAAGTTATTATTTTTATTCTTATAAAATTTTTCTACATTAGAATACGTTTAATGATTTATAATTATCTACATTAGAATACGTTTAATGATTAGAAGAAAAAACACAAAACAAATAACTTAGTAAAAAAAACCTAACTAGAATGATCTTCACCTGATTTATAAATATATACATTAAATACGTTTAAAGCAAGTTAACTTTTCTTTGGTCTGTAGTCCTCTGATTAAGCTCTCACTTATTTCGAAATTATGTATATTATATGGAAAAATATACATATATGTACTTTAGCAGTTTATTTTAGTGTTTAGATTATAAAAAACAACAAAAGAAAACTAACTAGCAAAACGTAAAAGAAATAAAAACAAAAAGTATTATGAAAAAGCAGCAAAACTGGCAAAAATGAGTAAATATGTAACTTTTTAAAGTTTCAGTAAAAAATAAGGGTAAAAAATCATTATTAACTTTATTAATGAAATAAATCAAAAGGTGTAAATTTGCAATTTTATTAGTTAAGGAAGGGGATATTTGCAATTTTATTAATTAAGGAATGGGATAAATGCAATTTTAATTTCAAGTTGGGAAAATAAAGAATTAAGAAGTTTTTTAAGGGGAAATATGCAATTTTCCCTAAAATATAAAGCTAAAGAACTTTAAAAATATACTAAAAAATAAAATAAAATTTTCATGCGAACAACTCTATACATCAAATCTTGTTCGAAAGATCGACAAAATTTCTAGGTTTTCTTGAAGTTTTATCTTTGGAGGATTCTTTTTATTGGCTTAATTTATAATTGGTCTTAAGTCATCTTCGTTGCAGGTTAGAGAGTGTGAAATGGTGCTATCAACATGGGGAAGAGTAAAACCGTACAAAGTAGTAATCGAAAATTCATTATATGACAAAACACTAAATAACAACTGAGCAATGTATAGGGTGTCTAAACAAAAATTAAGTAAAAAGAACGTGCTACTACCTTTGTGGGGTGGGAGTGTAAAACCGTGCTAAATAATAACAAAAAATTCACTAAAGACAACCGAATAAATTACAAGAGTGTAGATGAAAATTAAGTAAATGACAAAGCCATGAGCTGTAAATGAAAATTCAATATATGATAAGGAAATAAATTATGGGGGAATGATAAATATTCGTTAAATGATGAAGCACTAAACGACAACCAAGTAAAGTAGGTATAAACGAAAATTCTGTAAATGACAACATATATGTTATATATTAATCTATACCTACATCTTCTATATCGATATCTTTTATTTATGTTTATGATATATAATAAAAGGAAATTATTGCGGACACTCTCACCGTTTTACGCCATTTACTTTTGGTTCCGCGCCTCTCTCCCTCTTATTTAGTTATGGATATTAACATTTAATTATTGATAGTTATTATTTATTTATTAACAAGTAAATTTTATATGATGCTAATTGCGAATTTTTTTAGATAAACTTACTTTTTAGTTAAGCGTCAACCTATTAAAAATTATGTTCTATTAAAATATTATAAAATTAGGAATAATAATAATAATGATAATAATAATTGTTTTTCAGGAAAAAAATCTATACTTCAAATAATAAAATAATAGGTATTTGAAATTCAAATTTTAATATGTTTTATAACTTCTATATATTTATAATTATTGATACTTGTAACTAAAGTTAACTTAAATATGTTAAAATAATATTTAAAGGAGTAAATACACTTTAGTTAAATTAACATTTATCAATTACATAAAAAGTTAATAAACAATTAAAAAATGATTTAATAATGAGCTTAACAGAATTTATAAATGTAATGTCAAAATTTATTTTTTAAAGACAAATAATGCCTATTGTATGTGTTAAATGATGACATTGTATTTTGTTCAACCCGTATAATACATGGTTTTTTCAACACGTGTAATACACATATCCATAATTAGAAAATTCTATACGAAGTTGTATTACACACATGTAGTACATATATCCATAATTTAAAAAAAAAAAGCACATTGCGTACCGCAAGGGAGGTGTTCCCAGTTCTCAAGGCAAAAAGAATGAATTAAACATGTGTAATATGTGATATATTACACATGTGTACTAGAACGTTTTCTTTTCCAAAAATTTTATTTCTTCGTATAATACACATGGGTGAGGTTCCTTTACAAAGTGTGTTTTTTCTACAAATTGTACGAGTGATCTTGATCATGGATGAGTGTATTTAATGGTTGAGATCATATTGGTTGTATTTTGGTAATATGTATGTTTTAAAAATATGATGATTTGATCGATTGGGGATAAATATCACACCCCAACCGATGGCGGAAATATCGGAGTGAGATGGAAACATGATTGCCCGAGATATAATAACTTGCTAATTGTAACAATAATTAAGTAATTCGAATTTCATTCATACTAAAAAGGAAAATACATTGTTTGGAAATAAGTACAACACAATGCATGTAAGCATAATCAACACGAAACAAGTACATAAAATAAAGTTTAGGTGTGTTTCTAGTCCATCCTAAATATCGTTATTCAATTCGACGTCTACTAGTTTCCTACAACATGTATTAAAATAAAATCAACAAAAGTTAACGAGTATACGAGTTTGAGTACATAAAATAATCATGTCTTAAAGTTCTCTCATATCCAACATGGTATATTGCATACGTTGTTTATTATCATACTAACATTTGTTAACCATACGCCAAACCAAAGTATACCGCAATCGTGCATATCCTTGTCGCCGAAACGATAAAGCCGTGGATAGTTTACTTAACAATACCATAAGAATACGGGCAGTGCGTTAATCATATAACGGGGTAATTATTAAGGTATGCTTGCAAAGTTAATGAACATATAGAACACAAGTATAAATATAGCATGTAACAACAAGAGTATAACAAATATCACGTGTTTAATGGATAGAGTGTTTGCATGAATAAATTTAATCATGAATATGTGACTTGTATATTGTGTATATGTTGCACCCAAATTGTGTAAAACGGTAAATGGGATCAAGCATACTCACGATTTACGTAGAAAGTCCACGAACGTGAGTTTGACAAGTCATGAGTTTGGAGCACTAAAGTTATCCTAAGATGGGAAACGAATGTGTGTGAGTTGCTGTTTCGATTATTGGATTGTATTAAGAATTTAGAGGATAATTTACGTATAGTAATGTATATAAAGGTACCATGAGAATGGCCATGCAAGGAGGTAGGATGATTAACATCCATTGAATCTCATTATATGATTCACCAAAGCAAAAAATCATCAACTTTGTTGATGATTTTGGTTGGTCATGAATGTGAAGATAAGAACATAAAACTACTAGATCTAAAAACAATTAAGTGAGCTAGCTTGATGCGTGCATCTCAAACATGGAAAGTGTTTAAGGACATGATGTAGCTTTGTCCCTTTGTTTGAAAGTTGGTTTGAGATTTAGTGGTATGAAATAAGCTAACAAATCAAGCAAGCGACGTAGTGGAACATAGTTGGATAGCCAAGGCTTCCATGGTTCACACTTTTTCCAAAACACAAGTCCCACCGTATTGAAGATGATGAACTTGGATGGTCTCAACACTTGTAGGTTGCTTGGAACCTTGTTAAAACTGAAATTTTAGGAGGTAACCCCATTCAAGCCCCATAACCATAGGTTCGGTTAAAAGCAAAATAGGTGTAGAATTCTTACAAGAACAAGATGAACATGAACTTGTTATGAAAGATTTGTTCAAAGCAGAAAGTTTTAACCACTTTGGACACCGTTTCTATAGTTGTACCACCTTGTTACACCATGGTGAACCTTGAGCAAAAATCCTAGAGGTTATCCAAATGGTTGGATACATGAAAACAAGAAGAAAAAAGTAGAAGTGAGTTAGATAGAACTCACTTTGAATACTATAGAGTAATCTACCTAAACTTGAGAATTTCCTTATTTTTTGGTGTGTTTGAGAGTAATTTGGAGTTGTGGAAAGTGAAAATGTGTTAGAGGAGGCTTTGTTTTATAGGCAAAAACTAGGGTTTGTGTTTTAAAGAGGTTGGGAGGTGATTGGAGGAGAATGGAGGTGGAGAAGCTTGAAACCCGATTGGGGAAATTTGGATGTTGCAGATCGACCTGGTCATGCCACGCGACTGGAAAAACTTCCCCATTGAGTGGCACGACGGGTAGTATTTTCCAATATTTTGTTTTTGTCTAATTTTGGTCCCTACACTTCGTTTCCTATATTATTTTATGTCGTTTTCTTGTATTTTTGGCTTGTTTCAAGTATAGAACGTGTTTGTAAACATGTGATAAGTATCGTGTATGTATGATTGATAATTCAAGTGTATAATAAGTCTCGGTTTGCACATAAATGTGTATTCGACAATTGTTTGTGTATAACACAAGTATAACATGTATGAGTATAAAAATGAATTCCCATTATGATCAAAGTCTCGGATTACAAGACTGGAAATGAAATACGAATACGATATGAATACAAGTTTCTAAAAATAGAATGCAAATATAACTTTCTAAATAAGGAAAATAAAAAATGTGAAGCGTTACAGTAAATGTGTCAGTTAACTAGTTTTAAATAAGAAGTAACCGTCACATCATTAAAACACCCCATATTTCTCACAAATCTCCTTCTTTCTCTAACTTCTCTTATCCTAAACATACAAATATACCAAATTAATCGCAAAATCATGGACAAAGATAAGAAACTTAGCCTACAATTCAAGTGTAAGTTACATATTTATTTGTTGATTGTGTTTTAGACTGTAAAAAAAGTATACAATATAACACACCATGAAGAACCCCCACTGTTTATAAAACAAAACGTCAACATTTGTGAATCATAACTGATATAACACATCGTGATGAAACCCATAACTGAAAAAAAAACACAACGTCAATAATTATAACTACATGTCCGTCTTAAAACATAAAATATACACAACACACTACGAGTGAACCAGTAACTGTTAAAACACATCCTAAGGATAAAACACAATGTCAAGAAAATACAAAGACATGTCATTCGTGAATCATACCTGGTATAACAGATCGTGATGAAACCAATAACGGATAAAACACAAAGTCAATAATTAAAGCTACATGTCCTTCTTAAAACATAAATTGTTATAACATATTGTGAGTGAACCTGTAACTGGTAAAACACACCATCAAAATAAAACACTTCGTAAAAAAATATATATAAAGACAGGTCATTCGTGAATCAAACCTGTTATAATACATTATGATGAAACCAATAACAAATAACACACAACGTCAATAATTACAACATATCATTCTTAAAACATAAAATGATATAACACATTGTGAGCGTGTAACATTCGTCGCAAAACGAGTTCTAAACCCCGCTCCGTTTTGTAATTCAAATATACGTATGATGTTCGTTACGAATTTATGTTGAAAGTTTAAAATTTCGTTATATCGTTGTTAGTGTTTAATAATAAATAAAATAATAAAGTTAAAATAATAATGTAATAAAAAATATAAGTAATAAAAATAAATTAACAAAAAGTGTAGACCGCGGGTATCGAACCTGGGTCTCCACACAACCAACACACACAACACACCACTACACTACACACACACATCTGTTATAAACCCAAACCGAATACTATTTAAACCAAAACAACATTTGTATTTGAGTTCAAAAACACCGGCCCTGTAAAACGGCTGTAACTCCCAATTCTTCATCAATTACCATTTCATTTTTGAATTAAACCGAAGCAACTGTTTCCAAATCATGTGTTAAGATTCAATCATAACTCAATTCGGTTATAGAATCATTGTGGCAATCATTCATTTGACCGAAACGGATAAAACCGAAATTCAACCCAATTCAGTACCTTCACCTATAAATAGCGATCTTTGAACCTTTAGAAACTCGCTCACACTCGCTCAAACACTTTGCAAACGCTCTGAAGATTCTCTGGTTTTCAAATCACACTTCGCCGGAAATTCGTTCGTCGCCGGAACTTCACCGGAGATCACTCAGTTTCGGTATATTCATCCTTGAATCCTTTTTCGTTTTATGTATTATTATTAACTAGTAAACTCAGTAAGAGTTATCTGATTAAACAATCGGGTTATGGTTCTGGGTATATAAAATGAAGAAGATGAAGTAAATTGTGTGTATAAATAGAATTAAAATCGGTAAATATACCGGGTTAGACACACAGTCCAGCGGTGGACTGTGTGCATTTAAAGTTCATGGTCCCGGGTTCGAGTCTCATATACGTTACCCATTTCCTTAATTAAACCAACCCTTTTTATAACTAAAATATAAAACCACACAGATAGTATATAAATTTAATTAAAATCACATATCCTTCGGGTTAGTCACCCAACCCAATTGGTCGGGTTGTGTGCCACACGAAGCTTTGGTCGCATGTTCGAGTCTGGTCCGTTGCATGTATCATAAATTATCAAACCTTTCTAACTAAAATCAGAATATGGCTTGGCTTAATAAGTGTATATATGTAATTAAATTCCCTAATATTTCGGGTTAGACACGTAGCTCAGTTGGTAGAGCTGCGTGCACGTAAACGAGAGGTCACGAGTTCGATCCCCACACTCTGCCAAAACCATCCGAATTCGACCGGTTCGACCCCTTAAAGGGGTATAATTTTTTAATAAACCTTTTTCCTTATTTTCCTCCAAAATCCATAAAAATATATAATAAAATAAGTCTTTTTAAAATAAAAAATTAGTAATAAATACTATAAAATTGTCTAAAAAGCCTAATAAAATTCATTAAATAAAAATATTAATTTTAAATAAAAGAAACATATTTATCGAATTATTACGTGAATATTTAGGTTAGTTTTCTCGTCGGTTGGAATCTCTAAATTGTGCGCGCTCTTATCAAATCAAGAACGCACCCACTGTGAGTGAATTCCTACAAACTTCCCCTTTTTATTCATGTTTTGGGGTGTATCATGTGTCGTTTATTTATATCGTTTATTCAAACACTTGTGCTACTATTATTATATAAACTAACGTGTTATGTGATATTTGGTTTATTTTTATATGTGGTTATACTTTCTCATTTCAGTCAAACATTCACATTAGGCCCATCAATTCCCCGATTTATACGAGTAGAGCATCGCGTTGCCTAATTAGATCGGCTCCATTTGATTGAGCCTTCATATCATAGCACATCGCTTCTCGTGCTCAAATGTACATTGCTAGATGATTTTGTGGTTTGTGGATTGTTTACATATACGTTTGCTCATATTTGGTTTATGCACATTTTTATTAACCTAATCAATATATCATTTCTTTCAAATGTTTAAACGAGATTCACTCACCAACTTTTGTTGAGCCAACTCTCTATTTTTACACATGATACGGTGATCAGGTTGAAGTAAGGAACACATAGGATTGAGCCTTAGAAGAAGAATAAAACGTTACTTGAATGTCTTGTTTAGAATATTTGGTATTTGTATGGTTTGTGTATTGATTGGAATATTACTTTTTAATTTGAAATAATAAATATGAAACTTTTATATTAGTAAATGTCATGAGCTTTGATGAAAACTCAATCATGCCCCGACTATCATATCCGCTGCGGGCCAGGGTGTGACAGAGCAAACCTGTAACTGGTAAAACATATCGTCAAAAAATTGTTAATGAATGATCAACTGGCGTCTTACGTGAAGATGAACAGAAACCGTCTAAATGGTGATAAAATGATGTGTGAATGGTTAAATACGTAACCTCTATATTTGAATTGTTAATAATTAAGAGTTTCCTCAAAAATCTCATTTCAATGTTTTAGAATTATCTCTTTCAAAAATAACTTATATATCCGGATATCACATGTCACCACAAGATCACTTTCTAAATTTTGTAGGAAAAAACGACTTTGTAGCCGACTTTCACCCTATGTAGTATATAAAAAAATTGTAACATTCATGTAAAACGGGTTTCAGAACCCGCTTCGTTTTAAAAGTCAAGTATTAAAAAGTTCGTTGCGTATTTATTAGTATTATTTAATAATTCATAATTAATAAATATTGCATAATTAAAATTAATAATCAATAAAAAGAACAAATAAATTAATTAAAACCCTAAAATAATAAAATAAAAATAAAAGAGAGTAACCGGGAATCGAAACCTGGTCACTCACAAAGAACACACACCAAATTGCCACTAGACCACACACACCACTTGTTTAGGAGCGAAACAAGTAAAACTTATACACTTCTGGAAACAAGAAAAACCTACAAGATCGCGACTGTAACCGCCAATTTGATTCAAAAGATGATCAACATCAAATTGTTTCGCAATAAATTGAGATAATCAATGTTATAATATGCAAACACACACCACTTGTTTAGGAGCGAAACAAGTAAAACTTATACACTTCTGGAAACAAGAAAAACCTGCAAGATCGCGACTGTAACCGCCAATTTGATTCAAAAGATGATCAACATCAAATTGTTTCGCAATAAATTGAGTATAATCGATGTTATAATATGCAATCAAGACCCAATTCAATTTTTAACCGTTTTGTCAAATCATTGACTTTAATTGTGAATCCGAAAGTGAAAACCAAACTTGATTTGGTGTCGTCTATAAATACCACTAAGTAATCATTTCAAACTCATTCATTCTTCCAAAACAACATTCTAGTAAACTCTCAATCATCATCTTTTGTGAATTTGCTGCTTCTGAATTCTCACCGGAAATCGCTTTGTCGCTGGAATCTCGTCGGAAAATACAAGGTCGCAAGTCTCTGGTATAACCCTGTTCAATCTTTCTTTTTATATCTTTCAATACCCTATCCAACAAGTGTTTAAATCAAACACAGTCGGATCCTGATTCTGGGATTTTGCTATTGAAGAAGATGAAGTTCAAATAGGTTATATATGTAATAAAAATCGGGTTTATAACCGGGTTAGACACACAGTCCAGTGGTGGACTGTGTGCAAACATAACATACACGTCCCAAGTTCGAGTATTGATCAGATCCATTTTGTTGAAATAAAAACCGGTTTCTTTTAAAAAAAAAACACAATTATACTAACTCTCAATAAGTGAATAAATATATTATAATTTCTATATTAAATGGGTTAGACACCCAGCCCAGTTGGTTGGGCTGGGTGCAAATCAAAGCGAAGATCACGGGTTCGAGGCGGGTTATACTCGCCGGTTTAAAGGCTTTTAAATCTTTTTAAAAATAAATAATTTCTGAATTATTGTAGTTAGTATATAATAATAATTAAAATCAGATATCTTTCGGGTTAGACAAGTAGCTTAGTTGGTAGAGCTGCGTGCACGTAAACGGGTGGTCACGAGTTCGAACCTCACACATTGCCAATAATTAAACCATTCAGATCGGCCGTTGACCAGTCAACCCTGAGAAAAAGGGTACTTTTTTTTAAATTAAAATCCTTTTATTTCTTTAAAAATTATTTAAAAATACCTAAAAATAAGGTTTTTAAAGCTTTAAAAATTTGTATTAATTACCACAAATAACCTAAAATCTAATAAAAAGCATTTATTAAAAAATGTAACTTTTATTTATTTATCGAATTATCGCGTTATTATTTTAGGTTAGTTTCCTTCGTCGGTGAAATCCCAAACTCGTGCGCGTTCGTCTTCAATCAAGGAAACACACCCACTGTGAGTGAATCCTTACAAGTTCCCTTTTTTTATTCACGTTTTGAGGTGTATCATGTGTCGTTATTTATTTTATTTATACAAATACCAGTGTTGCCACCGTTATGGATCTAATGTGTATATTTGTTTGTTGTGAATATGTGTGGTTACATTTTATCTTTTCAGTGCAATCATTCATTTAAGGCCCATCAGTTCCTCGTGGGATACGAGTTGAGCATTAGGTGCCTCATTAGATCGGCTCCGTTTGATTGAGCCTTGATCTCAAGTTCATCATTCATCATATTCATATGTTCATTGTTTATATTATGTGGTTTGTGATTTAATTATATATGCATATGCTCATATATGGTCCATGCACATTTTTATTGAAATAACCAATATAACAAGTTGTTTAAATGTTTAACTTAGATTCACTCGCCAACTTTTATTGACCCAAACTTTTATTTACACATGATACAGGTGGACAGGTTGAGGAGAGGAACACTTAAGATTGGCCTTAGAAGATGAATAAAATGTGTTTTGTTTAAAATAATATTTCTTGTGGTTGTATGTTTCTTTGTGTTTGAATATTTGTTCTTAAATTTCAAATTAATAAATATGAAACTTAATTTTAGTAAATGTCATGAGCTTTGATGATAACCCAACTATGCCCCGACTTCTATTTCCGCTGCGGGTCAGAGTGTGGCAAAAATAAATAAAGACTTGGGGAAAAAACATACTATTACAAATGTGTAATATAAAAAACACCCTTGCGGATCGCATGCACTTTTCTTTGCGGTCTATAGCGTGTTTTTTTTAATTATGGATATATGTTGTAATACAACTTCGAATGGAGTTTTTTACTTTTATTATTATCAATGACTTTTATCTTGCTCCTCTCCATGTATATATATAAAGATAACAAAATTTCTAAATATCCATGATAAATAGAGTAATCAGGGTATGCAAACTATACATGGATAGTGCCGGAACAAAAAAGAGTTTGAGTAAATAAACACATAATCCGATTATATAGTATAGATTATAGAATACTATGAACAATCCTCAAAACTATATGGGCTAGTGATTCAAGCGTGTACAACATCATTTTATATGTCGTATGGTATTCGGTTTTGAATTTAGCTTAACTTTTGCATTGGTATATGTATGGTACAGTACCATTTCAAGACTTTTAGTGGTAGCGTACCATACCAAGACAATAATATAAACGGACCTTCACCAAAAGATGTTATGTAACATTTCTAAATCAAACTTAAACCCATATGTTAGAGGTATTAACGATCCACACGGGCTAAAAAAGTCACTTTCCAATACATATATAACAATTCATTTATGACAATATGGATCTATGGTATATGATTTCGCATGTGGCTCCACTTCTCATTCTAATAGAGAGTATAGATAAAGAGAGAAGATGTTAGATAATAGAGAGTACCTAGTCGGAATCCCAATGAGCCTACTTTGACACTCATATAATGCTTTATACAACATGTATGGCTAAGTGTAACGATTTTAAACATAAAGCTATGAAGATAATCTTTTATTGAAAGTGAGTAACAATTTCTGTATTACTTCTAACACCAAATTAAGGACGACAACTATCGAGATGTAATTGATTTTCAAAAACTAACCTAAACGACTAATGATTTATTATTGAATAAAAAATGATCACATAAAAAGGGAACAATAAACTTCCATTAGTAGTAACTTTACTTTGCACGTTAGTGGTAACTTCATCAACGCTAACTATTAAAACTAATTGTCCATCGGCAACAACTTTCCGCTTATGAATGATACTTATTGTTGTTAGTTTTAACGTTGTCATAACCAATGTATGTTCTGGTATAGCATGAGTTATTTTCACATTGATGAGTAGATTACCTTGTTTTTGTACTCCACATTGATGAGTAGATTAGCCCCTTGTTTTTTTAGATTACTTTCCACATTGTTTTCTAATAGCGTGACACATGAGCTAATCTAATACGATGATTTGAGGATATTTACGACACATCAGTTTCTTTTGTTGAGATTCATTCTGTGGATGACTTATTCATTGATAAAGGTTGAAGGGAATCATGGAACATCCTTTTGTATTGGTTGAGGTTTGTTTTAAAATGATAAGCACTTGTATCTTTGCGGTTGACATAGTTTTTGATGATTCCCCTATCACACTTTATGCAGATGGATAAACAGATTGTGGTGTGTATTTATATTCGGTTAATCCATGAAAGAAATAAGTCTGGACATCATGACAAAATTACCAATGTGTATAACCATAATTGTTGTTTGTCAAAGAACAATTGCTAATAGAACAACCATAATCGCTCAAGAAAACAACGAGACTAAATGGTGGTTGTATTAACAACAAATAATAATAATAACACCAACATGAACAAAAAGCCGAGTGGGTGTAGTTTTTTTTTTTTTTTACAGATTTTATTATAATAGCTTAGTAATAATAATAACAATAACATAAATAAAATATATAAACATAAAAGATACGTCATGTTAAGCCACACTCTGAAGTCAGTGTGGGTCCGTTTAAGACAACATAGTCTGGTTAGAGTGAAGCAACAAGGCTCTTCAATTTGAGGAGTGCGATGGCCAGACACAAGAAAGTCGTTTAAAAAATATGCAAATCATAAGAAATGTTGTAGTTAATATGAGGTAACTCAGTTGATAGAGGCGCTTACCTCTTAAAGAAAGTTGGGCAAGAGAAATATTTAAAAAATATTGAGAACATTTAATGTTAAAAAAGAAAGAAATGTTGTTTGTAAGCACAATAAAAATAATAATAGTAAATTAATAGTTTGCATAAAAGAAGTGCATGTTATATGGAGGGGGGACTAGAGTAGAGGGGTGGGTGGGTTCTTGTGTGGAAAATTGTGCTTAAAAAGATGGAACCCAAAAGAAAGTTTTCAACTTGTTCTCAAACTTACACATTACCCCCTGTAAAACACACTCCTTTTCACTTTCTTTATGAATTTTCACTTAACTTATTACATAAAATGACTTTCAAGACACACACCTCACAGACCTTTTCTTTGCTTTCTGCTTAATGGAGGGACCTTAATATCCTCTTTTCTCTCTCTCCTCTCTCTTACTTTCTCTCTCTAAAAAAACACACTTTCTCTCTCCTCTTCTGCTCTTAATTCCTACGAAGATTGTTGCTGTCGATCCGATCTTCTTCTCTCAACTGCTGCTTATTCCATAATTTTTCATCAATTTCAGGTAATGCTTCGTTATTCTACTCTATAATCTGATTTTGTTTTGTTTTGTTTTGTTTTTCAGTTCAGTATTTTTAGAATCGAAATTTATACAGGTTGAGATCTGGATTGCGCTTCGTTTCGAGCTATCTATATGTGCGATTCGTTTCAGAATCATATTGCTGAATAATTTTAACACAGTGTGTTCATGTTCATATGTTGTTTGTTGATGTTTTTTTTTAATTATTATTTAGAGTTGCTTGCATGATGTTAGAGCTATAGATAGCATAATGAGATTTTCTGTTAGCTAATTTGATTTTTTTTTTTTGTGAACTATTGCGAAATTGACTTGAAATAATATTGTGAGTATAATGAGATTTTCGGCATATTTTTTCGAAAATTAGGGATTTAACCTGTGCTTTTTAAGGCGCGTGTTGATCTCGTGGAGTGGTTTTCGGTTGTTGATTTTAGTCAACCGGCAGGCATATTTTTGGGGATACCTGATATGCATATGCATTTTAATAATTTTATTGACAGTTTTGTTCATTCAGAATATGTTTGATACAGAACTAATAAGGATATGTTGTAACCTTTTCCTTTTTTTGGTCTTGTTAGTTTCATTTTGACTATGCTTTTGATGCGTGTATGGATTATGATCCACTGGTTAATAAAATTGAAAAGTTACTGGCATAGATACACACTTTTACATGAAAAATATGTTTTGTTATTATCTAAGTAGTGTTCTGAAAGAATGTCTTTCATCAACTATGTGTTTACTTTTTATCTCTGAATCGTTATAACGTGGATTTTTTAAAAGATTTGTTATATATCTGTTTGCTTATTGAAGGAGATTAACTTGAAGTCCTATGAGTTTTTGATCCGATGCCTCCACCGCTGTTAGACGTTGAAGGGGATGGACAGGGAAACGTTTCCTTAATGACTTCTGCTTCCAGTATGGAATCGATTTTTCAAAAGAACACTGGATTAACGGAGCGAAACTATCTGGGATTATCGGATTGTTCATCGGTTGATAGCTCTGCTGTGTCTGGGATCTCAGATGTGAAAAGAAACAATCTAAACCTTAAAGCTACTGAACTGAGGCTCGGTCTACCAGGATCTCAATCCCCTGAGCAGGACCCGGATGCTGATCTGGAAACCTCCGAGAGTCTTGATGAGAAACCGCTATTTCCGCTGCTTCCGTCTAAAGATGGAATTTGCTCAGGTTCACAGAAGATTTTTGTTTCCGGAAATAAACGAGGATTTTCTGATACCATTGATGAAGGGAAATGGATGTTCGGTTCGTCTGGTACCGACTCTGATACTTCGAATGTTAACGGTAAGATTTCATCAGGTGCGCAACCTGCCTTGATTAAAGATGCAACATCAAAGGTTGTGCCACAGGAAAAAACTCATGCTACCTTTGGAGCTAACCTTAACAAAGTCAACGCTTCCAATCCTCCTGCTGCTAAGTAAGTCCTGTCTGATGCGTGTTTTTCTTGAATGAAGTGAGTAAACAAAGTGAAGAGATAACATGATTGACATGATTCGTCTTTCAGGGCACAGGTAGTTGGTTGGCCTCCGGTTAGATCTTTCCGCAAGAACATTTTGGCTACAAGTTCAAAGATGAATGACGAAGGTGGATGGAAAACCAGCTCCTGGTGCTCTATTCGTGAAAGTTAGCATGGACGGGGCTCCGTATCTGAGGAAGGTTGATCTAAGAGGTTACACTACCTATCAGCAGCTTTCATCAGCCCTTGAGAAGATGTTTAGTTGTTTCACTCTTGGTGAGTTGTTTTGTGAAAGTAACTAAATGTGGTTTTTGTAATATTCATGCATATTTTATAATTATGACAAGTGTTTTTTTTTTCACAATGTAGGTCAATGCGGGTCACAGGGAGCTCCAGGAAGGGAAAGTCTGAGTGAGAGCAAGTTGCGGGATCTGTTGCATGGATCAGAGTACGTGCTTACGTATGAGGATAAGGATGGCGATTGGATGCTTGTGGGAGATGTGCCATGGGAGTAAGTTTCAAGCAACTTAACCTTATTTATTTTGTTCACTTTCATCATGTTAGTTGTAACAAAAGGCGCGTAACCATCTTTTTATGTGTTCTAGTGTCCTACAAATATTAATTGCAACTGCTAAGTATTATTAGGGTGCTTATTCAAAATTGCTATTATGTGGATTCCGCAAAATACTTGATATACCAAAATATGAATTCTATTCAGGACTATATATGGAACTTGTTATAAGTTTTAGTTATTACTTTACGAACTTAAACCAAACTCTGCTCAATTATTCTTACATAATAATCCACGCGTACAATATATGTTATTAGCAGTAAATTTGTTTTGATATGGCGGGATATTAATTTTCTTTTAATATGCGTTATGTGTGAGCGTGTGACATAGGAGGGCATTACGCCATTACATCTAGATTTATAAAATAGACACACAAGGAAATTATCTCTTTGTGGGATATTATTTTTTCTCTCTTGCCATATCCTAAAATTTATTAAATAGACACACAAGGAAATTATCTCTTTGTGGTAATTTTCAAGGTTCATAACTAGCCGGGTTTTGTTCAATATAATGTAGAATACAAAATGAAGAAATTCGTTGTTTAAGACTTGGGGTTTAATGAAATCTTGTGTTTGATCAAATTAAAATGATATTCAAGTGTAATTAAATATCATGTGTAGTGAATTCAGATGATTTTAAAGGATGAGTATATATATATATATATTGTGCAAAGCAGATGTTAATAAACTCACATCCTAATCCTTTATATTATGCTTTGTAATTACAGTATGTTCATCAGTTCTTGCAAGAGGCTGAAGATCATGAAGGGTTCTGATGCAATTGGCTTAGGTATGCCTCAGTCCTCATATTTCACACCATTAGTCACAGTATCTACTTTTACTTGCACACATTGCAATCTAACATATAAAAAAAATTCAAATAAGGATAAAAAATAAAGGAACCAGTTAATAATTTTAACATGAAACCTTCCATAAATAAACGACGCCATCCAACTTTCTGGTTTTGTTGATGCATAGCTCCAAGGGCCATGGAAAAGTCGAAGAATCGAAACTAGCTTCTTGGGAGGCTGGACTGCAGTTATCCTTATGTTTTGATAAGTGCTGTGTTTTGTGCTAAAGTTTTAAATGAATAGTAAGCAAGAGTAAAATGTTTCTAATATAAGTTGTTGGCCATATTACTATTATTATAGGAAACCTTTGTTTTCTGACTTTTGTATTTCATGAATTTGTGTGTGCTTTCAGAACACTTGTTGTGTCCACTGTGACTATATTATTGTTTGTAATTTGTATGGATTTTATTTTAGACTTCTGGTATGGTATCTGTAATTGTTGAGGGACTGAACATGGCAAGAGAAAAAAAAGCAAGGTCTTAAGTTAAAAATAGTGAAAGTCTAAGGACCTTTATTGGCAAAATACTGATTGATGTTGAAAATTCCTGGTGAAGGTGCAGTGGTGCAGGTATAGGGACATAAAATAATACATACAGTCCATTAAATTTTGAGACAGGTTTCCATGCTTTTGGCCGGGGAAGAGGTGGCAATGTGTGCATGTTTAATTCAACTTAATGTACAACTTAACATGCATAAGGTACAAGTAATCAACTTTGGTTGCAAACCCATCTGTGATTGTGACTTCACATTGGTATCACGTGAGGAGCGAGATATGGGGTCTGATTATTGATTTGCTAAAGCATATGGTACATTGTCTATGGTCATCAATTCAGGTTCCTTTATACTTGTTTCAAAATCGGTAACATATGGCTATAAAATAGAGAAAATCGCATAAATTTGTATTTTTTTTTTGCGGTAAGATAAGGTTAATCGCATAAATTTGTGTACTTTTTTGGGTAAGCATGTAAGATAAGGTTTTACTTTCATGCTCATAAACATGTTATCAATTTAATGTATCACAATATTTGGTTCATATTTTAATAAATTATTTTGGCCTTTATATTTATCTACCTTCATGTGTCTATATTTCACACAAAGTACTTTTCTTGTGTAACCATTTTATTTTGTACTTTTAAGGGATCTATGATGATAGCATAAATAAAGTAGATATGGGGTGTAAACGAGTTGAACCTAAGCTTGACTAGGCTAAACCCCTTTTGTTTGAGCTCGTTTAGGCTCGAGTTTTGTATGTAAAGCTCGAGCTCGGGCTCTATAACCAAACAGGTCATATTCAAGCTCGAGATTGGGCTCGAGCTCGTTTCGAGCTTATTAACAATCTAGTCCTTAGTGGATCTTGGGCCGCTCTTCCTCATTTACACCCTTACGTGAGTGTATTTCATACTGTAGTGATAAAAACGTATTTGACATGTTTGCCTGATGTATAAGACTGAACATATTTGACGTATTTCATATTGGGTGCCAAATACCAAATCCACATATACTTGAAGAGGCGTTAAACACCATTACGTTGCCGGTGCCTTGGGGCGTGACCACTTTAAGGGGCCTCATGGAGTTTAATTAACTCTTTTTTTACGCCAATCATACCATTACAAATCACTAATGTTTTTACTTTGTTTAATTCGTTTTAGTTAAATCACTACAAACTTTTGAACAGTGGAGGCGTGGTTCGTTAAAGCATTAGTGTCTATGTGATAGAAAGTTTTGCACTTTTTAGTTAACCCACCGCCACACGGTCTAGATGATAAAAAAATAACTATTTATTTGAATTTCTCTATTAAAGGTATGTTGAAAAATACGTTTGAATTTGAAAACATTATTTATTGAAAAGAAAAAATCACCAAAAAAAAAAAAAACTATTGTATGACACAAGATACGTGATTTTAGGGATAAGGTTGGTATTGTAAATAAAAACATGAGCTTTTGCACTTGGGGGATCTCTCTGGAGAACTTGATGTTTAGAAACCTATTAAGGAAGACAAAGAGGTCAACTTGTACTTTTGCGGATGTACTATTTTCAGAAATCGGATGATACAAAAGGAAAGATCTTCGATATGATTCAATCTTGATATTATACGTGGACCACATACTTTAGCAAATGTAGGATACAAGTAGATTCTTTTTAGAAGCGCTAAATCACACGCCTTCATTACCTAATTCTAAATCTCTACTTATGTTAACCAAGAAACTAGAATGCTCAATCACTTGAGAAGCAACACCCCTACAACACACCTTGATACTGCTATGCTACGACCCTTTTGGTAGATGAAAAAAATTCTTTTGCTATGAACGTTACAACAATAATATACCTATATTATCCCCGCGATAGTAAATTAGTAATATGAAGCACCCTAAACCTTAAGTCCTTAACAGAGTTTTACATAATATTTTCTTTGTTGAGTAAGACTTTTGTAGGATAACTTTTACTTTAAAAAATAAAAGAAAAAGAAATTTGTGTTGTGTTCTTTTAACTTTAACCAAACAAACCAGCCATATCTTTCTAATTGTTAAAAATGAACTCGTATGAATATTTTTATTACTTGACGTGTTCTTTTTTTTAAATAACACAAACTTTGTTCTTATTTGCGAAATCAAGCTTTGAGCCTTTGACATATCATAGCTTTTTTAAACATACCTTGAAGAAATTACAACTAGATTTTGTTGAAACAAAAAAAGTTCTAATTATCGATTCACTAGTATCGGGTAGAGCACTTGATCCAAATAACGATGATATTTGCAAAGCATAACATTGCAAGCCTCGTCACAATGAGAGGGGAATTCTCTATGTGACCAAGCTATCGTGTAGTATAAGTACTCGCTTCGGAGATGAGCAAGTGTTGAGTAAGACAATCCAACCTTTATCTGTTAGTGAGAATAAATATTTATACTTAATCTGGGTGTGTGACGTAACGTTCATGGAATTTATTGTGTAATTGCCAAGCCACGTCATGTACTGTCAAGTCACATTTTTAGTGGAAGACCTTTGGCCTAGAGTTAGACTGCGGCTTACACCCCTTAAGTCGTCATCATAGAGCATTAAAGTGAAATGTGGACGCCTTGAGTTAATATTGGACACGTTCAATATTTGACGCTTCTAATGTTTTCTAACCTGAGGTGAATAATAAATGATATGTCGGACCCGTGGTTATGATATATTGGTCATTTGGTCAAAACCCTAATGTTGACTTAGTGGATTGGTCCACAACAATGATATGATTAAAATGGTAGATCAAATAATGTCATTATGTACAAAACAAATAATTTACATACACAACATATAGTGGATTGGTCCACAACAATGATATGATTGTATCAGCCACCCACGGGGGATCTGTACCGAACATCAATGATATGATCATTGTCGGTCGTCATATAATAGAGGTGTACGTTCATATGCTTCATCTTAAACTATTTCGTTTTTCAGGTTTAACTCATATACAAGTTCAGTTTACTTATTCAAGTTTGGATTATATTGTTGTTCTAACTGAATAGGGGATCTTGTCAAATGACACGTATTTGGTTGATAAAGAAATCACAGTGTCGGGATATCGGGTGTTAGGTTGACTTGAATAAAACCCACATTTTTTATTCGTGTCAAAGATATCAACCTTAACAACAAAACACTTTAAATTGTTTTATCTGAACATGGTTTATGTGGCGTGTTTACATAAAACGAGTCATGCGGTTGGCTTGTTGGTGGGTTATAAAGATGGATTAAACAGGTCACCTTTTTAAATAAGAAATGCTAAACATGTCGACCTAATACCCCACTTGCGGTGTGTGCATATAATGCATATATGTGTGGACACTGGGGGGCAAAAGTGAAATGACAGTAAGTTTAACGTTATTCTACAACTATCGTGAAAATAACATTAAAAGTTGGGGCGGTTAATCTTACATCATGTGGTGGCGTTGACAACTAAAAAGACACGGGGGCACATGCACCAATCGGTTTTTCCCGATTGCTGTGCGATATGTACCTTAAGTCCAAGGCTTGATGCAAACTACTATCGAGCCGGGGACCTCCCTGGAAACAACATCTCTATTCATACGGGGTAAATGTAAGGTTGTCTACATCTTACCCTTTCATACCCAATCTTAGCTTTGTTATTGGATAAAATTTACTGAGTATGATAATAATGATAAACATGTTAACCCAACACAACCTTTTTATTAAAAATATATGTAAGATATGATCTATCAAAACCCAATCATGTTTTGGAACTTCCCTGAATTACAACCCTATAAAAATCATTGATTCTTTTGTTTCTTTCACATACTACCACAAATAATAGATATGCAAGTTAACACGTTAAAGGCATACAGATGTAATGATTAGACAAACATATTTCCAATTATTTTTGTTTCATTTCCTTTTCATTAAAGTAAGCATTTATAGTATTTTTTGCTCAATTCCTTTTAATTAAAAGGAAGAAGAATGGTGGTGGATGTCGTAGCTAACATCCCTAACCGTATCTCTTTTTCACATCAGTCACATCATTTTTTCCATTCATCTCTAAAGCATCCTTAAACCATTTCCGTGGTTATCTTTTACATCCCTAAATTATTGGTTTGTATAATATATATAAAATGTAGTATATTAGCTAATAGAAAAAATGCACACACATGTAGTTTGCTCGATCTAGATATACGTGCATCACCCTTGCCTTGCCGATGCCACATCACACCCTCCTCTCTAATATAGTGCACTAGCCAACTGGGTATAGTTGTAGAATCGTTATATTTTTCATGTGTGCGTTTTTTTACGGATTATACAACTATACCCATAGATAAATCAAATGATTTTCGTGGTTCATGGGTCGTGTTTACCTGTGACATGTGGTGCACTAGCCGACAAGGTTTTACCCACCGACGTACATGATCTTGTAAACTTACTCATTTTGAGAACACATCTGTGAGTGATTTGACTTTACCTTTACAGAATCTGATTTTTGGTCATCGAAACAACAATTAGGTGATTGTGAAGGCCAACTTGTTTTTTCTTGCACCTGGGTCGGTTCCTTATTGGGCTCACCACTTATGTTATGGGTTTAGACTATACTTCAAGGCCCAATAGTAATGCTTGGAGAATTGGGGTGATTAACTAACTGCGGATTATCGATCATAAAGAGAGTAATATTAAAATTCTTATGAACAATGGTAGTTGGCCAAAGCCCAAGAATTTGGGCAGTACATACACGTATGGGTATGGGGTTATTCACAACATAAGTTGGTCATTTAATTTCTGTACAAACTGGTTGTTGGGCCTAGGCCCAACATCTTGGGTTTGCCCCGCAAGCTTAAGTAAACCGACCAAATAAGCATATATCCTTTAATTTTTAACGTATTATTATAGTTTACGCCAAAATATGGACAAAAAAATGAATTTGGTCAAACCAAATTAATCGAAATTTATGTCAAAAGCGACATAACTGAAAATGAAATTAATCAAAACAAAAAACCCTAAAATTAAACTCTTTGATTCGGTATCGAATTGTGGTAACCCTATCTAAAACCCTTAAAAGCTTAGAAAACTTTTTTATATCATACTCAAAATTAACATCAATTTTTTAATAAGAAAATGTGATAATAATATTTAGAAAATATTATATTTTACCATAATTCATGAATTTAAACTCCTATAGAATTTTGGCCTTCATTAGTTCGTTATTAGGTTGATCAGTCACATAGATGTCGTTAGATTAAATCGGTAACTCTTTTTGCTTTCGTTACACACAAGGGATATTTTCATCTTTGCTATTACCGAAAACCACGTATTATGGTTAGGACTTAGGAATTACTTGTGATCGTAAAAATGATACCCAAGAATCACCATAAACTATACACTTAGAATTAAATTAATGAATTAAACTTACAACCGTCTCAAAATCAATACATCTATCAAATAACAAATCATCATTATGATGATCTGAATCAACCACAACAATGATCGAACGAATTACAGTTCAATACTATGAAGAACTAACCTGAAACCCTAGATTTATGACGCATTTCTCAAGCTATCGGATCGGAACGAGAAGAAACAAGATAAAAATATATGTTGATAATGAGCAACCCACTTCTCTCTTCATTTATAGATACACATGTCAAAACCGGGTTACTATCCACGCTTCATAACCGCGTGTTCCTTACAAGCAAACGGGTCGTCACAGTTGCGTGGGGCATAAGCCCAGACGTGAATCTCTCCTGACTTCTGGTAGCCTAGCAGCCCAACTTCCAAAATTTTTCAAGCCTGGATATAGTTACAGCCCATGTACTGATATAAACTCTCCAAGCCCATTTGCAAACACAAAACAGCAATGATAAGACATTGTTAGAACAGCTCGGTGGTTGCCGTAGCGTCTATCACATCTCGCTACATTAACTTTTTATTTTTTTATTTTTTATTTGTCTTTTCTTACTTTAGCGGTTGTACTTTCAGTTTTTTCACTTAGACCTCTTTAACTTTTTAAAAACTTTATGAAATGTCATCTTGATCCCTCGAGTTTTAAGTACTTATTTTTGTATATGTACGTGTCGGTTTAAACTCAAGTTGGTTTACACTTCGATATAAGTTATGTCTGGTCAAATATAATACGTTTCGTGTTTATTTTTATGTGCCTTTTAAAGTTGATGTACGTTTTAACGTAAATTTGGTTCGGAAACAAGTGTGGTCAAATATAATATGTTTTCATTAGACGGTATAAATTTAAGTTACTTTACGTTTCGACGCCACGACAACGAGCGAGAGAAATTTACTAGCTAAAAAACAAATTCAGATAAAGCATATGTTTAAGATATAGAATTGACATAAAGAATAGAATTCTTAACACTAGTACCTTTAATTTGTGCATTATTTTGTTTTCTTGTTTGATTGTTTATTTTTTTCGTTGTAACTTGTTTTCTTTCTTTGTTTACAACATTTTCAGTCTTTTTCCGTTATCTGAAATTAAAATATTTTGCATATTAATCTTCTTTATGTTTCATAGTTTGTTTTTAATTTTTACCATAATTGTTCACTTTATTTGATAACTTTTAGTAAAACCAATGGCGTTGAGATCCATTGTCAAAGGCAATGCCTTTAAACACCTTGGGAAGGAGACATCTTAGGTTCAAGTCTCACAGACGATAGAAGTAAAGAAATTTGCCGTTAAAAAATAAACTTTTAGTAAATTTGTTCTTAATGATTAATTATTTAAAAATTCTAAATGTATTTTTAAATCATTAACGTGTAACCCTACCCACCACTATTTAATGGTCATCAAACATAAACCTAAATGATTAAAAAGTTAAAAGCCAAATCCAAACAAACATTAATAAGATAAAATCAATACTCAACATCATCATTATCTAAACACTAAGCCCAAATATAAACAAAAATCAAATCCAGTTATCAAAAAATTCCAACAACGCTATAAAGTGAAAATAGGAAAATCAATCATATAAGATATGGAAAGAGATAGTTTAACAAAGAGTGCGATGGCGATGGCAATGATAGTGGTGGTGGCGGTGGTGACAGACGGGTGGTGGAGTGGAGAAAGTGGAAGTGTAGTAGAGAAGAAGGTAGTAAGTGGTAAAGACGTTGTGTGGTGTATACACGGTAAATTAAGATCATCTAATGTCCATACTTATCATCTTAGTCATGTTGTGAGACAACATAAATAAGTGAGACTCCTCTTAACTAGTAGTAGCTGTAACACTCCAAAAATATTAAATAATATAAATAACTAGAGCCCTTTAACCTAGTTAATGGAAAGTAGCTAATAATAAATAAAAATGATGATGAAGAATTATGGTCCACTTTGGAATAAACTAAATACGAGGGACTAGATTTGTCAAGTAGGTAAAACATGTTATATAAAATCAAACCAAATAAAACACTGTACATGTGTATGTGCGTGTATGTGTTGGTGATCAGAGCAGAACACCAAAAACACTAATATCAACAAATTGATCAAATGGAGAGGGAGAATTGGGGGTTGGTTCTTGCATGAATCAAATTTGTGGTCATCTAGTCAAGAAGATCAAGAGGTATGTTAAGTTTCAATGTTTAGTGATGTTAAAAGTTTAATGAATGACACTAGTTACAATTCAAGTACAAATTGTAGGTGCCATGACAGAAATGAAGATGTATATAAGTCTA
This sequence comes from Scalesia atractyloides, assembly GCA_947069175.1. Lineage (NCBI taxonomy): Eukaryota > Viridiplantae > Streptophyta > Magnoliopsida > Asterales > Asteraceae > Scalesia > Scalesia atractyloides. The sequence continues at coordinate 18,041,427 of CAMTDV010000023.1, forward strand.
GGAATGAGCCCTAGATGAAAATTTAGTGATTAAATGCTATAATTTGAATGTTTAAATAATTAACCATGTTGTGTTAAATGGGTTTTGGTAAGTAATGATGAACATTTGAATTTTAGTTGAGAAATGGTTGAATTTTATGATAAAAATGTTGAATTATAGGTGTTAATCACACACGCTAGACATAGAGACTTGAAGGTGATGATAATACATGGTTAGTAACTAAAACATGAACTTAAAATTTTAGTATGAAAACCTCGCCCACAAGATGTTCGATAAAATGCCTAAGTGACCTGAAATGTTGGAAATATGAAAGAAATCACGTGATTAACTAGTTTGACAAATTTCGTGTAATATATATTGTAATATGAGTTCTAAAGGATAAACCGAATTGAGCTCTATAGGCAAAACAGGTGAAAAATCTAGCGGCCAAGCCAGAGTGGATTCACGGTTGAAAGGAAAGTTATAAGGCACGTGGCTTTATGTTTATAGCATATTATTATATAAATTGATTTGACAAAAGATAGTTGAAAAGATGATAAAATAGATAAATGTTTGGTTGAATAAAAGCGATGGATTTCGCTACGTCAACCAGACGGGTCAAAACGACATAATGAATAAAGGTTTGGTTGAATAAAAGCGATGGATTTCGTTACGTCAACCAAACGGGTTAAATGAAGTCTTAATGCATACCGGAAGGGATGCATGAGTAATGATATCGACATAATACCTGGATAATGGGTAGGAATTCAAATATGTGCGTAAACCGGGAAATGAATGATTGAATCACGCTTATAGGATCCCAAGTATTAGGAAACATTTGTAGCTATGATGTTTGCAAGAATTAGAGGTGATCAAATGAGTTGTTTAATAAAAATATATAAACGGGTCAATAAATTTTGCAAATAAATAATAAGCCGAAGGCTTAAAGTTAAAAATGCGGTTAACCCAAATGCTGGATTTCGAGTTATTAAGGTAGAGGATCAAATTACGATCAGGTAGGAAGAAACGGATGGTTAAACGGATAAGCGATTTAAAAGATACGGAGGTTTTCGTGTCAAAAACGGCAAATAAGAGAAAACCTGCAGTAAGCCACCGTAGGCTACGGTAGCCTATTGTAGCTTACGGTAGGCTACTGTTGTTAGAAACAGGAAGTCCAGACCGTAAGCTATGGTGCCTAGTCGTAGCTTACGGCAGGGTCCGATACAAAACCTTTGTTTTGATTGTTGTGTCATGCTTTCGAGAATAAGTTATGTTTAATATGTTATATAAATTATATAACTAACGTTTCTTACAAATTTCGTGATGTAGGTAATTAATGTAACGTTATGGATGATTAATCAAGCTAAACGAAGAACCGAACACTTAGAAAATTCAAGCTTTCGTTGTATCTTGATCATCGTCTGTATAATTATACTAAAATGTTTTAAGTTGTTATAAATACTATTAAATTTTTAAACTTTTGGTATTTTGTATGTAAATTGGATTGCATTACACTAACTTATGCAAATTATAGTATAAATTTACATCTTTATAAGTATGGGTTTTACAATAGCGTATATCTTTTTTTACTTTAATAGTTTTATAACATAAGATGAAAGGTTAAACACAATAGAATTGCAAAGTAATTTTTACAAACTGAAATAGGCTTCATCTCATTCAAATCAATTTTCTAAATAAGCTCATAAACTCTTCAAATAAAAGAATTCAAGCCTTTTACAATTAAAAAAAATAAACTACATGTCTAAAACCACTTTCTATACAATCACAAAATATTGATTTTGATCATTTCTATCATCAATAACTTTAAATTTAGCCTTAATGTATATCATTCTTGTAATAATAGAAAAATTAATGTGTATATTTTATTTCACCTTCATATCAAGTATCAACTTACTTTTACGAAATTTAATGTGAAGTTGATTATTATTGTGAGTCACATTCACATACTTTATTTCCTCAAAAAAAAATGATAAATTGGTTGGTGAGGATGGGAGTAGTTAACAAGTTGATGTCATGTGCCCCAATAACTACAACATGTCAACAACCATCCTACTAATAATTATTTATCTCTATCATTATTTTATTAATAATTGTTAAATAAACTATTTAATTATTTATTTTGTAATTATTTAATCAGCATTGGTCAAATACTTGTACTAATCGCACTGCTTATCCATGTGACTTTCACCAAATTTCGTTGATAGTTTGATTTCTTTGTCACTATTTTCTTTTTGAACAACGCAGAAAACAACTAATCCAATATGAGATTTTTTTTAATGCATTTTAATATTCATTCACAAATATTTTTTTAAAAAAGAATTCATATGATGTAGATAGTCAAAGCTTTAATTAGCTGGTGACCAAACAAGGACCATCAATCATTTAGGATTCCTCTGTTAGAAATTAAGTTTTTATATTTTATTTTATTTTTAACAGCTGTTATAAATTATGTTACACATCACTTACATGTGTTTTAGTCTTAGACGAGTTTGATCATACTCCTTTAAATTGTTTACAACTTCTAGTCTATAAAAATGTTATTAAAATATTATAGTAGAGTTTAGATACGTTGTCTCGTTTTTTATCACGAATGTATAAAACATTTATACAATATAATGTAATACAAATTCGTAATATAGTTGAAATAAAAATGAAACATTGAAAACACAAGAAAGCAGATTCTATAGAAAGTGACAATTTTAGACGCGTTATTTCATTATCGATCGCCGAATTGGCTAAAGTCATTCGGCTTTTCGTCCCCAAGCATTCACTCGTCAATTATTTGTTAAACAGTATAAAGAAGATATTAATAAACTGTTCAATGGGTTCTAGTGGATCCTTCATGTAGGGTGCTCCAAGTATATCATGTACAAGTTGAATTGCTTTGTACATTGCGGGGGAGTAAACCAAGAGGATTGGTGCTTGATTATCAATTGTATATGTAAAAATGATAATTTAGGCATAATCGATATCATATGATATAATGATAATTTTAATGGATAATATAAGACTTTAGTGACAATTTTACCCTTGTCCTTTTATTTTCTTATTCAATTATTATAACCATACTACAACAAATTGAAAATTACACGTTGTTCAAGTGCAGAGCTGTTGCTTGCTGCCATCTCAATACGCATCAGAGCAGAAAGTCATATCTTACCCGAGTTACTTCTAACCCTATAACGTGTTGACATCGTCTTTAAAACTAATTAAAAAGGTCAAACAATTTGCATACAATATACTTAGACATAGAGAAACTAGTCCTAACAATTTTTATGTAAATAGATGTCACTAATCCATACATATATTGACATAGAACCATACATTTCCACTTTAAAATTGAGACCACCAATTCCATGAAAATGGTGACCACTGGATCAACAAAGAGGATCTATAACATGAGAAAACAAGGAGGATTTGGGAGATGATTGATTAACAAAAATTGTAGTTGTAGGAAAAAAGGATGACCCATGTTTTCGTTACCACTTATAGGTTTGAATTGGCGGATGATTGGTTGCCATTTATGGTATGTTTTCATTGTTATATACAAGGTATACTTTTTATGGCTAACCCCCATCGCAAATTGTCCCACCAATAAGTGAGAAAAAAGCGATGGTGGGAATTCTATCCGTTATGTTATCTTTATATTATACAGGGGCTTTCGATTATGAGTTCCCACCTCGCGAACACTTGGAGAAGAATCTTATCTTTGCTATCACAAGTAGATTACCTACCAATGATCCATTACACAGACATTGACTACGTTTGGATTTGCATGCGTCCATGAGGCGCCGGTAATCCAAAAGTGGTAATCCAAGGGTTATGCTATGCGTAAGTGGTTATTGAGAGATTATCGACGGGTAGTTTAATTTTTCAATTTTTTATTTTGATTTTAGTGGCATCAGCCGGTGATAGTTAGTCGATCCCGTTTCTCTAGTAGTGGTTTATCCATAATGATAAAAAATTGCATGTTAAATTGCTGATTGTAGTTTTGGAAAATGACAAACAAATTCAATCAGGTTGGGTCTGGTAAGTTAGAATAGCGGATTTTAGATGGTTTGGTTGCTTGAACTAATTTTTTTTATCGTTACTTAGCATTAAAGCTTTTTATATGATAAAGATGGTTTATGCATATAAATTCATGTAAGTAATTACATATTTCATGAATGAGAAAAATAAATAGAAAGAAAACGATAGTTTCACTTTACAGAAACGATTCTAAGTTTTAAACCTTTAATCTAAATATTAAGAACTATAACTAAAATTGAATCATTAACAACTATAACTAAAACTGAACCATAAACCGAAGTAGATATGTATGAAACAAGTGGAATTACTTTAGTTTAGACAGAGAAATCAATTTCAATGAATCGGTACGGAAAACACAAAATGTTGGTACCGAAAATCGAACTAGTTCGGGAATTTTGATACTGGTTCCAAATTGTTACCCGGTATCATTTGCTAATCCCTTATTTGTAGGCATTAACAAGTATAGATGAAGCTAATGTGAAGTTACCCCACTTAACTTAGTAGAGGCATATGACTCTTAGAGGCAAGCTCTCATGTTCAATCCTGAGTTAGATTGAATAATTTAGAATTATTGATGTAATAGAGTAAAAGTAAGAGGTTGTTTGTTTGGCTCTTAATGGTTTAGACCTCTTAGTAGTTCAGCACTTAATGATTCACAGTGTTTGTTTCGCGAATAGATGTCTGAATGGTTCAGACATTTGCCTCTCAATGGCTAAGCATTATACAGAGTCTGAATGGTTAACACCTCTAATCTGAGTTGGTCAACATTTGTCTCTAAACATTCAAACATTATACTAGCTTTTAATGGTTTCAATCTTTTACTGATTCAGCATTTAATGGTTCAGACCTACTACTTAATGATTCACAAACAACCCTACTTAATCATTCACAAACAACCATCCAAAAAAAGTATAGATGAAAATTAATAAGCAATTTGTTTGAATAGAAAACATATAGGTCGGTTTGCGTGTTACCTTCTTTAAGATTTAACAATTAATCACAAAGTTTTGATAAGAGTACAATTTTTGCTTACCCGTGCTGAAGGATTTAGTTTATTTTATAGCATGGTGCACCGTTTTAACTGTTAATCATCTTTGAGATTGTAACTTATTGTTTTATTTACTAAAATTATGATAATTTTCAAAAATTTAGTATCTATATTGATTAATTGTGTTCTTCTTGGAATGTTGATCAGCTTGTAAGGTGATGTGTGAATTAACTAATCTTATAATCTTTTGAATGTTTTATGCTATCGTGTCATATTTTATTAATTGATAGCAGTTTTTAATAAATGAAATAAGCTAATCTAAGTAGCATATCTAAGATGTGCATGTGTTTTTAATTGTACAAATTATCACATGGTTTTTAGGTCGTCTCAACGCATATCATCACACAATTCATGAGACTTGATTTGAATAACGAGAAGGGTTTTTAATAATGAAACTTAGTAAAAGTCCCTAAATTTTTACTTCCATAAAATGATTAAGCCGTCCTAATAAATCTCATGAAATGGTCATCCATAGTTTGAAAAAAGTGACAATATTAGTCTATAGTTATTTAACGAAGGACATAATTGTTATTTGGTTTTGTGTCCAAATCATGTGCATTGGGATCTACTCCCACTGGGTATTAAAAAAACCTAACATTGCATTAAGTTTTCTTGATGATAAGATTATATAATATTTCTTAGAAAAGTCAAAAAGAAATGCAACTAGGTTAAGGTGGTGATGATTAGTCACTATGCATATTAAAATATAGATATTTTGAAATTTGAATTGACAGAAAGGGTTAAAAAGCAATTTGGATTTTTAACTTCATATTTGAAAGAGGATGGATGTGTCCTCACATGTCAACAGAAAGGGTGCACCCCTAAAAGGGATGCATCAAAAGGTTGTACATTTGCATTGATTATTTGCAATATCCCAAATATGACTACAGCCCACCTTTTTTCATCTAAAATCTTTTTCTACACTAGACACTTTGTGTCACTATGAAGAAGGAATTGTTGAGTAGACAATACAACAAAGAGGTGATAGTGTGTGTGAAAAGGATACACATCAATTATAAAACAGTTAAAACTCTTTAACCATCAACATATCATATCATGTATCTCTTTAAATCTATCATTAAGTATTAAATCCAGAGTTATCTTTAAAAATGTTGTGTAAATAAAAGAATTAGACCCTATCCCTCTAAATCGATTGATATATAATATTTAACTAATATTATTACCCGCATTTCGCGAAAAGGACTTAATAGTTTATTCATAGTAATTGGTTTTTTTATCATTTTAAGTAGTGGCGAGGGCTTAAGTAGTTTATTCACAGTAATTAGTTTTCTATCGTTCACAAATCACATTGAAATTCATAATCTCACAAACAGTTCCCGATATAGGTTTTTTATAATTATTTTATATCATTTATATATATAATATATATATATATATATATATTGTCAATCACCTAATTATTTGTCTATTAGAATATTGCCACATTTGTTACATAAATGCATTTAACAAAAAATGGAGAATAATGTATGATTCATGTTGTTAATTATATATACTGAATTATTCAAGAATAAAAATTAAAAAACATATTTTAATTTAATTTGAAAGTTTTCTGTAAAAGTAATTTAATTGTAAACTGGAAAAAACACTCTAGCAAGTTTAATTGCACAAATATATAAAAATATCATATATGACACAAAATGAATTCATGATTACATTTATCAATATGGCCCAATCCTTTTTATCAATCTATCCATCATCAAGTATGTGAGGTGTGGCGCGGGGAGGAGGTCGGGGAGCCGACGTGGCTTCCTTCCTCGACATGATCCTAATGTATAGTTGACTATACAAATAGGTCAAAAAAAATCTGCAAATTAACCTAAACCTAATGTTCAGTTGATTGTGCAAACAGGTCAAACAAAGTATGCAAATGAACCTAAACCTTAACGTGCAGTTGACTGTACACCTGCACGATGATCCTATAACTAACATCTGCACTATGTACTTTGATTTTAATGTGCAATTAAGTGTAATCCTAGATGCATATTGAGGATCATATGACTATAATCCTTAGTCATGTACTATGATCATAAGTCGTGCACCATGTTCTAAATGACATTATGTACATCTGCATTATGATCATATAGCTAATACCAAACATCAAACAATCCTGCACTATATGCATCTACAAGTGATCCTATAACTTGCAACAAACTCATAACAATCCTACACTTATATACTAATGCATCCACAATGTACATAAAAAATGAACTATATGCAGCCACAATGTACATCAAACATGAACCATCATTCAATCGTCATTCAAAAGATCAGTCAAATACCCATTATACTACCATATTCAAATAGATGTCAAACATATTTCATGCGGATAATACCATTCATAGTTAACAGTTACTTAATACCATTCAAATAACCATTACTTGCATGCAAAATAATAGATAACCTTGATCATTAACATTAAAACCCCATAAATTATCAGATAAAATCTACCCATTAACTTGTTCTACCTAGGTTTATTAGGCATCGTTAATATGTATAATAAACCACCACCAACTTCAACTTAATCAACCCGATCACCGTCACACCCATGTCAAACCTCACATACATACTTGTACTGCCCAGAAACCACAACACGGCACGAATTTGGATCCGAAGATAACGGGTGGTGGCTTGCACCCTAAATACGGCTACAATTTCACGTAAAACAACCCACATTTCAGATTTAAGTAAAACTGAAGTAATGTCGTACCCATAACATACTCAGTGTCGATGATCACGCCATACTTCAGCATTTTGAGTATGATTGAAGAAGGTTCTTGAACGAAGGAATTGGCCGGAGAAGAATCTTGACGAAGGCGATGGTTTTTTTAGTAAAGAAGGACTAGAATAATTCTTAATAAGAAAGCTTGGGGATTAAAATGGTGTGAAGGTGTGATTATTGGGTGAAATGACCAACAAACCCTTCATACCGTTATCTATTGTAACAGTACACTAACGAATATTAGAGTGAATGACCTTATTGATTCAAATCGACAACCACAGGGACTAGATTGTTCAATTTGCTAAATAGGGGCTCAACGTGTCATTTTTTGTTAACCATTGAGATTCAAATTGTAGTTTACTTTTTTTATATTTTCTTAACATGCTATGAACTCATAAGGTTATAAAACTAATATATCAAACTTAAGGGGGGAGAAAAAGGACTTACAAAACTAATATTATAGGTTAAATGGTGCAAATAAAAAATTTCATGTTCTACCAAGGCTTACGTATTGTTCCAAATATACTAACAAGTTATAAAACTTCTAAGAAAAACCCATGTATCTCATTTGCCATTTTTGTGTGATTTACATCAAATTTAGTTTGGGTTAAATGTTGATCATATGATTCGGTTCATCTTTTAGCTAAACAAATAATAATATTAAATAATTTTTTTTAAATTATGTTGTAAGATTACATTGTATAAGTTGTATAAAACTAAGTGTCATTTTAAATCCTATCTAACTACTAGGGGGCACGGAGCACTACCCGAATTGGTTTCGGGTAACTATTACCTGAGCGGTAACACCGTCGATGATTCATCAGGTAGTGGTTTCCAGGTATGGTTTTAGGGTAGTGGCAACCGAATGAAGATCCTAGAAATTGATCCGTTGGCAACGGTCCTTTAGCCCAACAGTCAGATTTATAAAAAAAGAGTAAAGTATAATTTTAGTCCCTGGGTTTACACCCAACCACATTTTCAGCCCTCATTTAAAAACCCAAACAGTCCAATCCTTATGGTTGTCAATTGCTCGTAATCAAATCCTTGGGCCAAACTTATGTTAGTCAACTATTAGTTGACCTGGACATTTATGTCCTTTTACTTTAAAAACGAAGAGCAATATTGTAATTTTGTATCTTATAAACCCTTTTAACAAATTATCCGTGAAGCCCTAATTTGTACCTTTTAATCCTTCTATCTTCTCTAGGAAGCCATAACCTTTTATATGTGAATCCACGTGATCATATCTGCTCAGATATATAGGGTATTTTCACCATCGAAGAAAGATGGAGGGTATAGGGGTGGAACGAATTGCTTAGCAGCATTCAATATCTAGTTTGTTAATGGACGCGATTGGAAAGGAATCGCAAAACCACTCCATCTTCTTCCATCTGCAAATTTGACTACGAATTTGAATCATGCATTTGATTTAAAGGAAGCTCATGGCATTTACCAGGTGATGGAGACGTGATCAGTAGTTGGAATCTAGAACCTACGGATCATAATGAGGAGAATGTTATGACTATTCAGCGTCAAACCTTTGGCTTATGTTATTGTGTATCTAGATTGTTGCGTATGTTTATCTTGGAAGTTTACTTGATAATTTTGGTTCAAGCTTGTCAAGTTACTTGTTTAAACACCATAGCTCCTTGATGGTAATGGTCAACTTGTAACAGGGGGTGTAAATGATCGTGCTTGTTAGTTAGTTGGGGGTGGAACCCGAAGACCACATGTAGTTGAAAATCGTGCAAGCATGTAAACCCGAACATGACACAATCCGACCACTACTATTGCTGGTCCATGATGAAGCTATTGCCATTGTAATTTTAGAGCTTTAAAAGGTTAAGATGATTAGGAGTTGCAGGGTTTATAAAGAAGACAAGAAACATTCATTGTTGCAATTTCAGTCCCTAAGGGGCTTTTTGGTCTTTTACCAGAAATCCCAACGTTCAACTAAGTCCATTACTAGAAGGGACGTGATTGTGAGCAATTGACAACCACAGAGACTGGACTATTAAGGTTTTTCAAATGAGGGCTAAAAGTGTGATTAGGTGTAAACCACAGGGACTGAAATTGTACTTTACTATAAAAAAATAATTTCCTATTTACTAATTTACCTCATCTCTTATATATATAAACCAATATTTCACACGAATCTAACACTCTAGATACCAATCTCTTAATATATATTTTACATTCAACTCCAATATAAATTCCACTACAAACATTCTACGGATCCAAGAAAAGAAATGGTTGGTATCACAAAGAAATCGAGAGGAGCCAATTCTAGCTTGATAGGAGACGATTGTAGCTGTAGAGGAGATGAGTCAGGTGGTGATTCCTATTGGACGCAACAACTTTTTACACAACAACCACACCCACAATCGTAATTTTATCAATATCCATCATATGGATTTTCACAATTTTCGCCACATTTTTTTCACAACCACCACTACAACATCACACTTTACCACACGGCCCTAATCTCGTATCGGGCCTATACAAATATTCTCTTGAAGATGATGAAAGTCCAGGATCCGGCGGTTCTAGACGGAAGTTTGGGCATAATATTACTAATTTGGTAGAATGTTATTAAGAAAGGAGTAGAAACGAATCAACGGAAGCTTCATTCATTCATTCATACCGAAAGAGTATACATCTTGTCAAGTGGTGAAATTCGAGAATTGCAGGTTCCCTTTGGAACTCCAAAACTTACAAAACAATGAACACACGCACTATTTATAAACACGTTTTACGCTCGTGCGAAGTGAGAAAATTACCTTCGTGCGAAGGTAGCTTACCATCGTACGAAGATAACTATTACCTTCGTGCGAAGTGAACTATCACTTGTACAAGTGACACTATAAAGCCGTTCTTGTTCGCACTTGGGTCGTGTGTTCGTATCTATTCTATACAATATTCAAAACACACTCTATTTAGCCTATTCGTAAAATGACGGACACAAAGTGCATCAACAATTTCCCCCTTGGACGTCACTGTTAAAGCTTGATCTTGATGTTGAAATATGAAAGTCGTGTTTAAATATTTTGCAACTTCAATTAAGGTATCTGTCGATGTCATAGAACACGTCAACAAATTCCCCCTTGATTGATGATTCGGGTTTGCATTATCTACATTACATTTCACCTGAAACAATTTCTCCAGTTCAGGTTCTTGTTTGCACGGTTTCCAACCTCCTCTGATTTGCTTAATCGACAAATTTTTTGAATAATCACTAACTCGAAATTAATCAATGCAGCTTCTCCGTTTCAACTTTGACCACATCCGCGTTCGGTTTAGCGCATTCCTCCTATGCTCGATCCTCTAATCTTCAAAACCCAACCGGCAATTGATACAAACTTCGGATTACCACAATGATAAACTTCAAATCAATGAATATCCGCAAAAATATGAAATCCCAATTTCCATAATCACATTTAAGCATACTCCTGAAAGATTGATTAGCCAATCGGTAATCTACTCAATTAGCAAATCTTCATCGGAATCAAATCAATAACACAAGTAATTTTCTCTTCTCCGTTCAAGATCAAACCTGTAATCTTCGTCTTTCATAACAATCTCAAATGTATAGTCTATTTCGTGAGCAACTGGTACACTTCTTTGTCCGAAATATCCATTATATCATCTTCTTTAGTCATGAATCGTAAGTATATAGCCTTCCTCGTTAGTCCCGGCGCAACTGAAACCACAAAACATCCTCATTTCCTGGCGGTTAATCTGGAAAACAGTTCATTTGTCTTGCAGAGTTAAATTGGATACTTTGTACCACTAAGTAGTCGTGTGTGCAACCGGCTTGTACAAAGACTCAAGCATCAACGTGACCACGACTACAGAATCTGATATACAACTCCTCCAACATTCAGTTATGCAACCCCACTTTTACGAAAAGTAGACATTAGCTTGATCTCATCACTAATGAATTCTGACTACACTTTGAATCTTGTATAGAAAAATCTAAGACACTTTGCATCAACAAATAATCTGCAGTCGTAATCACCCGAATACAGTTACATAGTCACGAATTTCAAAAATGTCGGAGTCTTCACATATATGTGAAATTTTTATTCCCCCTCATTTTTGCAAATTCTGACCGTACCAAATTTTTCATTGAAATTCCCCCTAAAATCTGGAAAAATCGGTTTTTATCAAAATCGGATTTAACGTTAAGGCCCATTGATAGTCATTATACTAATTGATCATCATTCTGCACAGGTATCTTTGACTACCCCATTATCTTCAACATTTTGTGACCGTATCATCAAATCTATTCTCTGAAGCTCCAAGCGGTGTCCCCGAACAACTTGAATCGGTCATTAAATCCCGAAAAAATTCCTATCACCAAGTTTTTCTTGGACACTCGCTTCATCAATACGATCAACAAAAATTTCCAATGCCTTTTTTAGGCATTCCAGGTTACCTTCGTACGAGGGTAACTACCTTCGTACAAGGGTAACTACCTTCGTGCGAAGGTAATCTATCTTAGTGCGAAGTGGCGCCTATCTTCATGCGAAGGTAATTATCTTTGTGCGAAGGAAATTATATGATGAACCCATTTTTCGATCCCAAATTTTTATCTGCGAATATCAAGATGATTCTGGGCATAGATCTGGTCGAGAATGATTTTCTAACAGTCATAAGTTCAATTTTACTTTTGTCCGTAGATTTGATGTTTTATGTCTAAAACCTTCCTAAGTCCATAATTCATGAGCGTAGGTGAAAACCGTGGCTCTGATACCAATTGAAAGTCCAGGATCCGGCGGTTCTAGACGGAAGTTTGGGCATAATGTCACTAATTCGGTAGAATGTTATTAAGAAAGGAGTAGAAACAAAATCAGTGGAAGCTTCATTCATTCATACCGAAAGAGTATACATCTTGTCAAGCTGGCGAAATTCTGGAGAAATTTCACCAGCGTTTCCCCTTTGGGAACTTCAAAACTTACAAAAAATGAACACACGTCACTATTTATAGACATGTTTTACCCTCGTGCGAAGTGAGGAAATTACCTTCGTGCGAAGTGAGATATCACTTCATACAAAGTGACACTACAAAACCGTTCTCGTTCGCACTTGGGTCGTGTGTTTGTATCTATTCTATACAATATTCAACACACACTCTATTTAGCATATTCGTACAGTGACGGACACAAAGTGCATCAACAGATGAAATGAGTTTTGAACCTTTTGGAATGGGGAGCCTAGCTAATCGTTCTCCACATACAGAAGTGGATTGAAGACTCCCGATCGATAAAGGTGATGATGACGATGTAGTGCCAGAAACATAATATCAAGACGATCATCAATAATGTAAATTGGGTGACGATATTGAAGAAATGCAAGTTCAAGACCATAAGACTAAGAAATGCAAGTTCAAGACAATAAAAACGAAGATGTTCAAGTCAAAGGAAAATTTGGCGGATGTGCGATCAGTATGCCATAGACAACCATGCAAGAGGTAGCTTTGGTGTAAACATGGTGTTATTCCTCAAAAACAAGAGGAAAATCAATCATCAAACAAACGTAATAGGTTTTAAAATTGGTTTTTAAACTCCTCGAAAAACTAGAGGAAAAGAAATCATCAAAAAAGTAATAGTTTTTAAAAATTGGTTCTTAAACATTATAATGAACAATTGGGTGGAAGCGATCGAAATGTCCATAAAATATCTTAAAAGGGCTCTAGGAATACACAAATAAATGAATTCAACGGATACTGGACTCAAGCAGTAATATTTAGACTAATATTTATTTTTATTTTATTCAAATTTGTTTAAATTTGTACTAACATCTACTTTTTTGTTTAAGTTGATTAAATGTATACTTTACTTAATTTCATATAGGATTGTTACACCCCAACCGATGGCGGAAACATCAGAGTGAGACGAAATAGATTGCTCAAGGTATCATAACACTATTTGCGACAATATTTAAATCAAAATTCATTTCATTTTATAGATCAATTGTCAAATACAACATAAATTGAAATACAACATTTTCAACAAAATTACAACATAAAAGCCTAACATTCTAGGTGCGTTTCTATGTCGTCACTACTAGATATGTCATAGCATCAACATTAACCTGTAACATATTAAAAGTACAGTTCAATACAAAGGTATTGGCAAGTACACAAGTTTAAGTATATAGCATAAGTATAAAAGAGTTTACTCAAATCCACACAGTTTTACAAGCTTCCACTTGGGTATTCCGTGAAGAGTTTGGAGATTTGGAGGAACACCGAGTTATCCTACATAAGGAAAACGTAGGTTGGTAAGTATTCAAAGATTTAGGAATTTAAATACACTAAAGTATGTATACGAGAAAATAATCATTTAGACTTAATACTCGTTTTTGACACTATAAGACCCATTCGGGTTGATGTGTTTTCATGGGTTAGGATACCCATTAGAATCGTAACGAGAGATTAAGTACCTAGGTGATGTAACCTAGTACCATGACGGATAATCATTCGATTACCATCAAGAGTTCGGTTAGTATATATATATATATATATATATATATATATATATATATATATATATATAGTATACGCAATAAGTAAATCATAGTTATCATGGAAGTTCATAGAAGTCATGTATGGAGGTAGGAGAATAACCTTCATGTTAACCTCTTTCATATAGTTCACCAATGCACAAGTCATCACAAGGACGACGAGGATGGTCATAAGTAAGTTTGAACAATAACATAAAAGACAAAAGTAATCAAAAAAGTCATCAAGTGAGGTGGTGGATTTAAGGTAGGATAGCCAAGGCTTCCAAGTAATCACACACTACCAACTCAAGTCTTGTTGCAAGAACAAGCTTGGAAGGATACAACATTTGTGGGTTGAAACCCTATTAAAACAAAAAGGTTATTACTGATCGGAGTGTCGTGCCCCGGTCAAAGATAATATTTATAGTCCTAAATTACCCTTAACAATGTGTTAGTGGTAGTAAGGGGTCGAACCACGAAGAGTTTGTGGTTTGCGAATGGATGTGATTGATTTTAAGTAAAAGTGTCACTATTATGAAGCTTGCTATTTTGTATTGTTTAGATATTTGTTTGTTTGAAATGGATGTCGCGATTATCCGACGAGCTTGTTTTAACTACTTAACTAATAACTTAGATAATTGCACGAAAACGAGATTACTTGATTAAAAACAATTATTTGAGAACAAGGTTCACACCCGGTTCGGTATTGCAAATCCTAGGGTTCATACACGCTTTAGTTTCAATTCAACTGCAACACTGATTAACGAGTTTAGTGTTACGTGGTTTAGGTGCCAAAAGCTATCGACGTTATAGACAACGAACTACAATGCACTTCATTACCAAGAACATGTTAATTCTAACCTAGACAATGCATAATCGTACATAAACATTTCGCAAAGTCAAATTTCATCACTCATTCAACAATTCACGAATACAATACCAATGCGAGACAATTATCATAGGTTTTCAAATCAAATTACAATTTCTCACAAATCCAAAACTCATAACAATGTTAAACCCTAGAACTTACAAACCTACACCAGGGTGAAACACTCGAGAAATTAGCCGCTCATGGTGAACGGTACTTGATCAACGGAAGGTGATCGCTTGAACATTGATATCTTGAAGCTTGATGGTTAAGATGAATGATCATTAGGGTTTAGGATTAGTGATGATGATGGATGGATTAAAGATTGAAGGAAGATGATGATGGAATTGGATTAGGGTTATGATCAATGATGATGGATTGGATGATTGGATGGAATTAATGGAGTTGGAGATGATGGTTGGTGGTTGCTAGGCTCCAAGAACAAGTGCAAGGCTCAAGAAATTCGTAACTCCTCACAAATGGGTCAAACACAACATAAAAACCGTTCAAAATTGAATTTCAGCGACTAGCATCTAGAAGGGGCGTCGCCGACGGCCCAATGGGGCGTCGCCGACGGCCTCCGGTTTGTCTGATTCTTCTCCGACGCTCTAATCCGTTGTCTACGAACATTTTTGACAGACGGGACTATCTGAGGGCGTCGGCGACGGCCCAGGGGCGTCGGTGACGGCCTCTCTAAATCATGTTTTCCTGTTTTTCCATTTTTCGCTCTCGTTGACCCGTTTTCCGCCCCGATGCTCCGAAATGCTCCCGAATAGCTCCTTAAACTCCATAAACCCGTAAAACACAAATCTAATCAAAAGTAGGCTATTCGAAACTAAAAGTTACGTAAAACATTAACTTAAGCTTAATAGGAACATCGGTTTTCGATTACACTTGAGACCTCAAATATGGTAATGTTCTAAGTTGGTTTTCCATGGAAAACCTATGGAAATATTCCAAAAGGTGATTCAAGTGTTAGGAAGGAAAAGATCAAAGGAGAGAGGTAAGGGTGAGTTAGAACTCACTTATGAAAGCCTTGAACCTTTAGATGGAGAGAGCTTTAGAGCTTTAAAGAGAAGAGAAGAAGGATTGAGGTATGAAATGAGAGTGGGAGGAGGCTTCTATTTATAATGGGGAATTAGGGTTTAGGTAATTAATGAAGTTGGTGGTGGTTGGGAGTTGGAAGAAGGGAAATGGAGCCAAAATTCGCGTATTTTGTAAAATTCTGCCAGACCTGGTCATTTGGCACGGTCGTGCCAATCATAAGTATGGTCATGCGAGACATGAGCATGGTCATGCGGGTCATTAATCTTCACTAAGTGGTCATGAGCACTATCGTGCGAGTCATGAGCATGGTCATGCGGGTCATGAATCTTCACTGAGTGGTCATGAGCACTATCGTGGGAGTTATGTACCTGGTCGTGCGGGTCATGAGCTAACCGTGCGAATCGTGAGCATGGTCATGCTTCCATACAGAATTTTTCCCAAATTTGTAGTTTGACCCCTAGAGTTTGATAATTCCATTATTTTATGCTAGAAACTCATAATTTAGCATGTTTTTAAGTGTTTAACGTATGTGTAAGTATATTTTAGGTATCGAGTATGTATGCATGAGTATTTGCACATATAACAAGTATCGGTTTGTATGTAAACACAGTATTAAACGATTGGATGCATGTAAGACAAGTATGTGTTAAGTATGAATTTTATTACGATTCAAGTCTCGGATTACAAAATTGGGAAAAGAAATACGAATACAAGTTTTCAAAACTAGAAATACGATCATACTTTCTAATTAAGGAAAGTATGAAAAAGCGAGGCGTTACAAGGATCATCTATGGGACACTAGATGTAGCGATATTCAGGTGATTAAAGGGCATTGAAGGATTACCAAGATAAACGTCCGGGCAGTTTTACCCACGTTGACACATGGGAGATCGTACAGACGCATGATAAGTGGGCCAAAGTCCCGTTGATGGATGAAGCGTCTGATAGTCATTCCGACAAGAGACAAAAGTCATTCGAATCCGGCAACTATCAATCAACGACACCGGACAATACCTTCACAAGTGGTATGCCAGACCTCAACGAAGACAACACATGAATAAGACGAAATATAAAAGAAAAAAAACCGTGTGGGTCGTCAAATAAAACTTCATTAGCTAACGAATTTGGGGCGTACAGATCAATGAAGCAAGACATGCTTCACAAGTTGGTGGAACTGCAAACAGGATAAGGAGAAAAGGCTATAGCGATGTAGGATGAACAATCGAGGCAAGGCAACTTGACCACGACTTGTTCATGTTTATAAAACCACACAACCAACTCTGCAATAAAATGTTGCAAGTAATTCTACAATGAAAACGTGAAATTAGCCGCGAAATATGGTTGAGAATGTTATTGGGAAACTGAGGAAAATTGATCTTACTTGTTTTATATTTTATTTAACTTATCGTCTTTTCTCTTTTATAGTTGAATTTTATGTATCTTTATTTTATTTTAATGAAAGTTAGTTCAATGTTTTATTTATTTTTATTGAATTTTTTTTTAAAATATGATAATAAAAATGCTTAATTTATTTTAAATCAAAGTAAAAAAGAAAAAAAGTTTTTAGGGTCGCAGTGTTATCAAATTAAGTGTTTTAGCATAGTGAATTGAGTGAGTGATGTAACATTGCATGATTGTTGAGGACTAGGGTACCTTAAGGAATGCCCCATCTCCCTTACCATGAGAAGCAATAACACCACCTATTTTGGAGACGACCATCATTAACAACACAACACACAAGATAAAAATATATAAAACAGTAATTTGATATGTATGTCTAATTCAACTATGTACAAATTACTCTCTCGTTAACAAACCATTTTACCATTTTCTACTGATTACTAAGACTGCTTGTAGTGGGGTGGTGCACATCCCACCTCACCTTCTCACGATTGCCAACCAATTCCGCATAGGCGCCAAAAAGGGTTCAGCCCCCATCTCGTTAACCCGCTAACACCCCACCTTCTCCAACGTCCCTTTTTATTTTATTTTTTTAGCCAATCACAACAAGCCATTTACCGATCTTTTTCTTTATTCTTATTTTCTTTATTTAACTTGTAAAGTTAAAGCATTACACCATTTTTTGGATAGTTAAAGTCAGAATGCCTACGTGGTAGTAACGTAACATAACTTTTTACATTGATTATTCCACTGCACATGGTCTAATAATTGTAGTCCTACTAAACGTCCATATACAAAAGGTCCGTTTAATTTTTTTGTTTTTTTAACTTTTCATCATGGTTATTTATATGTATTTATATTATAAAATGTACTATGTTATGTCAATACTATCCTTTTTGTATTTTGCAAAGAAAAACAAATAAGTTTGAATTTCTTGTAATACCTTTAAATAACCTTATCAATTTGAAAGTTATTATACCAAGTCTAGCCGATTAATGCCGAGGAGTGCCACTACTCCATGTCGAAGCCACATCGGCCAAAACCCCACCTATCCCTTACACCCCATTCCTCACTCTTTTGGGCTAACAACCAGCCTTCTTCGCGTCCCACCAGCATGGTGACACCGCCTGGAAACATCGCACCACACTCGTCTTAGTATTGCTGTCCATCCTAAATATTTGTTCTCACTCTAATTGAAATATGTTATATGTTTAGTTCATTTAAGTTTTAAACGTTTAAAGAAGCTAAATGAATGAATGATTGATTGATTGGGTATTATATAGAAGTAAAAGACAAAAAGAGTTCATAGAAAGAAAAATGATAACTGACATTGGCCCATGCACAGTAGAAGAGGGCAGAGTAGAGGTAGGATCATCAGTCAAATCAAAATACTCCGTGATTACTCAGACACCAAATTCATGCAACCCCGCCTGCGTTTTCACATCAATTTCCATCACGGTGTATCATTATTCTAATTTCATGATATCTTTTCAGTAAAAACCAGATATACCGTTATCATATATTTATTTCAAACACGTAGCGTTACTTACAGGTAAACGACTAACAAGTTGCATTGTAACCCTCTTTTGAATAGCAAATTCAATTTTATCGAAAACAAAATTCTGGTTTCTCAACATCGAGAAACTACTGTGTTCTGTTCAGGAAACTGACAACTTCGAAAGTAAGTTATTTAAAAGTATCAAAGACAAATGACATAAAGATAGGTTGAAAATATATTTATTACCATATTTATGCTAGAAATGTGCTTAATCATAAATTTAAAACCAAAATATTATAATTTTAAAGTCAAAAGGTTTGGTTTGCGCCATTTAATTGATTATCCCAATCACATGTTTAATTAAAAAAAGGTGGGTACTATATACATGATTTTTGTTCTTTTGAACAAATCCTTAGGCATGTTATATGAACAGTCCACGATGCCAGATTGACGTCTAAACAATGTTACACGATTATTTCATGTGATATTTCTATATATTAATTTTATAGAAAGAAAAATACTAAATGATAAAAAAAAAACTTCAACAATATGGAATGGTAAAATCATCCGGTTGAAGAATGTGTACATATTCTTTAACATCGGAAATTGTATCACATATAAAACCCGAAATTAGTGAGAATCTGAGCTAATACATACAGAGGACACACATGTAGGAATTACAAAATGCGCTAGCCCTAATACAATATGACAGGGATATTGTATTGCATATGACTTTGAAGTTAGCGAGAAGCTAAATCAATACATAATAACATAGAAAAGAACATACGCTTGGATAGTAAAAAAGATGCTAGCTACCCCATGAATGCATACATTAAGATTAGGTGTTTACGGTGTGTGAGAAGCTCATAATTTTTTTGTTAAAAACTTGGATGCACGGCCATGTTTTCTTAGATGACAACGTGTATTATTCAAGTTAAGCTAGAACTGAATGAGATATTGATTATGAGCTTTGATCATGTTAAGGATTGATTCTATGAACGATCTCGATTATGATCTTTAAATTTTGAATATTGTTGTGGTTCGTTTACTAATTAAAAAATTCAACAGGAAATCAAGATGTGGATATAATATATTGGTTATTTGGTTTAAATAAACAAAGAATACAAACAATCAAAATAGAGATTGTCACCATAATAGTTGAAAGGAGAGATGTTATCCATGAGTTTCAACATATCCCAAAGAGAAATAGAATCAATCATACATACCTTGATATAATTTCACTATTTTACTATAAAGTTGAAGTTTACACGTGATTAAATATGCTGTAAACATCTAATTTTCTTAGCAAAAGAAAGGATAGATGTGTTATTGAAAGCTCTTTTCTAAAATTAGTTAAACTACCTTGTTATTGGACTTGATTTTTCAACAAGCTCTAAATTATACTTTTAAAACCAGACAAACGATTCAAGGTTGTGTACATATTCTTAGCCAAAGAGGAATTATGTAGACAGGGCGATCAAGATGTTATCTGCCTTTTATCTTTCCAAATTTGGTGAGTTCTCTATAAATGGATTGTTCTTTTTGTGTAAGACGTAAAGAAGATTGCAATAACTTTTGATGAGATGGTAAAACTGTAATTTGTAAACAACCATCGTTTTTAACGTTAATTATATATATATATATATATATATATATTATGTTTGAATCACTGACGGACCACTGAAGTATGATCGTCCCACTGGTGGAACCACCCGATCATATCAATCTCCACCAGGCATAATGGCTAAACACTAATTCAGTAGGAAACCCAATAAATATGGGAAAACTTCCTTGTGGGAATTGAACCCAGGACCTATTGGTTACAAAGCCTTATCCCACTAGCCTTAAACAACCATCGTTTTCAAGGTTAATTTTATGCAAATGCCTAATACGTTTTCTTAAATTACGCAAAGTATGGTCTCAAAATTTCGTGATATATACCATAGCGGGAGTCATTGAGGTTTTCGGTTATATCTTAACCAACAATTGGTTACCTAAAATAGAGGATGGAAGTTTTGGCCATACAAGTCAGTAAGCTCTATCACTCTTTCTTCATTTATCTAAACGTTTTACTTGAAATTATACACACAAGACATATTAACACTGATAAATGAAATACTAAAGAATTAAAATTGTAACAATCGTATGAGGCAAATATTACAAAAACAAGTTACATAATTACCATTAAGCCTACAATGTAGCGTAAGACTCCAATTCTCTTAAAACACCAATTTTACTGTATGATCCACCTTAGGTCATACAAGAAAGGTTGCATACAACCCTAAGACTAAGATACACTACATTAAACCTACAAGGCGTGTGCACAACTATGAACACACATACAATTCTAACCCCAAGCATGTATATAAGATGTAACATGATCAAAATAAGATGTAAATCTACGTGTAGGCTTCACTTTTAAAACCATTGAATGTTATTACGTATTTTATTTGTATCTATATAATAAGGTTTGATTTCTTTCTGATGATCACATATTCACATTAGTATAGGTAATAAAATATGACTCTTATATGGGATAAATTGAAAAACACGATGCCGTAAATTTCATAAACCAGGGATGAACAGCGTCCAGCCTTGATCAAGTCTAAACAAATACTATAAATTTTTAATCAATTGATTAAGGTTGTTCAAAAAGCTAATTAGATATAACGTACCTTAATAAAATATTTGCCCTAAAGTTTGACACTAGAAATTTTGACTACACCTTTTGAGCAATGAATTGTCATTATGGAGCATTTATAAACCACCATTAATAACAGCCGATCTTTCCTTAAATTAAATACATCGACCTCGTAATAAAAACTCTGCCCAAGACACAAAGATGCAGCGACTCTAATATTTAATTGCTCCCCATCCACCTTTTCTATATTCTGCACTCACATTGTGTGTTCCCATCACACACAAACACAATCCTTTTCTATCTTTTTTTTAACGATCAATAAATCAATCCCGAGTATTTTTAGGGTACCCACTGGACAAACAGAGTACTTTGAGAGTAACCCGAGTCATCCACCACCACTTCCGGGGAAAACCCGGTAACCCACCCGCCCGTAGGCATGACAGTGAAATTACCGGTAAAACCTGTTTGGCTCAAGGATCAAACCCAGGTTGCCCTGGGTCTCCTATCATTGCTCACCAATGCCTCACTCATTTTTTTTCCCCAAGTAAGAATTGAACTTGAGTCTTAATAGAAGAATTCAAGCTCTCCTACCACTTGAGCTAGAGTTCGTTCGCATCCTTTTCATCTCTTAAATTTATATTTTCAACTTTCATCACCAATAACCTCCTCTCCTGCTGTTGGTGTTAGCAAAAACTCTCAATCAGTAAGTAAAATGGTGTTTGGCTGGCGACGAGCTTTCTGCACATCAGTTCCTCCAGAACCTGATTTTGATTCAACACGTAAACCCGCGAAACATAAACATGATCAAGATCAAGCTCATGACCATTCTGGAAAGTGCAATACTCCCAAATTTGGTAGTAGATTTGTGTTTTTCAGCTCTTCTTCCAATCCCTCTACGCCTCGGCTCCATTCGCACACCGATTCCAGTCCAAATCTTCGTTGTCGAACTCGAACCAGAAGCACCAACACCATTACCGACCCAGAGAAATCAGCATCTGTTCCGGTAAGTCCAAAGCTTCGTTGCAAGACGAGTAACAGTCCTAAGTTGTTCCAGTGGTCATCGACTCCATCGTCACCTCGCTCGCCTTCCACTTTCTCTCTCCTAAAATCAAACCTACGCCTCTCCACAGTAAGTTTAGATGATTAAGATTCGTTTCTTACTTTTTTTATCATTTCATTTTCATGATCATCGCAATCATTCATCACAGATTCATGAAATATTGAAATTGAATAAATCTAAATTGTAACGATCAATCTGAATCTGCAGAATAGATGTGGATTATGCTTACAGAGCGTGAAGAGTGGACGAGGCGTTGCGATTTTCACAGCGGAGTGTTCGCACAGCTTTCACTTTCCGTGTATTGCTGGTTACGTGAAAGAGAAAGGTAGCCTAGCCTGTCCTGTTTGTGGTAGCATGCGAAAAGAGACGCCTGTGTTTTCCGTTACCGATCGGAATCAGAAGCTTGCAGAAGAAGATAAGATGAGAGAAAATGATGATGCTGTAGATAAAAAGAGCAAACTCAACAAACAGAATTCGTTCCGGCCAGATTTGAAAGTTTATAATGATGATGAACCGATAGGTTCATTGACACCTAAAGGAGGATTCAATCCGATTCCAGAATCCGATGAAAGCTTCGATGAAGACTCAATTGATGAATTCCAAGGGTTTCATATCAATAATAATAATAATTGCAGTAACAACAGTCCGGTACAGAGTCATGCAAAAGAAGTGGACGTACGGTTATTACCGGAGGCAGCGGTTATCTCAGCTAGCAGAGGTTACGAGACGTACGCAATTTGTCTAAGAGCAAAAGCTCCGCCTATGCGAACAAAAACAGAACGCAGAGCTCCGATTGATTTGGTCACTGTTATTGATGTAAGTGGAAAAATGACAAATGAAAAGTTGCAGATGATGAAACGAACAATGAGAATGATTATTTCATCACTCTCATCCTCCGATCGGTTATCAATAGTTGCATTCTCTTCATATTCCAAGAGATTATTACACCTGAAGAGAATGACAACTTCCGGTCAACGAGCAGCTCGTCGTATAGTAGATGCGATGGCGGTTCTAGAAGGCTCGTCAAACGCAACTGACGCCGTTAAAAAAGCCGTTAAGGTGCTAGAAGACCGCCGTGAGAAAAACGCCGTCGCGAGTATCTTCCTTCTCTCCGATGTCTCCGGCCAGTCATCGTACGTGTCCACCACGCGCCACTGTTATTCTCACTCTCAATCTCACCAAAACGTCGCCGTACACACACTAAAACTCACAGCGATTGACGACCTTGCGTTTGCAAAAACCGTTAGAAGTTTGTTAAACGTCGTCGTTCAGGATCTACAAATACAGTTGGGCTTTGTTTCCAGTTCATCTCCGGCGGAAACTGTAACGGTGTTGTCGCACGCGCCACGTGCAGTTGCTCTCGGGTCGGGTACGGAGCCGGTTCGGATCGGGGAATTGTGTGCAAACGAAGAGAGAGAAATGTTAATCGAACTGAAAGTGCCATCGTCGGCTGTGGGGGTCCACACAGTACTATCCGTGCGCTGCAGTTATAGGGAATCAGAAAGCCAGAATGTTATTAATTGCAGCGAGCATGCATTGGTTGTACCTCGCCCACACACCGTCAGATCATCTTCTGTTGCCATCCAACGGCTTAGAAATCTTTTCATCACAACTCGAGCTTTAGCCGAGTCACGGGTGTTAACCACGCGAAACGACTTGATTGGCGCGTACCATATGCTTATATCGGCCCGAGCTGTGCTTAACCAAACTAGCTCGGGTTGTAGTGAGTTTGTGGTTAGTGTTGAAGCCGAGTTAAATGAGTTGCAAAGGCGACGTCAGGCTCAAGTTCAAACGAGGAGGGTAGAGACGGGTGAGTGTGAGCCATTAACGCCAATATCGGCTTGGCGAGTGGCTGAGAAGCTGGCTAAGGTGGCTATGATGAGAAAGACGTTGAATAGAGTTAGCGACTTACACGGGTTTGAGGACGCGAGATTCTAATAAGAAGTTTACATTTAAAGTCCTTGTTGTTTGAGTTATGGTAGTTTGCACCTTGAAAGAATTGAAAATGTTGAAACATTGTGTAATTGAAAAGGTGGGGCCAGATTGAGTATATAGCGACAAAGGGTGGTAGAAAGAAACAAGAGATGATGAGATTGAGTGACAAAAGGGACGGCGCTCTATGTCTTTTTGTTTTATATATATAGATATAAACATGGAAAATAAGTTAAAAAAAATGGTGGAGAATGATATGATCGAAGGCGTGTCTTTTTTGTGTTATGAAATATTCTATATGATTTTTGATTTTTCTAATGTCATTTTGTGGGTATATATATCATCATTAGATGTATGGAATATGAATCTGGAAAAGTTTGCTTTTTCTAGGGTCCTATATTCCAAAAATGTTTCCAGGGTGATTTGAATATTTTTTAAAGACCAACTAACATAGAAAGTGATTTGAATATATACTAAAAAGGATCAACAAAGTAGTTATACTCTATTGTATAATAAACATGGGTGATAAAATGAAGTTATAATAATTAAGGTGAAAACCATTTTCTAGAGTATATCAGGAGGCTACCAATTTCACATTGTACAGTTAACATCTACACAATTTTCTACACATTTACAACTTAGCAGGATCCAAGATGAAATCGAAGCTAAGACCATGCTTAATATAAAAAAAATGCTTATTAAATGTGTGATGTTTGGATTGGAGTGTTATATGTCGTCAGGTTAACCGAATGCATTTGCACTCGGTTTTTTTATTTGGTGAAAATATTGTATAACACCACTCTTATGATCAATTTTATGAACCAATCACAAATGCGATTGATATTATGATTTTAAATTCTTTTGTTATATTTGGATCGCCATTAACGATAAAATACGGTTGATGCGTATTGACCTCTCTATATCTATTTATCTGAGTTGTGGATTATTATTATTCTGATGTGTATAAACCACATGCATTAACTAGCAAAAATCAAGACCATGGTGTATCAAGTAGTCAGGTAAACAAATAAAACATAAACTACGCTAGTCCCTGTCACGTATGTTACTGTATGTATTAAATTATGTCAGTTGATTATACATTTGTTGTGGATACATGAGTGGTGATTTTGCATACCACGTGATTTCTAGCCGATGTTGATGAGAATAAAGCCGTATACATGGAGAAAATAGATCGGGACCATGGATCTGTGCTTATTGTGATTGTTAATGTGATTACTCTCTAGCAGCTACACATGTATAAAACATTCAAAATAAATAGTTATTTTCTCCATGTGAAAATTTTATTTTATGTTATCATTTGGTATCATGAGATTTAGAATTAAAGTCACAACATGCCATCATAAATGTTGTTTTATTATTTTGGTTTTTAAATCTTTCATACGTAAGTCAAATAAATAAATGTGGTCTCTATCTTTTCCTTTGCACCAATTTTTTTAAAATTAGTCCCCAAGTCACCACTTGCCTTTCCCATCCATCAAAATATTTTTAAAATACTCTCACAGTCTCACTAAATGATGAAATGAAGTATTTGTATAAGATACAATTAATATAATCAAATTTAAAACATTTTATAGTCTCTCACTTCAATTATTATAAAAATATAATATCACAAAATAGCTAAAGTGTAAAACAATAATTAAATAAGAAACAAAACAATGATGGGGGCAGCTTGTGACCCAGTTAAACGGTGATTTTTTAGATTCTAATACAAGACCTTTTTTGGATTATTCTTGGAAGTGGTGGGGAATGTAAAGTTAAAATATGAAGTAAACTAAAAAGCCATAATTGTAATTTGTATTATTAAAGTTCTAGTGTCTAGTTTATTGAAATGATTATGATATTTTATTACCAAAGGTTCACTTTATGTGTATTTGAATTGTTTATTTATTTCGAAACAATTTAGGGTTCTAATTCAAGACGACAAATTAAACGTGGAAGATTGATTTAATTCCTTGCATGTTTTAAAAGCTTCTTTCACTCTAGAAACAACAAATATATATGTTTTGAAATATCTCACACAAATTATATCCATTTATAAACAGATATTATACATGTTTTCTTTTTTGTCTAGCCTCTCTCACTATGAACCGTGAACCACCGGTGTCATTGTTGGTTTCAATATGGTAGATCTCATATAGCCATGAACCACCATCGTCGTTGTTGGTCTTAGTTTGGATAGATCTAGACAACGCAAGAAGAGATAGGCTGTGAGAGATGACATGGATGTAACCTGCGAGGGAGAGGAAAGGACGATAGAGAAGTGGTTAGTGAAAGTTGAGTAGAGAAGCATCGTTGAGTGTGAATTTATCACACAAATACAAACTTAAAATGAAACTTGTGGATTTTGGTTTATTCTAAACAGGTTCGGATCAGTAAACAAGTTGGTTTCAAGTTGACATGGGGGTCACAGGTTGACCTGTTTAACCCGTTCATTTTCTTATTTTTGCCTATTATTATGCAAAACTTCAAAGATTAAAAAAGATACTGACATCACATTATATAACTTCAATGTAATTGTGTTGATATACATTTGAATTTTTTGTTATAATTTTTAGTTTAGGAAATTAATATAAACTAAAATTCGAGTTAAACGGGTTGTGTTCGATATTCATGTCATGTTTGGATACATGTCAAATTTCGGGTTCGTGTCGTGTTCGACTTTTCAACCTACGAGAACAGTTTAAATAGGAACCATTAGTGTACTTTACTAGGTTATAATAAACTCCTGTTTTTAAAATTACTCAAGTGAAAAAACCGACTTAGTTTATGACATACAACAAAACTAAAACTATTAAATTTTGACTTTCCAGTCAGAAACTTTTGGAAAAAGTGAAAAAAGGTTTAAAAGGTAAAACTTGGGAAATTGGAACTAGGAGAAAAAAAAAGATGAAAAAAAGGACAATTATCAACTAATCAACACACCTTTCCTTTAAATTATACAGAGGGAGGGAGGCAAGTGGCAACCTTTTTATAATGGAGAAGTCTTGAAACCATTTACGGAGAAGTCTTGAAACCATTTACACACTATTTTTTAAAGAATTATGCATAGTAAAAAAGATAAACAGAGCTTGTTTATAAAAACAAACACATGATAATGCATATTAAAAGTGCAACTGCCTGCACTGACCCACTTCTACCTCTGTAGGGCAGTATGGACACTTAAAAGGCCTTGTGCTATTGTTTTTCGACAACTTAGTTATCGATTGTTTGCAAAGCACATGCCCACATGACATCAGCATCGGCGGGTTTTCTTCGCTAGCCTGATCACGGCTCACCGGGCACACAAATATCGAGTGAAACTTAAACTCCTGATCCAAATCCACAGGAACAGGTAACTGCTTCATCGACAGCCATTCGTGTTTCTTTCCTGTCATCACATTTGCTAGTTTTAGAAGAGTTGGTAACGCTTCAACTCCAGCTGCAACCGTTACGCTTAACGGGCTTTGGTAAGACTCGCCCAGAAGATTGCAGAATTGTTGGGCTAGTTCGTGGGCCAGCTTGGCCCAATGGGTCGGTGATAGAAGCTCGGTGTACGGAGATGACTCTAGCTTTCCAGCCCATAGAAGACACGCCGTTAGCTTCTGGATTTCCGAGAAATGTTGATTAGAAAACGGGGAGATATAAGTTCTCATGTATTTAAGAGCTTCATCTCTATGACCAAGTTTAAGAAGCTCCATGAACTGTAAACAATGGAGTTTAAGTTCAATATCGGACCCGTTTTGTTGGAGTTTCTCGTGGTTAGCGGTGGCCCACTTTAAAGCGGGACCCAGGTCTCGAGATTTCATCGACTCAAGTATTTGATACATTTCGAGAAAGTGAGTTTTCTTATCAATCACAGGCTCTTCATGGGATTCATTTACAAAGCAATCTCCGACATCGAACATGCCTTCACGGTACAAGTGACTAGCGACTATCTGGTTGACTGTGTGAAAGTCAAAGTCAACGTTCCGGTAAGACTTTGATATATCGGGATTGAATTGTTTCTCGAGAAGCTTCGTGTATTTGGTCATAGCGAGATTTAGTTCCTTTTGAGTGGCTTCTAGCTGACAAAGTGGGACCACCTCCTTTAACTTCGTCTTTAGTTCACCAAGGATTACGTCGCGCTCAGGTTGAGATGTTCCTGACTGGATTCTGGATAATGCCTGCTCGATTTCTTGGGTGACATGTTCAACGGTCTCTGGAGATTTAGACGACGACACTTTCTGCTTTTTTGTGACACGATCAAATGCATCTTTGATGGAATTTCAGCTCCATATTCGGAATTTCTGGCACTTCTTGCTTTGTTTTGATTATCAACTAACAAGTACCTACAATATCAAGTAGCCTTAAGCTCTGTCAACTCCAAGATATAAATAAACCATAAGAATCAAGAAATGGCTTATGGCCAGCAGAACAAAAAAGGTAAAAATATACTTAGGTCTCATCAACTACAAGCTTATGTAATAATAATTGCAAAAAACATGTGAGGATGTTAGGGCCCACGCATACATCAAAAATAAAGAGGAAACAGAATCAAGTTTCTTTTCTATGATCAATAGCTAGCCCAATCACAGTAAAGAATCAAGAGCTCGGGGAGCTTAGCAACTAACCTCCAAGATTGCTTTTGACAGATGACAAAACATAAGGTGTTGGGGTGTTTGGTACTCGAGTCGGATTCAAAAAACCTGATTACAGAGTAGTATGTTGTTTTCGTCCCTGGGTTTGGTCTAGGGGTGAGCAAAAACCGAACCGCAACCAAAAACCGAACCGTTAACTGAAAAAAAAAAGCCAAAGTTAACCGAAACCGCCCAAACCGAGCAGTTATGGTTAAGTGAATACGATTAACAGACCATTCAGTTACGGTTACGGTTAAGGCATCTTCATTAACCAAATTTAACTGAACCGAACCTTGTTTTTTAATATTTATTTGTGGTTAAAGGTTAATTTTTTAGTAAGCATTACGGCATTAGAGTTATTATATTTTTTTATCGTCCCCCTCTTATTTTCTTGTCTCTATTTATTTGTGTCCCTTTTTATTTATTGTATTAACAACTAATTATCTATATCCAGAGTATGGTTATATTAGTTTTTAATTACTAATGAACTAAATAGTTCTTTTTCAGTAAACAGTTATGCTCCAAAAGCTAAAATAGCTCATATAAGAACATAAGCAGTTTTTAATTTCTGAAACATCAATAAACTATACAAGAATACAACCATATATTTATCTAATCGGTTAATAACAGAAATAACCATAACCGCCGATTAACCGAACCACGGTTAACCGACTATCGGTTATGGTTACGGTAAACATTTTTTGATTAACCGAACCAGCGATTAAGCGACTTGCACACCCCTAGTTTGGTCAAACAGGGGAGGAACCAAGACAGTGGGAGGTGTGACTGGTTTTGTGGCCGGAGGAGGTGGTGATGGTGGTTGAGGCGGCGATGATGGTGATGGTTAACAGCCGGAAATATATATATATTGTTTTTATGATCTGCACATTCTGCATCAATATCTTGTACCTAACAGAAAGAAACTAAATTCTCCTTTGAGTTAACAGAGAAGTTGGATTCTCGTTAGGCATCAAACACAACAACACGAAGCGGGATCACTAACACAAATGCACACGAAACAATTAAAGAAGACACGACAATTTACGTGGTTCAGTCTAAGTGATGGGTTGCAACTAGGGTTTATCTTTTATTAGGTGCTAAAAGAATACAATTACATCATGGGTATTTATAAGACTAGTTAGGGTTAATTACCTAGTCAGCTAGCTATAAACAGAACCGGCCCTTTCGTCTTCATTCTTGATCATAGTTGTCAATAGCGGATATAGCGATCACTATAGCGCGCTATGTAGCGAAGCGATGTAGTATCGCTATTATGGTTATAGCGACTGACAGCGAGAATAGCAACAGCTAATATATATTTTTTTATATAAATAGCAATTAGATATAGCTACGAAATAGCTGGATTATATTTTATTGTTAAATATAGATGTAAAATACCATATATACCAGAGTATTTTGACATAATATACATATTAAAATTTTCAAAATTCTTTTTCTATTGTATCGCTATTTATAAAATAGCGGTCGCCATTCGCTGTGTAGCATATAGGTCCCTTGTCGCTATTCGCTATTAACAACTATGTTCTTGATTGATACAAGCCCAAGGCCCAGAAAGCTTTCACACCTAACAATTTGAAGTGGCAAGATTTTCAAAGTACAGTGTGTTTTGGCAAGTTCTTTTAAAAAATGATCAAAACAGCAAATTGAACAAAACCCAAGAGACGAAAACAGCAGCTTACTCCAAATTATAATATATATATATATATATATTGTAATATTTTTTTATACACACACACATATATAAGGTTGGATCACAGTGGATGTGTAGACAGTGTCCGGGCGGCCGTGAAGCTTAGAATTAATCATTTTGGACTTTTGGTAACTTGTTCTCAAGTATGGGCTTTTAATTTGGATTGCGCTTGAAATATTTTGGATGTTTTTGATGGTTTATTACTCTTATAAACTTGTGTTCTTTATGTTAAACTATTTCAAGTTTGCAGGAGCTATGAATATAAAATACATTCAATTTTGGTTAAATTCGAATCAACGAATACGAATCTAAAATCAACATTTTTCAAAATTTAAATATTCGAAATTCGATTCATTGAACACCCCTAAAATTAGGTGTATTGTGTTTATCTAGGTTTTTCATGTTCATGATTGTTGGGACACTTTAGCCTACCGAGTAACTGCGAAGTTTTAGTCGACTTCACTTGTTCATGATTGTTGGTCAACTTATGCTACTGATTCTGAAGTACCTTGGTTTAAAAAGAGTGGCTGAGGCGCAAAGTGACCACAGGTGCAGGGGTCATCGCTTAAGCCTACATGGCGCAAGGTTTACAGGATGTGCAGGTGACCTTGAGGTGTGACCCTCAGCCCTCATGTACATGACATATTTTTGTGCAACAGGATGTTGTACAACAGGTTATTTAGGTTGTACATATAGGTAACTTATATATTAAAACATATGTAAAGCTTATTTGTCTAAATATTAGGTGAATGATGCTAGAAACCTATAGTATATATGTAAAAAAATATATAACAAATTGTGCCTCGCGTACAAAAAGCAGTGCACTTTTGTGCGTGGCGCCTCGATTTTAGACCCTATAGCTTTTGTGCGCCTAACCCTTTTAAAAAACCAAGGGTCAACCATTCAACTGTCTTTTCTGTAAATGTTGCCCATAACATAACCTATTTGTTGTTTATCTGTTGAACAATTCGAACGTGACGGTACTTAATTTTTAATGGATCTATTTCAGTTAAACACTAATGCTTCTCATGAGATGATCTACATGCAAATTATCTGTTCCCCGCAAAACAAGGCTAAAGCCTTTTACTACCAACAGACTAAGAACAACCTATAAGAGCAAAAACAAGTGCCTCGAGCGCTCGACAAATTCAAAGTTTACCAACTTAAAATGCCTCATTCTCTACTATATAACCAAACAAGGTAAATCACTTTTTGAAGACAAGTATGATTACCTGATGGTCTTGATCTGATTCTTGAAGATAATTAGGCACTATAGTCTTGAATGATCTGATCTGATGTGTGTCAAGATAATTTAAATAAGGTAAGACCGTTATAAACTTAAGAAAGCTAAAAACTTGCAATCTCCCACCCTTATTACTGCCGGATACTAAGATGATAACCAGTAATGCACACATGATCCCAAAGAAGCATCAGAATTATCATTAACCGTGAGACCGACAAACAAAAATATGTTCCTCTTATCGCATACTAAAATGAAGAACAAATGCTACATCATAAGGCAATCATACTAAACACCACGATAAAAAGTCAACAAACATTTGTTCAGCATAATTTGAGTCACCAAATAATTACCGGAACACTCCATCAAACAATAAACCCCAAGCACAAGTAAACTAACATCCCTAGCGTGTATGTCAAACCCTATCAATTCCGTCAAACAACAGTTTATCCAATAATATCCAGTCAAACCTTCTGATCTCTAATCGATTTTCAGTATATTCATAAATTCAACAGTAAATCCATAAAAAAAGAAAGAAAGAAACGCTCTACAGATCGAGATGATAGGAATCAATCGTACTAAAAAAAATAATGAAAATAAATACGGCAAAATATATAGAAAGATTATATGGATGCAGAGAAGGTTGATTGAAAAAGTCTTACCGGAGATTGGGATTTGCGTGTGAAATTGGGGAAGTGAAGAAGAGAGTTTTGTTGTGTGAGATAGGAGGGAGGGGTGGTTTGTTTGTTTGTTTTGGAAATGATATTTGTGTTTGTTTAAGTGGTTAGGGCATCTACGTGGTTGCAACGAGAAGGAAGCCAATCATGGAGCCGATGGTTAAGGGCGTGCCACAAAGTGAGAGGGGGCTGTTTTGTGGCCATGTATTCTAACCGCCTACACTACCTACATACACTATTTATTACATGGGTGGTTGACAATTGTATCTTTTCTCATTTCTCATCGTTTCCTTGTTTTTAAGTTACAGGTTAAAAATGGTCTATGTGCAATATAGACAAACCCGGTCCCCCACCATCACTTAATCTTCTTTAATTCATGAATGAATTACTCGTATCCTATCTGAAGTTTAGTGGATTTGTTATATTCATATAATAAAATACAATCTGGATGTAATGAGAATGTAGATTTCGATTATTATGTTGTTCGTTTCAAAAAAATAATGAATGGAGTTACACTTTCATCCCCTCATTTTAGTTACACTTTAATTCCATCATCTTTAACTAAATTATAGATAATTAGTTATTAATATTTTATAAATAGCTAATTACCCCCATGATAACAACCATAACTTATTTGTACGTTAATATTATTTAAAACAATATACAAAAAAAACAAACATTTTATTCTTTTTAATTTGAGTATAGTATAACTATACTTTTTAAGGGAAAATTTGATATTGTACGTGATTAACAATGTCTAAGAGTGAACAATAACTGGATCATTAACCAAAAACAAATGAAACAAAACCGAAATCAGCCAAAACTAAATTAACTAAAAACCGATTTAAGCAAAACCAAGTTATTGGTTTTTTGTAGCCTCTTTTAACTAAAATTAACTGAACCGAACTAATTATTCATATTTTTATATATTTTCTAGCTTTTATATCTTCAGTTCATGTATTTAATATTTTATACCTCTATTTCATTTATTTATATTTTCATTTCATGTACTTATACATCCATTTCATGTATTTACACCTCAATTTCATGCATTTCTAAGGAAAAGTTTTCACCCAAGTTTGGTTTGTATATTAACTAGAATTAAACGAAAAGAATAAAAAAGTATCAATCTAACCGAATAAACCAAACTAATTAACCATAACCAATTAGTTAATAAAATAGACTAACCGATAACTTCGATTCAATATAATAACTGAACCGACTGAACTATGCTCACAACAATGAAATGGATTGACCTATGATTTCGCTTATGACTAGGGGTGCAAACATGGCTCGAGTGAAAGCTCGAAACCAGCCAAGCCTTATTGAGCTTGCACCGAGATTGAGCCTAAAATAAAGCTCGTTTATTTATTGATCCCGAGCCTGACATGTGAAGCTCGTTATGCTCATCGAGCCTAGTGTCACAATAGTTTTTATTTTTTTTTTTGAACGACAAATTTCTTTTTAATTCCTGTCGTCTATGGGACTTGAACCCAAAACATCTCTCTCACAAGATATTTAAATGTTGTCTTTGCCAATGGACCATCACCCCAATGGTTACATTAGTTTTTATTAATATTTAATAAAATTTACCCATTATTTTAAGTTGTCTGATAAATGAGTAGAGTCGAGCCGAACTTATTTAAACTTGTTTACGAGCTGAGCCCGAACCTAAAAATAAGCTTAGTGATGATCACGAGCCCGAGCTTTATGCTCGCGAGCCTAAACGAGTCTATTATTTATATTATTTTTTATTTGTTAAATTAATTAGTAGATAATAAACGAGCCAAGCTCGAGCCTTTTCGAGCTCAGGCTCAACTTGACTCGTTTGCACCATGACGTATATCCACCACAATAATATTACGATAAATATTATACAAATAAGAAAACTACCGTAAACGAGTAATGTAATGCAAAGTATCGCTCCGCCGCATCATGTGGACACCCTGTTAGTAATAATGTGTTTGTCAACGGTAACTGATAATTAGAATTCACAAAATGATGAAATAATGTTTAAACTGAAATTTCATGTTTTATTCAATACTAAAAATAAACTCATTAGAAGGTGACCCAAGACAAACTCCCTACGAAGGCCTTTCGAAGCTTAAGTGAATCATTTATAAAAAGATGAGAAAATATCATATACATAAATAAAAGGTATGGTAGGATATTATAGTGCAACATAAGTAGCACTTGGAGGACTCGTACAGTTTGATAGACATGGAGTGAAATGATTTGTCTTATGTATATAGGAGTGATCATTATATTAAACCTTATAGGCTTGCCTGAAATGGGCCAACGAAGTGGGTTGCTTTGGGCCCAATGGGTGTAACACTTCATTTACCACCTTTATATATTAAGCCCAGTTATATACTCATGAGTTATGCCATTGATATTAGTGCTCAAACACTAATCACGTATAGGAGTTGAGTTGACTACGCCATTGATTAGTTTAAATAAGATAGACATTTTTTTTCAAATCATAATCATGTGATAAGGTTAGATTACATTTTTTGTCATAACTTCATGCAAGTCACATCTTTAAGTAAATTGTTAGCTCAGTTATAACACTTTTAGTTATTCTAATCAATGTTAGATTTTCTGTTATTTTTTTATGTAATTACCAATAAACTAAAAGAAAAAAAAAACAAAACGCCGCATATATATCATCCCCATTCCTACCCAATCACTTGAACCCGACAACCTCACCGTTACACAGACCATAACTCACCGTTTCACCTCCGCCACCAAGAACCACCTTATCCCTCCCCTAACAAAAGAAAATAATTGAGATCCTCAATGTGTAGACTTGTGAACAGACTCATCAAAAGACACAAATTGGCTTGTCCTCTTTACTTCATTATGTTGAAGTGTATTAATATATCTGAAATCTTCGACCCAATTTTTACTATTATGCATGTAGAAATGAAGGAAATGATTAAGAAACTAACATATTCTTTACTCATAATTTATTTAAGAACAACTTTAAACGTTAACTCTTGTGTTTCTTCAACTATAACCCTCTAAAATTGCATTTTGAATTGCATAAAACTAAGTCTATTTTGCACGGAGGATAACTTGTTATTCTATCCAAAAAAACAAATGCACTTATTCAAACAATCATTTAACCAAAAGTAACTAACCAATGTGCAACCTTTTGAAAAAAA
The DNA here is from genome assembly GCA_947069175.1 of Scalesia atractyloides. NCBI lineage: Eukaryota > Viridiplantae > Streptophyta > Magnoliopsida > Asterales > Asteraceae > Scalesia > Scalesia atractyloides. Next base: position 18,077,609 of record CAMTDV010000023.1, read on the forward strand.
GCAAGTAATACTTCCCGACACCATGGTAGAATCATACGATGCACAAGATGTGATGCGTATACTTTGTATTCGTGTGTACCGTGAAGTTCACATTTTACTAGCATTGATATGCTATATAAGTTTGTGTAACCTACAAGCTCACGTGTTGCTAGTCATGTCGTCATTTGTTGTGTCATAGGCATATGAAACCAACAGGGTCTCACCTGTATAAGATTCACCATGCATAATGGCACAAACAATTGTAAAGCTCTAAGAACTCGTAACTACCCGCTAATAACACATGAATGTGTGTGCCATTCAAGAAATCCGTTGATCCAGAAGCTCAATTGACTCGTATCAATGATACTTGTTAGTGCATCTTTGGTCACTTGTAAATATGCCATTCCTTATTTTGATGACTATAAAAATATGAACTTGTGATGCAAATTTTAAATACAATACCCATATGTCAATATCCTCACTCTTTAGCATCGGCAACAAATTTAAAAAATAATCAAACAAATCAATGATTTAGCATCGGCAACAAACTTAAAAAATAACCAAACAAATCAATGATTTAGCATCGGCAACAAACTTGAAAAATAATCAAACAAATAAATGATGTAAATGATGGATACATGCATAAAGATAGACCATGGATACATGATCAGCTCGTGAAAATCTAATCAACTCATACAAAGTACAAGTTGAAGAACAAGTTAAAAGATGATAAACGACGCCAAAAAAACATATCTTCGATACACGATTTGACTGGGAATCTACCATATCATGTCTATGATAAATCAATCAAATCAAACTAGTTTTTGTCATTGTCTCTCTAAATTATAATAATTATTTTAAAGAAAATAAAACCCTTTAATCCCATTTTTCTCTCCTAAAACACTTGTACAACACACTTACACTTATTTATTTCCCTTCACCCACTTTCAAAACAAACTCAAATACACAACATAATCAGCATCATCATTCCAACCAGTAACTAAGTCGGTGGTATATCAAAAACCAAATACACAAAAATAGAAACACTTTCACAAACATCCAAGAAAGCCCTTTTGTTTTAAAGGAAAGTAAGAAAGAGTTAAATGCTGGTTTGCAAAAATTTGTAGATTTGGTCCTTAATGGTTCACGAATTACACACTTAGTCCCGGTGGTTGTAATTTTTGCACTCGGGTGGCCCTTATCACTAACCCTCTGTTAAGTTTTCCAGTTAAGTCCATGTTAAATGACCAAAATACCCTTGCTTATTAACAAAACCCACCAAATTATGTCTTCAGAGGTCTCTCTTCTCAAACAAGCAGCACAACCACCACCATATCACCTCCGCCACCATCTCACCTCCACCCTTGAACACCCACCACCACCATCTCACCTCCGCCACTTCTCACCTCCACCCCCGAACACCAAAACACCCACCAACACGGCAGCTGGTGTGGTGTTCCGACGACCCACTTCGCTTAAGATTCCGATTTCACGAACCTCATTTCGAACAAACCAAACGGCGTCATTCTCAGCTTGGATGATGAGCAGACGATTCTTGATACTTTTCTCGGTGCTAGGGTTTCGTGAACGAACAGAGTCGAGAAAATTGATGATAACAAAAGCGTTTGTAAGAAAACATTTGTGTTGAAATTGAAGAAGAAGGATAAACGAAGAATATTTCAAGCGTATATTCTACAAATGTTCAGAAGATATCAGATGAGATGTAAGGAACTGATGCTGTATATGAACACCGACGCAATCTGAAGATAGCGATCGATTATCACCGGTTAGCGATCGATTCAGATCTGAAAAAAAAGGTTAAATCGGATCTGGAATCGTTTTTGAAATCGAAACAGTATTATCACCGGTTAGTCGCGTCTGGAAACGAAGTTATCTCCTCTACGGACCTTCCGGCACCGGAAAATCAAGCTTCATTGCAGCAATGGCGAAACACCTCTCGTAGATATTTACTAATATCGACATCGATTTAATAGAAGTGGTTTACGGTGAGGGCCGCAATAGCGACGGCTGGTGTGGTGTTCTGACGTCCCACTTCGTTTTTTCCGGCGGGTTGGGTAGTTGAGGGCAGTGAGGGTGGTGGTCGTTGGTCTTTATAAGTCTTAGATTGGGTTATAGGGGTTTTCAGAGAGATTTGAAGAAGATGAGGATGATGATGATGGGGTAAGTACCCTGTTTTAAGTTTTTAAATTGTTTTTAACATTAGGGGTAAAACAGACATTTCACACACACTTAACTGAAAAACTTTATGTCAGTTAGTGATAAGGACCACCCGAGTGCAAAAATTACAACCACCAAACAAGTGTGTAATTAGTGAACCATTAGGAAAAGTCTGCAATTTTCACAAAACCCAGGGATCAACCAATATTTAACTCGTAAAGAAATCATAATCCATTGATAAAAAAAAATCCAACGGCCACGATCACTTTTGACACTCGATGGTCCAGCTAATCTTGCAACCAGAAGATAAAACACCTTCGTCGTCTTCCGCTTTCAATTACATTTATTACCCGCGTCAATCTCCATCATCGTCTTTCTACACAACTTGTCAATGACTTCACCGCTTTCAATTTTTCTTCACATTCATCTTCACCGATTCAACTCATCACACTCTCTCTCACACACATATACACACACCTGAAATGTAACCGTTTCAAAACTTCAATTTCAAACTCACAATCACATTATTTCTGTTGAAAGTTGAAACCTAGGGTTTGCGAGTAGTTTTTTCAAAGTGTTTTGTTGCCGTGAGTCGAATTTGAATAATAGATGTTACAGAGGTTGAATTCTCGTGTTTTTAGGTTTGTGAGTGTGTTTTGGTTTATATTAGAAGAATTGTTGATAATTTAGGGTTTTGAACGAGTTTTTCTGATCGAATATGCCGAGTATCAGAGCTCCGGCGACGAAGAAAGCTACAACTCTCACTGTAAGTGTTTTGATCGATTGAGATTTAGTTAAACTGTGTGGTTTATGCAGAGTTTTGGTTGTAGGTTGCTGTGAAATGTAGACCGTTGACTGAGAAAGAGCGTGGGCGTGATATAGTGAGAGTTAATAATAATAAGGTGGCTGTTTTATGAGAATTTATTTAGTTTTTTGTGCTTAGATTGTGGATTTGAAGATGTTTATTGAGATTAGGGTTTGCAGTTTGGTGACTGTGTGTTATTTGAATATTGTGTGATACTTTCCTCAGGAGGTAGTTGTTCTGGATCCGGACTTGTCTAAGGATTATCTAGATCGGATACAGAATCGAACGAAAGAGAGAAGATATACTTTCGATTACGCCTTTGCTCCAGATTCAAGAAATGCGGTATATGCTGTATATTTCACATGCTACTTATTGATATGCCTTATGCTGCTATGGTTATGTAGTTAATCGGTTACGTCTTAAGAAGCACCATGAGTGCTGTAAGCTGCCTGACCTTTTCCTATGGATCTTATATTCTTAGTTTCTTACATCAAAATATGGGTCTTAGCAAAAGCTGTTTTAGGCAGGAGTTCTGAAGTTGTAATTACTTATATGACGGCTTATTTGTGTGCTAGTAATGTAATGGAAATCATGTGCATTCTAACCAGACTCCTCAAGTAATTCGGTTTCGAATATGTGGTAATTGATAGATCAGTTTGAGTAATCTACTAAATCTTGCTAGAGAATAGGAAAAAACAAAAAGGAAACCATATTGATATGGATATGTCTAGCTAAACTTAGTATGATTTACAGTGTATGGGGTTGTTGAGGAATTGTTGGGCACATGCCAGAGGTTGTTAAGATAGTGTGGAGTTGAAGCAATGTATTTTTTATGTTTCCCATTACTTTAAATAGCCATCATCTTGATGAAAGTATCTACTTTTTCAATTTAAGCATCATAAGTGCCTAGGAGATTTTTGTGGACCATTTTTGATCTCTTCATAAATTGTAACAGTATAAAGGGTGTGACATTTGTCAAGTTTCTATCACCTTGCCACTTTTTTTGCTGAAATAGACAATTGTTTGCACTAGCATCTTATTTACTCTTATTACATTCTTTAACTTGTGTCTCATGCAGTCATGCTCCTTGAGCTGTACTCTCAACAAGATTATTGAAAGTATACAATCGGTAGTCTATTGCCAACATCATTGGTGATTAATGTATACCTAAACTTGTCATGTCTTATTTAACAAAGTGTTCATAGCAGCATGACAACACTTGCAAATTACAATTCATGTATACCTTTGAAAGTTCTAAACATAAATATTGGCTTGGGATGTGTCCATTAAATAGGTTGAAGCTCCAAACATCCATTTCATACAATTTCTCTTGTTTTTATTCACATTTAATGGCACGAAGCTATTATTAACATTAAAACATTAAAAGAGTTGTACATGCTATTTTTTCACTGCCCCAATATTGGTTTCAAGATATCAGACATTATGTGTTTCTTCTATTTTTTTTCACTATATTTCACATCTGTTTCTATTGTTAATGGCTATAATTTATGCTGACGATATGCCAGGATGTCTACGGAAGAAGTATATCTTCTACAATCTCTGGGGTAGTCCATGGTCTAAATGCGACTGTGTTTGCGTATGGTTCAACTGGAAGGTAATCAGACATTACATGCAGTTTCCTTTCTTACACACTGTACACATTGTTCACTAAATACCAAATTACCAGGTGGCCTACATGGCCACATGCCTGTTTGAATAGTGACTTGAGCCTAGGGGTGTTCATCAAATATCGAATTTTCGAATTATTCGAATAATTTTTATTTTCCCGTGAATTCCTATTCAAATAAAAAACCCAATTCGCATTATTCGTATTCCATTAAAAATTCAAATTGGAATCGAATTCGAATAAATTCGATTTGAATTAGATTCTTTTAAAACATGTAAAAACTATCAAAATGAAACATAAATTTTAAAGCAGCCATAAAACACGATATCACGTTAAAAAGTTCTATATAAAGTACCATAAGTCTAAAATTCAAAACGAGAATTCAGGAATAATCACTCCACATTACAAGTTAATATTTTTAGGGTTAGAAATCTATCGATAGGTTTGTTACTTACGTTTTAGTTATGGGCCATACAGTGGGTTTGGTAATGGGTAATTTCAATACGTTGAACAAATTTTGAAAATAATATAGTATAGCCCAATAAAAGTTATATATGTATTATATATAAAAATAATAAATAAAAATGTATAATTTTTATTCGAATTTCGAATCGAATTTGAAACTATAAATTTGTATTCGATTTATTTGGCTCGAATTAATCGAATTCAATTATAATCGAATTTCGAATTTTTCGAATTCGAAACGAATTCTGAACACCCCTACTTGAGCCATTATTGAACCATGATGTCAATGTCATAGCTAATTGGCTTTATAAGATACTGAAGTAAAGTCAAATTTTATTGTTTGTTTTATATCATCTTTACTTGTTGATGGTTTTGGATGTAGTGCTAATTTTGCTGGTTACTTCGTATAACTTAAGTTGGGTGTGTACCAAATCTGTATCTTACATATGTTGTAACATTTCACTAAACTTGGGGGAAACCAACCCACTGATTTTTTATATAAAATATGTTTCCATATGTTCTCTTCCGTTCTTTGAGATGTAATTTACCTCAAACATAACATAAAGTCTCTGTTTCAGTGGAAAAACCTATACAATGGTAGGAACCGAAGGCGACCCAGGCTTGATGGTTCTAAGTCTACACACAATATTCGATTTTATAAAAAATGACAAGAGCTCTGATGTATTTGAAGTTACTTGTTCCTACCTTGAAGTCTATAATGAGGTATAAACTTGCTGATATCTTATCTTAAAACGCAAAACTATATTCTATCTTTTTCATTACTATAAAGTTGGATAGGTTTGACCATCTATGGTATGAAAATAGGTGATCTATGATCTACTTGAAAAATCATCTGGTCATTTGGAACTCAGAGAGGACCCAGAGCAGGGGATAATTGTAGCTGGCCTAAGATGTATCAAGGTTAAAACATTACGCTTGTGTACTTGTGTTATTTAATGCATTAATTCATTTTTGTAGCTTGTTGTAAATCTACCAGTTCAAATGGTTTCAGGTCAACTCAGCTGATAAGATTCTCGAGCTTTTAAATGTTGGGAACAGTAGGCGCAAAACTGACAACACAGATGCCAACGAGACATCATCACGGTGAGTGATACACACAAGTGGTGAATGTACAGTTTATATTTTTGTTCTGAATGTTCTGAGTATACATTTCGCTTTTTAAAATAGGTCACATGCAGTTTTGGAAATAACTGTGCTTAGAAAACAGAAAAGGAAATATCGTAGTCAAGTTATTCGTGGTAAACTTGCACTTGTGGATCTTGCTGGGAGGTATAAACTTTCTTGACATATACTTTTGTATAAGTTTAAAACCATTTGACTCTAAAGTATCAAATTATGATGCAGTGAACGGGCTTCTGAAACAAATAATGGTGGCCAGAAATTAAGAGACGGTGCCAATATAAACCGATCACTTCTTGCATTAGCAAACTGTATAAATGCTTTAGGAAAACAACATAAAAAAGGTCTAGCATATGTCCCTTATCGCAATAGGTATGATACTAATAACTAATAAGTAGCTTAACATAATTCATTAGCATCAGGGCCTAATTCACTAATATTTTTCAGCAAGTTGACTCGAATTCTTAAAGTTGGCTTGAGTGGCAATTCTCAAACGGTCATGATTGCAACTATATCACCGGCTGATAATCAATATCATCACACCGTTAATACCTTGAAATACGCAGACCGAGCTAAGGAAATCAAAACACACATTCAAGTACAAGTTGCTAGTATGGTTTTTTATTTTTAGACTCTTATGTGAAGAAGTTAATGATGATAATATTTATGTTTTTTTTAATCAGAAAAATATTGGCACGGTTGATACTCATGTATCAGATTATCAACGTATGATCGACAGTCTTCAGGTAAAGTCTTTGTTAGATCATAGTAAATTTTATGGCTGTTAATTGCAGTTTACTGATGCATATTTTCCCTGCAGACCGAGGTTAGTCAGTTGAAGACACAACTGGCTGAAAAGGAAACACAACTGAACACGAAACCTACGAAAGACCAGTGGATGATGAATTATCATGGTTAAACACATTGAGCCAAGAAACCAGTGAAAATGTCCAAGAACGGATAAACTTACAAAAAGCTGTGTTTGAACTTGAGGAAACAAATCTTAGAAACCGAACTGAGTTGCAACATCTTGATGATGGTATTGCAAAACAGCAGGTACTAACGATTATTCACTGATAAATCCTTTTTTTTTCTCAAGCACTAAACCTATAAACACTGAATGACTTATTTCTCCCAAAACAGGCCATTGAAAATGATGGAACAGTTGTGCAGGCTTTAATGTTGAGGCGACAACTTGTTCTGGACAATATACGTGACAATGATGAGACAGGTGTCATCTATCAGAAGGTGCGTTCACTCCCCTTTGACACACAGGTGGCCCTTGACTAACAAGTTTTGAAATGTTTAATACTCACAGGAAATTGAAGCCAATGAGAAACGTCGATGTCAATTACAGGAGATGATTGATGAGGCCATAAGCAACAATGCTAATAAAACTTACTTGCGTATTCTCAGTCAATATAGACTCCTGGTAAACAAATAGTATTTATATAGAGGAAGCACACCATTTATATATATACTTAAAAGGGAAGGTCATGGCATAGTCACCGACAAAAAAACCCCTAATTTTTTTAAGTTGACAAAAACAGCCCTTAAACTTTAGAGAACCTTTTAAGAACTTTATAAATTGTCATTTTCACCCCTGGGGTTCTAATTTTCAAATTTACCTCGTATTTTCATTCCTTGGCTTAATATTAAAAAAACAATTTTCTCACATGGTTATTTTTATGTACGTGTCGATATGAATACGTAAATTTTTTGGAAACGAGTTGGGTCATATATAATGCATTTTCATGCTTATTTTTATGTACCTTTTCGGTTGGTCTATGTTTTGGCATGTTAATGTACGTGTCGGTATAAATTCATGTTTTAACGTATATGATATAAGTTCACGTTTTGACATAAATTTTTTTCGGAAACGAGTCTGGTCAAATATAATACGTTTTCATGCTTATTTTTGCGTACATTTTCGGTTGGTCTATGTTTTGACGTAAACTGTGTTCGGAAACGAGTGGGGTCAAATATAAGACGTTTTCACTCGATGGTATAAATTCGAGTTATCATATGTTTTGACGCCGCTAAGCCTTGTTGCAAAGGTAGGGGTAGTGTAGTGGTTAGGTTAGGTGGAACCCTCACTAAACAAACCAACTCGAATTCGATTCTGTTTCTTTTGTAATTTCAATGCTTTTGATCAGATACGTCGAAAAACGTTTTCATATGGCAAGAATCTAGTATTTTAAATAAAGTGTTTGAAGATAACAATCAATATAATGTACATGCAGGGGATGACTAATACGGAGCTTCAGTTTGAAATGGCAATGAGGGATCAAGTGATACACAATCAGAGGGAAACACAAAGAAATCTATGGAAACTGCTTATGGGATTAGGATTAGATGAAAAGCAGCTGCTTAAACTTGCTGCTAAGCAAGGTATAACAATCGAAGACTGGACAATGACACCCCAGTTGGGTTTGAAAAATTCACGGAAGACGGGACATGAAAGATCTTCTCATGTACTTCAGTCATATGCTAATCCTTCTAGAACACCCCCACAAAGCCAAGAATACGAAGACTCGGCCCACACGTATTGTAGGGAGGAACACCATTCATCATATTACTTCATGTCACATAATTCCCCATCTACGTATATGAGGCTAACTCGGAGTAGCGAGAATTGGCATGGTCATGGACCAAGCTATTCACAGAAGGTATGAATTCAATTTATATGCGGTGACATATATCCGGAATGATGGATTTGTTATATGAAATGCAGGATGAATGGAATACGATCTCACCTGGTGGAACTAGTTGTAGTGAAGATCCCTTGAGAGGGCAGATGATGAACTGCAACAGTCCTACTACACCTGTCAACTGTAAGAGTATATTTCCACAACCCAGTGTCATAAATGTGTCAAGGGCGAAGACAAATCTGTCACAAGCTGGTAGTTCACCTGTATAAATAGGAGCTTCAGTTCTTTCTCTAACCAACTTCAGTTCAATACAACCCTGCTTCATTTTGATTTCATTTTGGTAGTTCACCTGTATAAACAAGACTACAAGATACATATATCTACGAATGGTTTTACACCATCCAAGCTAAAGAGTATTGGCGTTTATTCATTTTCGTGAACGACCATTAGATTGTATTCTTGTGTTGTACCTTCAACAATCATCTTTTAGTATTCCAATTACTTTATAAATAGTAGAAACCGATTGAAGCGCCCAAACCTAAGCAAGTCGGGCCGGTTTGAGATCTAAAAGATTTGGTTCATGGTTTGGTTTTTGTTGGTTTGATGGTTTAATGATTTGGTCCAGTTTTGAACTTGGAACCAATCGCTTTAAGTTATATTATTTGTATATTTTTTTCATTTTCGGAATGTGTAGTTTGTATGTGTTACAATCACAAATTGTTTATATTATTTTAATTTTTTGAACATAGGCACTTGTTAAATAAGACATGACAAGTGAGACATGGCACTTGTTAGAATAACAGAGTACTTGAGCATAATCAAAAGAACATAACACAACCACATTAGTCTTTGTGAAGTGGCTTTTGTGATGCGGTGTTGAGGTTAGACCGGGGATGGTGGTGGTGATGACATTGCGGTGGTGATGGCGGGGAGACAACACAAAGGTTGAATGCCAAATTGTTCAACCACCTCAAAACAACCGTCACCTGCACCACCGTGTGGTGATTCTGGGTCTTCGACAGGTGCAACCCGGCTACATTGTACCTATAACAGTGAAACGGAACTTAGATCGTGTGTGAACGACATGATTTCAGTACAACGAAAGAGAAATAGAGATTTGTAATTGTACCTATAATCGATTCATTCTCCGTTTGCACATTGAACTCCAATGAATCTGGTGATGTGTGTGAGCGCATTGAAGAGGAAGAAGATGACTTTGTGTGTGTTAATTGAGGGTGTCAGAGAGTGAAGGGAAGAAGACAAGAGAGATATAATGTGTGGTCAATAAGATTCGTGGGTGAAATTATATCCTTAACCCTAAAATTAACAGTCAAACTAACAGTTGACTAACTGTTGGAGCATGTGGACATGAAATACTCACGTCAGGGTTTCAGGGCAAAAACTGGAAGGCAAATTGCACTTTACTCGTTTAAAAAAAAAGAAATTGGCGCAACCTATCAAAATGTACAGTTAAACCTCCAAAGCGAAAAAACCTACTTGTCTGGCTGACCCATACAAATTTTGTCGGTTTACTTTGTCATTCCTTGAAATCATAAATTGCCTTCTCCTCTCTCCCGCCCACTTGCATTGGAACTTGGATGCCCATATTTTTTTAAATAAACTACAAAAGCCCGATCTTCCGGTAAACCTAATGGCAAAAGGCCACACACGTCTGCGAATGTAAACGACGCTAATGACCCGGCCGATCATCATTCCAAAGGAAACCCACCGTCCGAAGATCCACTGTAGAAAACATTAGCGACCCTGAGCATTTTTGCTCTCAAGGCGAGTCTCGAACCAATAACCTTTACTTTGGAAAGTCATGGGAATGGCAATGAAGCAGAAGGTCACTGGCAATCGGATATCCATATGTGTAAAAATGATAAACAGAAGTTTATAAGAAGACAAAAGGTTTAAATAATAAAAGTATACGAAAATAAAGGTCAAAATGCTATAAAACTGTAATAGAAGGTTTTCAAATATAAAAAATAATTGTAAACGAATTATTTTTTTCTACAAATAAAGACAAATCAATTGAGGGTGGAGCCAACAATTTAGTTATTAGACAAGGGCAACATATCGCCTTTAGTGGACGGAGCATACTAACGGCAAATTCCGGGATTCTTGTCAGGGAGTTAATCAAAACTTGGTTGTCATGATGAGTCGGGTTAATTAAAAGGTGAAGGATTTACGAATTCTCGTCAGGTGCTCAAAAATGGGTTGCGTCATAATGGGTCGGGTTAAAAAAGAAACTAAAATGTCAGCAATGTGTAAATAGTTTTGTTATTTTAAAGATTAATTATTCATAGATGATGTGCTGTAATGTTGTAACAAAATTATAGCGAGCGGTTTGAAAATCATGGAGGGAAGTGGAAGGAAACTTTGCATCTTCATATGACATCTTCCTGCAACGCTCTTCTTCTTCTTCTTCCCCTTTATCCTTGTTTTCCTTGCTTGGATTGTTTTTGTTCTGAATACAGGGTTCAACTTTATCGAGAGGAGGTGTCATGGCTCATATCATCGGAATGTAGCACAAGCTGTCTCGGTATATGTAGATGTTATTGACGGTTTCAGGAATTACAATCTTGAAGTTCATGGAGTCCAAGGGTCAAGAAGAGACCAAAAAGCATTTGGTTGGTTTCAAACTTCAAAGTGCTGGCTGCCCGTCTGATATTTGCTCAAGAATAACCCGTACCGTTAAGGGTGAGGCCAAAAAGGCGTCACATTCACCTTTGAACCAACTGACTGGTTTTGCCGGTTTAACGCTTCGGTTTTGATAACTTGAGCCTTTTTTTTCAAAATCATTAGGTTCTATTAAGATTTTTGAAACAATAAACACGATTCATGATAATCATATATATGTACATAATTACATATTATACATACATATGTAGAGAGAGAAAGAGAGATAATACAGGTTAAGCTATGATTTTCTTTACATGCCCGATTCCAAGTTTCAAACTGAACCAGACCAAACCCCCCCCCCCCCCCCAAACAATATTAACTTGGAACTTGCGTCGATTTGAGTGGTTCGGTTGGTTTCAAGATTTTTAAACACGCCTAGCTGTAACTGAATAAGGAGTTTACATACTGTAAGGTACTGTCATACATAAGAACCATGGTAGTGAATTTTAAAGTTGTGTTAGGCATTACCAAAGCGTTCAATTGTGTATACAACGACTCATATGGGTTAGTCACAATTATTAAGTTGTGTTAGGCATCACATGCTAAACGCTTGGATCTATCGTATACGGGTACGTGGAGTATGTTCCACCGAAGCAGTTACATTCATACATACATTTAAGCCAAATGAATTCAACTCATGAAGCGTACATTAGAGTTCAAATGATCATTTGATTCAACTCAAGTGTGCACAGTTTATGATTAAGCAACCTAAACAAGAACTCACTAGTAAAAATAACTATACACCAACAATCATAAAACTTGATCGTTGTCCTCGTCAGCATCAGCGCCACTCTCATAATCAAAAAGATCAATCAACGCAGTAGCCTGTTGATGTTGAAACTCGCCAATAGCATCTTTCGCACCAAAAACCAACGCGTTTTTTGCAGCTTTAATAGCCTCCTTTCGTTCTACAGATCCCTCCTGCTTCGCCACTTTACTTTTATCAACCTTTGCCGCCTTCCTGTTAGCTTCTCTACAGTTTAACAAGTCGATATACTTCTCGTGCAACGCTTTATTCTTCACCTGCTTCAAAACCGGAGGGCTCACAAGTGTCGTCGTTCCATGTAAACCACTAAATCTCGAAACACTTCTATGCGCACTTGAACATCTTTTGTGTGCATCGTCGGTTTCTTGGGTGCGATCAGGTGTGGTGAGCACCATATTAACGTTTAAAGACAGGCTAAACGTGGGCTCGAGAAGCGAGAACATGTCGGATTCCGAATCTTGTTCAGCTTTATACTGATTTTGTAACATGTATCTTACGGTTCTCTGGACTACATGAGTCTTCTGCTTACGGTATCTAGGTCTCTTAGTAGTAGGACTTGAAGTTTTAAGTAATTTACTTGCGGACGAAGATAGGTCTGCGGGTTTGATACTCGCGCTTGGGAACGAACTCGAGGTTGAGGCGGTGTCATATGACTACCGTGTATTTTGTCGAAACATTCCTGTGCGGATTTTCCAGGGACCTGAAACAACAAACATAATACCATTACACAATGCTCAATCTTATATCGTCTTCTATTTCGAATTCTTGAGTAGTTTTGCGACTTTCGTCCAAATGTTTGTTTTTCTGCATCTGGATCCAAAAGGCTTAAAATCTTGCCATTTTCATCCGACTCATTAACTCCATCCATTTTTCTTTGTTAAGTTAGGGGTATTCTCGTCTTTTTTTGTTAACTTAAAGGGCAATTCGGTCTTTTTCACTTTATGTAAAAAGATCATACCCTTGAAAAAGACCGAATTGCAAGCTCACAAAAATACTAAAATACCCCTAACTTAACGAAGAAAATGGATGGAGTTAACGATCCGGATAAAAATAACAAAACTTTTAACCTTTTGGATCTAGATGCAGAAAAACAAACCTTCGGATAAAGTCGCAAAACTAGCCAAACCTCAGGGACGAAAATGGCATTTTACTCTAAATTGTTTCTTTAATACTATTTAATCTCTTAGGTAGATATAATAAAACTTGAAGCTGTCAACATTATTATTGGTTCTGAAACAAACGTGTTTATAATGGGTAGTAAATTACCAGCTTTGAAACCTTCTTCCAGAAGTGCGGTGTCGGTTTTGCTTCTAAGTAAGCTCTCTCCAATGCCAATTCTTGATCTTTGGTCCAACCGTGAGTGCTGTTCATAAACTGATCTCTTGTTCTTTTAACCCCGATATTCTTTTCCTTTTTGTTAACATCATCATCATCACATATGTTTACGTGCCCTTCTCGCACTACAACAGCAGTGGTAACAACAACTCCATTTTTGATTCTATCTCTTTCTTGTTTGGATAATTCTTCATGGTTTTTGGTGATTGCTAATGTATTAATGTGATCGGATTCACTGTCGTGTTTCACTTTGTTCTTTGATGAACAGCCATGGTTTATTATATCATCAAAATCTTTACAAGAACTTCGTTTCTCCAATTTCCCTACAAAGAACATCATCAGATATGATAACGAAAGAAGTAGAACGGTTACTCATGCACAAAAGAAAGAAATAGAGATGGCAATGGGACAGATATTGGTAACTCAAGTAGTTGTAAAACTGTGTCCCACACTCCCACCACCTGTTTGTATATCACCGGGTATCAAGTATACCTGTTGGTTTGTAAAAATTACACGTAGGCATTTCTTCCTATTTACGTTTATATTATTCTATTACCCAAGGAAAGCTGAAAAAATGTTTACGGGTATGGTTTGGGTAAGCGGGTTTTGGACCTAGTCCCATACCCGGACACCCGTCCAGAAGTTTTCGTGTTATAGGTTCAGTATGTTGTCAAAACCCCCCTAGGCACAACCCCACACACCAAATGCACTGCAACCTGTTTCAGGCTCTTAGGCACGGCCTTTTCTGGCCAAAAATTGTAAAGAAATCCCAAAATAAACCTAAATAACCATGGAATCAACTAAAGACATGTCTAAACCACTAAAAATGGCATTTCATACTATGCATCCAGCTTAACTAATCAGTTGGTGATGTAATCCCCTAACTGTTGGGTAGGGCTGTAAACGAGCCGAGCCGAGCCGAGCCGAACCGAACCAGGGTGGGCTCAGGCTTGGCTCGTTTAAAAATAGAATCGAGCCGAGCCAGCTCGTTTGAAACCGAGCTGACTTCGAACCAAGCTTTCTTCGAACTTTTTTCGAGCGAACTTCGAGCGAGTCTCGAGCCACGAACTTTTTTTAAACAAAATAGTAATTTTGGGCGAACTATAAAATGAATAAGAAAAGATTTTTGTTCCTTACCTTAATCTATATATTTTAAATCAATATCAATAACTAAAACTATAGCTTAATAATCTATTTCTTTGGATAAAAAAAGTAACTATATTACTAATTACGAGATAATTTAGAATATATGTATATAAACACGCACTCACACATTTAATTTGGGGTTTAATTATAAACATGCCAAACAAGCGAGCCAACGGGCCCAACTAATGAGCGAGCCACAAACCGAACCTACCTTGGCTCAGGCTCGGCTCGTTTACAAACCGAGCCGAGCCAGCTCGTTTAAAACCGGGCTGACTTCGAGCCGAGCTTTTTTCGAACTCTTTTCGAGCGAACTTCGAACGAGCCTCGAAAGTTTCTGTATTAAAGAAGTTTCGCCGTTCAAAAAAAATCTAGCTTAATAAAAGCTCTTGTTACTTGAAACACCTAGACGGCCTATGTGCATTGGGCTTGTAAAAACATAGGGTTCAGGCTCGTAAATAATCCTCCATTTCTACATGAAAAAACTTGCTCAGCAACAACAACTAAACTAGGGTTTTTCTAAGTTAACCATAACAATCTAGGGTTAGTTTCAGCTGAACTCTTACAACACATTTATTAAACCAAAGGATTTCAGCAACAATGCTTACCGTGTCTCCCATCTGACGTACATCTGCGGGTTTTTCTCTCA
Organism: Scalesia atractyloides; assembly: GCA_947069175.1. Lineage (NCBI taxonomy): Eukaryota > Viridiplantae > Streptophyta > Magnoliopsida > Asterales > Asteraceae > Scalesia > Scalesia atractyloides. The sequence continues at coordinate 18,093,032 of CAMTDV010000023.1, forward strand.
TGTCCGGTCAATGAGAGAGGGGTCGCTGAAGTGGAGCGGGTTCTCCGGTGGGTCTCCGCCTTGGGGGTTTTTGGGTCTTCGGTTTGGTGGAATCGTGGAGATCGGCGGAGTGTACGGTTGGTGGTGGTGGGTTCTCGATGTGGGAACTTCTGTGGGGCATTTTCGCAAACACCTGCTGGTTGGTGTCTTGTTTGGTTTGGAGATTGGTGGTTCAAAGTTCAAACGACTTGGGCCCTACAGTTTGGGCCTTGGATCATTTTGGTGAAAGGGGGGGAGCGGTAAACCAACGCACCGTGCGTTGTACATCGACGCCGACAAAGTTTACCGCGAGAGGGGAGAATGGATCGGTGAGTGTTTACCACGTTGATGTTCGTCCTTTTTTGACCGTTGGTGTTAATTTTAAACTGCTTTATAGCAATCAACACATTAAAAAAAATTTAATTTGTTTTTGTATATAAGATTCATTTATTCATCTTATTTTTCACCAAATTCAGATACTCATACTAAATCTCAATTTCTCATACACTATGGATAGACAAAACAAGGATGATGACAAGAAAAAAGTTTCGGGTCCGGTTAGTAAGCGATGGGGCGCTGCTCGCAAAGTATACGAGGGGATTGAGTGGTTCAAGTGTGTCATTTCAATCACAACTCGGTTATTCCCCACACTTTCAACCTCCATAATTTCACTCCAAACTACACAATTGGGTTTTTACAACACCCAACCCCAACCCAATTTTCCACCACAATTATTTTCACTCCTACAAGATCCCACGATGGTTGCACCCAGTCGGTATGAATATCCTATGGATGCCCAAAACTCTTTTGACATGTTTGCTTATCGGAGACCACCAATAGATAATGGTGAACACATGCTTCCGATATACGATGATAACGAACAAGAAGAATTTGTGCCCAGGGCTCAAAAGTTAGATGAAGACGAAAATGAAGATTATGTCGAAGAAGAAGAAGAACTTGAAGACGAAGAAGAAGCTAAAGATGACCCGAAAGGAAAGGCGGTAAGACGGATTGTCAAAAGTGGACGAAGAAACAAGAAGAGTCGTTAGCCAGGTATATGTTCATTGTAGTTTAAATAAGACAAAAGACAATCAACAGTAATCGGATGGTTTTTGGAAAAAAGTTCTCGAACATTACAATGCAACAGTTGGAGGAAGTACCCGAAACATTCATCAAGTCCGTTCAAAATAGAAACCTTTGCAAGCAAAGTTGAACTTATTCAACGGCTTTTGGCATCAGGAGGTGTATTTTTTTACGTTTACATACTTTTTACGTTTTTATATTGTTATTTTTTACCTTAATATAATTTTTATTATATGATCGTTTACGTCCTAGCAGGAGTGACGATACTTATCTCATGAAAACAAGCGCTAAAAGATTACCAAAAAAAGACATCGAGGTGGCTTTCCTCATGTTGAGGCGTGGGAAGTGGTTAGAAAACATGAGAAATAGGCCCGGGTACCATTGTTGGGTGAAGATAGTAGTAATTCAGGGCAAAAAAGAAAGTTATCGGATTCAGATAACTACCAAGCGGGTACACCGAATACCGAGTTCACTAGTGGTATACCCGACATAAACGTAGACTCCTCTCCAAGAAGGCAAAAAAAGAAAGAGAAAAAAGATAAAGGACCCGCAACGACGACCGAATGGTCAATTGGGTTGTTCGACAAGCTTGAAGAATACAAATTTATGAACCAAAGAGTTGGTGGATATAAATTTATGAACAACGCGAGGCGATGAGATCACTTTTGTTTGATAAGGATTTGGAGACATTTAGCAGGCTACACGATAATGTTCCACCAAAGATATTGGAAATCACACTAGCCTGAAAACGCGATATCGTAAAAAAATATAATTGGCAATGAAATTTCTAAATTTTTATGGTTTTAATTTATTTACTAGTTTTAATTTTATGTATTGTGTTTTTAAATTTAGTTTAATGTAAGGTCTTTATTTAAATAACGTTATTTATGTTTAAAATATGTTTTATTTATTTTGTCTAAATACATAATTTAAATTAAAAAAAAGTTACCTCTATTAAAAAAGGTGACTACCTTTTATGTTTTTGTGTAAGAGAAGACTTATTGAGGGGAGTTGACATGACAAAAGATGATTGAGTGCGTGAAAAATTTACTTCACCACAAGAGGTGACCATCCCTTACACCTTAAGGCTAAATGTTATGTTATGTTGTATGTAGACTCTAGGTATGTAAATTAAATCAACGTTTAACAAACGATTCGTGAAAATTTTGTTATTTATTCGTTTGTTTAATAAATAAACGAATATTAATAAGAATTTTTGCTCAATTAATTAAATGAACAAGCACAGATAAAGGTCGTGTTCACTCAATTGCGTTCATGATTGTTAAGTGAGATGTTTGTTTACGTCCGTTCATGGTCGTTTGTTTTGTTTATTTGTGTTCAGTCATTAGAATTTAGATATTTGAAACATTAATTTTGTATGTTTGTTTTAACTTGTTCCTTTGTTTTGGGATAATATCAAGTGCTTAATATATTGATTATGTCTACTGTTTGGGATTTAGAATGTTTTTAAACGTTTGTGTTCATGAACTATTCATGAACAAGTTGAATTCCTTAATAAACAGACACAAACATTAATTCTTATTCGATAAGTATTCGTTTACATCACCTACTCACCTCCCACAACCACCCAGCGCCGCCGCAACCAAATCACCCACCACGATAACCACCCCTTCACCTCACCTGCCACCCAACGCCGTCGCAACCAAATCACCCATCGTCGCACCTAACCCACCCCCAACCACCCTTCACCATTCATCGTCGCCTCAGATTGTGTTAGAGAGAGGGGCACTTTTAGATTAGAGAGAGAAATAGTTTAATTTTTTTTTTTTTTAGTTTTGTATAAAAAAGTCCTTTAATAAAAGTTCTTTACGACATAACAACTGAGTGTGAAATGAAAAGAATGCCTTCATGTAGGGGCATAACTGTTAAGGGCAAGGGGGTGCACCTATCCCCGGTAATGTTTTGGTTAGTAGTGTAGTTTTTCTGATATCTCGTCCCAAAATTTTAAAAATTATATAGGTTCGTTCCCGCCAGCCTAAATTAAGTGAGGTTAAATAAAGTCTGAAATTAGTTTTTATATAAATGAAACTTGAGGTTTCAAATTTAATTTTTTTTATTTGTAAGAACAAGTATTTAGAATGAATGAAAATTATTCAGTTTTATTTGTAGTTATTATTGTTTACCTGACTCGAACATATAACCCGAAACATAGTGAAAGAAAAAAAATTTGGGTCCCATGTTTCCACTCCTGCGGAACTTTTGGTCAAGCTCTGCCACTACCCTCATGTGCAAGGCACATAACCATACTTAACAAAAAAAATGTAACTTGATTAGGTCTAAAAGAATATAGGATTTTGAAACGTTATGCACAAAACTCGTCAATTTTAGCGCCAAATAACACCATTTGAAAAAATGTGTTAACATAAAGGACATAACTTGTAAGTAACTCATAACATTAGACTATGGGGAGTGGGGAGTCAGTTGATAACATCATAGTCAATTAAACACGGCACAGCGGAAGTCTTGGAGTAAAATTACTATTACAAATCAGTGTTCGATATACAAAATAATATACAGGCTCGTAATAGAAGATCCACAGGCGGATCATAAACGTACAAAGAAATAATATAAAACAAACTTTAAGGCAGGTTTAAGGATTTGCAAGATCCTTTTATTCACTACCGAGCAGCTTTCGGTCTATTTCGTATTGTACCTGCAAGCCTAATCTTTTTGAAAATACGTCAGCTTTCGCTAGTAAGTACACCTGACTGACTCATTTAAAAATCATTTTAGAAATTAGATTTAAGTGCACAGGACACAAATCTTTTATAACTTGGGAAAGTTACTTTGTAACCTTGTTAGCAGATTTACATGTTTGTCCATACATACAGGACCCAGTACAGAGACCGGGACATGATTAAATACACACCACTTAGAACTCACAGAGGATTTATCCCCAACATCTTGGGTAATTTGCATTTGAGCGTCTGTAAGGTGTATGCCTACACCCCGTGCTAAGGTCGTGGTTATTATCTAATGTAATGAGCCGATGATATCCAGGACACGGTAATTTAACCCCTGATGTTTAAGTTATCAAACAAAACTAATTAAAACAAAATATGCGGATTTACTAGCCACAATCCGGCATTCGATTGATCCCATTTCCGACCAAGCGGCAATAATTAACGTATACAAAGCCCGTATAGGGAAAATAAGTCAAGAGCATTTACCTGAGCTAGTCTTGATTTAAAATGCAAGATTTAATATCTCAGTCGTATCCAAATTGAACTAAGTGTAGATAGCATTTACCGGAAGGCTCTAGTCTGGATTATGGCATAAGCTAACCAATTAAATACTAACGGTCTTATTTAAGTCATAGACTTAGACCGAGTAGTGTACAAGATCAAAACATATAACGCTTGATTAAACGATGATCGGATAGAATGTAGTTTAAACCCGACAATTACTTTGACTTGTATAAAATGGGTAAACAATTAACATTCTGGATTTTGAGTTTAAGATGATAAGGTTAAACCCGTTTTGGTTAATTTTCGTAAACTAGTTACATATACTTAACCGTACGCATAATAGCAATATCGGGTAACCGGATAAGTCATGGACAAGTTCTATATGCCATTATATTTTAAATAAGTTGTAATATCAGTAGGATATCAATTTGTATGCCCGTTAAGGTTTTAAAATAAAATTATGCCTCATAAGGGCATTTTGGTAATTTTATACCTTAATAAAAGAACTTGAAATAAAAAATTTTAAGTTATAACTGTATTTATTCTGGAAAAATAATTTATTTATGATATAATATCAGTAGGATACTAATTCTATATGTAATTTATCTTTTATGACCAAACCATGCACCGAAGGGGCGTTTTGGTCATTTTACACATAGTTTATAAGTTATTTGGGATTCTGAGTTTATATCTTGTACCTACTATAAATATGTTTAAAAATGAGATTTAAAATCAGTAGGTAACAAGTCTTGGTCAAATAATATGGTTTAAAACCATACTATGCGCCGAAACGGCGCTTATATCGTAAAATGACGTTTTATGCGATGTTTAACAAAGACTGGTGTTAGGGTCAGATTAAAACGTCTTAGATATGTTATTTAATATAACATATCAGTAGCTAAAAGATTTACCTTGAGAAGATTTAATTAAAACCATTTTATGAGCCACAAGGGCAAAATCATCATTTATCGACATAACTCAAAGACCTGCTTGTAAACTCGGTTTATAATATGATTTAACATCCCAAATAATCCTACCTATTATATTACATAAGTAGGAAACTCATTTTCAAGTTCATTATCATTAAAACCTTGATTTTATGCAAAAAGGGCATTTTAGTAAAAAATGGCATAATTACGGAACTTGCGCACAAACTCAGATTCTGATTATGATCATGCACAAGGAAGGAACACTTACAAGAGGTTCCTAGAATGCAATAGAACTAAGTTGGATGCTCCTTTCAGTTAGGAACTTCTAGAGGAGGGAGATAGAGTTGAAAATGAGAAAGGTGCAAGTTCAAAGGTTGAACTTTTGCATCTATTTATAGTTGGAGAGCTTGAAGGAGGTGATGCCAGGTGCTAAGGGGTGTAAGAGGGAGCTTACAAGTGTCCTAAAAGGTGGCATAGCTGTTTTCAAGTCCCTAGTTTCGAATCAAATGGTTTTTGGCAATATGTGTGGAGGCCAAGCAAACTTTCTGCAGATACAGGCCTCTCGTGCCCCGTGAGAGGCCAAGGCCTTGCCTCTCGCGCCCCGTGAGCGCCCCATGTCCGTTTTCAAAATTTGACACATTTAGCCCCTCAACTTATTAAACCCTCCATAGACCTTCTAAAACACCCTTTTGGCATTTTTAGCCCTCCGTAGCCAATATTTGGCATACCCGGGGGTCACACCCCGGATTTCCAACCCGAAATCCAAACACCGGTGGGCCCGGATGGGGAGTATCGTGACAACAGTTGATAACATTATAGTCAATTAAACACGGCACAGCGGAAGTCTTGGAGTAAAATTACTATTACAAACCAAATGTTCGAAGTTCGAAAATAAAATAATATACAGGCTTGTAACAGAATATCCACAGGCGGATCATAAATTGTACATGGAAAGAATACAAAACAGACTTTGGGCAGATTTAGGATTTGCAAGATCCTCTATCACTACCGAGCACTTCCGGCCTATTTTCGTATTATACCTGCAGATTAGTCTTTTGAAAATACGCCAGCTTTCGCTGGTAAATACACCTAACTGACTCATTTTGAAAACATTTCGAAAATGTTTTAAGTGCGTACCAGCTCAAAAGTTCTTTTTACAACTTGGGTTAATTGACCGTCCAACCTTGTTAACAGGTTTACATGTTTGTCATACATACGGGGTTCGGCACGAAAACCGAGACACAATTAACGTACACACCACTTTGGACTCACGAAGGAGTCAGTTCCTCCCAACCTTGTAGGAATGCATAATTGAGCGTCTATCGGGTGTATGCCTACACCCGCGCTAAGGTCGTGGCCATTTCGATTGTAATGAGCCGAGGATATCCAGGACACGGTAGTTAACCCCCGATGTTTAAATTATCAAACAAAACTGATTAAAACAGAATATGCGGATTTCTATTCCGAACCAACGTTCGATTAATCCCATTTTCGGCCACGCGGTAATAATTCACCGTAACCCAAGCCCATATAGGGGAAAATAGTCGAGAGTATTTACCCAAGCTAGTCTTCTTTAATTTTTTTTAATAACTCAGCCGTACACAAAAGGGCTAAGTGCAGATAGCATTTACCGGCAAGTCTCTAGTCTGGATTATGGCATAAACTAACCAATTAAATACTAACGGTCTTATTTAAGTCATAGACTTAGACCGACTAGCGTACTTGATCAAAACGTATGACGCTAGATTAAACGATGATTGGATAGAATGTAGTTTAATCACAATAAGTACCTTGACCTGTTTAATATAGGTAAACTATAAACATTCTGGATTTTGAAACTTAAATGACAAGATTAAACCCGTTTCGGTTAATTTCCGATAAATAGTTACGTATACGTAACCGTGCGCATATTAGCGGTAACGAGTAACCGGATAAGTCATGGACAAGTTCTATATGCCATTATACTTTAAATAAGTTAAGATATCAGTAGGATATCAACTTGTATGCCCGTTAAGGTTTTAAAATGAAATTATGCATCATAAGGGCATTTTGGTAATTGTATATCGTAATAAAGGAACTTGAATATAATTTTAGGTTTATCATCATAAGTATTCTGGAAAAATATTTTATTTATGGTATAATATCAGTAGGATATCATTTATATATGTAATTTATCTTTTATGACCAAACTATGCACCGAAGAGGCATTTTGGTCATTTTACACATAGTTTATAAATTATTTGGGATTCTGAGTTTATAACATGTACCTACTGTAAATATGTTTAAAAATGAGTTTTAAAATCAGTAGGTAACAAGTCTTGGTCAAATAATATGGTTTAAAACCATACTATGCGCCGAAACGGCGCTTATGTCGTAAAATGACGTTTTATGCGATGTTTAACAAAGACTGGTGTTAGGGTCAGATTAAAATGTCTTAGATATATTATTTAATATAAGATATCAGTAGGTAAAAGATTTACCTTGAGAAGATTTAATTAAAACCATTTTATGAGCCACAAGGGCTAAATCCTCATTTATCGACATAACTCAAGGACCTGCTTGTAAACTCGGTTTATAATATGATTTAACATCCCAAATAATCCTACCTATTATATTACATCAGTAGGAGACTCATTTTCAAGTTCATTATCATTAAAATCTTGATTTTATGCAAAAAGGGCATTTTAGTAAAAAATGGCATAATTACGGAACTTGCGAATAAACTCAGATTCTGATTATGATCATGTAATATAACCTCATAGGGTTATGCTATATTATATTATGATCATGTAATAAAATCAGTAGGTAACAAGTCTTGGTCCATTAATATGGTTTAAAACCATACTATGCGCCGAAACGGCGCTTATGTCGTAATATGACGTCTTTAAGCGATGTTTAATGAAAACTGACCTTAGGTTCAGATTAAAATGTTTAAAATATGTTATTTAATATAACATATCAGTAGATAAATGATTTACATTGAAAAGATTTGATTAAAACTATTTTATAAGCCACATGGGCTAAAATCATCAATTATCGACATAGTTTAAGGACCTGCTTGAAAACTTAGTTTATAACTTGGTTTAACATCCCAAATAATCCTACTTATAATATTACATCAGTAAAAACTCATTTTCAAGTTCATTACCATTTAAAACCTTGTTTTATGCAAAAATGGTATTTTGGTCAAATATGGCATAATTACGGAACTTGCGCATAAACTTGGATTCCGATTATGATCATGTAATATAACCTCAGAGGGTTATGCTACATTATATTATGATCATAATGCAACTTTAGATCAGTAGTTAACTAATCTAAATCGGGTCAGAATCGAAAGTCAAAGCAGCAGTCAAACTTCCGACTTTCGGTTGCGAACCGACCATAGAACTGAAATTGACGCGCCGAACATGTTCTTACATGTTCTAATAATTACTACCAACTTGTTTAAGTGTCAAAACAGGTTTCATAACATATATAAGATCATTTTATGATTTTTCTGAAAAATGACCTGTTTGACTTTTTAATATCATAACTTTGACCCGTCAATTGGTCTAGTAAACGTGATCTTCAGGAGGTGCCCTTTATAGGGATTAACACCTACCTTATTACGATCATTTAGCCATGTTCGTTTCAAACAATGGCTGGACCATAATGGTCTTGACCGAAAGTCAAATCGTTTTACAAAAACGCTTGACTTTTGGCTATAAAAGCCTATAAACGAAAATGCAAGAGCAAGGAACACTTACAAGAGGTTCCTACAATGCAAGAGAACTAAGTTGGATGCTCCTTTCAGCTAGGAACTTCCAGAGGAGGGAGAAGAGTTATGTTTAAGAAAGGTGCAAGTTGGAATGAACACTTGAACACCTATTTATAGTTGGAGAACTCAAAGGAGGTGAAGCCAGGTGTTTAGGGGAGTAAGAAGAAGCTTACAAGTATCCCAAAACGTGGCATAACAATTTAGAGAAGCCATGGTTTCGAATTGAATGGTTTTGGAGTTTTGCTTGACCTCCAAACAATTTTTCTGCAGCAGAGCCTGTCTCGCGGGGCGCAAGAGTCATAGGCCATGTCTCTCGCGACCGCCCCATGGCCATTTCCAAAGTTTGACACTTTTAACCCCTGAACTATATAAAGCCTCTAAAGGCTTTCTAAAACACCTTTTTAGCACTTTTAGCTCTCCGTAGCCAATACTTGGCATACCCGGGATTATGCCCGGACATTGTTGAGCTCTCTGTTCGTTAAAAGGCCACTCATAGGTATACATTAACATGTTGACACTTTTAATCCCTCCATTATCCAACTTTCATATATTTACAAAATTGAACCATCTCGTCCAACAAATGGCACGTATGAGAGTTAGGACTTCACAAAGGATCACTCAGAGGCTTATTACAAGCATATTGATTCCGATGTCACTCAGAGGCTGGGCATGTTGACATATCAGTCACTCAGAGGCCAAGTTTCAAGCATGTTGACGTATCAGTCACTCAGAGGCTAATGATTTAAGCATGTTGACATCGGTTCGTCACTCAGAGGCTCAACTTGAGCATGTTGACGCCTTTAGTCCTTAGTAATCTTTAATAGACTATATTAAAAATACAACGCGTGTCACTATACTATTGGACACGGTTTTACAGGGTGTTACATCCTCACCCCCTTAAAAGAAATCTCGACCTCGAGATTTTATTAAAAAAGATGGGGGTATTTTCATCGCATAGTGGACTCAACCTCCCATGTATACTCAGGACCTCTAAAAGCGTCCCACTTAACCTTTACTATAAGTTTCATCTTTCTTCGGAGCTTCTTAACCTGTCGATCCTCGATCGAAATTGGTTTCTCAATGAACCTCAGGTTTTCATCAATTTGCACCTCATTGTGCGACATTGCTAGCGACTCATCGGCTAGACATTTCTTAAGATTAGATATGTGGAATACATCATGGATTCCATTAAGCTCCTCTGGCAATCTGAGCTTATATGCCACAACGCCGACACATTCGACTATCTCGAATGGTCCAATATATCTTGGGCTCAACTTGCCCTTCTTTCTAAAACGCATCACACCTTTCCAGGGTGATACCTTTAGCATGACCTTGTCCCTTATTTGGAACTTAAGAGGTTTACGCCTCTTGTCAGCATAGCTCTTCTGCCTATCCCTGGCAGCTTTGAGACGATCACGGACTTGCATAATCTTTTCCGTGGTCTCCAGGACAATCTCAGGTCCTGATAGTTGGGCCTCCCCAACTTCTACCCAGCACACGGGCGTTCTACATTTTCTCCCATACAAGGCCTCAAAAGGAGCAGCCTTGATGCTCGTATATTAGGGGTAAGTGGTCATCCCAACTTCCACCTATATCAATCACACATGCCTTGAGCATGTCTTCCAGAGTCTGAATAATACGCTCACTTTGACCATCACTTTGCGGATGGTAAGCCGTACTAAAATTCAATCTTGTGCCTAACGATTGTTGGAAACTCTTCCAAAAGTGAAATGTGTATCTAGTATATCTATCAGATACAATAGATGCAGGCACACCGTGTAGGGACACAATCTTGTCCACATACAACTTAGCCCATTTGTGTGAATTATACGTTTCCTTAATTGGCAAGAAATGTGCTGACTTAGTCAGCCTATCCACTATGACCCAAATCGTGTCATTACCACGTTTGGTCTTAGGTAACTTGGTAATCAAGTCCATAGTTACCGTTTCCCATTTCAAAGTGGGGATTTCCAATTGTTGTAGAAGTCCTGACGGCTTCTAATGTTCGGCCTTAACTTGCGAACACGTCAGACATTTGGCTACATAGGTGGCTATGGATTTCTTCAAACCCATCCACCAATAATTCTTCTTCAGATCTTGATACATTTTGTCACCACCTGGGTGAACTGAATATCTTGAGCTATGTGCTTCTTGGAGGATTAGATCCCTAAGCCCTCCAAAAATTGGAACCCAGATTCTATAATTAAATCTAAGAATTCCCTCCTTTCCAGGCGTTAAGTTATCAACAGTTCCGTCTAATCCTTCATTAGGAGCATTAGCTTCTAATAGAGCTTGCTTTTGCGCATCCAATAGCTTCTCATTTAAGCTATTTATGAGCTCAATGCTCTTGGCGTTAATCCTTATAGGTTTAACCCATTCTTTGAGACTTAAGGCATCAGCAACTACATTTGCCTTGCCTAGAGGTAGTGAATCTCGCAATCATAATCATTAAGCGTTTCCATCCATAGGCGTTGTCGCATGTTCAATTCCTTTGGATTGAACAGATCCTGGAGATTTTTATGGTCTGTGTATATAATACACTTTGTGCCATATAAGTAATGTCTCCATAACTTTAGTGCAAATACAACGACACCCAATTCCAACTCATGGGTGGTGTAATTCCTTTCGTGCACCTTTAACTGTCGTGATGCATAAGCAATTACCTTGCCTTTTGCATTAGCACACAACCCATGCCAGTGTGCGATGCATCACAATAGACTACAAATTCCTCAATACCCTCAGGTAGAGATAACACAGGAGCATTGCTCAACTTGTATTTTAGAATCTCAAAGGATTCCTGTTGTTATGGACCCCAAACAAATTTGACATTCTTACGGGTCAGGGTAGTCAAAGGAGTGGCTATTCTTAAAAAGTTCTCAATGAACCTTCTGTAGTAACCAGCCAATCCTAAGAAACTACGAATCTCTGATGGGGTTTTGGGCACTTGCCAATTCATTATAGCCTCAATTTTGGCGGGATCCACTTGGATACCACGCTCACTTACCATATGTCCAAGAAATAATTTAGCATAAAGCTTCTCTTGTCTTAGCAATTCTAAGATGCACCGAAGATGTTTCTCGTGATAAACTTGATTACGAGAGTAGATAAGTATGTCGTCTATCAAGACAATGACAAACTTATCCAAATACGGTTTGCAGACTCTATTCATGAGATCCATGAATGATGCAGGTGCATTTGTGAGCCCAAATGGCATCACTAGAAATTCAAAATGACCGTATCTGGTCCTGAAGGCAGTCTTAGGAACATCCTCACTCCTAACCTTCAGCTGATGATATCCAGATCTTAGATCAATCTTGGAGAAGCAACTAGCCCCTTGGAGTTGGTCGAATAAATCGTCGATCCTGGGCAATGGATAACGATTCTTGATTGTTATCTTGTTTAGCTCACGGTAATCAATGCACATCCGCATTGAACCGTCTTTCTTCTTAACAAAGAGAATAGGAGCTCCCCAAGGCGAGGAACTAGGCTGTATAAAGCCTTTCTCTAAGAGTTCATCTAATTGTGTCATCAACTCTTTCATTTCCGTTGGTGCTAGCCTATATGGAGCTCTGGTAACAGGTGCTGATCCTGGCAGGATATCGATTCTAAATTCTACTTGCCTGTTTGGAGGTAGGCCTGGTAATTCCTCGGGGAAAACGTCGGAATACTCCAAGATAACTGGTAGGTCTTCAGTATTTGGCTTAGGCTCATTAGTAGTAACTTGTGCCATGTAAATGACACAACCTTTCCTCAAACACTTGGATGCCTTAAATAACGACACCTTGTCTGGCAATCCATAGTGTGAGTCTCCAGGGATGGTGATCATTTCACCAGATGGGGTTTTAATTTTGATGAGTTTCTTATCGCAGGCAATGCAGGCTTGGTTATGAGATAACCAATCCATGCCTAAAACTACATCGAACCCCGCCAATTTCATTGGAAGCAATGACATAGGGATGGAATAACTCTTAATGGATATAAAACATCCATCAAGAATGGAAGATGCAGATTCTAAGCTTCCATCAGCAAGTTCTATCTCATAAGTTTTATCTAGAGTTCTTATGGGCGAGTTTAATAGTTTACTAAACCTATTATCAACAAAAGATCTATCTGCACCCGAATTGAAAAGAACTCTAGCATAAATATTGTTAATGAGGAATGTACCTGTTATGACATTGTTGTCATTAACAACCTCCCTTGCATTCATCTGAAAGGCACGAGCATTCCCTTTCTTGGCCTCTCCAGGCTTCGCATTATTATTATTAAGATTCTTAGGGCAGTTAGTTTTAATATGCCCCTTTTCATTGCAGACATAGCAGACGGCATCCTTAAGATCCCTGCATTCAAGGGTCTTATGCCCCTCTCCAGGCTTCGCATTATTATTATTAAGATTCTTAGGGCAGTTAGTTTTAATATGCCCATTTTCATTGCAGACATAGCAGACGGCATCTTTAAGATCCTTGCATTCAAGGGTCTTATGCCCCTTTCTCTTACAGATACCACAGAGTTTGGCTTGTGGACCATAATTACACTGTCCCCAGTGCCTGCGGCTGCAAGTCTTGCATGTTGGCATCACATCCGAGTTGTCTTGGTTCCTTTTGAACCCGAACCTCCCTTTATTTATCTTGTTAAACATTTGGGAGTTGTCATCTTCTCTCTTTCTTTTCCCGTCAGTTTCGGACTTAACTGACTTTTGCCTCACTAGATCAAGGGTGAGGGATAGGGACAAGTCAACAGCGGACCTATAGGTACTAGGCTAGGCAACCTTTACCATGCCCTTAATTTCAGGTGCTAACTCATTGATAAAACACGCAATGCGTTTGGTTTCAGGGGTGATCAGATAGGAAACTAACCTAGATAGGGAGTTGAAGTCAGAAACGTACTTCTGACAATCTAGGTTTTTCACTGAAAGAGACAAAAAGTTTGTCTCTAATTTCTCCACCTCATGAGGTGGGTAGTAAGTTTCCTTAACAAGGTCCACAAACTTGGACCATCCCAAATTATACATGTGTACTTTACCTGTAGACTGGATCATGGCTTTCCACCAGATTAGGGCATTGCCCTTAAAGGACTGTGATACATATTTGACCACATCCTTATCATCACAGCTGCTGATATCTACGATTGTCTCCATCTCATCTAGCCACTTTAAGGCTTCTACAACTCCTTTCTTCCCATTAAAGTCTCGGGGCTTGCATGAGACGATATACTTATAGGTACATCCGTCTTTAACAGAACGCGACCTATCAACAAAATCTATTTTCTTTGGTTCACTCTTCGCATATGAAGAGTGAACGGAGCTCTCCTTATGAGCTGAGGATGGGGTAGTCGATAATGGTCTAGAGCGAGTAGCACTCGACTCTTTAAGTTTTTCTATGGCCTTTCCCATGGCCTTTCAACAGCCGCATCAATGCGAGCTTGAAAATTATCATTACTAATATCTCTATTTTCGGCTTTGTTAGAGTTAACGTCCCGGTGGCTACTTTATGCCTCATCTGAGTTAGCCATCTTGAGCTTTGGTTCTATATACCAATAAAACTTCATTTAGCCATGGTATATCAACCATATTGGCTTTCAACATTGGATATAACAATCCATTGCCTGTACTAGTATGAATAACATCACAACTCTTAGGCTTAACATATCTATAATTAGCCTAGGTCTTAATAGGACCATCAAAGGCAAACTAAAATTTGGACATGGTCCATATATTACTAGACAGTGGATCGTAATGTCACAACTGTCATTGTCGTATTCGACAATTATTTTAGCTCTTAGACTTGTCACGAAGGACATAAAATTTATGGCACATAGGCCTGTCACTAATGGACATAAAATATGGCACATAGGCCTGTCACCAATGGACATAAAATATGTCACATAGCCCTATCGCTAATGGACATAGAATTTGGACAGGGGGTTATATTAACCACAGTTGTCATTATTATTTTTGACAATATAATATTGCTCAAAGGCAAATCATCACGAATGGATGTTTAATCATAGCCCCAAGGGCAATACATCACTATTGGATGTTTAATCATAGCCCCAAGGGCAATACATCACTAATGGATGTTTTATCATAGCCCCAAAGGCAATACATCACTAATGGATATTTAATTCATAGCCCTAAGGGCAACACATCACTAATGGATGTTTAATTCATAGTCAGCCCAAGGGCAATACATCACAAATGGATGTTTAGTCATAGCCCCAAGGGCAATACATCACTAATGGATGTTTTATCATAGCCCCAAAGGCAATACATCACTAATGGATGTTTAATTCATAGCCATAAGGGCAACACATCACTAATGGATGTTCAATTCATAGCCCCAAGGGCAATACATCACAAATGGATGTTTTAATAATAGCTCCAAGGGCAATACATCACAAATGGATGTTTAGTCATAGCCCTAAGGGTAATACATCACTAATGGATGTTTTAATCATAGCCCCAAAGGTAATACATCACAAATGGATGTTTAATCATAGCCCAAGGGCAATACATCACTAATGGATATTTTAATCATAGCCCCAAGGGCAATACATCACCAATGGATGTTTTAATCATAGCTCTAAGGCCAATACATCACTAATGAATGTTTTAATCATTGCCCCAAGGGCAATACATCACAAATGGATGTAGACCCAAGGGCAAAACATCACTAATGGATGTTTTAATCATAGCCCCAAGGGCAATACATCACTATTGGATGTTTAATCATCGCACTAATGATATTAGCCATGATCAAATTTGATCACGTAGGCTATATAAGGTTAGGACATAGTCCGTTACCTTGAAAGCTAGTGTGGTTCCTCAAGTCATACTACTAGGAGTATGAACATTCTTGAATGTTAACATAAGAGTACCTTAATGGTTGATTAATAGTCCCGGTCACATTAACCTTAATGACTTGGAGGCTTGAACTTAAGTCCACCACCTCTGGATAGAAGGATAACTTCCCTTAACTATCATGATAGAAGACCCCTTCGTACTTAACTATCATTTATAAATTGGCCAAATGTGTGGTCTGTGCTACTTGGCTAATCAAAACCATTAAGATCTTTTTGGAATTATATCGCAGAGCATAAATTTCGAGTAAAATTGAGACGCTCGTTTGAAGAGGATGAATACATATATATAATTCCAAAAATACTTCATTAAATTTTAATAGAAATTACAATACTAGAAAAAATGAAATAAATGTCCATGCAAGGACTTAAAGAAATAAAAATGTCCACGAAGGGACTAAGGAAATAACAATGTCCTCGCAGGGACTAACATAAGTTATTAGAAGAGACTTAACTCGTCCTTCTTTCCTTTGACCAACTTGGATAGTTTCTTGAAGAACTTGTTAGTCTTCTTCTCCGTTTTCTCTGCTTGTTGCATTTCTTTCATCCATTCCAAGCCTCATTAATGGCCTCGAGTGGCGGCGGAGGTTGTGGTTGTGGTATACTAGGGTATTGATACCCATAACTTGGATATCCAGTATGTGGATAAGCAGGCGGGAAAGGAGACGGGTAAAGTGCGTTATGCATGACTGCTTGCATGTAAGGGTCATGCGACTATGCTTGGTAATAAACTGGTGTAGATGGGTTAAAAGGATCATATGCAGATGTGTCTGGATATGTGGGGATTGGGTTACTATAACCCGATGGTGGTGGTTGAACTGCAGGTATTGGTGTTGGTTCTACCACATGTGAAACATTAGAAGGTCCACCCATTTGTGGGTCCTTTTGAATTGTGGGGTAGGAATTTGGCAAAGGTGGCAGCGATCCCGAACTTTGTCCTGCACGTACCAACATACGTGCTCCACGCTTCCTCCTAGGTGGTTGAGGTTGGTCCACCAGTTACATGTGGACATCTTCTCGTATAGGAGGTGGTTGAGAGTGATGGGAAGGAGTGTTAGCGAAGGTAAATTGGTTCCAATATTGGTCCCACTCATTAGGACCTTGGTAAGGCGATCCGGCATAAGAGTTCGAATCGCTTGAAATTTATATGGGATGCGTATTCGATCCTGATGGTGGAATCTCCGGGTCAGAGTCCTCGTCCATAGGGTTTGGTTGGTCCAACTGATTTTGATCGGCTGGAGCCATGTTAAAGTAGTGGTTAGGGTTAAATTCTTCATGATAAGAGTGTGAATGGTGTGAATGATAGGAGTGGTGAGAGTGGTAAGAATTTTGGGAATGTGGGGGCGAGTGTCTATGAGAGACAGAGTGTCTCGCTGGTTGCCAAAGAGACGAATCTCCTAATTCTTGGTAGGAATCTGAGTTGTGAGGTTGAGAAGGGATGCGCCCTGATGGTCCTCCCCTCATTGGACCTTTTCCTCTCCCACTTTGTCCTCTTACTCTTGGTGGCATTTTCGTGTTAAAAATCAAATTTAAAACAATACGAATATCTTAATAATTATATGAGTAATCCTACTTCAATGCCTAGACTCGGAAGTCTAAGGAATGTGCTCGTGTAAGTTTGAGATTAAACACAAGAAGGATAGTGTTTAATTTCTCAAACGTTGGCTCTGATACCAACCTGTCACACCCCAGATTTCCAACCCAAATCCATACACCGGTGGGCCCGGGTGGGGAGTATCGTGATGTCACTTGATAACATCATAGTCAATTAAACACGGCACAGCGGAAGTCTTGGAGTAAAATTACTATTACAAACCAGTGTTCGATATACAAAATAATATACAGGCTCGTAATAGAAGATCCACAGGCGGATCATAAAGGTACAAAGAAATAATATAAAACAAACTTTAAGGCAGGTTTAAGGATTTGCAAGATCCTCTTATTCACTACCGAGCAGCTTTTGGTCTATTTCGTATTGTACCTGCAAGCCTAATCTTTTTGAAAATACGTCAGTTTTCGCTGGTAATTACACCTGACTGACTCATTTAAAAATCATTTTAGAAATTAGATTTAAGTGCACAGGACACAAATCTTTTATAACTTGGGAAAGTTACTTTGTAACCTTGTTAGCAGATTTACATGTTTGTCCATACATACAGGGCCCAGTACAGAGACCGGGACATGATTAAATACACACCACTTAGAACTCACAGAGGATTTATCCCCAACATCTTGGGTAATTTGCATTTGAGCGTCTGTAAGGTGTATGCCTACACCCGTGCTAAGGTCGTGGTTATTATCTAATGTAATGAGCCGATGATATCCAGGACACGGTAATTTAACCCTGATGTTTAAGTTATCAAACAAAACTAATTAAAACAAAATATGCGGATTTACTAGCCACAATCCGGCATTCGATTGATCCCATTTCCGACCAAGCGGCAATAATTAACGTATACAAAGCCCGTATAGGGAAAATAAGTCAAGAGCATTTACCTGAGCTAGTCTTGATTTAAAATGCAAGATTTAATATCTCAGTCGTATCCAAATTGAACTAAGTGTAGATAGCATTTACCGGAAGGCTCTAGTCTGGATTATGGCATAAGCTAACCAATTAAATACTAACGGTCTTATTTAAGTCATAGACTTAGACCGAGTAGTGTACAAGATCAAAACATATAACGCTTGATTAAACGATGATCGGATAGAATGTAGTTTAAACCCGACAATTACTTTGACTTGTATAAAATGGGTAAACAATTAACATTCTGGATTTTGAGTTTAAGATGATAAGGTTAAACCCGTTTTGGTTAATTTTCGTAAACTAGTTACATATACTTAACCGTACGCATAATAGCAATATCGGGTAACCGGATAAGTCATGGACAAGTTCTATATGCCATTATATTTTAAATAAGTTGTAATATCAGTAGGATATCAATTTGTATGCCCGTTAAGGTTTTAAAATAAAATTATGCCTCATAAGGGCATTTTGGTAATTTTATACCTTAATAAAAGAACTTGAAATAAAAATTTAAGTTATAACTGTATTTATTCTGGAAAAATAATTTATTTATGATATAATATCAGTAGGATACTAATTCTATATGTAATTTATCTTTTATGACCAAACCATGCACCGAAGGGGCGTTTTGGTCATTTTACACATAGTTTATAAGTTATTTGGGATTCTGAGTTTATATCTTGTACCTACTATAAATATGTTTAAAAATGAGATTTTAAAATCAGTAGGTAACAAGTCTTGGTCAAATAATATGGTTTAAAACCATACTATGCGCCGAAACGGCGCTTATATCGTAAAATGACGTTTTATGCGATGTTTAACAAAGACTGGTGTTAGGGTCAGATTAAAACGTCTTAGATATGTTATTTAATATACATATCAGTAGGTAAAAGATTTACCTTGAGAAGATTTAATTAAAACCATTTATGAGCCACAAGGGCTAAATCCTCATTTATCGATATAACTCAAGGACCTGCTTGTAAACTCGGTTTATAATATGATT
Source organism: Scalesia atractyloides (assembly GCA_947069175.1). Lineage (NCBI taxonomy): Eukaryota > Viridiplantae > Streptophyta > Magnoliopsida > Asterales > Asteraceae > Scalesia > Scalesia atractyloides. The sequence goes on from CAMTDV010000023.1 coordinate 18,112,413, forward strand.
TAACATCCCAAATAATCCTGCCTATTATATTACATCAGTAGGAAACTCATTTTCAAGTTCATTGTCATTAAAACCTTGATTTTATGCAAAAAGGGCATTTTAGTAAAAAATGGCATAATTACGGAACTTGCGCATAAACTCAGATTCTGATTATGATCATGTAATATAACCTCATAGGGTTATGCTATATTATATACATCATAATGCAACTTTAGATCAGTAGCTAACTAATCTAAATCGGGCCAGAATCGAAAGTCAAAGCAGAATTCAAACTTCGCGACTTTCGGTTGCGAACCGACCCTAGAACTGAAATTGACGAGCCGAACATGTTCTTACATGTTCTAATAATTATTACCAACTTGTTTAAGTGTCAAAATAGGTTTCATAACATATATAAGATCAATTTATGATTTTTCCGAAAAATGGCATGTTTGACATTTTAATATCATAACTTTAAATCGACAATTGGTATCGCAAACGTGATCTTCAGGAGGTGACTTTTATAGGGACTAGCACCTACCTTATTACGATCACTTAGCCATGTTCTTTATGAACAATGGCTGGAACATTCTTAACCGAAAGTCAAAACGTTTTCCGTAAAACGCTTGACTTTTGGCTATAAAAGCCTATAAACGAAAATGCACAAGGAAGGAACACTTACAAGAGGTTCCTAGAATGCAATAGAACTAAGTTGGATGCTCCTTTCAGTTAGGAACTTCCAGAGGAGGGAGATAGATTTGAAAATGAGAAAGGTGCAAGTTCAAAGGTTGAACCTATGCACCTATTTATAGTTGGAGAGCTTGAAGGAGGTGATGCCAGGTGTTAAGGGGTGTAAGAGGGAGCTTACAAGTGTCCTAAAACGTGGCATAGCTGTTTTCAAGTCCCTGGTTTCGAATCAAATGGTTTTTGGCAATATGTGTGGAGGCCAAGCAAACTTTCTGCAGACACAGGCCTCTCGTGCCCCGCGAGAGGCCAAGGACTTGCCTCTCGCGCCCGCGAGCGCCCCATGTCCGTTTTCAAAATTTGACACATTTAGCCCCTCAACTTATTAAACCCTCCATAGACCTTCTAAAACACCCTTTTGGCATTTTTAGCCCTCCGAAGCCAATATTTGGCGTACCCGGGGGTCACACCCCGGATTTTCAACCCGAAATCCAAACACCGGTGGGCCCGGGTGGGGAGTATCGTGACAACAGTTGATAACATCATAGTCAATTAAACACGGCACAGCGGAAGTCTTGGAGTAAAATTACTATTACAAACCAAATGTTCGAAGTTCGAAATAAAATAATATACAGTCTTGTAATTGAAGATCCACAGGCGGATCATAAATTGTACATGGAAAGAATACAAAATAGACTTTGGGCAGATTTAGGATTTGTAAGATCCTCAATCACTACCGAGCACTTCCGGCCTATTTTCGTATTATACCTGCAGATTAGTCTTTTGAAAATACGCCAGCTTTCGCTGGTAAATACACCTAACTGACTCATTTTGAAAACATTTCGAAAATGTTTTAAGTGCGTATCAGCTCAAAAGTTCATTTTACAACTTGGGTTAATTGACCGTCCAACCTTGTTAACAGGTTTACATGTTTGTCATACATACGGGGCTCGACACGAAAACCGAGACACAATTAACGTACACACCACTTTGGACTCATGAAGGAGCCAGTTCCTCCCAACCTTGTAGGAATGCATAATTGAGCGTCTATCGGTGTATGCCTACACCCGCGCTAAGGTCGTGGCCATTTCGATTGTAATGAGCCGAGGATATCCAAGACAAGGTAGTTAACCTCCGATGTTTAAATTATCAAACAAAACTGATTAAAACAGAATATGCGGATTTCTATTCCGAACCGACGTTCGATTAATCCCATTTTCGACCAAGCGGTAATAATTTACCGTAACCCAAGCCCATATTGGGGAAAATAGTCGAGAGTATTTACCTAAGCTAGTCTTCTTTAATTTTTTTTAATAACTCAGCCGTACACAAAAAGGGCTAAGTGCAGATAGCATTTACCGGCAAGTCTCTAGTCTGGATTATGGCATAAACTAACCAATTAAATACTAACTGTCTTATTTAAGTCATAGACTTAGACCGACTAGCGTACTTGATCAAAACGTATGACGCTAGATTAAACGATGATTGGATAGAATGTAGTTTAATCCAATAAGTACCTTGACCTGTTTAATATGGGTAAGCTATAAACATTCTGGATTTTGAAACTTAAATGACAAGGTTAAACCCGTTTCGATTAATTTCTGATAAATAGTTATGTATACGTAACCGTGCGCATATTAGCGATAACGGGTAACCGGATAAGTCATGGACAAGTTCTATATGCCATTATAATTTAAATAAGTTAAGATATCAGTAGGATATCAACTTTTATGCCCGTTAAGGTTTTAAAACGAAATTATGCCTCATAAGGGCATTTTGGTAATTGTATATCGTAATAAAGGAACTTGAATATAATTTTAGGTTTATCATCAAAAGTATTCTGGAAAAATATTTTATTTATGATATAATATCAGTAGGATATCATTTATATGTGTAATTTATCTTTATGACCAAACTATGCACCGAAGGGGCATTTTAGTCATTTTACACATAATTTATAAATTATTTGGGATTGTGAGTTTATAACATGTACCTAATGTAAATATGTTTAAAGTAAGTTTCAAAATCAGTAGGTAACAAGTCTTGGTCCAATAATATGGTTTAAAACCATACTATGCACCGAAACGGCGCTTATGTCGTAATATGACGTCTTTAAGCGATGTTTAATGAAAACTGACCTTAGGGTCAGATTAAAATGCTTAAAATATGTTATTTAATATAAAATATCAGTAGATAAATGATTTACCTTGAAAATATTTGATTAAAACTATTTTATAAGCCACAGGGGCTAAAATCGTCAATTATCGACATAGTTTAAGGACCTGCTTGAAAACTTAGTTTATAACTTGGTTTAACATCTCAAATAATCCTACTTATAATATTACATCAGTAAAAACTCATTTTCAAGTTCATTACCATTTAAAACCTTGTTTTATGCAAAAATGGCATTTTGGTCAAAGATGGCATAATTATGGAACTTGCGCATAAACTTGGATTCTGATTATGATCATGTAATATAACCTCAGAGGGTTATGCTACATTATATTATGATCATAATGCAACTTTAGATCAGTATGTAACTAATCTAAATCGGGTAAGAATCGAAAGTCAAAGCAGAAGTCAAACTTCGCGACTTTCGGTTGCGAACCGACCATAGAACTGAAATTGACCAGCCGAACATGTTCTTACATGTTCTAATAATTATTACCAACTTGTTTAAGTGTCAAAACAGGTTTCATAACATATATAAGATCATTTTATGATTTTTTCCGAAAAATGGCCTATTTGACTTTTTAATATCATAACTTTAACCCGACAATTGGTATAGCAAACGTGATCTTCAGGAGCTGCCTTTTATAGGGACTAGCACCTACCTTATTACGATCACTTAGCCATGTTCGTTTCGAACAATGGCTGGACCACAATGGTCTTAACCGAAAATCAAAGCGTTTTCCGTAAAACGCTTGACTTTTGGCTATAAAAGCCTATAAATGAAAATGCAAGAGCAAGGAACACTTACAAGAGGTTCCTACAATGCAAGAGAACTAAGTTGGATGCTCCTTTCAACTAGGAACTTCCAGAGGAGGGAGAAGAGTTATGTTTAAGAAAGGTGCAAGTTGGAATGGACACTTGAACACCTATTTATAGTTGGAGAACTCAAAGGAGGTGAAGCCAGGTGTTTAGGGGAGTAAGAAGAAGCTTACAAGTGTCCCAAAACGTGGCATAACAATTTAGAGAAGCCATGGTTTCGAATTGAATGGTTTTGGAGTTTTGCTTGACCTCCGAACAATTTTTCTGCAGCAGAGCCTGTCTCGCGGGGCGCGAGAGGCATAGGCCATGTCTCTCGTGGCCCGCGACCGCCCCATGGCCATTTCCAAAGTTTGACACTTTTAACCCCTGAACTATATAAAGCCTCTAAAGGCCTTCTAAAACACCTTTTTAGCACTTTTAGCCCTCCGTAGCCAATACTTAGCATACCCGGGATTATGCCCGGACATTGTTGAGCTCTCGGTTCGTTAAAAGGTCACTCAGAGGTATAAATTAACATGTTGACACTTTTAATCCCTCCATTATCCAACTTTCACATATTTACAAAATTGAACCCTCTCGTCCAACAAATGGCACCTATGAGAGTTAGGACTTCACAAAGGATCACTCAGAGGCTTATTACAAGCATATATTTTGACATATCAGTCACTCAGAGGCCAAGTTTCAAGCATGTTGACGTATCAGTCACTCAGAGGCTAATGATTTAAGCATGTTGACATCGGTTCGTCACTCAGAGGCTCAACTTGAGCATGTTGACGCCTTTAGTCCTTATTGATCTTTAATAGACTATATTAAAAATACAACACGTGTCACTATACTATTGGACACGGTTTTACAGGGTGTTACATCCTCACCCCCTTAAAAGAAATCTCGACCTTGAGATTTTATTCAAAAAGATGGGGGTATTTTCGTCGCATAGTGGACTCAACCTCCCATGTATACTCAGGACCTCTAAAAGCGTCCCACTTAACCTTTACTATAAGTATCATCTTTCTTTGGAGCTTCTTAACCTGGGCTTCTTAAGGGGATGGAGATGTAAGTCTCACATCAGTTGAGTAGGAGAACAAAGCTTTCCTTATAAGGGGTGAAAACCTTCTCTACCAAGACGCGTTTTGCCTATGCGAGCAACTTGTTTGGTGAAAACAAAATTGTGAGTTCCTAGATAGGCAACCCATCGGGTGCAAAGCAGACAATATCTTGGCACAGTTTACTTGGGCTGTTACAAAAGATGTAAGTCCCACATAGGTTGAGGAGGAGAACAAAGCCTTACTTATAAGGGGGTGGAAACTTTCTCTATCAAGACGCGTTTTGCCTGGGTGAGCAACTCGTCGGGTGAAAACAAAACCGTGAGTTCCTGGATGGGCAACCCATCGGGGTAAAGCGGACAATATCTTGGCACAAATTACTTGGGCTGTTACAAATTGTATTAGAGCCAGGGCCGGGCCGGTGGTGATAGGTCCCGCGAGGACACTGGACCCCTTAAGGGGGTGCGATTGTGATATCCCACATCGGTTGTGAAGGGGAACAAAGGCTTCCTTATAAGGGGCTGGATACCTTCACCATCATGACGCGTTTTAAAAAAACCGTGAGGGGCGGGCGCTGAGGGCGTGTTGGCTGCCAAAGCGGACAATATTATGGTGCGGTTACGCTGGGCTGTTACAATAACACCATTTGGAAAAAGGTGTTAACACAAAGGACGTAACTTGTAAGTTACTCATCATATTAGACTATGGGTTGTGGGGCGTGGGTTGGGGCGGTGGAGGGCGTTTAACGTTGGCTACATCACCCCAGATTGGCGTTGCGCTTGGCATTGCCCCTTTGGCGTGGAGATTATGCCTGCCGTGGGGCGGAGGGCTGGATGACATGGCGGGCTGTGGTTGGCTAGTCCAAAATAACCGTTGGGATATTGGGTATGACAAACTAAAATAAAAAAAAATGTTTTTTTCCTATAAATACCCAACCCAAACCATATTTTTTCCACTCTTCTTCACCCACACCCACATCAAAAAAAGAAGAAAAAAAAACCGAACATGGTGCATTGGATCGAAGAGGAAGAAGTCACACTAGTTACATCGATTGTCGATGCACAACGTACTCTACAACACGGTCAAACCGCGTATTGGGGTCGAGTGTTTCAACAATACCAACAACACATCGGCAACACGTGTCACAACTTAAAGACGTGTTAGGCGTGAGCTTAAACCGAAGCTAGATCACTTTAAAGTTTGCTTTGACAAAGTCCCTGCGTGCGACTTGACGCACGACAATCGAGTCGAAATCCCGATGATCGAGTACATGCATGATGGGAATGCGGATTTTAATTGGGTTCCCCACTTTAATATCTATCATATTCTGTAACGCTCTGCGTTTCTATACTTTCTATATTTGGAAACCTTGTATCGTACTTCTATTTTAGTAAGCGTTGTATCTTGTATTCGTCTTTCGTTGTAAATGTTGTAAGCCGAGACTTGGATTGTAATGAGAAACTCGTATTTTATCCATATTATGTTAATCATAGTCCTGTTACACTTATACTTGTTCATACTTTAAACATGTAAACATATTCGTGGTACTCTCAATCGTAAACGTGTCATAACTTGCAAACAAGGTATGTATGCGTAATCGAGACTTAAACGTGAAACTCGTGATCGTTAAACTAAATTCGCTACGAAAATATAAATACATATTCATTTATTAAGTTAATTAATTAAATTAATTAATTAAATTGATTAATTAAATTAGTTAATAAATTTAATTGTGTTATTTTACAAAAATTAAAATGCTAATTTTTTTTTTAAATATATTAACATTTAGAATATAATGTTAATCTTTCTTTAAATAAGTCCAAGGTCTAAAGGGTAATTAATGAAATCTTGAACTATAGGGACCTTTCCTGCCAATTATGAAACTAAATTATAGAGTTTTTAAATAATAAAAAAAAGAAATAATAATAAACAAACAAACCGGGATCCGCGAGACTCGAACTCGGGATCCCCGGTTCAAACAAACAAGCGCCTAACCACTCCGCCACGCGCCCATATCTGGAATAAACCCGGACAACAAAGCTTTTAAGCTTTGTTTCCGGCTGAGCTGGGCGCGAACAAGGGGGCGGACAGCAGCGGGTTTGGGCGGGATTGGGTTGGTTTTTGAGTTTTTTTTATCAATTTTTAACACTTAATAACCCACTTAAACCCCACCTAACTAACCCTAATCCTTCTCCTATAAAACCCACCTCTAATCCAAGCACTTTTACACTTTAATCTCCCTCAAATCTCTCTCAAAACCTTCCAAATCAGCTGCAAAATTACAAGTTCGAGCAGAATTACTCATCTTCACTAAAGTGAGTGTGACTCACTCATTTCTTAACAAAATCCTTCCATTCTTTTTCCCACTTGCTTGGATTAACCTAAGGATCATTTCCATTGGTTTTCCATGGAAAACCAAGCTCTGGAATGACCAGAAAAAGGTTCCAAAGTTGACTGTTTTACTTTATGTTCTCATAAACTTGTTTAATCTCTTACTTTTCTCATTCATCCTAGTGTTCTTGAACTCCTAATCACATGTATGATTATGGGGACTGACCTAGGTTATTAAACTTGTAAATAGGAGTGTTTAATCACTCCAAACTTTCTGTTTTTGAAGAGCATTGAGCTCACAAGTGATGCAAGTTCTTAAACTTGTTCATGTGTGTCCACCAAGGAAGCTTGGGCTATCCTAACTTGAGACCACACATCACTTGATGATTTTTCATCAAGATCCCAAGATAGTTTGCTAGACTTAAAGTGTCACAACCTCACAAAGCCGTTGACGATTGTCCTCGTGTGCTCGTCGGGTTGTTGAATACTTGGCTACTTGGTATCTAGATGACACCTTATCATTCTTGTATAGTATATAGTTCTTGTACCCTCCTTGTTACCAATGGTAACTTGTGTAGTGGTGAACATAATCCGAGGTTCAAAGTGGATGGTTTAACCTCCCACCTCATACTTGACATACATGACACTAGAGGTTACAAAGTGGATGGTTCATCCTCCCACCTCCTACATGATTATAATGATATATATAAATATATTATAATTCTAAAACCGAAACCTTGATAATGAACTTATAATCACCTATCAAGTTATTAAGTTTAACACTAAAGTATGTAATTCCTTGTCACGATTCAACTCGTAAGAGTTACTATAGTGTCAAGAACGAGTGTTACATCTTAGTGAATACTTTCGTATCATAATACTTTATCAAACTTATTTTTAATCATGCACGAATACTTCTAATCTCCCGTTGAAACTCTATACTCATACGCCTTGTTTCCTCTTGTAGGATAATTCGGCGTCATCCTCGAACCAACGTCTTCACGGATTGTCAAGTGTAGAAAAGACTTAGCAAAACCGTGAGTACACTCGACCCACTTTGTTTATAACACTTTTCGGGTGTAACATGTTTCCATATACAAAATCACGAACACTTAAACTTTATGAAACACACAAACGATCCCATATACATGAAACTTGAATCTTATACTTGATGCTTGTCTTGGATATTCATATTGTTATGCTTTAGTCATTAACTATTTTTAGCCTTCGTTTGACATGCTTAGCGCTATAGGAATTCACGCATCCACCTCCATCGTGTTATTCGTGAGGTCATGTTAAAACATCGTGATTGCGTTAAGGGTTTGATTATTAGTACTGCATGCCTTGATATTGCTCTTGTATAGATTTGGTTGCCATGAGGATTGTTTAAACTTATTCGTATACGTATGCTATGCCTAAACTTGTGTACTCGCCTTTGCTTTCGCATTGACATTATTTTAAAACATGTTACAGTTGAAGGAGATGATGCTATGAAAACAATATAGCAAGGACAAGATACACACAAATTAGACGTTAGGTTTAATGTCGATGTATCAATTTTGTTATGACTTTGCAAATGTTATGTTGTTTCTTTGTTTTGTTACATTGATGTATTTGACAGTTCTTATGAAATGAAATATGGTTTAATTAATTATTGTCACTTATTAATGTTGTGAGCAATGAGCAATCTCGTTTTCGTCTCATCCCGATGTTTCCGCCATCGGTTGGGGTGTGACAGATTGGTATCAGAGCCATAACTATAGGGAATTAGGTAGAATTGCCATGTTCGACCTAGTCTATAGTTCTAAGTACCCGTTGTGACCATTCTTGATTATGCTTAAAACTTTATGCTTCCTACTTTGCTTCTCTCTTTCCTTTTGGTCTTAATACATATACATGGTGTCTTCCTAAGACACTTTTACACAATACACGTTTGGACGCTTGAAGACACTCGTAATATAAACGAGACGACTTCACTAAAATAGGTGTGAAAACCGCAATTTGGTGAACGACTCTCAATCCGCTATACTTATTCTTTTTGCACGCAATTATGCCATCGAGTTAGGAGTGAAATCCAAACCTTGATGGAAAATTTCCAACTCAAAACTCTAGTGGACCCTTACCAACGAATCGGAATTTGCTCTTCGTTTGGTAAGTACCAACCACACTTAGGGTACGAAATCGTCAAGTTAGGGGTGAAACCCGCACCTTGTCGATTAAGTCCCATTCCTTGATTTTCGCTCTCGCCAAAGTCTCGATTTTCCGATCGGTTAGAGACGTGTAGTAACTGGAAGGGTAAAATGTCGTTAGTCGCTTCTCGATGAGAGCATTTTACCTATAGGCCAAAGCACGTTTCTCTAATTCGAAAAGATCTTCGATTCACTTTGGAATTGTCGACGATTCTCTACCCGAATCATTCCCATGTTTGAGCCTATTCTTTTTATATGACTCAAATTTTATGTGTTTGATACTTGTTACCTCGTTCATTTCAAACCGTTACACACTCGCACATTTATCGCAATCAAAAACAATACTAATCCTCGTGAACAAACTAAATTTATACTCTTTATTTGTATTCATACGTGAGTATACATGTTATACTTGTTGAACTCATGCAAACTATGTGAACCATACTTGATGAACACATGCTTCTTATGTGAAACTTATGTGAATTTTATTAATACTCATGCATGCAAAACCTATTTTCTTTATTACAATCAAGTCTCATGCTTTTGTCTTGTTTACAACCTCTAGATGCCTCCTTTTCGTAACTCGTTGAACCGCCTCAAGAAGTCCAAGAAGACGGATTCCCAGAAGGAATCCAACAACGAGGACTCGATATCGAAGCAAGAACTGATTGGGCTCGTTTCGGAGCAAATGGCCGGGCAATTGGCTAAGATCATACCCGACATTGTTAGCCAAATCCACACCATACATGCCGAAGCCACACCTAAATCATCCGCTGATTCCAAAGCCGATACCCCCAAACCATCTTACCAATTCAAGCATTTCATGGCTTGTAAACCAGTGGAATTCACTGGCATGGACGGTGTTACCGCCATGATCAATTGGTTTGATTCAATGGAGCTTATCTTCCTTCAGGGCGGCTGCCCTGAGGAACTCCGAACCCTTAATGCCACCGGGGTCTTCTGCAAGAGAGCCCTCGAGTGGTGGACCACCGAACGAAACACGCGTGGAAACAAAGCAGCCCATGCGATGACTTGGGAAGAGCTTAAGGAGCTCATGAAGGAGCAATTCTGTCCTCCCCATGAGACCCAGAAACTTGAAAACGAGTTCTGGAATCTCACACAACAGGGGAGCGACGCTGAAGGATTGATTGCGCGCTTTAAACAGTTAAGTATCATTTGCCCTGGGCAAGTCGATATTGTTCCCAAGTCAATCGCCAAGCTCATCCGTTGCCTCTCACCGGTGATCATGAACCATGTAGCCGCAGCCAACCCAAAAACCCTCGAGGAAGCCTATGCCATAACCCTCCAACTCAACCATAACTGCATCCTTCAGGGGGCCTACGACAAGGTCCCTACGAAGCATGCGCACCAAGCCATTGCCAACACCACCGAATCACCTACCCCTCCAGCCAAAAATCCCCACAACAAGAACAAGAAGCGGAAGGCTTCTTCTCAAAACAATGCTGTCATCACTCCGCCTACCCAAAACACCAACCAACCTGGACAATACATTGGCTCTCACCCCAAGTGTACCACTTGCAACTACCATCACCCTGTTGGCACCTCATGCCGAAAATGTGCCAACTGTAATAGGTTAGGACACCTCTCCAACTACAGTCGCCTACCCCAGAACCAGCAAACCCAAGCCCTTTTACCCAATCCTAACCCAAACCGCCAAACCCAAGCTACACCTAGTCGAACCTGCTACAATTGTGGCGATCCTAACCATTTCGCCAACGTTTGCCCGAAACGCACCAACAACCAGTAGCAACAACAAACCGAACCTGCGAAAGGACGAGCTTTCGTTCTCACCTCAGCTCAAGCCCAAAGTTCGAATGATGTCATCACTGGTACGTTCCTTGTGAACCATATCTATGCTACTTGTCTGTTTGATACTGGCGGGGATAGAAGTTTTGTATCCGTTGAATTTGAACCCTTGCTTAAGTGCGAACGAACTAAAATGCCTAATCCTTTTGTTGTCGAAGTCGCTAATGGTAAGACCATATCCGTTGACTCTGTTCTTTCTGGTTGCTCCCTAATCTTAAACGATCATAAGTTTTCCATCGACCTCATACCTATGCAAATGGGTAGCTTTGACGTCATAGTAGGCATGGACTGGCTTAAGCGAGTTTATGCTGAAGTCGTTTGTTCTGAGAAATTCATTCGTCTTCCCCTACCTCAAGGTGACTCTTTACACGTCTATGGTGAGAAACCTTCTAAGGGTCTCAAGCTTATGTCATGCATCAAAGCGAACAAGTACTTGCGTAAGGAGTACTTTGCCTTTCTCGCCCACGTTGTGGAAAAGAAAGACAAAGGTCCTAGCATAAGTGATGTTCCTGTCGTTTGTGAGTTCCCTTCTGTTTTCCCCGAGGATCTCCCTGGTCCTCTGCCTCCTCGAGCTGTCAATTTTCGTATTGACCTCATTCCTAGCGCAACTCCTGTTGCGAAGGCTCCCTATCGTTTAGCACCCTCGGAGATGCAAGAGCTATCAAGCCAACTTCAAGAGCTTCTTGATAAAGGCTTTATACGCCCTAGTACTTCCCCTTGGGGCGCTCTCGTGTTGTTCGTCAAGAAGAAAGATGGGTCTTTTCGGATGTGCATTGATTATCGTGAGCTCAATAAACCTACAGTAAAAAACCGATACCCACTTCCTCGTATTGACGATCTCTTCGATCAATTGCAAGTGGCTAAGTGCTTTTCAAAGGTTGACCTCCGTTCTGGCTATCATCAACTTCGGGTTTCCGAGGAAGATGTACCCAAAACCGCATTTCGCACACGTTATGGACACTACGAGTTCGTGGTCATGCCTTTTGGTTTGACCAACGCTCCTGCAGTGTTTATGGATCTCATGAACCGTGTGTGTAAGCCTTTTCTCGATCATTTCGTCATTGTATTCATCGACGATATCCTAATCTACTCCAAGATGAAAGAAGAACATGGACGACATTTGCGTCTTATTCTTCAGCTTTTGCAAACCGAACGTCTTTATGCCAAATTCTCCAAGTGTGAATTTTGGCTAAAAGAGGTTCAATTCTTAGGTCACACCGTCAATGAACTTGGCATTCGTGTTGACCCTGCAAAGATAGAAGCTGTGAAGAATTGGATTGCACCTAAGTCGCCCTCTGAAATTCGTTCGTTTCTTGGCCTAGCTGGGTATTATCGCCGTTTCATCTCGAACTTCTCGAAGATTGTCGTTCCTTTGACTTCGTTGACTCAAAAAGATAAACCTTTTGTTTGGGGTCCCGAACAAGAGGAATCTTTCCAAACGCTCAAGGACATGCTTTGTAATGCTCCTATTCTCACTCTCCCCGATGGGAACGACGATTTCGTCGTGTATTGCGATGCCTCTAACCAGGGTCTTGGTTGCATTCTCATGCAACGGGACAAAGTAATCGCTTACGTGTCGAGACAACTCAAAATTCATGAGAAAAACTATACTACTCACGACCTTGAACTTGGTGCAGTTGTTTTTGCATTAAAGATTTGGCGACACTACCTTTATGGTACAAAGTGTACGGTCTTTACCGACCATAAGAGCCTCCAACACATCTTTGATCAAAAGGAACTCAACATGCGTCAACGTCATTGGGTAGAATTGCTAAACGACTACGACTGCGATATCCGCTACCACCCTGGTAAGGCGAATGTCGTGGCCGATGCACTTAGTCGTAAGACTCATGTCAAGAGTGCTCGTTGCTACCAAATCGTGGGAAAACTCAATGAGTTGATTCGACAAGCACAATTTGTCGTCATTAACGAGGGTAACCTCGATGACGAGTTGAATTGTGGAATCGAAAACCCACTCGAAGCTAAGCCTGATGGTATTCTTTATTACCATAGCCGCATTTGGATTCCCGATCGTCTCAATCTTCGGACTACTTTGATGGACGAAGCTCACAAATCCTGATACTCCGTTCACCCTAGAGCTGATAAGATGTACCATGACTTGCGCGCATCCTATTGGTGGCCTGGAATGAAACGTGATATCGCTCTCTATGTCTCCAAATGCCTTACGTGTTCCAAAGTCAAGGCAGAACATCAACGTCTCTCCGGTTTGCTCGAACAACCAAAATTCCTGTCTGGAAATGGGAGAGCATAGCCATGGATTTCATCACGAAATTGCCTCGTACCTCGTCTGGTCACGACAGCATTTGGGTTATCATCGATCATTTGACCAAATCCGCACACTTCCTCGCCATTCGTGAAGATTACAAAGTCGAGAAATTGGCTCGTATCTACACGAGTTGAATCATTAGTCGTCACGGTACTCCTCTTGATATTATTTCTGATCGCGATGCTTGTTTCACTTCTTGCCTTTGGCAAACTTTCCAATCCGCCCTTGGCACTCGTTTGAATCTTAGCACCGCTTTTCATCCTCAATCTGACGGTCAGACCGAGCGTACTATTCAAACTCTAGAGGATATGCTTCGATCATGCGTAATCGATTTTGGCGGCAACTGGGATTTGCACTTACCCTTGGTAGAATTCTCGTACAACAACAGCTATCACGCAAGTATTCAAATGGCTCCATTTGAAGCACTGTATGGTCGCAAATGCCATTCGCCTATTTGTTGGCACGAGATCGGAGACGTACAACTCACCGGTCCCGAACTTATACAAGAGACGACGGACAAGATCCTACAGATTCGTGACAACTTGCTCAAAGCTCGAAGCCGACAAAAGAGCTATGCTGATAGAAGACGCAAACCTTTGGAATTTGACATAGGTGACCACGTACTTCTCAAGGTTTCACCTTGGAAAGGTGTTGTTCGTTTTGGTAAGAAAGGCAAACTCGCTCCTCGCTATGTGGGTCCTTTCAAGATTCTCGGAAGGATAGGCAAGGTAGCGTATCGACTGGATCTACCTCAAACACTCAGCAATGTTCATCCTGTGTTTCATGTTTTGAATTTGAAGAAGCGTCTAGCCGAAGAAGGACTTCAAGTTCCACTCGAAGATCTTCAGATCAACGATACTTTGCACTTTGTGGAGAAACCGGTCGAAATCATGGACCGAGGAACCAAGCAACTGAGGCGCAGTCGTATTCCTATTGTCAAGGTTCGATGGGAAGGTAAACGTGGCGCCAAATTCACTTGGGAACTTGAAAGTGATATGAAGACTAAGTATCCATATCTCTTCGTTACATCTTCCTAAATTTCGGGACGAAATTTCCTAAAGGAGGGGAGATTGTAACGCTCCGCGTTTCTATATTTTTATATTTGGAAACCTTGTATCGTACTTCTATTTTTAGTAAGCGTTGTATCTTGTATTCGTCTTTCGTTGTAAATGTTGTAAGCCGAGACTTGGATTGTAATGAGAAACTCGTATTTTATCCATATTATGTTAATCATAGTCCTGTTACACTTATACTTGTTCATACTTTAAACATGTAAACATATTCGTGGTACTCTCAATCGTAAACGTGTCATAACTTGCAAACATGGTAAGTATGCGTAATCGAGACTTAAACGTGAAACTCGTGATCGTTAAACTAAATTCGCTACGAAAATATAAATACATATTCATTTATTAAGTTAATTAATTAAATTGATTAATTAAATTAGTTAATAAAATTAATTGTGTTATTTTACAAAAATTAAAATGCTAATTTTTTTTTTGTAAATATATTAACATTTAGAATATAATGTTAATATTTCTTTAAATAAGTCCAAGGTCTAAAGGGTAATTAATGAAATCTTGAACTATAGGGACCTTTCCTGCCAATTATGAAACTAAATTATAGAGTTTTTAAATAATAAAAAAAGAAATAATAATAAACAAACAAACCGGGATCTGCGAGACTCGAACTCGGGATCTCCGGTTCAAACAAACAAGCGCCTAACCACTCCGCCACGCGCCCACATCTGGAATAAACCCGGACAACAAAGCTTTTAAGCTTTGTTTCCGGCTGAGCTGGGCGCGAACAAGGGGGGCGGACAGCAGCGGGTTTTGGGCGGGATTGGGTTGGTTTTTGAGTTTTTTTATCAATTTTTAACACTTAATAACCCACTTAAACCCCACCTAACTAACCCTAATCCTTCCTCTATAAAACCCACCTCTAATCCAAGCACTTTTACACTTTAATCTCCCTCAAATCTCTCTCAAAACCTTCCAAATCAGCTGCAAAATTACAAGTTCGAGCAAAATTACTCATCTTCACTAAAGTGAGTGTAACTCACTCATTTCTTAACAAAATCGGTTTTCCATGGAAAACCAAGCTCTGGAATGACCAGAAAAAGGTTCCAAAGTGGACTGTTTTACTTTATGTTCTCATAAACTTGTTTAATCTCTTACTTTTCTCATTCATCCTAGTGTTCTTGAACTCCTAATCACATGTATGATTATGGGGACTAACCTAGGTTATTAAACTTGTAAATAGGAGTGTTTAATCACTCCAAACTTTCTGTTTTTGAAGAGCATTGAGCTTACAAGTGATGCAAGTTCTTAAACTTGTTCATGTGTGTCCACCAAGGAAGCTTGGGCTATCCTAACTTGAGACCACACATCACTTGATGATTTTTCATCAAGATCCCAAGATAGTTTGCTAGACTTAAAGTGTCACAACCTCACAAAGCCGTTGACGATTGTCCTCGTGTGCTCGTCGGGTTGTTGAATACTTGGCTACTTGGTATCTAGATGACACCTTATCATTCTTGTATAGTATATAGTTCTTGTACCCTCCTTGTTACCAATGGTAACTTGTGTAGTGGTGAACATAATCCGAGGTTCAAAGTGGATGGTTTAACCTCCCACCTCATACTTGACATACATGACACTAGAGGTTACAAAGTGGATGGTTCATCCTCCCACCTCCTACATGATTATAATGATATATATAAATATATTATAATTCTAAAACCGAAACCTTGATAATGAACTTATAATCACCTATCAAGTTATTAAGTTTAACACTAAAGTATGTAATTCCTTGTCACGATTCAACTCGTAAGAGTTACTATAGTGTCAAGAACGAGTGTTACATCTTAGTGAATACTTTCGTATCATAATACTTTATCAAACTTATTTTTAATCATGCACGAATACTTCTAATCTCCCGTTGAAACTCTATACTCATACACCTTGTTTCCTCTTGTAGGATAATTCGGCGTCATCCTCGAACCAACGTCTTCACGGATTGTCAAGTGTAGAAAAGACTTAGCAAAACCGTGAGTACACTCGACCCACTTTGTTTATAACACTTTTCGGGTGTAACATGTTTCCATATACAAAATCACGAACACTTAAACTTTATGAAACACACAAACGATCCCATATACATGAAACTTGAATCTTATACTTGATGCTTGTCTTGGATATTCATATTGTTATGCTTTAGTCATTAACTATTTTTAGCCTTCGTTTGACATGCTTAGCGCTATAGGAATTCACGCATCCACCTCCATCGTGTTATTCGTGAGGTCATGTTAAAACATCGTGATTGCGTTAAGGGTTTGATTATTAGTACTGCATGCCTTGATATTGCTCTTGTATAGATTTGGTTGCCATGAGGATTGTTTAAACTTATTCGTATACGTATGCTATGCCTAAACTTGTGTACTCGCCTTTGCTTTCGCATTGACATTATTTTAAAACATGTTACAGTTGAAGGAGATGATGCTATGAAAACAATATAGCAAGGACAAGATACACACAAATTAGACGTTAGGTTTAATGTCGATGTATCAATTTTGTTATGACTTTGCAAATGTTATGTTGTTTCTTTGTTTTGTTACATTGATGTATTTGACAGTTCTTATGAAATGAAATATGGTTTAATTAATTATTGTCACTTATTAATGTTGTGATCAATGAGCAATCTCGTTTTCGTCTCATCCCGATGTTTCCGCCATCGGTTGGGGGTGTGACATATTCTGTAGTTTTTATTTTTATTTTTGGATTTAATAATAGGTTTTATTTTTATTTTTTAGAATTAAATAAGTAGGGTTTATTTTTTATTTTTTAGGATTGTCTTTTATGTAAATTTTTGTAAATTAATATAAATTTTATTTTTTATATAATTATCAACTAGAAAAAACCACATGGCACCCCCAACGATTTCACTTTCATCACTTGTCGAGCAATACCCAACCCAAGCCCTCCTAACCCCCATAGTCTTATAAAAACTAAATTTAAAAAATAAAACACGATGAAGTTGTTATCTTAAACGGAATATTCATATTTCATTCTTACGATATGACATTTCCATTGAACAACTAAATTTTTACTTCCTTGCCATAAAAACTTATATTTTGGTTTACCGAATCAGAAAACGAGTAAATATCAGGATATTTTCATTCTAATTTGAAATTTATTAATAGAGTAAACTGTTATTTTGGTCCTTGAGGTTTGGACAATTTTGTCACTTTAGTCCAAATCTCAAATATTTTACATCTGGGTCCCTGTGGTTTTAGTTTTATTGTCAATTTGGTCCAAAAGTGATATTTGTCTTTATAAAATCCTACTATTTTGTCTTATTCCTCAGGGCAATATGGTCATTTAAGCATTAATATATATTATATATATAAATAAACCTCAAACTCTGTTTAAAATGACCATTTTGTCCTTGAGAAAAATGATAAAATAGTAGGATTTTAGAAGACAAATATCGCTTTTGGACTAAAATGACAATAAAACTGAAACACACAGAGACCAAATACAAAAAATTTAAGATTTGGACTAAAGTGATAAATGTCCAAACTCATATACCAAAATGGCAGTTACTCTAATTATAATTTGTGGCAACCGACGCATGAGTCAGACCCACGTTCTCCACTATATATTCAAACCCCGAATCCCTGTAACCGTCATTACAAATTTCAAATCCATTTGAGAGGCGTCTTGATAAACGCCCTTCGAATAATATCTTTCAAACCCTAGATCTCCGATCGACAATGAGAGAGTGCATTTCCGTTCACATCGGTCAGGCTGGTATTCAGGTTGGCAATGCCTGTTGGGAACTCTACTGTCTTGAGCACGGAATTCAGGTATTCATCGTCTTCTTATCGCCGATCCACGGCTTTCATTTCTTATTTCAATGGATTATGGCAGTATGCTGTTAGATTTCACGTGTGTTATGTGTTTTCAATCTAATTATTCCTGATTTGTAATGCACTTTCAGATCTGTGTATGTTTTGTGAAATGATATTGTCAATGGTTAGATCTGTGATTTCTGATGTAGATCTTATGCTTATTTGTTGTTTTTGGTGTGGATTTGTTGCTCTGGAGCTTGATATGATTGTTTTGTATGCGTGTTGATTGTGATTATAAGATGCATGCTTAGATCTTGGGTTTACGGTACTGATCATATCAACATTTGATGTTTTTGTGTGGATTTCGTTATGGAGGTTGATGTAATCGTTTTGTATGCGTGTTGATTGAAGTTATATGATGAATGTCTAGATCTAGGGTTTACATTACCGATCTTATGAACGTTTGATGGTTTTGTTATGGCTTCGTTTGCTGTTCTGTATGCTAATGTAATTGTGTTGTGTACGTCTTGATGCTAAATTGCCGATTCAAAAAGACTGATATTGTGTGGATCTCATGCACATTTGATGTTTTTGTGTAAACTGATGTGGTATGGTGCTATTGTGAAATGTGGCTGTTGGTATATTTGCTAATGGAGGTTATAACATCTTGTTTTTTTAAAAGTAAAATTAAATATGAGTTGATGTTTATAGGTATGTTTTTTTTTCAAATCTGACCGTGTTTATCTGTTTACAGCCTGATGGCCAGATGCCAAGTGACAAAACTGTTGGAGGAGGTGATGACGCATTCAACACTTTCTTCAGCGAAACAGGTGCTGGGAAACACGTTCCTCGTGCTATTTTTGTAGATCTCGAGCCCACTGTCATTGATGAAGTGAGGACTGGCACATACCGCCAACTGTTTCACCCTGAGCAACTCATCAGCGGGAAAGAAGATGCTGCCAACAACTTTGCTCGTGGCCACTATACTAGTAAATAACCCCACCTTGTTTTTAATCTTTTTTCCGGTTAACTTTAATATATTATGTTACTGATTAATTTTTCATGTTACAGTTGGAAAAGAGATTGTTGACCTATGTCTTGACCGCATCCGAAAGCTCGCTGACAACTGCACTGGCCTCCAGGGTTTCCTAGTGTTTAACGCTGTTGGTGGAGGAACTGGTTCTGGTCTTGGTTCTCTTTTGTTGGAGCGATTGTCGGTTGACTATGGTAAAAAGTCAAAGCTCGGATTTACTGTGTATCCTTCACCTCAGGTTTCAACATCTGTTGTTGAGCCGTACAACAGTGTGCTTTCCACTCACTCTCTCTTGGAGCATACCGATGTCTCTGTGTTGCTTGACAATGAAGCTATCTATGACATCTGCAGGCGTTCTCTAGACATCGAGCGTCCCACCTACACCAATCTTAACCGTTTGATCTCTCAGGTGATTTCTTCACTTACCACTTCTCTGAGGTTTGATGGAGCTTTGAACGTGGATGTTACCGAGTTTCAAACAAATCTTGTACCTTACCCAAGGATCCACTTCATGCTTTCGTCTTATGCCCCTGTTATCTCGGCTGAGAAAGCATATCATGAACAACTGTCAGTTGCTGAGATCACCAACACTGCGTTTGAACCATCGTCTATGATGGCTAAGTGTGATCCCCGCCATGGTAAGTACATGGCTTGCTGTTTGATGTACCGTGGAGATGTTGCACCCAAGGACGTGAATGCAGCTGTAGGAACTATCAAGACTAAGCGCACCATTCAGTTTGTTGACTGGTGCCCGACTGGGTTCAAATGCGGTATCAACTACCAGTCACCAACTGCGGTTCCTGGTGGAGATCTTGCTAAGGTGCAGAGGGCCGTGTGCATGATTTCAAACTCCACAAGTGTTGCTGAAGTGTTCTCCCGTATTGACCATAAGTTTGACCTTATGTACGCCAAGAGGGCTTTTGTTCACTGGTATGTGGGTGAGGGGATGGAAGAAGGTGAGTTCTCTGAGGCTCGTGAGGATTTGGCGGCACTTGAGAAGGATTATGAAGAAGTTGGTCTGGAGTCTGGTGAGGGTGAAGATGAGGACGAGGAGGAATACTGAGGGGTAAGGTCTGTTTGTCATGGCTGGTTTATTATTCTACTTTTGCTGGTGTGTTGTTTCTAGTACTTGTTATTTTTGTTGTGGCGTTCTCTATGGCGTATGTGTTGTAGTTGCAGACATATGGATGGCTGTCGCAGCCTTTTCTATTGTATGTATTTGGGATCTCTAGTATGAACCTAAGGGTTTACTATTATGCGGTTATGATATTTGGCATGATTTATAGAGGTTAGGTTATATACACCTACATCGGAAATAAAAAATATATGAGCTTTTACAAATGATTTAAGCTTCGGTTATATTCCTGCATTGGAAATAAAAAAAATATATATATAAACTTTTCAAATGATTTTAGAAAACAACTCTGTTTATAAAAAAAATCGAGAAAGGTCCCTTAAAGTTGGATAGGATTCTAGGTTCTGACTCACAAAATCGGAAGATTGAACATATTCGTATATGACCTTTGGTCATCTAAAGAAGGGTGTGTTTGGAATGTGAGTTTAGGAATGACGACACAGGTTATATAATAAGTTTTAAAGAAAAAAAATCAGGGGGCTGAACTAATAATATATATAATTTTCGTGAAAGTTCGGTAAATTTACATTTCTAAACGAAAATGCAATGGGGACCTGGCCCACACAATAAACTGCCCCTGTCTACACCATAGGACTGCCCATGACACTCATCATTGCCTTGAACCACCCGGGATAGAGGTGCATAAGTCGGGTTTTTTATAATACCCGGATTCAGGTATATAATATACTCGGATTCGGGTATATATCCGGCTATGAGTATGATTGGATTTTGACTTTTCGGGTGTTGATCATACCTGGGTTGGGTTTGTGTCCGAGTATTGGCCAGAAAATCTATACCCTTTGTACCCGGATTCGGGTTTTCAATACCCGGGTATTAGAATACCCTATTTCCTGGTCCGGGTAGGGTTCAGGTATTGGTCGGGTATGGTCCCGGGTTCGGGCATAGATTAGGTTTTTCGATTCATTTTTTGACGTAAAACATAGAAATATAATGAAAAAATCTATTTATACATATTGTGTGCCTTGAAATCCGTCCAAAAAAGCCTCATACAAGCTCTAAACGTTCAAAAAAAGTTATTGTACACAACGGGTCTGGGTATTACGAAAACCCGGTTACGGGTTTTATGGAAACCTGGGTACAAACCGGGTACGAAAAAACCCGGGTTCTGGTTCGGTATCAGATAGAAAATGCATACCCGGTCCCTACCCTATGGGTAGGGTCGTGTTCGGGTTTAAAAAACTCGGTTTTCTAATACCCGGGTACGGGTTTTTTTGGGTTTGGGTCCGGGTTCAAGTTTTTTGTGCACCTCACCGGGAAATGTTGTTTTAGGCTTCGATAGCTGCAACATCTTAGTATGACAATTGTTCAATACAATACAAATTATTAGAGCAAAGATATTGAAAGTGAAAACAAGGATGTTAGTGATGAAGCTGACTAGAATTGGTGATGTTCACTATCCAAACGAACCAACACGAAGATTCAAATAAGCACATGGTTATGAATCTTAGTAGGCAAGGATGTTTTGACAAGAAAACGGTTGGTAGGTTCAGTGGCAAAGAATTCGATCGTAATAGGGAGAGAGGTCTCTTTGTGACCGCCTTTGACATGAGAATCAGGAGGTGATGAAAAGTAAGTTAAGAATGACGCATACGAGTATGGATTACAGAATAGGTTTTCTCTATTTTGGATTCTCATGAACAATATTGTGGTTTCTTCAGGAGCTGTCGCTTTCGCAAATAGTTACATCATGGGTACCTAATAGTTCAACTAAGTAGTTAATGCGGTAAAATTTCGGATATCGGTTATGGACCAATATTTGAGATATCGTTAATCGCGGTGGATTGCCGGTAATTTTAATATGATGCTAAATTTACATATCTAGCAATTTAACACTAACAATTTTTACTCTCCTACTATTAACAAATTGACCTTTTACAACTTGCAAAACACTAACAATTGTAGCAAGTAGGAACTGACTAAGATTTAAAACACTAACATTTAACAGTAACAACTAACATTAAGACTCAAAACACTAATGGCAGTAATAAGAAGAAAGACCAATGGTAGAAATATGAAGAAATGTACTGATACTAGGAAAACCGGTGATATATTGGTCAATATCGCCGATATTATCGGTACTAATATTTTGACGATATTTTGCACTATATCTCAGTAAATGACCGACAACCGATATATTGCTAATATATTGTGATATTAACTACATAGTAATTAAAAAAATCCGTTTCAAGGATGATGACACGGTCCAATCGGATGTTGGTTCAGTGTGTCCTTTTGTTCTTGTTATTATCTTATTACGATTGTGTCCTTTTGTTCTTGTTATTATCTTATTTCGATTCGACTGTATCTTGGTACGACCTTTATGCTAGTCCAACTTTATTTATTTTTTCCTGGGTGTGGCCCCAAACAAAATCTAAACGCTGTCAAATTGTCAAACCCAAACAAATTCCTTATTACTTTTTTTGGAAACGACGACTTTCTTGTATTAGACCACCGCACTCCCCAAATCGGAGAAACCCGTTGCCCTACTCCGGCCAGATTATTGTTACAGAAGGGTCCACGCTGGCTTCAAAGTTTGGCTTGGGCGTTCCCCAGGAAAACCATACGCCGACTGCCACTTGAAAAATGTGCCATCACAAGAATTGAACACTCTCTGACGTAGCACACGGTGGGATGAAAACCCGAGTGGACTCAAGATACAACCTGACAACCCGTGTGGGCTTAGGATAAAATTTGACAATCTCCAAGTAGGCTAGGCTCTATCCATCATTGCATAATCCACGAAAGTGAGACAAGTGCGGATTGAACCTGAGTCTCCATTGGAGAACCCAAGCCTCCCTACCACTAGACCACAAGTGGTGGATAAATTCCTCATTACTAAATTATAGTTTTACAACTTTCCATTTTATTGGGGCTTAGATTAACGGCGAAGCTTGAATGAAAACTCGACGGTGACCGGGCTCTTAAAATATAAATCAGTGAGAGTCAGGCTCTTAAAAATTCAATATTTTATAGTAGAAAAATATTTTTTTCAAAATTTTTTAATAAAATTTAACACTAAAACCGAAAAATAGACTGGGGCCGGGCACCCCGGCCCACAGAGCTCCCCTAATGGCCTGGATATGCTTTTATTTTTACAACTTTCCATTGTATTTGGGCCTTAGTTTCTCGTTAATTCCTTATTTAGCATTAATAAATCCGTTTTGTGAAATCGGAAATTTGCATCTTTTGAGGCAAAAAGAAAAATGGCGTCGGCGATTGTAAGGTCCAGTCTCCGGTCGGCTCTTCGTGGTGGGTCACGCGCCAATCCGGCTTCTAAGAGGCCGTTTTCTTCCGGCGCATCGGCTGATGAAGAAGCTCGTACGATCTCTCTCTCTTTTCTCTGTCTTTAATTCTATCAAATTTTAAAATTTGTTGTATATTGAAATCTGGTTGTTTTGTTTGATCGCATCAACCTACGGTAGGATTGAATTATAATCGTCAGATTTAGGGTTTCGTATGATACTGTGGTTCATGTAATTCGAGTTCAAAAGCTTACTCTATATTTGTAATGTTAGGGCACTTTGATCTGTAATTTGTTGATAGCCGTTTTGATTTCAGGTGAAGCTGCAAAATAAGAGAAGATAACGTACGTAGGCATTGCTGCTTGCACAATTCTGGCTTTTGTTAACCTATCCAAGGGCCATCCTCATTTTGAGGAACCACCTGTAAGCTAGTTTATTGTTTTAACAGTTTGTTTGGCACTCATCATTCCTACCAAGCATTTTATGATGAAGGATATAATCTTTTGTTCCTTGAAAATTGCCATATTTATACTCTTTGAAGCAATAAAGTTTATCTTTTTGCCCTTTTGACCCGTCACACTGTTGATGTTATTGGTTTTTGGTTCACAATGTTGTCTAGATTAAGTGGTTATTTCACGGTACTTTAGATGTTTGATTAGTATGTCATGTTTTTTGACTATGTTGAATAAGATAAGGGAGGAGAGGCTGAGAAGGTTTGGCATATCAGGAGGAGACGTCAGTTAGAGCCATGGAAACTCTCACTGTCGCGGGGAAGAGGAGTAGGGGGCAGGCCCAAACTGACTTGGGAGAAGCCGATTAGGTTGGATTTGCTGAGGACATGGTTCATGATAGGATTTCATGGAGATGTGGGATTAAGATTAAGGTTTTTTAGGAGGAGGGTACAAATTTGTAGTAGATTTATTGGGCGTTGGGAGCTTAGCTTGTCATATATATTTTTGGTGGCTTTTGCATGTTAACGCTGTTTGTGTCTTTATGATGTGTTATATGCCCTTATTAAACCTTTTCAACAATTTGGTATATTTAATAGCTTACTAGGACTATATTTTATTAGACTATATTATTATGGCCCACAGGCTCGGTTACGTTTCTTGGGTTACTCGTAATCTCTATATATTGTAACCTAATTATTCAATAATGCTCGATCAATCTTTCATCTTACATATTTTAGCACATATGTTTTTCTGCATTGTATTTTTTTAAGTAGCTATGTATGTTTTAAATGAATTCATCTGTGGATATGGTTTTTGGAGACTAGGGGTCTCACTGTGAGCAACCTCACTATCTCTTGAGGTAGAGGTAAGGCTTGCCAACATCCTACCCTCCCCCGACCCTTTCAATAGGTTGGCTATAGGTGGGATTAAACTTGGTATTGTTGTTGTTGACTAGTAATCGTGCATCGTGTTAGAGACTGTGTAATGTCAATGTTTTCATTTTCAATAGGCTAACTTCACTTGCAATAGCTCAGCTTTTATTTATCGAGCTCTTATGTGGATTTATTTGATCTATGCTTGCAGCCATATCCATACTTGCACATTCGTAACAAGGAGTTTCCATGGGGTACGGCTTTCAATTATTATGTATTATATATTTTGCTTACTTGCTTATATGTGATCCTCGTGTGACAAACAAACAGTCAGCTTCCTTGTTGATTATTTGTCACCTCAAGGTTATATTTACATGATTGTTACCCAGTTATATTCTTCGGAGATTTGCTAAAATGTGTCCTTAAAAGAAAGAACTGTTAGTTTCATCAATCAAATCAGTCTTCTTTGACCATTTTTGCTTATTATTTAGATCAAACAACTTAAAGGAATCTTGTTTGATTTTCTTTTTCAAGCATTTTTTGCGCAACATGTGGGGTTTCTTTATACAAGGAACACCATTAAAGCAAGTAGTTCACAAATACCTGTTGGATGTTAATTTTTATCGGTTTCTTTCAGGTCCTGATGGTCTCTTTGAAGTCAAGGAACACCATTGAAGCAAAAGTTTGATCTTGCATGTTGTTGCAGCATGTTGTAGGGATACCTACTTTTCACTTTTGAGTCATTCAGTTGGCATCGTCTTTGTTTCAAAGCTATGTACTGTAGTAATCATTTCTATCATGTCAAGATGCTATTGCTTTTACATATAAAGAGTTTGTGAATGCTCTGTTGTTTCAGAAATTTCATCAATATGTTTATAATGGTGGCTTTGTGCTTGATGTTTGCTTTGAACCAACTGAATAAATAAATACGTGAAATAAAACAAGAAATTTCGACTCAAATCAATGTTTCCTAATACAAAACCTTAGGTCTAAACTGGTGGTGCCACAAAACATGATATAGAGGAAACACCGATACATACATTATATTAACTTTGCAGGACAACACAAAAGAATGAAACATAAGAACTTTAATAGATCTATAACGTGTAAAAAGCAAAAACACGTCGCACGAACTTCTACTCTGCGGCTGCAGTATCATGGCTGCTGCTTCCTTCATTTCCGGTCTCCGGCAATGTTCCCAGGTCTGTGCGAGCATCCTTTTCTTCTTGCGGTATTGATGTGCTCTCGTCATTCTGTTCTGACCCCGTATTGTTTGACGAAGAATCTACACCATTGTGGCTGTCATGGGAAGCTTGTTTCCTCATCAGATTTATGTTCCTCAACCCCATTGTTGTTGGTCTCTGTACCTTGAGTTTGCTCGTTGGACTCTGTCTGGGTTGACTCGTTTTCTGCTGAACTTGCTCCATTGTTGTTGGTGTTTGTGCTCTGAGTTTGCTCATTGGACTCCGTCGGGGTTGACTCGTTTTGTGCTGTATTTGATTCTGAACTTGCTCCATTGTTGGTGTCTGAGCTCTGAGTTTGCTCATTGGACTCCGACTGGGTTGACTCGTTTTGTGCTGAATTAGATTCAGAACTTGCTCCATTGTTGTTGGCATCTGTGCTTTGAGTCTGCTCATTGGACTCTGTCTGGGCTGACTCGTTTTGTGCTGCATTTGATTCTGAACTTGCTTCATTGTTGTTGTCCGTACTTTGAGTTTGCTCATTGGACTGTGTCTGAGTTGACTCATTTTGGTATCGGGTTGTTGGTGGAGTCGGTAGTTTGAGTCTCCTCCTTAGACTCTGTCTGGGCTGACTCGTTATTGTTGGTACTGTCTGTTTGCTCCTGGGTTGACTCATTTTGTGTTGCGTTTGAATCAGAAGTTGCTCCATTGTTGGTTTCTGTACTTTGAGTTTGCCCCTCAGACCCTGTCTGGGTTGACTCACCTTGCGCATAATTCGAATCTGAATGTTCTCCATTGCTGCTTCCATTTTGCTCTTCGGACTCTGTCTTTGTAGACTCGTTTTGTGATGAGTTTGAATCTGAACTTGCTCCATCATTGGTAGACTCATTAATCACAATTTGCTCCTTGGACTCAGTCTGTGCTGTGTTTGTGTCGGAACTTTCTCCTGTGTTGGAATCGGTCTGTGTTGACTCGTTTTGTTCTGAGCTTGAGTCTGAGTTTGTTTCATTGTTAGTACTTTCACTTTGCTCCTTGGACTCTGTCTGCGTTGACTCGTTTTGTGCTGTGTTTGACTCAGTCTGCGTTGACTCGTTTTGCGCTGTGTTTGACTCAGTCTGCGTTGACTCATTTTGTGCAGTGTTTGACTCTGAACTTGCTTCATTGTTGGTAGCGTTAGTACCTTCAGTTTGCTCCTTTGATTCTGTTTGTGTTGACTCATTTGAGTCTGTACTTTCTGTTTTTTGCTCTTCAGTCTCTGCATGTGTTGATTCACCTTGTGTTGTATTCGAATCTGAACCTTCTCCATTGTTGGTAGAGTCCGTACCTTCATTATGCTCCGTTGACTCGCTTTGTTCCGAATTTGGGTCGGAACTTATGTTAGTAGTGTCCGTAAATCCAGTTTGCTCCTTTGACTCCGTTTCAGTCGTCTTTTGAGATTCATCAAGCACTTCACTTGACGCATCATCTCCTTTTCTAGTCTCTATAACACTTTGATCATTCCCATCACTTCTGTTTTCATTACCGTCAATACCATCCACTTCCTTAATAATATCATGTTCGTCGTGGTTATCTTCATCCTCTGGTTTCGTCTCT
Source organism: Scalesia atractyloides (assembly GCA_947069175.1). Classification (NCBI taxonomy): domain Eukaryota; kingdom Viridiplantae; phylum Streptophyta; class Magnoliopsida; order Asterales; family Asteraceae; genus Scalesia; species Scalesia atractyloides. The sequence goes on from CAMTDV010000023.1 coordinate 18,140,125, forward strand.
TCACTTTCACTTTCACTCTCTTCAGTCTTCTCCGCTTCCTTTGCATCATCCTCATCTTCTTTCTCATCCGTTTCTTGAGTCTCATCACTCCCGTTTTCCGTCTCGTTCATCTTCTCAATCCCATCCTCCTTTTCTTTACTCTCGTCATCGTCTTTATTCTCACCATTTTCCTCTTCGATCTTCTCTTGCTCGTTTCCTTCATCCTCCTCACTACTATCATTGTCATGATCCCGACCGAGTTCTTCAGACGTATTTTCATCTACATCTTCATCTTCATGATGCTCATCATTTGTTTCCTCCACTTTCGGCTCTAGCCCTTTCCTCCCTAAGTTGATTTTCTCATCGTTCTGTAATCTCTCAGAGACGGAAGTAACCGACGCGGGTATCTTACTACCAGAGTGCTGGATCTGGTAAAGCAACCAAACACACACACCGAGCAATACACAGATCTGCAATACATGCTTTATCTTCAATCCTTTGTTTCTACCATTTCGACGCGGCGATTGTTTAAACATGATTTAAATCCCTTACGAAACTTTAATCTCAGCGATAAATCTGCCACAATTTCAACATAGAGATATGCATCAACAACGAAATCCGAGTCTAACATGTCATGAAGAATCAAACACTATCAATCAGCTGAAGTTAATAGTAGATAGTGATCTAAGTTGTATAGATCTAAAATTAAACGAATAATCTAATGTATCATTAATAAACAATACAAGTCATGTGTCCGAAACCCTAGAATATGAAATGAACAAACTAGTGACTGAAATCATACAGATACTGAATAAGTGGTTACAGCAGATCGAAATCGAAAATGAAAATAACCGTCACCAGATTCAAATAGAAAAAAAACAATGAAATGAGAGAACTGATTAAGAAACAAATGCTTGTTTATTGTTGTAGATGCAAAAGTGAAGAGTTTACCTTGTTTGTTCCGAAATCACAGGTTGTAAGTGCAAGTGGAAACTTGAGATTGAAGGTGTGAAATTCCGAGACTTGATTGATGAATCTGGGCTACAAATACACGGATGTTTTACCTCCTCCTAGATTCTTCTTCTTCTTCTTCTTCTTCACAAGCACAACTAGAACGCACACTCCATCTATCTATCTATCTGTGTTATATCAAAAGATCCGATCTACAGTCAACGCCATCTCCGCCGACAATTTTAGCTTTTTATTTCTTTTTTTCTTATTTATACAATGTGATTTTCTTTTTTTCTGGTTTGATTCAACTACACCTAAGGTTGGTTGGTTGGTTCCATTCCATGATAAACACAGACAATTTGTATATTTATTTATTTGTGTACCGAATAGGCTTACCGCATGTTATACAATATGACAAACTCAAAGGTTTATTTTGAATATGTTTAGGATACATAACCAAATTATTTTATTGACAAATTAGGATGGAATAATAATACCTATCCTACATCCGCACCTAAGGATAAACCTAATTATCCTCACCAAGTACTCCTCTACACCAAGTCAAAAGCCTTCTTAAACACGACCAAGGTATAACTACTCGTGATATTTGGCTTGACCTACAAACAAGCTTATGCTCCTTCTACGTATCTCAATCCCGCTCAAAATATGTTGATGTTCTAGTACCATTATAAACCATAGATAATTTGTATTTCTATTTCTATATATAGAGTACAACATTACAAATAGATACCTTCAAAATACCATAACTATATAGCTTTTTTGTATGTGGGCTTGCAAAGTGTTTTTCTTACAGTGTTTATTTTTTCCAGTTTTGTAATCTTGTAGCATTTTGCTACTTTTTTCTCGGTTGCGATATAAAAGAGGTTGTCGTTGCCATTCAAAAATATAATAATAATATATAATAATAATAATAATAATAATAATAATCAATTACATATATTTATTCAATTAATAAATTAATTCCTCTAGGTTATATATGTTCTTTTACAAATATTTATAAAATCATGTGAAGCCACGGATATAAAGCATTGAACGTTATGTGACTCATTTACCTCAACTAAAATGCCTAGTTCCTTTTCATATCTATTATCATGACCAAACTTTATATTCATTTTTTAAACCAAATTAAATACTACAATAAACTATTTAATTTTTTATTTATTAAATTACAAGTAAATGCTCATAAATAAATTTGTTTTATATTAGTTTCATTACTGTACAATTTTTAATATATATAAGTTTATAAATCTGACGACAGTTTCGATGATAAGAGTTTGTATTTTACAGATTTCCAAAAATTTATACATATATGCATATTTATAGGTTAACAAGTATATACATATCAATGGATTTCTTAAAACTGTAACTTAAAAACTAAAATAAAAAATAACTAACTCATCCGTGGCCCGCCCTACCAACCTTATCAATTTGTGTCCTTCGCCACAAACGATCCTTCAAAACACCCCACAAATGGCCACTCCATTTACGTGACGATTTTGAGCAATCAAGCATACCACGAATGTCTATTAGAGAGGCTTTAATGTTTTGATTTAGATAAAATTACAATCTCTTGATTAGCAGGATTATAAGTAAATGTGATTGCAAAAGGTATATTAGGAAGGTGGCTCCTGTAAGGTTAGGCATCGGTAGAGGAAGAGTACGATTAGGTGAGGCAGGAAGTGTCAAAGTAAAACAAATTAGGTAAAAGAATGGAAAAAAAAGTATCACCAACTTTTCTGGATTCATATCCACTTCAAAAAGAAAGTCACGTGAAGATGGCTAAATTTAAAGTATAAAGATTAATAATAAACAAATGCAAATGCTTATAAAAGGCCTTAAAGGTTTGTGATAATTAAAATATCAAAAAGTTACGTGATGTGCGTGGCTTATATAAAGTTATGAAAAAGATTGTTAAGTGTAGAAAATGACATTAATGATTCCTAACTTCGAACATGTAAAGCAGTCTTTTAAATGATTGTTTTCCACATTCATCATGCGTGATACATTGCACACCGCGGTGTATCACGCCTCTATCACACATCACGTCATACATCATGGTGTCACCTCCAGCACCTTTTAAGATTTAATACAAACTTATGCTTCGAAAGCAGTAGTCTAAAACTGCAAAAAAAAAAAAAAAAAACCAATCCATCAAACAGTAAAATCTCTAAAACCGGTGCCAAACCAACAACCAGATCGGTTCATATTGTATTTTCCCAACAACCAGACAGGTTCATATTGTATTTAGGGGTGTTGAGATTTATCATGCTTTAACAGTTGTATATTATGCTAAATAACTTGTAAAACTTTAAAATTTAAGAGATTTGAGTAAAAGACATTCATGTGATGCAACGAGAAACACAGAAAATGCCAGGGTGTGTATGGTTCGGTTATTATCCTTAACCGAAACCAAAGTTATCGGGTTAGTCTGTTTTATTAACCAATTGATTTTCAGTTAATCATTTCAGTTTATTCGTTTGGATTGACGGTTTTTGGTTATGTTCATTTAATTTCAGATAATAGTCAAAAGCAAACTTGGGCTAAAACCTTTGCTTAGAATAACATGAATTTAAGGTATAAATACATGAAATTGATGTATAAATAAACGGAATGTAAGTATAAATGTATGAAATGTAGTTATAAAGTATGAAAGTATGAAATACATCAACTAGAGATACAAAAACTAGAAATATATGAAAATACAAATGGTTCGGTTAATATTTGTTAAAGGAGGGTACGCATAAAATCGATAACCGGTTTTTGGTACTCGGTTTCGTTAATCGTTTTCAGTTTTTGGTTAGAATAACATGAATTTAAGGTATAAATACATGAAATTGATGTATAAATAAATGGAATGTAAGTATAAGTACATGAAATGTAGTTATAAAGTATGAAAGTATGAAATACATGAACTAGAGATATAAAAACTAGAAATATATGAAAATACGAATGGTTCGGTTAATATTGGTTAAAGGAGGGTACGCATAAAATCAATAACCGGTTTTTGGTTAACTCGGTTTCGTTAATCGTTTTCACTTTTGGTTGATTTCGGTTCAGGTTTGTCTGTTTTCGGTTTCGGTTGACGATTCAGTTATTGTTCACCTCTAGACATTGTTAATCACATAATATATGAATATTAAAAAAAAACTATATTAATACTATACTCAAATGAAAGAGAAGAAAACGTTCGTTTCATGGTGTAATTTAAAAAAATATTAACGTACGAAAAAGTTAATACGTCTAAAAATCTTGGGGATAGTTAGTTTTTTATAAGGGGATAAAGTGTAACTACTAATTAATCAACCAACAATTGGTTAAAGATTAGGAAATTAAAGTGTACTTAAGATGACGTGTTTAAAGTATAATTAGTGCTTAAAAGACTAACCTATCTTGATTTTAGGTTGAAAAAAGTTCTTAACTTTTGTAAATTATTGTATAATGTAAAGATCAAATACAAATCAGTCTTGACACAGAAGTGAAGAAAGATTTATTTTTAATTATTTTCCATCCACTTAAGCGTGATGTTTAGTTCAAAATGTAAAACAAAAATCTTGTATTTTCTCTAGTAGAGTAATTATGTGTAAATCACTCTAGAGTAAATAAACGATTTTTTTTAGATTCTGTAACTAAAATACGTGTTTGACAAGATAAGGGAAAAATAAAAAAAGAAAATCCCTTCTTCATTTCTGTAGTAAGACCCATTTGTATATTAATACTCATTCGTACGAGAGGATTAGTATAGGTTATATCTTAAACAATCAATGTGATAAAAAAAAGTTATTCAAACATCAGCTAATATAACGAAGGTTATTGCTATCCCCAGCCCCAGGGCCCAGGCTCCAACTCAAAAGGCCTTATGGGTGAAACCAATAGTAGTACTTTCTTCCAGTATCAAATGCTTTCTAACTCTTGGGTCTGGATACTTAGTTGATGGACTTATTATGGTAGGTCCCTTGTGGCCCATAGCTACCTAAACTATGTTAAAAGCCCAATTCTCTGAGTAGCCTATATTTGTATTTGACTTGAGGCGTTTAAACTATAGATATTAGACAACAAAACATCTCGTTAATATTTAATCCTTGGTTACATATAAATTAGATATAATCTGTCCATGTAGTTTATTTTATGTGTTAGTAGAATGTGTCATTCAGATTCGTTTAAATAATTTCACTTGTATAATATAATAATACATGTTTATGGGATTCGTATCCGGACCAGATACCTGAAAGTTTGAATATATGTTTCGCCTGCTCTTCTAACTTATAAGACCTTAAAACAACAATAAAATACACATTTTCAATGAGGATTGAGAAATAAGATTCAATTTTCTATATAAAAACCAATTATCAGCCCTTTATCTATTCAAATGGATTTATTCGACTAAAGCTATGATGACCATTGTTCTCAGACCCTGATCGGATCGATAGGTCAAATCAGGAACTATCTAGGTTTGTTGGGCAGATTGCTATTGTTGAACCGGATTAATGAATTGACCAAAATTTTGTTTCTTTTTAAAATCTCGTTTACAGATTCTTACTTCATACTCTTGTTATCTCATTCTATTTTGATTGACCAAAATTTTGTTTCTTTTTAAAATCTCATTTACAGATTCTTACTTCATACTTTGGTTATCTCACTCTTCATATTTTGTTAATATTGCTAATGTGTACGCACACAAAAAAACAAAGCAATTTCATAAATTTGTTTTATATTAGTTATATAATTTTTAAGTTTTAGATTATTTATTGGGTCGAAGTGACTCGGCTACATGACCAATAAAATAAACGATTTTGTAATAGATCCAGTTATAAAAGCACTAAAAATAATGTGAGAAATTCGAATAAAAATGAGAAAGAGACTAATGGATGGGGTTGGCTTCTAGGATTTTGGAGGGTGATGGTGCTACATCATTCCTTTTGATTGCTACATGTCAATTTGTACTCTATTATATCATATTTTATTCTACTGGCTTATATTTTACCAAAGAGTTACAGTATTTTTAAAATATATATACAAAAGGATTTTTAAAAGGGAAAATAACGAAATTGCTTATTTACCAGTCAAATTTTCAAAAATAGCCATTTGAAGCATCTTCCTGAGACGTCTCATTAAAACCAAGACTGATGAAACGCCTTTAAAAGTCTCTTCAAAATGAACTAACTAGCTTACCTCACGTGTCAAAAAAATGGTTATAGAGGCTTAGAGTTGTTTTAGTGCCGTCAGACCCCTCCATTAGTCTCTTCAGCCTTTGTATAGGCTTAGAGCCGTTTCAACCTTATTTGAGACCTCTCCATGAGCCTCTTCAGCTTTGAGACCCCTTTATTAGCCTTTTTAGCCTTATTTTTTTAATTTTTTTAACATTTGTATAGTTCTAGTATTTTTAATATTTAAAATAAATATAAATTTATCTATAATTAAAGTTGAAAAAGAAATTTTAAAAAAGGTTTGAGCTTTCTAATCATAAATTCTTAATTATTTAGAAATGTATTAAGTAGATAAAATTATATCAAATAATAGTTTGACAGAAGCTTCAAAACTATAATACAATATCTATAAAATAAGTTATGGATTAAATCCAATAACGTATTTTATAGAAAAATTATTAGAATATTATCCAATAACTTATTTTATAGAATATTATATTATAGTTTTTGAAGCTTCTATCAAACTATTATTTCACATAATTTTATCTAATTAACGTATTTTTAAGTAATTAATATATATTATTAAAAAGCTCAAGCCAATTTTTTTTAAAGTTGTTTCTTTTTCAACTTTTATTATAGATAAATTTATGTTTATTTTATATATTAGAAATATACTAATATTGAAAAAAATAAAAAATAAGGTTGAAGAGACTCATGGAGGGGTCTCAAATAAGGCTTCAACGACTCTAAGTCTCTATAAAGGCGGAAGAGGCTCGTGGAAGGGTCTGGCGTGCGTAAAACGACTCTAAGTTTCTACAACCATTTTTGACATGTGGCGTAAGCCGGTTGGTTCATTTTGAAGAGGCTTTTAAAGACATTTCAACAGCCTTGGTTTTGGTGAGACGGCCCAGGGAGACATTTCAAGTGGCTATCTTTGAAAATTTGACCGGTCAATGGCCAATCTTGTTATTTTCCCTTTTTAAAAGTTGCTCAAGAAAAAGCCGTTTTGTAAGATTTTTTGGAGTTAAATGCTAAAACCGCCTGTGAGGTTTGGACACTTTGCCACTTCCATTCAAAATAAGAATCTTTTTAATTGGGCCCGCAACGTTTAATTTTTGTTCCAATTTCTATGCAAATGACTAACTCAGTTAAAATGTATCGTTAATTTTTATGAATAATTTTAGCAATTCCCAAACCTTTTGGACGATTTTAGCAATTTACCAATTTATTCTTTTGTTTTTTTAATTTTTAACTTTTTATTCTTTTTATTTTTCTCTTTTATCATGAAATAATAAACAATAAATATAATTACAAATAATATATAATATATATATATATATATACTAATATATATGATCTTTGGTACGACATGGAAGATGCGTGGAACTGATATTTGATACGGCGGTTCGACGAGGGAAGATAAGGTACAACGCCGAGATAGATATGGTGGTTGTGACGGTGGAGATGGAGTTTGTGGAGATGGATAAAAGAGAATGATAGAAGAGAGAAATTGTGTATGGTGTGTGTATATATATAATAATTATAAATTTGCGTGTCTCTCTCTCTATATATGTGTGTATTATAATTAATTTGCTATTATTTTATATTTAAAGGTAAAAAGAAAATTAAAAAATAAGTGTGTATACATAAATGTGTGTGTATATATGTTATAATTATAATTATTTTTATTTAAAGATAAAAAGTAAAAATGAAAACAAAAAACTAAAGGAGTAAATTGTCAAAATCGTCACTGGGGTTTGAGAATTGCCAAAGTCATCCATGTGTTAACAATACAATTTAACTGAGTTAGTGATTTGGATGAAAATAATAATAAAATTAAACGTTGAGGGTTCAGTTACAAAAAAAATTATTTTTGATGAAAGTGGCAAGAGTCCTAAACCTCATGGACGCACTAGCATTATTGTTTTTTTATAAAAAAGGGACCTTATCATTGTTATGTATGTTATTTTCGGATTTAACATAAATAATATTTAAACTCTTTCAAAAATAAACCATTATTAGTCTTTTTACGTTGCGCGTTGTAGCGAAATCAAGCAAATGATAATGTAAAACAAACATGATTTGAAAATAAAGCATGTTGTTTAGAAAGCTAAACCATTAGAACGGTTTAATTTATCATTGTACTGTTTTATAATACCAAATATATACTTTATTTTGAGTACAACTTCGTTTTAACAAAACTTATAACGGAAGTCGAGAAAAAAATCAAGCACAACTACGTACTTAAGTTTTTAGAAAAAATTATAAACGTTAATTATTAAAGAAGTATCAAATTATTTAATAAATTAATATATGTTTTAAAAAATGGTAAAGGAAAAATATGTTTTTAAACAAGGAAACAAAATAAAAAATATGTTATTAAAAGTAAATATAATAATAAACTATTATAATATATTAAATAAAAATTTGTAAAAAATTATATATATTTTTAAAAATAAATTTACTATTCATCGTTGTTCGTTAATATATATATATATATATATATATATATATATATATAATGCGCTCGTTTACATTATTGGTATGGTTAATCAATTTTTAAACTAGTATACGGTAATAAAAATTACTGAAAATATATATAACTACAATTTTTATACTAGAACTTGAATACAAGTTTTGGTAACCTCAAATGAGAAATTTGTAAAGTTTATTACCATTTTCTATATATTTTACCATTTTATTCCTTGTTTAGATCATTTACATTATAACTTGAATACAAAGTTTTGGTAACCTCAAATGAGAAATTTGTAAAGTTTATTACCTTTTTCTATATACTTTTTCCCATTTTATTCTTTTTTTAGATCATCTACACGAAGGCCGCTTTATATTCAACTTTTCTTATATTAATAGCATTTATATTAAAGTTATATTATATGTTAACAAAGTCGTTTCGTTTTCTTTACAGTTACACTTCATCCTAATTCTTCTGATCACTCTTCTGCGATTATTGATTTCTTTATTGATGGAACCTAAGTACCTAACGACCTACAGACTAATGGTTTCTTCATTTGAGACCCCTGATATGAAGAATATAAGGTGGTCTTCATGTAATGATCTAAAAAAAGGAATAAGATGGTAAAATATATATATAAAAAAAGGTAATAAACTTTACAAATTTCTCAGTTGAGGTACCAAAACTTTGTATTCAAGTTATAGTATAATATTGTAGTTATTTATATTTCAGTATTTTATTTATAAAAAATTGATTAACCATACCAATAAGATACATACCCTGAGTCGGGCATGATGGTTTATTTTTAGTTTAAATAGTTGAACTTTGGGGTGGATAAAGAATGAAAGGGAAAGGACATAAAAGGACAAAATATGAGGGGAGGTTGTTGATGAAAGATCCCATCGATCTTACTCTTCCATGCCTATTTTTGTCCACACAACATTTCTTCCCTTTCTAAAACTAGAGATTCAAATAATTCTTATGTAATTATTTTTTATTTATTTGAGAATTTTTATTTTTGTTACCACTATAAGTATAGTTTTCAATTAATTTCTTTAACAAATCACAAGCCTTAAAAATGAATCTCATAAAAGTTGTTTGTATGGGTGGGGGTTAGTTCGTATGAAATTGATTTGGTAACACATATATCAAGCATTCTTATCATTTATCATTTTTTTCTTACCATTTATCTTTTTTTGGAACATGCCCCTATGGTTTAACCCTCGCTATTTTGGTGAGAGGTAGTCTTCATGACTGCTTTTCTACAACTAGGACTCCCTTTGAAGGCTCTTACCGTTTAGGTAAGTTGTATTTTTCTTTCTTTATTTTATATCAAATTACAATAGATACCTTTAACTTTTAATATTACACAACTCATCCTTATTGTATTGAAAATATTATACTATATGTCATTTAACACTAACTATGATTAAAATTTTCAGTTAAGTCTGATCATACGCCTTGCATATGAGGGTAGATTGATAATTGTACTCATTTATTTAAAATATAGTTAAACAAATAAAAAACAAATTTTAAAAATTGAATATATATATAATATAAAGCACAAATAATTTTTGTAAGTTTGAAAGGTAAAGGATAGCCATCGCAATTTGGTATTAGATATAAATGACTATTTTTAATTTACCCTACCATTTATCTAATTAGAGTTTATGGTTAGTGCTTATATGAAGACATAAGAGAACCCATTCCTACTATAGGCAAATAACCAAGTCTAACATAGTAATCTGACGCAAACTGATTACAAGTATTGAATTCTCTCTTTATATTTTTCCAAAAGTTTGAAAGTATTCTTGTATAATGATATTTTTCATTTAAGTGCACAACTTTCTCGTCAAAGAAGATCCGTATTGTTGTGAAACAAGGGCGTACTAGCAAGAAGATCCGTATTGTTGTGAAACAAGGGCGTACTAGCAAGTATAACTACTATGAATATAAATTATGATAACATGGAGAAATATAGAATTGAGAATTCTTATTCATTCACTTGAACATTGTAAGATTTCGTATTTTCGTACCTTTTATTTTTAGAAACTTTTATCCGTATTTCATTTCAATCCTTGTAATCCGAGACTTTGATCATAATGAAAATTCATCTTTTATATAAATCATGTTTAATTCATACTTATACTATATGCAATCAATCATCAGATACATGTTTATGTACAATACCGAAACATAATATATCTTTGAAATACCATTTATACATGCGTGTATACTACTTACAATTACATATAAAAACATGTTAATTATAAGTTTCTAGCTCAAATAATAACAAAACCAAGTCCAGGGACTAAACTTGAACAAAATACATAAAGTTTTTGAAAACAATGTAATGTTCTGCATTTTCATACTTCTATTTTGATAATGTATCGTCGCTGGGTTTGTGGCGAAACCCTAGTCACGCTGCCGCCGTCGTCCCTTATACATTAACATGAGGCTGGTTGGGTTGGGGCTATAATGATTTAGGGTTGAGGTGTTAAGAGGAACGGGAGAAGATGAAGATGATGAGTAAAGATATATAAATCTGGTAGGAAGAGAGAGAGAGTTAAATAGTGGGTTGGATTTTTAATTTATTGATTTAATTAAATAGGGTAAAATGATGAAGATACTCTCATGTGAGGTCCACTTGGTTAGATTTAACCATGAAAATAACAAAGTAGGGTAAAAAACATAACATGCAATAATTTGCAAATATCGAGTATGTTTTTTTAACTTTTAAATAAAATGACACACTTTACAATATAATATCAAGATAAAAGACAAATTTTGTAATTTACTCTACTCTAAAACAGTTTCCCTCCAGATTATCAATCAGATAGAGATACATGTGCGCATATGGAAATTCTTATTTATATAAACGAAAATATTTGAGACCATGTGTCATTTGCACCATTATCCTTATTTTCTCGTTTTTTTTTTCATATTAATAATGTTATTAATATAAATTAAAAGAATATATATTTAGATACTTAATACAAATTTAATTATGAATAGTTATTATATTATTAACTAAATGAATTTAATATAAAATTAATTATGAATGTTTATCATTTCTAGTGTTACTTATATTTATTGAAAAATAAATTTGTATTATGGATAATTATCATATTATCAGAGGTTTCTACAATTCAATTAACTCCACTATTTTAACAACTAGAATTATTAATCCTTTCAGTTTTTATCTACAAAATTATAAATTCAAGTTTTGTTTTTTATCAATCAAATTGTCTAATCATATTAAAATGAATAATTTAAAATGATTAAATTTCTAGTCATTTAGAATCTAATTATAAAAAAAATCTAATCGCATATATACATATTCAATTATCTAATATTTGGTATGTTTTGTTGAATCCAATGATTTTTTTTCTTATATCACTATAATCAAAAGTATTCAAGTAATTTTTTATTTTCATTTTGATTTATATTATAGTTTTTTATAACTCTTTATATGTCTTGTAGATGGGGTAACTTCAACCCATTTTCTTATGAACAGGGTCGATTGGATCATGTCTCTAGCGGGTCAAATGATTAAAAATTAAATAAAGTATTCTAAAATAAGAAGACAAATCGGTTGAAAGTCGCCATAAGTTTAAATTTATTACAAATAAATATATTTAGATTATTATATTAAAATCAGAACAATACAAACTTTACTTATATTTGACGATAAACTATAACTAATAAATAAGTAACTGCTTGCATTATGCGTCATAGTTAAGTGAGTCCATGATTCTTGTAATCGTTTGAAAATTTCCAATTTTTTTATTTTGTAAGCCTAAGAGATACTTAATAAATAAGAAACCGGACATAATTTTTGCTACTTATTTGTTTCCCACAACTGTTTATCATTTACTTTATTAATATATAGTTTATGAATATTTTAGTTACGTAATATTTCTTTCTCATCTATTTAACATTATTTTTTTTCACTTGGTAATAACTATATAATATTTAATTGAGCTAACTCTTAAGTATGATACACATTTTAACAAAAGTTTGTATATGAACAAAACTCTTCTTATCATGTACACCCATATTTTTCTAAAGAGAGAGTAATAAATTTTGTTTTAACAAATTTTATGGTAATCTATCGCTTGTGGCCTAGTGGTAGAAGGTTTGGGTTTTTCAGTGGAGAACCAAGTTCGATCCCGTTTGTGTCATTTTTGGTGGATTAATGCAATGAAATATTTGAGTTAGACTTTGCGCACTGTGTGTTACGCTAGAGAGTTCTACTCTTGTGGTGGCACAACGACTGTCAAGTGACAGCCGACGGTAGGATTTCCCGGGGGAATGCCTAAGCCAAACTTTGAAATCAGCGTGAGGCCGGTTAAAAAAAATAGTCTGGCCGGAGTTGGGCAACGAGGCTCTCCAATTTGAGGAGTGCGATGGCCTAACACAAGATTGTCGTTGTTCAAAAAAACAAATTTTATTGGTTTTCAATTGAACTTATATTTACTATTAAACGAGTTAAATCAATAAGGCCATGCTTAGTGGTAAGCCCCATAACCCCTTGCGATGTGGGGTTAGAAGACACATGACTAATGTGTAAGAAAGCGGGGGAGGGGGTATATAACTTGATTGTATAGTGGTTAACCCCTTCAATTATATATACATATCTATGTATATATACGTGTGTGTGAGAGAAACCTTAGTGTAGCGCCCTTATGATTTCGCGAGGCGTTCAAGGCTTATAACGCCCTCGTGGCGGTGTGCGGAGGCGCCACACGATGCTATGGTGGCCTCCAGCGTTATATCAACTCGGACTACGGAGGGTCTAATAATAATAAAAATAATAAAGTTAATGGCTCATATTTGAATTTGTTCACTTGTATTTTTCTGACTAGTTCCTTATAGAGATCATTCAGTAAATCAATATATAAGATTGAACTTCATTAAAGTAACATTTAAACGAATCTGACTGGAAAGTATGATTAGAAATGTTAAAAATAAACGAATCTGACTGGAAAGTACGATTAGAAATGTTAGAAAGCATGATAAAACTAGAATAGGAAATAGTAAAAGATATTCATCCATATCCCAGAAGATCCAATGAGTTGCAAGACAAGTAAACAAAAACCTCCCTCAATTCCTATGAATCAAAGGTCTAGGTAACACCACATAACACACGTACAAGTTACACATATTATATGATTAGAATAATTGATTGTATATTTACAGTCAGGATTAATATCTAAGTTTCACAGTTGAATGTGTTTATGATTAATAAGTTATAAGATAATTTTAATATATAACAGAGAGAGTCATAGAAGATAATTTGCATATCTCATCATTAACATAAACTAATATGTTTTGTAGGTTAGTTATAGAACTATTATTTTTTTTGAATGAACAAAACACTCATATTATTAATAACACCAACTATCAGGGTGCTGGCAGATTACGTCATAAAAATAATCCTAAAAACATACACCAAGAGCTAAACAAAAGCCTTCCACTCCTCCCAAGACATAGCCCAGCCAGCCTTCATCCAATTCTTGACCCACATAAAACTTAACGTCATTATTTCTTCGATGACTTTAGGTACCGAATGGATTGTAAACTTAAAAACAGCCTTATTTCTAGTCTGTCATATGCTCCACAAGGTTGCGAGCATCATCGCTTGAATTGCCTTTTTTTTCGTTTAGACCCGAGTTATCGAATTAATAATACTTGATTAGTAACTGTGAAAGGTGCATTAACTTTTATATTATAGGGTATGTAAAATTTAATATGATTGAATATGCACAATGATGTCTCTTATTTCAAAAGTTTAAAATATATTAGATAAAATATAAGAAAGAGCAAGGAGGAATTTACCATTTTTATTGAAATACACTATATACATTCTTATGTGATTTCTGTGTTACTCAACATGATATTAGTTCTTAAATTGAGAAGTATGAACTTGGTGTTAATAATAACATATTCCCCTCTATTTCTCTCTCTCTCTATATATATATAAAAAAGAGAGTGAAAATAGATACATAAGACGTACATAGTAATAAGAGGTAGCCCCCGCTACCTCTTAGCGCTCCGGTCTTAGTGTAAATTTTGAAAAAATTTGATGTTTTTTCGATTTCGTTACCACTTTCTTTTAAGAAAAAACGTTACCACTTAGCACTCCAGTTAGATCCGTCACTGTATGTAAGATAAGATGACCCAAACTTAGGAATAAACATTTTCATAATATTTGTTATTTTGCTAATAAATATACTTTATAAAAAGATTAAATAAAAACAGAAAGATGGTTATCGATATGGGCGCAGATATAGTCATATAACGGTGTGATATATCAATCATTCCTATTCTTACACGCAACCCCTCTATATTTTTTATCATTAACATGTTACTCTCTTTTAATTTACCACCAACTCTTTACCCAACCTTTTCTTTTTCGTTTAAACTAGTTAGCGTATCCCTCGCGTTGCGCGGAAAGTTAGTTAGTATTAATTCAATTTAATATATTATTGGTACCATAATCGACACTTTGTATAACGATCGAAATATAAACCCCAAACAATAAAGTCATGATATGCCTAAAAATATATTGATACGTATTTTACATCGATAGAAAACTATACAAATAAATACCGATAAAGATTTCAAAAGTATAAACTTACATGGATAAAAAATTACAAAAATAAATACCGATAAAGGTTTCAAAAGTATAAATACCGGTACCGATGTTCGGTTGAAATTGACGTGGTACCAATCTTGTTCAGACGGTATGAATTTAATTCTTCACTGACACTGGCTATAACTTATGATATATAAGGCACTTTGTACTGCAACCAAAGGTATTTAGATAATATCGGTCCAGTTTTTCATGGTCATAAATAAAAAAAAATCAATTATATTTGACTCATTCAATTTTGAACAAAGCTTTAATCGAAATGCATATTAAATAAGCATTTTACAACATTATATTTGGAGTTTTATAAAGAAGTATACTATATTATTAAAATAACGAAAGAAGGTAAACGACGTTAATTTATCAAATATCATATCTTAAAAGATATAAAAGAAAAACAAAATATGTTTAGAATTAGAATCCAAAAATAAACAAATACTTAAAAACCTTATATCAAATAAACATAGTCGTTAAGTTAGTTTTTTTTAAAAGTTAATAAATGCAACATATTAGAAAAAAGTCAAATTAAATAATGCTACTTATTACTTAAAAAAATGCTCCAAAAATAAAATCAAGAAATAAGTATATGCTCAAAAATTAGAATAAAAAATAAAAAATATATTTATAATATATCATTGTTCATCAAAACTTTCTATTAGTATAATATAATATAATATAATAAATATAATATATGTGTTGATTTCTATATCGGTCGCATGAATCATACTGATGCTATAATTAATTGAACTGATACCAATCCGATGCCCGCAATAACGTACCATTACAATGCGCGGTCAAATAACTTTGTATGTTAAATAAAACAAACATAGATGCAAAATTAGATTTTTTTTAAATTTTACTATTGTAAATTATTACTAAAAAATCAAATTGAAAGCCGAAAAACTACTACCGATAAAAAACAAAATACAAATACCCTAAGAATTATCAATTGCTATTTATTACTAAAATCAAATAAATAATAAATAAAATATAATAGTAAAAATAGAAAAAACAAATACTTAAAAAAATTTGAAACCCTGTTCATCACAACTTTATATTAATATGTATAAAATATATATGTTATTAAAAAAGTTGATACAAAATTAAAATAGTTATTACATGTTATATTCAACTCACGATATATTAATAAATAACCTACTGTAGAGTATATGTTGCCAAAATCATTAAAGTTTAACATTTTTTAGTTATTAATATTCAAGCAATCCTAATTGTGGTCGATTAAAATTCAACAATTTCATAAATTTAATTCTCGTGTAGATAAGATAAACTTTAATCCGCACACAGTATTAATAACCAAATCTTTATAATCTTTATGACAAATTAATTATAGAATATTAATCCAGAATAATTAAAAAGCAGTACAAAAATCAGGCCCTCAAGAAAAAGGCAGGAAAAAGAAAAGAAAGAAAGAAGGAAAAAGAAATTAAAGAAGCACGGGGAATATTTCTTATATGTACACTTACTAATAATAATTATTT
This sequence comes from Scalesia atractyloides, assembly GCA_947069175.1. Classification (NCBI taxonomy): domain Eukaryota; kingdom Viridiplantae; phylum Streptophyta; class Magnoliopsida; order Asterales; family Asteraceae; genus Scalesia; species Scalesia atractyloides. The sequence continues at coordinate 18,156,847 of CAMTDV010000023.1, forward strand.
ATTTATAATTTATAATAAATTCAAAACTCATGGGTTGAAAATAAAGCTCCCACACTTGCACTTCCAACTCATGGGCTTGTAGTTTGAGCTGTAATCACCTCTTGCATATTCTAGTGTTGGGTTCTTAACTCCGTTTATTGCAGTCTTTGTTTGTGGGGTTGTAGGCACTTGAATGGCTTCACAATGCCCGCAAGACCCACACCTTCTTTCACATCTTGGTGGTCTTGATCCTATTTGTCCCCTCAGTATTGTCTTCTCCTCCTCAACCTTCACAAATAAAAAAAAAAAACAAAAAAATACCATTGCATCTTTACAAAACTTGAACCATATATATAAAAAGTTCACATACGAAAACAAGACTTGAGTGGTTAGTTGGTTGGTACCTGAGATTGAGTGGCCAGCATTCTACCTGCAATAAATGAGAAAATATATAGCATGTTAGAAATTATTATGATATTTTTTTTAACAACAATCTAATCTACTTGTAATTCTACGTGGACGCTACTGGGAGGGACACCATTTTACACAGCAGCGTTAGAAATTAAATATTAGAATGGTAATGAGAAGAAAAATAAAGATGGAAAGGTTAGAGAGAAATTAACCTTGAGCAAAAGAGGATGAGAGGAGAAAGAGAAGGGAAATGGTTAATAAATGGAGGGTGTGACCACAGCCCATTTGTGGATAGAGTAATGGAGGGGGGGGGGGGGGGGGGGTGCTCTGTGTAAACTGAAGGGTTTAATGAGTGAAGTCTGGTGGAAATTGGTCTTGAAAAGGGTGTGGGGTGGAGTGGGTTTATGAATGAATGAATGTGTGAGATGAAAACCGTGTTGAGAGATTGCAGGAAAGCAGCAGATCAGAGCTCAGACAGACGGGTCAATTATTATTATTATTATGGAATCCTACACGTGTGGGTGTTTCATTAGTAGAGTTTATTATTATGAGTATTCCATTCCAATTCCAAATAACATTAGCCTTAATCTATTCACACACTACTCTATCTATTTGGACAACATTGAATCCTAGATGGGTTGTCTAGGTCTAGATGGCCCGTATAGCACTAATTTTGAAGAGTCAGCAATACCTGGTAGGGCCCATAGATTTTAGTGTTTAGACGGGCCGTCTGGACCTAGACGACTCGTCTAGGATCTTGGGTTTTTTTTTTGTTAGAAAAGGGCTGTTTTGATCACTATTTTGGTGTTTAGACGGGCCGTCTAGACCTGGACGACCCGTCTAGGATGTTATGTTTGTTTTCTTATTTTAATATCAATAACATTAATATTAAAAAGAGAAAATAAAAGAAAATAAAAATATACGCCGCATATAGGGCTAGACTGTGCGTCTAGAGTGGTCCAAAAGACCATTTAGCCCCTTTTGCCCACAGTCTAGCCCTAACTCAGGGGTATAATAGTCTTTTAAACAACCTATACGCCCAGTCTAGCCCTGTACGCGGCGTATATATTTTTTTTGTTTTCTTATTTTAATATCAATAACATTAATATTAAAAAGAGAAAACAAAAAAAATAAAAAATATACGCCGCACATAGGGCTAGACTGGGCGTCTAGAGTGGTCCAAAAGACCATTTTACCCCTGTTTTGCCCCAGTCTAGCCCTAACTCAGGGGTATAATAGTATTTTAAACAACCCTAGACGCCCAGTCTAGCCCTGTACACGGCATATATTTTTTTTGTTTTCTTATTTTAATATCAATAACATAATACATTGATATTAAAAAGAGAAAAAAAATAAAAATAAAAATATACGCCGCGTACAGAGCTAGACAGGGCGTCGAGAGTTGTTTAAAATATTATTATACTCCTGAATTAGAGCTAGACTGAGGGCAAAACATGGGCAAAATGGTCTTTTGGACCACTCTAGACTGCCAGTCTAGCCCTATGTGCGGCATATATTTTTATACGATGCATATACGAGACTTAGGGTACACTACTATATAATGCCTATCGCATCATATCGTATCGTATAGTGTAGTATAAGTCTCGTATAGGCATCGTATGGGCCTACGGATGTAGTATCATATCATATAGTGTAGTATAGGTCTCGTACAGGTCCCTAAGGTTTGTCTAGGCCTGTAGGCATATACGAGTGTTGTATCATATCCTATAATATCGTATCGTATAGTGTATAGTGTAAGTATAAGTTTCGTATATGTCCCTTATAGGTCTTGTATATGCCTCTAGGCCTATACGGGACTTAAACCACACCTATACTCATATACGAGACCTATATTACACCTACATGCCTATAAGAGTGTTGTATCTTATCCTATAATCTCATATCGTATTGTATCGTATCGTATATTGTAGTATAAGTCTCGTATAGGCATCGGATGGACCTACGGATGTAGTATTGTATCATATAGTGTAGTATAGGTCTCGTATAGGTCCCCTATAAGTCTTGTGTAGGCCTATAGGCGTATACGGGTGTTGTATCATATCCTATAGTATTGTATCGTATAGTATCGTATCGTATCGTATAGTGTATATCATAAGTCTCGTATAGGTCCCCTATAGGTCTTGTATATGCCTATAGGCCTATCCGGGACCTAAACCACACATATAGTCCTATACTACATCTATAGGCCGGTACGAGTATTATATCTTATCCTATAGCCTCGTATCGTATTGTATAGTATCGTATCATATATTGTAGTATGAGTTTCGTCTAGGTATCGGATGGGCCTACAGATTTAGTATCGTATCATATAGTGTAGTATAGGTCTCGTATAGGTCCCTATAAGTCTTGTATCTATCTATAGGCGTATACGAGTGTTGTATCATATCCTATAGTATAGTATCGTATCGTATAGTATAGCGTATAGTATAAGTCTCCTATAGGTCCTCTGTAGGTCTTGTATATGCCTCTAGGCCTATACGGGACCTAAATCACACCTATGGTGCTATACGAGACCTATACTACACACACAGCTCCTATACGTGTTGTATCTTATCCTATAGTCTTGTATCGTATAGTGGAGTATACGTCTCGTATAGGCATCATATAATTAATATTAGTGTTATTATAATTAATATGAGTTTTTTACAACTAATATTAGTGTTATTGATATTAGTATAAGTTTTTTTTATAATTAATATTAGTGTTACTAATATTAAAAACAGAAAACAAAATAAAATAAAAATATACGTCGCATATAGGACTAGACTGGACGTCTAGTGTGGTCCAAAAGACCATTCAGGGGTATAATAGTCTTTTAAACAACCCTAGACGCCCAGTCTAGCCCTATACGCGGCGTATATTTTTATTTTTTTTTGGTTTATCTTTTTAATATATGTGTTATTGATATTAAAAAGAGAAGCAAAAAAATAAAAATATACGCCGTACATAGGGCTAGAATGGGCGTCTAGAGTGGTCCAAAAGACCGATTTACCCCTGTTTTGCCCCCAGTCTAGCCCTAACTCAGGGGTATAATAGTCATTTAAACACCCTAGACGTCCAGCCTAGCCCTGTATGCGGCGTATTTTTTTTAATATATGTGTTATTGATATTAAAAAGAGAAAACAAAAAAATATATACCTATATACGCCGCATATAGGGCTAGACTGGGCGTCTAGAATGGTCCAAAAGACTATTTTAGCTCTGTTTTGCCCCTAGTCTAGCCCTAACTCAGTGGTATAATAGTCATTTAAAAACCCTAGACGCCCAGGGGTCTAGCACTGTATGCGGCGTATTTTTTTAATATATGTGTTATTATAAATAAAAAATACCCCAACCTTCTAGACGCCCAGTCTAGACCTATACGGGGCGTCTAGACCCCTTAAATTTTGTGCCCGACAACCCACTCAGAGCCCTCTTAATTTCAGTGTCTAAACGCCCTGTTTAGGTCTAGACGACCCGTCTAAAGGGTGTCTAAATAGGAGGGTGGGTATATAAATATGTAGACACATAAGATTAAAGCTTACATTTTTGGTTCTATATACACACATAAAGTCATTTTCTTATCCATAATATCAATATTATATTATATTTTTGAAAGATGACACACACATATATATATATATATATATTGAATTAAGGATCACATATGGTTTGAAGTGGTTAAGCCGATTTCCCTTTATTACATTATTTGGACGATTTATACTTTGTGCACGCTTCTCATCTTTTTTGTTATCTTTTTTTTATATTTAGAAGCTTACAAAAGGAACGTAGTGTAAACCGAAATCCGACCCTAAACCCCGACACTCCTCCATTCTGCCTCACCATCACCTATCAAAACCACTTCAATTGGAGGTAAACCTCGAGAATACCAGCCAATGACTCCAAAGATTTCGTCATGGTTGAATGTAATCTCCCCTTTTCATACCCTTTACTATGATTATTATATGGGCAATCTTGTTTCTAATTCAGTTACTATTATAAAAGATTTGTGGCGATTATAGTTTGTTAAAAAAATGTTTTTTTATTACTTGGATTCTATCAATAATATTGCGGTCTAAGTGTTTGTTTATGTTACAGAGTTTTGTGAAGAAAAACGCAACCTCGTTTCAACAAGAACTATTGATTGATTTGTTGTTGCTAGAAAAAAGCATGAGAAGAAAGTGAGAAGTCCAAAAGATAATAAGTTAGAACACAACTAGTAAATAATAGAAAATAGATTAATTAGTTAAATCATTAATAAAGCGTAAACACTAATTACAGTGAAAATAGATTAACCTTAGACATTATCCACTTGGACTTTGATTACATACTTGCACTCAAACTATGTTAATGGACCATATTGGTAGATGTAACTAAATATAGATAACTATTTTGACATTTCAAGATTCCCCTCCCAAATGATAGTTCCTATCTTCCTTCTCTTTATACATATCAAACATATAATTAAACATTTGACGCCTGGCAAATGTGTAATAATTGAGTGTTATAGAAGGTTATATAACTTGAGTGTGTAGTGGTCGGTTACTTAGATGTGGGGTTGTATATGTATGTACATATATTGGTGTGTGAGAGTCTTTTCTTGTTTGGCGCCGTGATAATCTTCACGAGAATCCGGATTTAGGTGGTATCACGCCCCGGGGGCAGTGTGGGGTGACGTTATAGGGAGCCATGTTTGGATTTGGCGCTATATCCTCCACGACTACGAAAGGTCTTAAGAACAATAAACATGACAACTTTGATAAAAGGAGGAATACCGTATATTCACAACTTTGTATGTAATTTATCTTACCAACAAAGAGGTGACAATATGGTGAAGAGAAACGTCTACACAAGTCTCTTTCATCATATACTCTCCTTATTCTTACAGCCCATAATAATATTATTAGAAATATAAATACACAAAAATCAGTAAACAAAATCATTTACATGAGAAATAGTAATTGTATATTTTAAAAAATATAATCGTAAAACATTCTCTTAATATTTTTCTTCAAGAAGGCAATGAATATGATTTAAAAAAGTAAAAAAAAAGTGACGGTATAATTAAAAAGTTGGGTTTTGGTTTTTCTAGGTTTTTTTATAACTGGATATTGGGTTTTGTTTTATTAATTAAATAATAAGATAATTATATTCTTCTTCCTCTTCAAGAAGATGATGGGAAAGAGTTATGTTAAGTAAACCAAATCATATAGCAACTAAAATTTTACAAATGAAAGAGGTTTGTAAATCAATCAATTATTATAATATTAGAATAAAAAGGGGAGTAGCAAGTCCCAAGGGAAAATACAAAGATAAATAGATAGTACATAGATGTGAGGTCATTCATAGGGTGTGTGGTCTCTTCCTTAAAGAAAGAAAAGGTAAAGAGTATGATGGAACACACCAAGGACAAAAAGATAGACATAAAAAGGCAGTGTAGGAAATAGGAATAGCATCCTTCCCCATCACAACACTCACTTGCATTAACACTAAATCATGCAAATACTCATTCTTCAATGTCATTGCATCCATGCAACACAACATCACATAAGCTACAAAATCTATGGATAAAAAGTGTATATCTCTGTGTATGCTAGCCATTTACACGCACGATGCAGCGGAGTGATGATACGATTTATAATAGGATACCCATTTACCATTAGTTTATCAGTCATCTCGATATATTGTATAGTACTTAAGTTAGTTTCTTTATTCGTTATATGTTGACATTGGTTTTTCTGTTAGTTTATCGTGAACACACTTTTAACTAAGATTAAGAAATTGCAATAGTAATATAATATATTTTCTAAATTTAATAGAAAAGATTCGAATTTGGAACTTTGATTCGGATTAAAAACCCATTTTCAAAATTGTTTTCTCTAACGGATATGTTTATATCAAATGTATAAACACATGTAATGTAATACATATTACTTCTTCTTGAAATGCTTGTGTACATAAAGAATGTTTTGTATCGGCATTCTTATATTATGCTTTGTCTGTTTATCAATGGTTATTACAGTATACAAATAATGACATCGAGTTGGTCAAGAAGACACTCTCGGCCTTGATCAAAGAACAGAAATTTTGGAATTGTTAATCGAAATAATGTTTTTTTTATGAGTTGTTACCTTGGTTGCTTTTGTTATAGGAATATATAATGTGAAAATTGACGATAATTAATGTAACATCCCAAAAAAAAGGGTTTGGTAATCAAAACACGTTATATTAAAGAGTGATAAAAGACCGTTAGTGGTAAAAGTGAACCCGTAAACAACATAACTAGGAACAAATTAACCTAGTTAATAACATGTATATAAGTGACAACACAATGAGTTGTAACTTGATATTTAATCGAAACTAAACTTGAGGGACCAAAGCTGCGTAAAAAGGATACTTGTGTTGTAAAAACAAAAGGTTTAAACACAATACACACTTAGTGTGCGTGTTGTTGGTCGACCATCAGGAGAAAGAACAAAGGGAAACCCTTGTTCAAGCCTAAGCCACCAAAATTGAAGATCAATTCGAGACCTAAATCGGTGCATGAACATGAATTATTGATCACCTTGATTAGGGGATCATAAGGTATGTCTCAAAACTTATATTGGTGAAAATCATAACTTGAGACAAGTTGAATACTTTTCATTAGATAGATGGATTATGATCCAAAGATGATATTAAGTGTATGTGTATGCTTGATTTCGTTAAACTTAAAGAAATTATGCACAATTTGGTATAAGATTACTTGTTAGTGATTAACAAGTAGATTATGAAGTAGGTTTTGATTATATGAGAAATTGATGATGTATAAGTGCTCATGATCATCATACTTGTATGTATGTGTAAGATATTTGAACAAATTAGAGCTTCGAATAAATGTTCATACATGACTTGAAATGGGTTTTGATGATAAGATGAGATTGATGTTAAACACATGTTAATAGATGTTTAAAATCATCATGTGAATATGAATGTTTAAGGTATTTGGCTAAGTTTAATGTTTGGGTAAATTCCATATATATGATGCAATGGGTTGTTTCATAGTGAGGAAACAATCCCAAGTTCTTGCATAAGACTGTAGGTTAGCATATGATTGTAGAAACTATGTTAATTTGATATTAGCAATCATGTGAACTTGGTTTGGGAAACATAACTTAAATGGTGGCCTAAGAATAGTGCTTACCGGGGAATTAACAAAATGCGTAAATGAGTTGTTAAACTTGTTCGTGGGTTAGTATGAGTAAATGGGCATTTGACTTTTAAAAGTCAAACTGACCTATACTAACATCGAATGATAAATCTGATATAAAATCCGTAAGGTGGAATAGTTGTGTTAGATGATGACTAACCTAACCATCTTACGAATGATAAATGATAGTTTGACGCTAGACAAGCTAGGCGCAGGCTTGGGAAGAAGTGGGTCAAACGGAACAAGTACGCGGAAAAAAGGCATAATTGGATCTCAAGGTAAGTAAAGCCTTACATTCTTAAAATAGTAAATGTACTTATGTATTTGAAAATGAATAAGTGATTTGGTATTCGGAACAAGATTTCGAAATACAAGGTTCCGACGTGTATTGATACGGGTCGGAATAAGCAAAATATGGTATTAAACCATATTTGATGGTAAAAAGGGGAAAATAGTAATATTGTCATGTGTTGACAAATAAACACGGAAATTTGAAAGGTTACCTTATGGTTTATACCATAAGGAATAAGAAGGGGTAATATGGTAAGTTAGTCACGGGTTTGATGAATAAATATTAAACTCTAAAATAAGGACATTCTATGGCGTAAATTGTAATAGGTTAAAAGAATTAAGTAATATGATCATGATGAGTAAACTGAAACGGATAAATGATGAGATGGTAAATAAATACCATCTCGTAATGATAAGATGGCATTTAGACCAAATGGGTCAAATGGTGTGGTCATCACCATTTGACAATAATATCTAATGAACGCTTGTCGAGTTTTGTGTTCACAGGGAAATGGCGTTTGGTTTGCGTCGCTATTAATTAATGATTAGTAGTGTAAGGTATTTAAACGGTGCAATGCTATGACTCGAGCCAGGTATGTGTAATAGGTTAAATTCTCATGTAGGGATTTAAGGTCCGATGAGAGTTAAACGAGTCTTAAATGAATATCGGATTACTTAAAGTAGGTAAATCTCATAATCTAAATGGTAGACATCAGGTTCATAGGAACCTAATGATTTTAAATAAGATTATGATTTAAATGTATTCTTTGGTCAAATCATGCTATTGATAGTCCTTCGTCGTAAAAGAGGGATCTAAGTTGACCAAAATACCCTCGGGTGATAAAACAAGTAAACGGCCTTGAGGGTAGTTTAAAAATGTGTTTCATAAGAAGGTTCACCTTTGCGCTAGTGCATTAGCAAATGGCATAAGTCATTGTGGCTTAATGCCTCATAATGAGTCTTTTCGTAAAATGTCAACCGAAGAGTAGAAATTGAAAATAAAATATTCTCTATAATTAATTCACCACAAGTATAGTTGTGGTGGAAGATAAATAGATATTTTAGTATTAAAATAAGAAACAAGATAAGAGGAAGCGAGATTTAAGTTTATGTGCTCAAATCTATAAATGGGTCAAAATGAATATGCGCATAAACTAAGAGTGGATGCGTAATTCATAAAAATTAAGAATCCGGGTTAAGGATTTCAAGCTAAATATGTAGGTACACAAATTACGGACTTTTAGAAACAAGTTTCGAGTAAAACGGATGAAAATTGTGTGAGATACGGAAATTGCCGTAACTAAAACGACAAATAAGAGAAAATTTGTAGCAAGCCACCGTAAGCTACGGTGGTCTACCGTAGCTTACGGTAGGCAGCTGCTGTACTGGAACTGAAGGCCGGGACCGTAAGACAGAAGGTCTGGACCGTAAAGCTGGACCGTAAGCTACGGTGGCCAGCCGTAGCTTACGGTGGGGTCTGAATAAAAAAAATGTTTTTATTGTTTTAAGCCTTTGGGTTTATTCGGTTATGTTATAATCTATTTATAACTAACTTATTTTATAAAATATGAAATATAGGTGATGTTTGGAGCGCCGGATGAGGATCAAGCTATATGAAGAACCGAACAGGATCAAAGACGAAGCTTCCGCACTTGGTTTTGATAATAACAAAACTAATCAATAATAACATGTCAAATTGTTTAAATATGTTGAAAAAGTTTTAATAAACTTGAAAATTTGAGAGACGTATATTCGAAATCACATGTTTAAATGCGAAATTTCTAATAGAAATTCAATAAATTAAGATAGGGTCTTACAATTAATGTTCAAGAAACCATCTAAATGAGTACTACGCAATGTGGAATCAACATTGGTCGAAATAATTTTCATTTTTGTTAAGGTGGGTGCTAAATGGGTAGACTAAAAAAGAAGCGAGTCAAAATGAAGGTTTACAAAAATCTTCTCACAAACAATACAAAAATCAGTTAAATAAATCAGTCAATCTTCTCACAAACAATACAAAAATCAATCTTCTCACAAACATACATTTCTTTTGGTAAATAAAATATTATTGTAAATAAATAAATAATTTCTGAAGGTTTACAGGATTAAAAAGAATTTCTGAATTATAAACAAAGAAAGAATATCAAAATTTACAACGATTAATGATTTTTTATGTTTCTTCTTATTTTTTGATTCAGAGTTTTCTTATTTTGTTTAAGAGTGCTTACGAGAAAATAAGAAAAATGATAATTACTTGAGGGCAAAATGTATGTAAAATATCAATGACGTGAAATATTCCATGTCATGAACTAGGGTCATGTCATCGACGAACGGCAAGTTCCAGTTATTTTTAAAATTGTTACATATATAATTGATTTAAATTGTTATATTATTATATATGGGTTTTCATTAATTTGTTAGACGAGAATATCAAATGAAATTACTTATTTTGTAAGATAAAATATATCTTTCTAGTCATGTTAGAAGTTAATCAGGCATATAGATAGACGTTACCTCATAACATCGTCACACGTATAGGATCATATACAAACATGTATATTTTTACAAACTGTAAGACCGATAGTTTAATGACATGTGTCCTTAATTAAAAAAATTATTTAAGAGTATTTTAGACTTTTTATATTTTTATATCTAATTAAATTATCCCTAATTTCATGCAAAATTAATTCAAATCCTAATCTTTCCTCGTCATCGAATCAGTAACGTAATCAGCATCATCATCAGCACCGTAATCAACATCACCGTCAACACCGTAAACATCACATCGTCAACATCAGCACGGTAACACCACCGTCAGCTAGAGATGGGCAAAATCGGGTATTATTATTACCCGGAACCGGTTCCAACCCGGAACCGGTTCTGCTTGGATGTCATTGGAACCGGGTATGGTGTGGAACCGGGTCCGGTTCCTACCCGGGTTCACAGCCAAGAATATGGAACCGTGTAGAACCGGGTACGGGTATTATGGAACCGGGTATGGTGTGGAACCGGTTCCTGATAGTGTTCAGAACCGGTTCCTGATAGTGTTCAAAACCGGTTCCTGACATTAAAAATCTGACTTTTACTGTTCAGAACCGGTTCTGAACAGTAAAAACCTGACTTTACTGTTCAGAACTGGTTCCTGACAGTAAAAGCTGACTTTACTGTTCAGAACCGGTTCCTGATAAAATGTTACCGGTGGAACCGGTTCCTGATTAAAAAATCGTTTTTTTTTGGTATATAAACCCCTTCATACTTACCGGTTCCTGATAAATGTTATTGTTGGTGTTTTAATAAAGTTTGTGTAACAATAATCGATTAAAATTAAAAACCCCTTCTATTGTGTTTTTTTACATCTATTTTTGGAACGCTACTATTGTGTTTGTTATGTTTGATTTTTATTATTAGTTACATTGATAAATAAAAATAGTAACAATAATCGATTAAAATTAAAAAAGAAATTAATCGGTTAAAATATATAAAAAAAATTAACCGGTTACAAAAAAAATAAAAAATTACTCAGAACCGGTTCTAGTAAGATTTTATTTCTTTGATCGTTTACTAGCGGCAGGTGCAACACTTTCCGACGAGTTTCTCTTAGGTACGGGTACCTCGGTACAATCGTCGTCCGAATCGTTAGTCTCCACTTCTTCGTCCTCCTCTTCGTCAACAATTTTATGCTCTAACTCAACTTCATCTTCTAGACTAGTTTTATGTTGAACACGATCAACGGCATCCAAATGGTCCTTTAAGCATATTGCCATCTCTAGCGATTCCGGAGTTAGTCTTGTTCTTCTAATTGACAAAACCCTGCCACTAAGAGAAAACACACTTTCCGAAGCTACCGTGGAAGCTTGGACCGTTAGTATATCACGAGCCATGGTGGCTAGAATCGGGTATTCAGATTCTTTCGATTTCCACCATGCCAAAACATCAAATTTCCTATACTCCTCGGTGGTCATAGTAAGCGAATACTGATTTTTTTTATATCTCCCAAGTTCACTTGTTGGTTCACTACCCCTTTGTTGTCTAGCGGTCTCGTCTCTAACGACACTCAACATGGTTATAAGTGGATCCCCGCTTGTTTCATCGTTAGAGGCCGTGGACCGAGACTCAAACAAATTTGTATGATTTTTTTCACCATATTTTTTTAAATAATGATCATAAAGTTTGGCCATCACTCATTGAATATTTTTTTTGTTTTTGCTTTTAAAGTTGGATCCTCCTCATGCATATCCAACTTGTCATAAATTTCATCAATTAAAGCTTCAACACCCGGTACGTTTAAAGCTGGATTTAAAGCAGCGGCACATAGAAAAACGGATGGTAGTTCTAAAAAATATTTTTTAAATTTTTGAATCATTGGTCTCGTCATATTCCTTAACATGTCACTAGAATTTTCAAACTTTTTAAAATTAGTTGTTATCAAATACAATTGGTCCACAAATTAAGAACTAGTAGGATAATAAACACCGGAAATCAAAGTCGTTGTAGTTTTAAAAACTTGTAAAAAAGTACTTAGGTTATTAATATTTTCCCAAGCCGTGTCGGGAAAGGGGACGACAAGGTACTCATCACTTAAAGTTGTATGAAAAGATTTTAAAGTGCCCATTTGCTTTATAGCCATTTCAAACATATGACAAGTTGAATTCCAACGAGTCGGTATATCCCAATTCGGTCCAATAATTTTTTGGTTGACATCTTTACAAAGTTTTTTATATTCTTGATATCTTTCTTTTCCACTTTTGAAAATATCTTGGAGCATAGCTCTAAATGCTATAATAAAATCCGATACAAATTGATCTTTTAAACCGGTTTGCACTACTAAGTTAATAATATGTGCAACACATCGTGTGTGAAAAAAAACACCATCAAGTATTGGTTTGTACTTCAACTTTAATTTTTCAATCGCCGTTGTGTTGTTTGAAGCGTTATCAAAGGATATTGAAAAAATTTTATCTTCTAAACAATATTTAATTATTGTGCCATTTATAATTTTATAAATATTTTCTCCCGTATGAGGAGAAGGAAACTCGTCAAACGCAATCGTACGCTTCATCATTTGCCATGTATCGGGATCAACCCAATGAGCGGTGACACATATGTACGATTCCGGTAAACCATGTGGAGCCGACCACACATCACTAGTTAGGTTTACACTAGTTTTTAAATTCTTAAAAAAAACAATTAAATCTTTTTTTACATTTTCCCATAAACTTAAAAAAGACGTTTTAAAGTGCGACGACTTACATGTTTATAGCGAGGTTGTAGCGTCTCCCGAATAAAATTTGTAAGATCGGGGTCGTCGAAGTGTCCAAACGGCAACGCTTTTTGTATCACCAACTTCGCCATCCGATCGCGAGCTAATTTTTGCTCATAACAAAAAATGGTACCATCTTTGGAAAGTGGAACTTGACCGGATGTCATTTCCTTTAAAACTTTGCAATACTTATTAATATGCTTCGTTAACGTTGAGTTTGATTCCTTGGCTAATAACGATCCACAATGTTTACATTGAACTTTTTGCGAGCCGTCACTCATCTCGACCAACTCCCAATTGCTCCAAACTTCCTTACTGCGATTATGAGACAATGTTCCAACCACATATGGAACCGAATGTTCTCGAGGAACATTGTTAACGGATTGGGAATTTGCGTTTTTGGAACTCTTTGAGGCCATTTGTTGATTAGAATGTGAAAAAGAACAAGAAGGAAATGTAACAAGAAGGATAGATATGAGAAATTGTGTGTTAAATAATAGATTTCAAAAAAATATATATAGAATCGGTTCTAACGGTCAGGAACCGGTTCCAACGGTCAGGAACCGGTTCCAACGGTAACTTTTTTAACGGCTATAACCGGTTCCAACGGTAACATTTTTAACGGATATAACCGGTTCCAACGGTAATATTACAACGGTCAGGAACCGGTTCCACGTAGGAACCGGGTACGGGTAGGAACCGGGTACGGTTAGGAACCGGTTCCTACCCGATTCAAATGGTAAAATTGTGGAACCGGGTTGGAACCAACGGGTATTTTGAACCCGGAACCGGTTCTACTTACTGTCGGGTAGGAACTGGAACCGGTTCCAGTTCGGTTCCACCGGTTCGGGTTCGGAACCGGTTTTTATGCCCATCTCTACCGTCAGCACATCCGACAATAACATCCCACACCAGCACCATCAGCACATCCCGTAATCAGCATAACACTGTAATCAGCACAATTTCATGTTTCTTTTTTAAGTTTGTAAACAACAGATATTATTTAACCAGCACAATTTCATATTTTTTTATTTTATAAAGAACATATATTGTTACATACTAGCACAATTTCATGTTTTTGTTTTAATTTTGTAAATAACACATACTTTTACATAACTAGTAGAAAAAAAGTTTATTTCCAAATAGACTTTCAATAACAACACATAAGAATTATACAACAAAATATTTAAAATTAACACAATACATTTTTCATACTAGTACATACCAACTACATAACTAGCACAATTATAAACACCTTTTTAAAATTTTTTAAAAGTCTCTTTTATAAATAAAAAAAAAGTATAACAATATGTTACTTATATTAAAGATAAAAAAAACTTGATTTTAGGGTATAATTTTTTTTTCAAAAATAATGAAGTATATAAAAGTTATTCGAGTTTGAAAAACTTGGTGGAATTAGCATTTAATGGGAAATGACTAATGACTAAAATACCCCTAACTTGATAGTTTTAATTATTAATCATATGGGTTTTATTTGTAATCAATACCAACCATTAATTTAATCTATGAATAGCTCAAGTATTTTCTTATGGTTTTTACAGTTAGCACTGTTTGTACAAGATCTCAACTCCATGGCCACATATACATTTTAACTTGCGTAAAATGAACTGATAGAAACACCCCACTTTTACGCTTAGTATACAACGTACTGTTTACAAATAATTTAAAAAATATATAAAAGTTGATTTCAAGGTTTTTAACGGTTATTTATATAGATATAACTACAACTATGGTTGTAGAAGTCGCTAGCCAGGCGTTATCAGGTCAGTCGACTTGAGAGTTACGAGTACACGGATATGTTAAATTATAAGGAAATTAGTTTTTGAGAAATGATATATATATAGGATAAGGATATGTTAGTAACCACCCTTTATTGCGAGAACCAGTGTGAACATATGGCCTTTTTGTAATTAAAATGAATTTCAATCTAACAGCTATATATCCTCGATCTGGTTCTGCATTTCAAATCGTTAACTGCTACCACCCCCATGACAACCACCGCCGCTGCCGGCACATCCGCTGCCGATCAACGTTAACACATTACCGCTACCACCACCGAGACACCACCGCACCACCACCGTGACAACTCCTTCGACGAATCTGGTTATGTATTTCAAATCGTTATCTGCTACCATCCCCATGACAATCGCCACCGCCGATCAACGTTAACATATCACCGCTGCCACCACCGCACCACCACCGTGACAGCTCCTTTGACGACAACTCCGACGATGACAACTCATCCGGTCACATTCATAAATCTGCTCATAGGTCACCACTATGAATACATCATTTATCCGGTGATTACAACAAATTACATACTTTTTATTACACCCATTCTTTTACCAATTCCGCTGAACACTCCTTATACGATTACTCAGTCGAATACATCATTTATCCGGTGATTACAACAAATTACATACTTTTTATTACACACATTCGATTACCAGTTCCGTTGAACACTTAATTTCCGCTAAACACTCAATTTCCGGTGACACTACTTCAACATCGACTGCTACAACACCCACAAATCTGGACCAACAACAATTACAATTTATACGATACGAGACTAAAGGGAATATACCAAAATAGTTTTTACATGCTTGATGACTCTATATTCCTATATCAGTGTTTATTTATGATTGTTCTTTGTTTGTTTTATTAGATTTTACATGCTTGATTACTCTATGTTACTATATCATTGTTTATTTAACATTTGCTGGATTACTCTATATTCCTATATCATGTTTATTTAACATTGTTCATTTTTTTATCTGCTTGATCAATACAATGATCATGCACATGTGCATTATGTTGATAACACCCGTACTTGTCACCGATCATGCACATGTGCGTTATGTTGATAACACCCATACTCTTTTTTCGTAAACTCTGATAACCATCATTAACATGAACATGCACATGTGCGTCACGTTAACAACACCCCATAATCATAACTAATCTTATTGTTAACCATTAATACATAACCGTGCACATGTGTATCACAATGCCAACACCCTATAATCATTTTCCTGTAATCATATGTTAACCATCAACACATTCCCATCCACATGTACATCACATCACTAACACCCTATAACTATCACTGATAAACTGCTGACCCCCTATAATCATCACTGATAAACTGTTGACCAAGTATACATCGTTGACCGCATAAACATTGTGCATACACATGCCATATATTTTATTAATTACGATGTTTATATCCTCTTCTTATTCATTTTATTTTTTGTTTATACAGAAATAATTAAGAGTGTCGCGCATTCTTCACCTAATGGCACACCATATTGGATACATGATGTTGATGCTGAATACATCCCCACTGTGAATAGAACGTTTAATCACTGGGAGGACGTTGTGATGATGTACAACACTTATGCTACAAAATCTAGATGTTCCACATGCACTGGCATATCAAAGAACAAAAAATACTCGAACAATCCTGCATTGAGCATTCGTACACATCGTGTACATATTATGTTCAAAAGAAGGACAACCAACTGCATCACATCGTGCTTTCGTTTACTTGTCCTATTCCTTGTATTTCTTTCTCCTGCCGTAATTGCACATGACATCAAACAACATCGTTCAACATGAAAGTAACAATTGGATGCACATGTGCATATACTACCAACTGCATCATTGACTAATAACAAACCTTTTTTGGCTTTTCACTTAACACTTTTGTATTCACCTTCCTTATCATCTGGTAGTTTTGTTGCCCCTTCGTCAATCGATCTCAACACAAATGTTATTTTCTTCGCTTTTTTCCATTTTTTTGCTTACAATATTAATTGAAATATAAGATAATCAAACATGCAATTTCAATTAGTATGTGCATTAAACAACTTTTTTCATCACTATAAACGATATGCATTTATGCATCTATATGCACTTTGTGCATCAACGTGCACATGTGCATCACATATCATTGTCATTATGCACTTGTGAATCAATATGCATATGTGCATACATATTCTTATAATGATACTTAAAATCAATCCATATGTAAAGTTCAATGTTATGTGCTCAAATTCAATATGAACATATGCCTCACTTTAAACATCAACATCAACATAATCTAATTACAAAAAATCATATACACGTGTATTAAACAAAGCTGCTCATGTTCGCTATGCACATGTGCATCACATGAAACAATATCACCATAAGATCATAATAACACCATCATATCCTAATAACACAAAATCACGTATCTTACAAAAAACTGCTCAAGTTCACTATGCATTTGTGCATTACCTAAAGAACAACACCAACATATTCTAATTACACAAAATCATCTACAAATATCCTAAACAATCTGCTCAAATTCACTATGCACATGAATGATATTATTAACTTTATTTAGTTCACATATACATACTAGGCCGTCTCTGACAGTGTATAAGTTTGTGCAATAACATAACAAGCACAGTTAACAGATCAATGACTTGAATCACATTCATAGAAATCATTCATAGAAATCAAAATTACCGATAAAAACAAATACTTACAGTATAATATATGTATATTATACTTACAGTATAATATGTGTAATATATATATATATATATCTACTGGTAATGATCAGAGCCTTACCGAGTGTTAGATGGCGTGATTGGCGACTAGGTGAGATTTGGCAGAGATAGACGAACAACGATTAATAAACGGACACAATTTCTGATTTCTAGGTCATGTCGATCAATGGTAATCGATGATTTTGTAATCGATTACTGAATGTAATAACAATCAGTAACCGTGATGAATGGTTTTATTAAATTTGTGCCCAAATTGTACGATGATATGGTGATGTTGTTTATGGAAATTCGAATTATAGAGATTGTAGAGACCGTGTTATTAACATTAAGTATTTAATTGCAATAACCCCCTTGTTCACACTGGTTCTTATGGTTCTTGCAATAAGAGTGATTCTCGCATAAACCCTACCTTATAATATATATATATATATATATATAAATATATATATATTATATATATATATATATTATAATATATATATATAATATATATAGGGTAGGAGTTGGCTACAAAATCAAATTTTCCTACAAAGTATAGGAAGCCATATCCTTGTGACATATAGCAATTAATTATTTAATAAAAAAATATGGAAATATTATATCCTAAATGAACTAATATAATTTTAAGGAAACTTAATATCTCTTTAATTTCAAATACAACGGTCATCAATGATTATAATATGATTGTTACAACATATTCACATCAATTCATATTTCATTTGATTCGTCGCATTGCGTTTTATCATCAAAACACACTACTATGAACACATCTACGTTGTGTTTTAGAAGTCACTAATTGTAACTGTTTCGTCATATTGTGTTTTATCATAAACAAATTTTAAACGTTGTGTTTTAGCAGCTAGTCACTAGTTCGTCACATTGTGTTATATCACTAAACACACTACATGAACAATATCCTTGACATTTAAAAAAAGAAGAAAATAACGAAACCCTAGATCTGATTTATCGCTATTTTTGGTATGATTTGGTGTTTTCGGAGGTGGAGGATTAGAAGAGAGAGAGAGAGAGAGAGAGAGAAATCGCGACAATTATGGAGGTGGTTTTATGATTGTTAGTTATTTCCTTATTTAAAAAAGTTAAATGACCATTCCCCAATCAATTAAATTAGCTTATTTTTAAGACACGCATATTAGCAAAATACCACCAAGATGATCTCACCAATCAAACGTACTAATCCAATGGTCAAGATGACTTCTTACACTTTGTAGGAAAAACATACTTTGTAGAGGAACCCTACCCTATATATAATGTGTGTGTGTGTTAAATATCATAAGTTTACTAATATATATAAAAAATACGTGAATATCAATATAAAAAAATTACATCTTCAAATAGTGAAGTTTTCAAAAATTATTTTTTAAAAAAATTAGGCTGACTTGAAGAAAATCGTCTCGGCCGCCAATATTGTAACGACTACTCAGCAAGTGCCCGCCCTCCGAGACCTTCTTTTACAACAATGACTATAAGGCCAGGGGGTGTGGTATATCGCCCCTAGCCACATCACCATTTTAGCGCCCCCTACCCATCCCTTGCGTGCCAAAAGGGGGGGGGGGGCATCGATGAACCGCCAGATACTAACGAGCGCCAAACGGCTAGTTTTGTGGTACCCATACCTTTTGACCGTTTTTTAACAGTAATAAATTTTAAAAAAATTAAACTTTTAATTTCTAAATTTAACGCTACATACATCCAACCTATTTTACTCAAATCTCCATCAATTTCCATCTAAAAACTTTACAAACTTTATGATACTCACACAATGTTTCCCAACAATCAAAACCCGTGGACCCCAACAATCTGTTTTGGGGTAATTTAGCAAAGAACGAGCAAGAATAACGATACCAAAGAGTCCCACAACAGGTGAGGTTGGGTATTATCCGATGCCACCGACCGAAACCTCCCCTCATTCGACAACGCCACCGATTCCCCTTTTTTTGGATACTATTCCCCACCACCATATAAATTAGAAAAAATAGAAAATATAATTATAAATTAATAATTAGGTAATGATGATGGGGGCTTTAAACCATTGCATGCAAGTTAAAGGAGGGGCTTTAAAGCCCCCATGTGATAGTGATGCTTATGTGTCGTGATAAAGCTCATAATGGCTTTATACCACACCCTCTAACCTAACCGAGCCATAAGGTTTGGTTACAAAATCATAACCAAACCATCAATTTCTTCATAGTTACGACAATTTGTGTTATTTTGGTTTTTCTATTCATGATCTAGCATCTCAAAAAGATAACTATTATTTGGGTGGGGAGAGGTTAAGAAAGATCAGTCGCAACTATACAAAAGCAGATAGATGATCAACGTACTTGATTATATTTACTTCAAGGGAGTTAATATTTACACATCCCTCTTCTTTATCTTTTTTTATACATACATACATATATATAGAAAGATAAAGTAGAAAATAAATATAAAATAAGATTTAGGGGTGTGAAAAATAGTAAAAGACTTACTTAAATATTTGGTGGATTTAAGCGATAAATCAATTGTCAGAACATTACCTATCATTTGCTTTGACTAATAGAACAAATTTTACAACAGTTACAGTTGCGAATTAAAGAATATAGCAATAATACACAAAGTTTAACACAAAATGTCCTCAAATCCGATGAAAAAACAGCAAGAAGACAATGAACAATCAGTAACTGATGATGAATGGTTTTGTTAAATTTGTGCCCTAAATTGTAC
The DNA here is from genome assembly GCA_947069175.1 of Scalesia atractyloides. Lineage (NCBI taxonomy): Eukaryota > Viridiplantae > Streptophyta > Magnoliopsida > Asterales > Asteraceae > Scalesia > Scalesia atractyloides. The sequence goes on from CAMTDV010000023.1 coordinate 18,177,284, forward strand.
GATGATATGGTGATGTTGTTAATGGAAATCGAATTATAGAGATCGTAGAGACCGTGTAATTAACATTAAGTATTTAATTACAATAATACCCCTTGTTCACACTGGTTTTTATGGTTCTTGCAATAAGAGTGATTCTCGCATGAACCCTATATATATATATATATATATATATAAAGGGTTAAAGTGAAAGCCATATCCTTGTGAATATAACAATTAATTATTTTAACAAAAAAGGCATGATGATAATTTGATAATTATTTCAATTATGGAATATATTATATCCTAAATGAACTAATAGAATTTTAAGGAAATTTAATATCTCTTTAGTTTCAAATACAACGGTCATCAATGATTATAATATGATTGTTACAACATATTCACATCAATTCATATTTCATCTGGTTCGTCGCATTGTGTTTTATCACCAAAACACACTCCTATGAACACATCTATGTTGTGATTTAGCAGTCATTAATTGTATCTGGTTCGTCACACACAAAACTTGTAGTTGTTTTAATCATAAACATTTTAATTTTTAACGTTGTGTTTTAGCAGCAAGTCACTAGTTCGTCATATTGTGTTTTATCACTAAAACACACTACATAAAAACATCCTTGATCTTTAAAAAAAGAAGAAATAACGAAACCCTAGATCTGATTTATCGCTACTTTTGGTATGATTTGGTGTTTTTGGAGTGGGGATTAGAGAGAGAGAGAGAGAAAGAGAATCGCGACAATTATGGATGTGGTTTTATGATTGATAGTTATTTTCTTATTTAAAACAAGTTAAATGACACATTTAACCCCAATCAATTAAATTAGCCTATTTTTAAGACACACATATTAGCAAAATATCACCAAGATGATCTCACTCATCAAACATACTAATCCAATGGTCAAGATTACTTCTTAACTTTGTAGAAAAACATACTTTGTAGAGGAACTCTACCATATATATATATATATATATAGTTAAATATCATAAGTTTACTAATATATATAAAAAATACGTGAATATCAATATAAATAAAAAAATTACATCTTCAATAGTGAAGTATTTAAAAAACTAATATTCTTCGTTGAAAAATGATATTCATTCTTTAATACGATAGACGTATGAATTATGTTTTTTAAGTCAAACTCAGTCCGAGATAACCAACTAGATCCTATTATGGTCGAGATTGGCCGCGTTCGATTGATAATTAGTTCTTCTTGAAGAAAATCGTCTCAGCTGCTAATATTGTAACGACTACTCAGCAAGGCCCACCCTCCGAGACCTTGTTTTACAACAATGACTATAAGGCCCGGGGGTGTGGTATATCGCCCCTGGCCACATCACCATTTTTAGCGCCCTAACCATCCCTTACATGCCAAAAGAGGGGGGTGGGGCGCATCGATTAACCACCAGATACTAACGAGCGCCAAACGGCTAGTTTTGTGGTCCCCGTACCTTTTTGACTGTTTTTTTAACGGTAATCAATTTAAAAAAGTAAACTTTTAATTTCTAAATTTAACGCTACATATATCCAACCTATTTTACTCAAATCTCCATCTACTCTCCATCTAAAAACTTTACAAATTTTATCATACCCACACAATGTTTCCCAACAATCATGTGTCGTGATAAAGCTCATAACGGCTTTATACCACACCCTCTAACCTAACTGAGCTATAAAGTTTCGGTTACAAAATCATAACCAAATCATCAATTTCTTCATCAGTTACGACAATTTGTGTTATTTTGGTTTTTCTATTCATGCTCTAGCATCTCAAAAAGATAACTATTATTTGGGTGGGGAGAGGTTAAGAAAGATCAGTCGCAACTATACAAAAGCAGATAGATGATCAACATACTTGATTATATTTACTTAAAGTGAGTTAATATTTACACACCCCTCTTTTTTGTTTTTTTATACATACACAGATATATATAGAAAGATAGAGTAAAAAATAAAATATAAAAATAAGATTTAGGGGTATGAAAAATAGTAAAATCCTTACTTAATATTTGGTGGATTTAAGCGATAAACCAATTGTTGGAATAATTCGAAATTGCTTGGATAAATCTGAAGTCGTGTAATCACTATCAGATCAAACAATTGGAGTGGCTACCAATCTTTGATCGGATAAAATCAGAAAAATTCTAGATTTTTGTATGGCAATTTTTGATTGAGAGTCAAATAATCAATTTCGATTATTTTGGCAGTTTTCATTGGGAGCGTATATGCAATTTTCACAAACTGCAGACATTTTTATTTTGACACAAACCACCTTTAGTCCCTTAAGTTTCCAAAAGTGCATATTTAGCCCGAAATTCAATTTCTGATGCATTTTTGATATTCCAGCCAGGGGCTTTGCCCCCTTGGACCCCGCCAGGGGCTGCCGCCCCTTGGACCCTGCTCAGGAGCGCTCACGACGAGGCGCTGCCCCCTTGGATCCCCCGTTAGTCCCGATGACATTCAAATAAGCAGTGCACTCTTATTTGAACGTCACACGCAATCTAAATTACACTAAAATATCAAAACCAATTGTTAGAACATTACCTACCATTTGCTTTGACTAATAGAACAAATTTTACAACAGTTACAGTTGCGAATTAAAGAATATAGCAATAATACACAAAGTTTAACACAAAATGTCCTCAAATCCGATGAAAAAAACAGCAAGAAGACAATGAACGAAACAGAAAAATGGAAGGAACAGTTGAAGATTGCTAACGGACAGCTTATTTATGCGCTTTGATTCTTTCTTTTTCGGTGTTTTCATTGTATTGTAGTAATTCAATGAACCATAAATATATATTAAAAAATGAGTTTATAATCTCAATCAAATAATTTTATTGGATTTGGGTGTTCGTTGTGTTACGTATACGCACGCAGAAGCAACACACATAATTAACGATTATCTGCATAAAATAAACGATAACGGAAATACAAGGATTTACATGGTTTGATCGACTGACTTACGTCCATGGGCTGCAATTAGGATCTATTGCTTTGTGCCTCTCACCGCTCGTGATGAGAAATTACAAGTATAAGACACCTATTTATAATTATAATTAAGGTTACAGAACTTGTTCCCAAGGAAAACTAATACATGGGCTATAATTAAATGGAACGAACCAAGTCTCCAACTTAATTAGTCAGCTCCAAAATTATCTTCTAAAACTAAACTGGGCCCAACCCAAATCGAGCTTCCATAAACCCAACAAGTTGTATGACTAGCCGGTGATCTTCTCATATCAGAGTTTTTCTTTCTCAATGGAGGACCGTGACCATTTATTTAGTATGGTATGGATTTTTTTAGCTAAAAGGAAGTTCAAAATGACCAAAAAGTCATCCAAATTACATGTTATTCCACAATCATTCTTTTCAAAGAAACTAGGTGTTAAAGCTTTCGCAATGCGACCCACAGATGATCTGGCACTAAGGTGGAGGAGAAAGGCGATGAATGCCATGTTTTTCACGGTAAAAGTTTGTCCACACGAACCATCCATAGAGGAGGAAGGGAGTCCTATTAGAGGCGAAGAAGAGAAAGGGGGTGTGGAGCGTCAATAAAGAGGATATCGACGTAGAAAAGAGAGAGGGTAAGTGGGAGGGTGCTGCTACACATGCTCTTAGAGATTATCCATGTGTAGTAATTAGTTAGTTAACTAAACATAAACCCTTTTACTATTTTTCTTATATTTTTCAATTTCTTCATCGCATTAATTAGAGATATTGCTCGATCCAAACACAGATATGTTGAATTTGTTTCAATTTGTAAATGTTTGGTTATTGTCTCAACAATTGAAGCCGTATGTTATGATGTTTCAACATAGTTCTAAGACCGAGTGTAGTGGGTGGCACCCCAACCCACCTCAGTTACTTTGATTTAGTTTACATTTTATTTATTCTACTAAACATTATTTTCATAAGTGGTTACATAATTTTTGTGGTTTAGTTAGTTAAAACTCTATTGCCTACATGGCAGTGATGTGGTCAAGGCCGTCCCAAGCCCAAGTACTTTGGGGCTTGGGCCTCCATTTTTAAATGTTTTTTTATCTCTCCGGGGTTACAGGGTCTTAGCGGCTATGAAAATAATAGTTTTAGAAGAGAAGGTACACTCAATCGAGGATAGGATTTTCAAAACCATCGAAATTAAATTGAACATTAAATTCGGCAGTTCCGATGCTACCCAACCACCCATTCGGCGTTAGGCAATTATAAAAATTTTCCGTATCAATTACAAAATCATAGCATCATTGCAGAAATGGATGGATTCTTCAGAAAAGTTTAAAAAAGATGGAGTTTTCAAATGGATAATTTACAAAATTATCTGTACTATTTGTTTTTAAGATGAAGGCTTCGGAATTCGAATTAAGGTATACTTTATCATTTCAAACCAACATACTTCTTGAATTTTTTGTTTCTGTTTTTAAGAAGGCTCTGTTTGACCAATTTAATATTAAGGTAGTAAGGTGCAATTTACTAATTGAAATTACTTTGTTAGTTTGCTAGTTTTTTTATTATTGAAATTGCTTTGCAAGTTTCCGATTGAAATGAGTTTGTATTTTACAATGTCATATAAAAATCTTAAGTATGAATCCAGTCCAAGCTCTGGTGTATGAGTAGGCTTATAAACTTTTTAGTTTTAATCCTAAGAAACAATCAATCACTAGCGCCCCGGATTTTTACTATGCTTTGGGCCACCAAAATGATTGAGCCGGCCCTGGATGTGGTATGAGGTTTTTTCTTTACTTTTTAGTTATTCCGCTACACGCACTCTAACATAGTGCAACAACACCAATATTGGTGGTAAAATGATGAATTTTGAAAAAATCAATCAAAAAGTTCAAAAGCTAAACACACACTTTGTTTGAATCTCAAATGGAATCATTGTTCAAAGTAGTTTCTCATGTTATTACCTAAGAGTCTAGTATTGGATTTCAATGTGTAGTACCTCATGATCCAAAACTTTATTCGTGTTGAAACGTGAAGATCATCCATCTTTATAATGTTGCATAAACTCATGGGTCATGGTGGGCTTTTGGAAGCCCATCTCCTCATGATCCTCATGACTCATGAGTGCTAACTATCAGCCCACTTTTCAGCTCATAGCCTCATCCTCATATACACAAAAACTAGAAGCACTGAAGGTCATCACTTTCTTTAAGGAGGTGCTTAAATTTCAATCCATGGTGGGATGGGTTTGGTTAAATTGAGTCTGAAATGTTGATATACTTGAAAACAAAAATGCTCTAAAGAAGTCATGTAGGCCCAATACTGTTAGACCCAACCCAATTGATTGATCCAGTTTTACCTAATCAAACGAAACCAAATTTCTGAATAAAATAAGGACCTCATTAGTTGAATATAACCTAATCAATAAGAATGATATCAAATGTATGTTCTGTTAAAACCTAACTTAATATATATACTAAATCAATGCTGAATAATTTTCTTTTACTTTCTAACTCACCCTTTATTCCTACAACTACATCTACACATTTATCTAGCATCAAAAATGAACCCTCAATCACTTAAAAAGATACACATTTTCAACACGTCTTGATACTGCTAGACCTCATGGCCATCGATAAGACTTAATACATAAGCACTTGATTTTAGTTGCATTTGTATCAAAACATGCACACTTTATAATAAATAACTAGCAAAATATAGCCCGTGCATTGTTAATGAAAATTGAAAGATAGAAAACTGTCGATTTATAAAATTTACGTGGAAACGTAGATAAAAAATAGCACATTAAGGTTATGTTCAAAATTTGAACAAAAATACGTAAAAAATCATGTTGTTGTGAAAATAAGCGTTGGAGAACACGAAATCTAATTTATAAACAAATTAGGTTGCAATCCCGTGTGTTACACGGGTTGATGAATGTAATGTTATATAATTAATAATAAAAAGGTTAAGTTTTAAAAACACATACGCATTGCACGGTTGAATAAACCCATGTATTATACCAATAGAATAAATTATAATGCAATTTGTTAACGTATACAATCGTCAAGATATTTATTAAAAAAATAAACATTAACGTGGTAATTATGAATTTTGTTTAGTTAATTTTAACATTAATTTTTCAACTAAGTATTAACTTTGATTTATTCATACCATCTATTTTTATTATATTAACATATTCTTACCATCCAACCACATCATATATCTGAAAAAAATTAGAAATTATTGGTAAAAAGACTTATCATTGTTATTCTTATTTTTTAATATTTTAATCAACATAATTTTTAACTTGTTGAAGTAAAAAATATAAATTTACTAAAAGTAATTAATAATTAATTTCATATTAAATTAATTTGGTTTTTATATAATTATTATCTTTAATTAAAAAGTAAGTATTACTAACTAAGTATAAAATAGAGAAAAAAAAACGACTCTAGTGGATAACACATGCGTGCCTCCTATAATTTGCTTTTATTATATAGTATAGATATAGCTATAGATGATAATGATCTATTTTATCAACTCAAGTAAAGTACTGATTATTTACATAAAAAATAATATTTTTAAAAACAAGAAAGGAAAAAATGATGGTTACAAATAAGAAAAAATGAAAAGAAAAGCGCAAAGAAGGGGGGTTGCCTGGTCTCATGAGAAGAGAAGCGTGCCCCTTAACAAGTTTTTGCGTTGTAGTGTTTGTCCTTGTATATTTGAATTGAAAAACAAAAGGAAAATGATTGCAAGCTAGGGGACAGGCTTTGATCGAGCCGGTTACTATTGTCACACCCTAGCTTTCCATAGCCAATCTAAACACCGGTGGGCTCGGGTGGGGAAATAGTGACGAAAGTTGATATCATCATAGACAATTAAACACAGCACAATGGAAGTCTTGGAGTTAAATTACTATTACAAACCAAATGTTCAAAGTACAAAATAATATACAGATGGCTCGTAATAGAAGATCCACAGGTGGATCGTAAAATATACAAATGTATAACAAACTTTGGGCAGATCTAGGATTTGCAAGATCCTCTTATCACTACCGAGCACCTCCAGCCTATTTTCGTATTGTACCTACAAACCTAGTCTTTTGAAAATACGTCAGCTTTCGCTGGTAAATACACCCAACTGACTCATTTTGAAAACATTTAAAAAATGTTTAAGTGCACATTGGCACAAAATCTTATATAACTTGGGAAACTTACTTTGTAACCTTGTTAACAAATTCACTTGTTTGTCCATACATACAGGGCCCGGTACGGAGACCGATACATGATTAATGTACTCACCACTTTGAACTCACGAAGAAATTATTCCCCCAACTTTGTGGGTAATGCATTTTGAGCGTCTATCGGGTGGATGCTTACACCCGCGCTAAGGTCGTGGCCATTATCTAATGTTATGAGCCGAGGATATCTAGGACACGCTAGTTAACCCCCGATGTTTAAGTTATCAAACAAAACTGATTAAAACGGAATATGCGGATTTACTAGCCACAATCCGGCATTCGATTGATCCCATTTTCGACCAAGCGGTAATAAATTACCGTATCCCAAGCCCGTATAGGGAAAATAAGTCAAGAGAATTTACCTGAGCTAGTCTTGTTTTAAAATGCAAGATATAATATCTCAGCCGTATCCAAAATGAATTAAGTGCAGATAATATTTACCAGAAGGCTCTAGTCTGGATTATGGCATAAGCTAACCAATTAAATACTAATGGTCTTATTTAAGTCATAGACTTAGACCAAGTAGTGTACAGGGTCAAAACGTATAGCGCTTGATTAAAGGATGACTGGATAGAATGTAGTTTAAACCCGACAAGTACTTTGACTTGCATAATATGGGTAAACTATAAACATTCTGGATTTTGAAATTTAAGTGACAAGGTTAGACCCGTTTCGGTTAATTTCCGTAAACTAGTTACATATACTTAACCGTACGCATATAAGCGATATCGGGTAACCGGATAAGTCATGGACAAGTTCTATATGCCATTATACTTTAAATAAGTTGTAATATCAGTAGGATATCAACTTATATGCCCGTTAAGGTTTTAAAATGAAACTATGCCTCATAAGGGCATTTTGGTAATTTCATACCGAGTAAAAGGAACTCGAATATAATTTAATGTTATGACCATAAGTATTCTGTAAAAATAACTTATTTATGATATAGTATCAGTAGGATATTGATTATATGTGTAATTTATCCTTTATGACCAAACTATGCACCGAATGAGCATTTTGGTCATTTTACACATAGTTTTATAAATTATTTACCAGAAGGCTCTAGTCGTATCTCAGCCGTATCCAAAATGAATTAAGTGCAGATAGCATTTACCAGAAGGCTCTAGTCTGGATTATGGCATAAGCTAACAAATTAAATGCTAACGGTCTTATTTAAGTCATAGACTTAGACCAAGTAGTGTACAGGGTCAAAACGTATAGCGCTTGATTAAAGGATGACTGGATAGAATGTAGTTTAAACCCGACAAGTACTTTACTTGCATAATATGGGTAAACTATAAACATTCTGGATTTTGAAATTTAAGTGACAAGGTTAGACCCGTTTCGGTTAATTTCCGTAAACTAGTTACATATACTTAACCGTACGCATATAAGCGATATCGGGTAACCGGATAAGTCATGGACAAGTTCTATATGCCATTATACTTTAAATAAGTTGTATTATCAGTAGGATATCAACTTATATGCCCGTTAAGGTTTTAAAATGAAACTATGCCTCATAAGGGCATTTTGGTAATTTCATACCGAGTAAAAGGAACTCGAATATAATTTAATGTTATGACCACAAGTATTCTGTAAAAATAACTTATTTATGATATAGTATCAGTAGGATATTGATTATATATGTAATTTATCCTTTATGACCAAACTATGCACCGAATGAGCATTTTGGTCATTTTACACATAATTTTATAAATTATTTACCAGAAGGCTCTAGTCGTATCTCAGCCGTATCCAAAATGAATTAAGTGCAGATAGCATTTACCAGAAGGCTCTAGTCTGGATTATGGCATAAGCTAACCAATTAAATACTAACGGTCTTATTTAAGTCATAGACTTAGACCAAGTAGTGTACAGGGTCAAAACGTATAGCCCTTGATTAAAGGATGACTGGATAGAATGTAGTTTAAACCCGACAAGTACTTTGACTTGCATAATATGGGTAAACTATAAACATTCTGGATTTTGAAATCTAAGTGACAAGGTTAGACCCGTTTCGGTTAATTTCCGTAAACTAGTTACATATACTTAACCGTACGCATATAAGCGATATCGGGTAACCGGATAAGTCATGGACAAGTTCTATATGCCATTATACTTTAAATAAGTTGTAATATCAGTAGGGATATCAACTTATATGCCAGTTAAGGTTTTCAAATGAAACTATGCCTCATAAGGGCATTTTGGTAATTTCATACCGAGTAAAAGGAACTCGAATATAATTTAATGTTATGACCATAAGTATTCTGTAAAAATAACTTATTTATGATATAGTATCAGTAGGATATTGATTATATGTGTAATTTATCCTTTATGACCAAACTATGCACCGAATGAGCATTTTGGTCATTTTACACATAGTTTTATAAATTATTTGGGATTCTAAGTTTACATCATGTATCTAATGTAAAGTATTTTAAATAATTTTTAAAATCAGTAGGTAACAGTCTTGGTTGATTAATATAGTTTAAAATCATGCTATGCGCCGAAACGGTGCTTATGTCGTAAAATTACGATTTATGCGATGTTTAATGAAAACTGATATTAAGGTAAAGTTAGCATGTCTTAGATATGTTATTTAATATTTATCAGTAGGTAAAAGATTTACTTTGAAAATATATGGTTAAAACCATTTTATAAGCCACAAGGGCTTTATCGTCATTTATCGACATAATGCAATGACTTGTTCATAAACTCAATTTATAATCTGGTTTGACATCCCAAATAATCCTACTTATAATATTACATCAGTAGGAAACTCATTTTCGAGTTCATTATCATTTAAACCTCATTTTATGCAAAAAGGGCATTTTAGTCAAAATGGCATAATTATAGAACTTGTGCATAACCTTAGATTCTGATTATGATCATGTAATATAGTCTCAGGGGGTTATGCTACATTATATTATAATCATAATACAACCTTAGATCAGTAGTTAAATTATCTAAATCGGGTCAGAATCGAAAGTCAAAGCAGAAGTCAAACTTCACGACTTTCGGTTGCGAACCGGCCCTAGAACTGAAATTGACGAGCCGAACATGTTCTTACATGTTCTAATAATTGTTACCAACTTGTTTAAGTGTCAAAACATGTTTCATAACATATATAAGCTCAGATTATAATATTTCTGAAAAATGGTCTGTTTGACTTTTTAATAGAATAACTTTGACCCGTCAATTGGTCTAGCAAACGTGATCTTCAGGAGGTGCCCTTTATAGGGATTAATACCTACCTTATTACGATCACTTAACCATGTTCATTACGAACAATGGCTGGACAATAACGGTCTTAACCGAAAGTCAAGGCGTTTTCCGTATAACGCTTGACTTTTGGCTATAAAAGCTTATAAATGGAAATGCAAGAGAAAGGAACGCTTACAAGTGATCCTTAAGATGCAATAGAACTAAGTTGGATGCTCATTTCAGTTAGGAACTTCCAGAGGAGGGAGATAGAGTGATAAATGAGAATGGTGCAAGTTCAAATGGTGAAGTATTGCACCTATTTATAGTTGGAGAGCTTGAAGGAGGTGATGCCAGGTGTTAAGGGGTGTTAGAGGGAGTTTACAAGTGTCCTAAAATGTGGCATAGCTGTTTGGAAGTCCATGGTTTCGAAACAATGGTTTTTGGCAACATGTGTGGAGGCCAAGGCAAATTTTCTGCAGACACAGATCTCTCGCGCCCCGCGAGAGGCCAGGGCCTTGCCTCTCGCGCCCCGCGAGCGCCCTGTGGTTAGTTTTAAAGTTTGACACATTTAGCCCCTCAACTTATAAAACCTCCAAAAACACCTTTATAGCATATTTAGCCCTCTGTAACAATTATTTGGCGTACCCGGGAGTATGCCCGGACATTGTCGAACTCTTAATTCGTTAAAAGGTCACTCAGAGGTAGAAATTAACATGTTGACACTTTTAACCCCTCCATCATCCAACTTTCACATATTTACGAATTTAATCCCACTCGTCCAACAAATGGAACATATGAGAGTTAGGACTTCGTAAAGGATCACTTGGAGGCTCATTATAAGCATGTTGACCCCAATGTCATTTAGAGGCCAAGTTTAAGCATGTTGACATGTAAGTCACTCAGAGGCTAATGTTTAAGCATGTTGACATATCAGTCACTCAGAAGCTGTGTTTATGCATGTTGACATCAGAAAGTCACTCAGAGGCTCAGTTTGAGCATATTGACACGTTTAGTCCCTATTAGTCTTTAATAGATTAAAAAAAATACAACACGTGTCACTATACTATTGGACACGATTTTACGAGGTGTTACAACTATTTACTCCCTATGCTTTTTATTCTATAAAATTTATAAGTCTGGACGGTGTGGAGGGGCATAAAGCACCACGTAATAGCCACGTCAGCAGGGGTGTGATAAAAAAAAGTACGGGGTGGAAGGAGCTTGAAAGAGGACGTTTAAAAAAACAAATAAAATTTAACCCATCAATCAAAACAAACCTAAACACCATCCACCAATCAAGAGCCGCCACATCACCCACCTTCTCCTTCCATACTGGTGGAATTCTCCAAACCCTCCCCTCCACACCACCACCACGCCATGGCACGGGGCGGTGTGCCGGCGTGGTAGAAGCCTTCACGCCACCATAACGTTGCCACACACCGCTTGCTCTAAAAATAAAATTAAAGATTGTGATTACTAATTGTTTTAGAACAATTCTTTGATGGAGGATGAAAGTGTGTGTTGGTGACGTATTAAATGTGTCGATACTTTTTTTAATTAGAAAAGGATTATACAATTTAGATGGATTTGATGATGAAATTCACATAAATTTATGTTTATTATATTTATTTGAATTCAAGACCTTCCTATGTTTAAGAGGTAACATCATCAAACCAAGTCCATCATGTGAAATTCACAGGTATTTACAAATTATTGTAGAAAACTTTATATCTTCTTACTTTCTTAGAAATTGTAGACAACTTTATATCTTCTTACTTTATTAGAATCATACACAAACAAGTAATATACAAGACTGATACCGAATTTACAACACAAGTTCTAAAGTTGTTTTCATAATTTTATCGTACATGTCATTTCCATCTTAAAAAGTTTATGTCCCAAATAAGTGTAAACTTGAAAAGATATTTGATTTGAAACCCAAATTAAAGTTTCAAAAGAATAATCAAATCTATATCCTTCTCAACAGCAATTTAATGCGTCAACTAATTTTCATTTTTATGTTGTTTTTATTGGACTGTTAATATTATCCAAAAACTGTTCCGCAATGTCTTTAGCTGAAATTAAGAATGATTAACGTAAAGCACATTTGAACGTTGGTGGCCCGTTCCAGAATTTTCAACTAATTTTTTTCATCTTATAAAATATGGTTTAATAAACCTAAAAAAATCATCAAAATACTTTAAAAAATCAGATATTTAGGTTTAATGGTTATAACTTATAATGCCATTTTTCTTCTACAATCTAAACTTATGTATACCATGTTACAAAAACCGATCGTAAATTAACTTATTTTCCTTATGAGTTTTTTATATATATATTTTTTACATGATTTAGACATGTTTTTTTTTTACTCTTGTCACACTATATTAAATATATTTGGTACATGATAATGTATGCTTTATTATTATGTTATAAAATATTAAGTTATGTTACATGCGCTACATGAAAAAGAAAGTTGAAGGTTAGATCTTACTCAACAAAAATAACTCACTCAACTATGTGTACATCCAAAAGGTGATATCGAATGTCGGCAAATGCAAGCGGACCCACTTCACCATGCCAACCAAAGTCTTTTCTTTCATCATCCAGAAAGAGACGTATAATATAGTCATTTAAGTTTCACCATAAATTAGAACAGACGAAGGTAATATGTACACTCTTTATAATTAGTAAACGTTTCAAGCCATATCATTCTGGCTATCAAACCCCACCTGCTGTTCAGAAAAAAAAAAGAAAAAATATATAGATCACAACATCTAAGTTTTAAGTTTTAACACACCCCTTAGCTATAAAACATTATATAATAGCATAATTATAAAAAATTTCCCCCATCTCACATCATCCTAAAATATGGTCATACAGTATTTTATTTTATTATAAGTCTATTTCCTTCATTAATTTAATTTTAATTGAAGTTGATTATGTTATGGCTATTATTATAAAGTAATTGTTGCAATTGTAAACTAAGTCCCACCAAGAATTATCAGTCAAACTGACCGACTTTCTTTAAGTTAAAACAAAGAGAATATCTTTTCAAATAACAAAAATATATTAACAAAAAATTCAATTACAACTATTTCTAAGTACTTACCAACTCCATGCACCCAAAAATAAAGGATTTTTATTGTTTATTTTTGTAATGGTGATATTGTTGTCATATTTTTGGTTTCGTTCACAAATATTTTTGTCTTTATTAGTAATATTAGAGTTTTGTACATATTTAATTTCATTTAATGAGCTTTTTAGGCTTTGATTTATCATTTGTGAACACGTGATAATAATATAGAGAATTTGAGTTCCTTATTCTTTTTTTTAATATTAAACATCATATCTAATGTTAACTTTAGATTTATGCTCTCCTTTTGATAATAATTAAATTCTCTCTTTTTACCAAAATTTTAGGTTTTCTTTTGCACAACAAGCCCTCATGATATATATACGTATGAAACTGGTGATTTATAACTTGATAACTTGATACCACATCCGAATATCCAAACAAACACATACGTGGATGACGAGCCCCAAACTACTAGTGATTTTTATGTATAATTTCTTACATGATTCTTGTGATTCCCTTACATAGTATCATGCCTAAAACCTTTTCCAACCTTGCAATCAAGTTTCATAATCAAATGCTATATGACTTTCAAGTTTTAATTCAATATTCACCTCTGTTAAAAGTTCGATCTTTTATCATTTATTTGAAAGCAGGATATGTTCTACATTTGTTTTCTTGAGAAGTTGAATTATTAAAAATCTTGTTTAATTAAGAAGTTCATTTAACTTATTCATCTTACAATGTTTAACTTATTCAAGTTTAAGTTAAACCGCCTGGAGACGATAAAACTATACTAACCCGAAACATGATCTGATAAAACCTGAACCGTTTAACCTGAACACCGAATAACATGAACTTAGAATGATTCAGTTATCAGATAATATTTTTAGTTCTGAAAACTCGAAACCGGCCGAAAACCTGAAACTCGAGAAAACAACCCAAAGAAGACCCGTATTGGCCACAGGTTGAGTGAATCTGTCTATTGATCCGGTGCCCAGAAATGAAGAAATTTGGAGTAGAAAGTTTTCGTCAACATTTGGGGGGGGGGGGGGGGGGATCCACCGCTCGGTCCACCAACTCACATCGAAGTGTTAAGTTATTATATATTAGTATTAATAATTAGTGGATACGTCGCATTGGGGAGCAAACGGAGAAGGATGTGATTGATAAAGCTCTTCGTAAGCACTAAAACACTATCCATAAGGGGATTTAGGCATACATCGTTGTGGGGAGATTCTAAAAATCATCACAACTGGTACTTAGTTCTAACTATAGATGCTGGTTCCGAGTCTTCGACTCTTCCAAGGTTGATAATGGGTATTTGATTTTGTTCTAAGAGGTTTGTACTTTGTATTTTTATTATAAATTTTGTATTTGATTTATCTTTTTATTATATATGTTCTAAATTTGTGTTAGTTACTTTTTGATGCTATAATTTAAATTAAACTAGCAATAACACTCGCGCGTTGTGGCGCGGGTACATCGCAAATATTGAATTGTTTAATCCATATGTTATGTTATGTGTAAATCATATGAAAACGTACGTTTCGACGTATCTAATTGAGCTCAGTATGACCTATATAAGCATTGCGATTGGATCAAAACGTAAAGTAAATCGAGTTTATACCGTCCAATTATAACGTATTATATGTGACCCGACTCATACATAGAAAACATTAGCGGGTATGAAGGAAAAACCGACACATGTAATCAAAAGGGAAGAGCTTTTGAAAAAGGGGAAAATAAAATATTACTCCACTCTGTTCGAAACAAAATTTACAAAATGTACATAAAAAAGCACGAAAACAAATTGTATTTGACCTAACTCGTTTCTTGAAAAAGTTTACGTTGAAACGTAGGCTAACTCAAATTTATAGCAAAACGCACATACAAATAAGCGAAAATATATCATATTTGATCTGACTCATTTCTAGAAAGCGTTTACGTCAAAAATAGAGCAATCGAATTTATACCAATTCGTACATGTAACCGTGCCAAGTAGCACCAATGTCAAATCACTGCTAGCGACCACCAACATTGGAAAAACTCGTAAGACTAAAATAAACAAAAAAGAAAAAAATAACACTTGACGAAAAGTAGACATATAATCGTTGAACCACGCAGACCCGTTGTGGTGTGTAAATGCGAAGAAATTAGAATGAAACGTAAAACGTAGAAAAGAATATATAAGTCGATGTAGGACATGAGCGTTGTGAAGAATCCGTCAAATGGGGAAAATAGACGCGTTGCAATCCATTGTCAAACGGAAAAAACTTGACGAAAATACATTGAACCTCATACGCATGTTGTGGCGTGTTAACTCGCAAAATTTAGAACGAAACATAAAACGAAAAAACTTGCGAAAGATGAAAACTACAGGGACCAAAGTTAAAATAAAAAAGTGATGGGGTTAAATTTCAAAAGATGAAAAGCTATAGGTTAAAAGTTAAAAAGAAAAAGGGTTGAAATTGCTAAAGGTGAAAACCTTTGGATTAAAAATGAAAAATCAAGATTTTTTTGAAACACTCCCCATGCATGGGGTACATAATCATTAAGCAACAAATTGTTGATAATTTATAATTAATTTATAATATGAAAATGTTATTAAACTTATTTATTTAATTTAAACTAAATGTTTAGAAAAAGTTTAGGAGACTTTAGGAACTGCACATCACCTTTCGGGGGAAGTCTAAAAAAAATAAGACGAGAAGCTATGATTGGTAGTTGGTTCCTGAAGATGTTAAAAGTTGAAAGATGGATTCCTTCCACCCTTAGAGTGCATGAAGTCCACGTCGGACTGCCTTTGATCATCCCATCTGGTAAGAAGAAACCCCCAAACCACTTGAATTCAAGCTCAAGAGGTTGCAGGAGATGAAGGCTAAAGAGTATTTGAACGTGTGAGAGAGTGGGGAGAAACGGGTGCGGGAACAACTCCCCCACAATTGGTGGCTTCGTCTTTTTCATTCACCAAGGCTGCTATCCGTGTCCACTCTCTATAACCTTATAAACCATTTATAGGTCGTCCCCATATCTATTTTTCTTTTCATCTATTTCTTTATTTCCAATTCTATTTCACACCAAATTAAATTATATGTATTTCATTCATTTTAGCATCATATTAAACACAACTTGTTCCAAAGTTCCTCATAAAGAATTCAACCTCCATTCAACTCAATCCTAATTCAATTTTACTTTAAAAGAATAAAAGAGTTAAAGTAATTCGAAAACGATATAGAAATATGAAACACCCTAGTAAAATGACCGTCTCCATGTTTTTTTTTGTTTAGAATATTGTAGTACAACGTTGCTACAAGGTAAAAAGGAAATTTGTTCTAATGAGTTTTGAGTTGAGGGTATGGTAGGTCGTGAACAATACCAATAATTGGTCTGGTCTGCCTGAGGGACCCCACTTGGATTTATGGCTGGCTGCCTATTAAACTTTTACATCGTAAATAACGGGTGGCAGTGTGACACTAGTACTGGTACCCACGTCAAATCTATTTGGTGTCAAAGCACCATGCCCAAATGCAAGCACAGGTCACTGTGTGGCTTGGGCCACCTCAAATTCTATACGAACCGACAAAATATTTACAAATTAATACACACATTTAGACATTATTTTTGGTTATGAGAAACCAGAGGAAAAGACAAGAGTAGAGCACAGTGTGATATGTATAATAGTTAGGGTATAATTAAGACAACGGTCCACCTGTAATTAAGAGGCTCGAGCCAGACATATGAGTACCACACGTTTAGCCATGTCCTTTTAGATGTTATTTTCTGCTCCATTTAATATTTTTTCTTAATTCATACTAACATTAATTCAGGTAATTGAGTTTATTATATATAATAATAATAATTATATAATTTATGTAAAAGGTTTTCTTTAAAATAATATAGAATTCTGTGGATGTCAAGTATTGATACAGTTATCCATTTTGTGAAAAGTTTTCTCATTGCCTCATTGGTTTTGTGGTATATTTAAAAAAAAACAGTCTGGAAGTTTATATTCGTTTTTAGGATCATTTTTTCTTGGTAAGTATTGTTTGACATTTAATTTTAAACTATAAAGTTATACACATTGTTATATACATTTGTAGTAAACTACTTAAAAAAAATCATGACACCATTGTAGGCGAAACACACAATATTCAAATTCTGACGCTTTTAATTAACTTGAAAACATGAAAGTTACAATTAAATAACCCTAACGTGCCTTAAACAGGCTACCAACTTGACTCACAAGATATTCCTATCATAATTTACTACAACTCGAAATTCAAATATAAACCTTAACACGATAAACCAAATTATTGCTTTTAGTCCTAGACTTATGATATCCTCCAAACCACCCTTTTGAGATCGTACTTAATTACCTCCCTGTTAAATCCATCAAGTTCAATTGGCTCTGCTTATGTTAGTATCGTTTATGTTATCAGATTCCCTCTCGATACCAACACTCTTCATTCCCAAACTTGAGTTAAACTCTTGCACCTTTGCCTTTGACAATCCTTTCGTTAAGATATCGGCCACCTACTTATTTGTATTAGCATATGCCAAAATCGATTTCTCCGTTCAGAACTTTCTCTAATGATAATGTACTTCTATATGTTTGGTACAAGCATGAAACGCGAGATTCTCTTCTAGTTGAATCATTGACTTATTATCACAAAACAACTTCACCTTGTAATCAATTTTCTAGTTCAAGTCTTCAAACATTCTTACTCACCAAGTTCGTTCTTGTGCCGCCATTGTTGAAGCTCTATACCGGGCTTATGTTGTTAACAGAGTAACCGTAGGACATCTTATATTTCACAATCTTTCTCTAATTTTAGGGGCACTTTATTAATTCCTAAGACATATGAATACATTAAAAATACGCTTATAAAACGTGTATTAATAAGTTTTTTATCCGTAAAAACATACATAAACATGTAGATTAATATATTCCATAATTCAAGCAGCATTTTAGATTCAACTTAACTTTAAACTAGCTTTGCTAAAGTAGTCAACTATCGGCTATTATGGTCAATTATAATAAACTAGTAACATAACAAATAAACAAAATGAATAAGACGATGTTTGGTTAGAGAGCGGCGGGTCCAATTGACGACCAGTCATTAGCTGTGCAGAAAGCGATCCCATTTACAACGCGCCCATTTGACTTTCAAATATACAACTACAGTCCCTCATCACCCTATCTAAACTTTTCCTATATATAACCCCCTCCCATGATTCTCATTCTTGTATATTCAAAATGACACATTCTTTCAACATATTCCGTAAAAACATTGTTGTCATTCTTTTCCTAATCGGGTTCGTGACGTTGTTACCTGTGGAAAATGCGAAACCGGCTACATTCCTACAAGATTTTCACATAACATGGTCTGATTCTCATATTAAACAACTCGATGGTGGGAAGGGGATCCAGTTACTCCTAGACCAAAACTCTGGTATGTCACACTTTTTGTATGTGTGTGCTAGATGTCGCATGTGCCACATATGATCATTATTAATGCGCTAAATAGTTACATGTACATTATTTATAATTTTTTATGTCATAGGATGTGGGTTCGCTTCAAAGAGCAAGTACTTGTTTGGACGTGTGAGCATGAAGATCAAGCTCATTCCCGGCGACTCTGCTGGCACTGTCACCGCCTTTTACGTAAGGCATTTTTACATTGTAAAACTTGGTTATGAGTTATTTGATATATCGTGTACGAGCTCATTTTTTTTATATGGTTCTTGTTGTTAGATGAATTCAGATACCGATAATGTACGCGATGAGCTTGATTTCGAGTTCTTGGGGAACCGGACCGGGCAACCGTATTCTGTCCAAACCAATGTGTATGCCCATGGAAAAGGTGATAGAGAACAAAGGGTTAACCTATGGTTCGACCCTGCTGCTGACTTCCATGAGTACTCTATCCTATGGAACCACCACCACGTTGTGTAAGTACAACTCAACTATACTTTCTGTCAATATAGTTATTTTTATTTGATTATTATTTATCTTTAAGTTTGTTTGTCCATTATTATTCTACCACTAGTTTGAATATTAGAATAGTTATTAACGTTTATCATTATAATTATCCTTTTCATCCTAATCTCTTTGTATAAGGGATCTGGCTTTCAGCTATTTTATACACAAAAAATATTATTCATGGATACAGTTTCACAATTTTATTGAATTCTTGGCGTGATTTGTGCAGGTTTTTGGTGGATGAAGTGCCTATAAGAGTGTACAAGAACAATGAAGCCAAAGGAATCCCCTATCCAAAATCTCAACCAATGGGAATTTACTCCACATTATGGGAAGCAGATGATTGGGCCACAAGGGTGGGCTCGAAAAAATTGACTGGAGCAAAGCACCATTTTATGCATATTATAAGGACTTTGATATTGAGGGGTGTCCTGCACCAGGCCCAAGTGCTTGTGCATCTAGCCACGCTAATTGGTGGGAGGGTTCTCGTTACCAACAACTTGATTCGGTTGCAGCCCGTAGGTACAGATGGGTTCGTTTGAACCATATGGTCTACGATTACTGCACCGATAAACAAAGGAAATCGATTAAGCCACCGGAATGTATGGATGGTATCTAAAGGAATTCCATTTTTCACTTTACATTCTTGTCCGGTTATCATTTATATTTATGTGTCAAAGTGTCAAATATATTTATTTATGAAGGGATTGGAGGCTTAGGGTGAGGGGTAGTGGGAGGGTGTTTGAAAGTGAAATGTTATTTTTCTTTATCCTTTTTTTGAACGTTATATGCGATGTCATATGTTCTTTTTTCTTTGATTTTATCACGTGTCTATTGCTGTTATAAAGATAGTTAAGAAGACTTAATTGGAGGATATAAGATTTTATGTGAGTAAATGAAACATATCAATAAACTCACAAAATATCGAAAAAGTCGCAAAGTATATTTAAAACATGTTTCAAATTGTATTTATAGATAAATTTATGTTCGCTAACTTTTTCATAATTTAATCTACTTAACTTTTTTCACTACAAAAAGATTATAAGATTGGTAGCGGTGGTGAAACCAAAACTTTATAACATAATATAACTTCAACAAATCTGTTAACTTACAACAATTAGTTTAGCCAAATGGTCCAAATGTTATAGTATAGAACAGACGTCTCTTAGTAGCAATTATAATCCTTTTTATTGATCTATATAATATAAATCAAACCCATTTGAGTATTCTTATAAAATAATTTAAAATATTATTAATGAAAAGTCGATATTTTATTGTATGTTTACAAATACACATCCGTACGTGTAAAAATGTTCCCTGTTTACATTTTCATATACCAAAATTCAAATAAAGTACCAACCTCTATACAAATAACAACCAAATAAAAGTAAACAAATAAAATACTAAGAAAGCTAGATATAAACTGTACAAGACAGATTCATAGAGGGATAACTAAATAAAAACTACTCATCTATTTATGTATTAAAATAATCAAATCAAACATTTAACTCTAAATAAAATAAATTGATAACAAATTATAATCAAATAATATAATAAACAAACAAAATAATAATAAGAAATATTCTCAAAATAAACAAAAAATTAATTAGTAGAATCTTATTAGATACATTGTCTTATAGAGATTTCCATAATTATATTTACTCAAGATATCTCTATATCAAATAAGTAATGATCTACATGTTTTAGAACTAAGCAATATGCCTTTGCAGATTCTTACTAAACTCTTCTTTGTATCTCACATATAATCTCAAAAAAATAATTCTACTCCCACTAACTTACATAATCAAAAGCATTTTTTTATTATAATTTGATCTCATCTTTAAAATTGCGTTACAAACTCCAAGTGGAATTTGAATAACAGATATTAGGGATGACAATCAAACCCGCACATGATGAGTAAACCTGGAACCGACATATTTGAGAAGGGTTTGGGGTCGTGTAATCGGGTTTGGGATTAATTTTTATTTTTCTTGCGGGTTTGGATTTGGTGATACACCCTTTTATCCGACCCGATTAACCGATAAAATGTACCAATTTATCCGATTATATACCTGATATAATTTATTTTATTTTTTATTTTAAAAAATATATATATATATATATAAATATATGATATATCTAGTTTTTTTCTTCTTTTTTTATTAAGACAACTGAGAATTCAGTGAATGACACACTTTCTTTGTAATCTTTTGGTGTAATTATTATGGAACATCTAGATTTTCAATTTGTTGTCTTCTGCTAACAATCGCCAAAAAATGGCATACATTATTTTTGTCATCTATGTCTTTGAGTATTTGTATATACATTTAGATATTTTATTTTATATATTTATTTGATATATTTTTATAATGATAATGTTAAATGTAATTGATTAGTATTTGCACGATAAATACTCAGCGAGTATACGCCAAGTATACCTAACGGGTATTTTTTTCTAAATTAACCGGGGAACCCAAAACCCGCAGGTATTCTCGATACCCGACAAGTATTTATCCAATATAAACCCGACGGGTTTTGGGATAAAGTTATCTAACCAGGTTTGGGGTTGGGATTACATAAACCCGTCCTAAACCCGACCCATTGCCATCCCTACCACATACTTTATTGAGAATGACTATAACGAATTCCTCAAGAGTATCATTATGACATTCCTTAATCAAAATGGTTTTGATTTAATCAGAATCTCTATCTGATTCAAATCCTTACAGTCAACATTTACCTAACAATAGTTTGACATAAGCCAAACAAATCTTATCATAGGTCAACTACTGATCTGATTCTATGTTCATCATCAAGCCTTTGGTAGTTTGCGGTGTAATCCATACAATGGTTTTTTTACAAGATCCCATTCATGCATTTGAGTCTCTATTCTTCGTACAATCATTAAGTCCTAACTTAATGACCATGAATCAGCATTTTAATGTGTGATTGTATCATAGACTTTCTATGATTTGCAGCGTTTGAAAACCGATGTTTCATACTTGCAATTCATCCCTTTGAGGTCACTATTTCTATGATGAGTCAGTCACATAAGAACATGCTTTGTTTGAATATTTATTATAATCCAATTATGATTGAAATTTGAACTCTTAAATGAAACTCAAACAATTCTATTAATATCATTTCATCTATATTAGATATTAATTTCCTTATGTTGAGGTTCTTAATGTGAACTATATCTTTTACATGTTTAGGATATCTAAGAGACTTCCTAATCTTCCTTGAACACCCCATGTCATCTCATGACGTTCATTAGTTCGATCTTGAGTCTGCTAGTAAGATGTAATGTGCATCAAGGTACTAGTTCACAATAGCATTCAACTACTCAATTCTAGGATCGTCATCCAGAAACCTTAGTAGGACTACTTTACCAATTATTAAATTGAGTTTAATAATCTAATTATATTTCACTAATGTTAGGTATTAAATAAATAATGTTTATAATATTATCATTAGAACCAATTTATTGATTATCTTGTTGACTTCACACGACTTGTACACTTTATATAAATAGAACTAGGTATGAGCACGGTACCTGTTCGGTACCGAATTGATACCAAAAAACATGAAAAGTGGGTATTGGTACCAAATATACCGGTTTGGTACCGATATTTACCGGTGTTTTTACCCGTAAATACTGGTACCGGTACCGTATATACCAGGTTCAATACCGATTTAGTACTGGTACATGGTACCAAATGCTCATCTCTAAATAGAACCCACAAGTATAGGTTTCATGTTAGTCATAGATATTGAGTTCATAACTCAAAAACAATAGATACACCATACAAGAATTACTTAAATCTATGAGTATAAAATTATCCAAAACAAATATTTGTTCTTGCAAACTTAAAACAATAGATAAACTATACAAGAATTACTTAAATCTATAAGTATAAAATATTATCTAAAACAAATATTTGTCCTTGCAAAAATAAGTAAACTTAAATATTTTTTCATAAACAATAAAATCATCTCATGATAAAAGAACTTGAATATTCAAATTCATGGGAAGTGATCTTCAAGTTTCCTTTTCAGTTTTATCTTCAGACTTCCTTATCCCTACAAAACCAATTTTGTATGAAAAAGTCAGTACCTTAAAGGATAGAGTCCAAGACTATCTATTGCAAAATACCTAAAGCGAATGCCACTGGTGCATTCTTTCACCTTTGCTATTGTGGGCAACCTTCCAGTTCGAGCTCTTGGCTTGGTTCTATGCCTTATGAATGTTCCTAAAGTAGATTTGCCCTTATCCTTGTTCTAAACAATCTTGTCTTGTTTTTCCATCTTTGCCCTTCTTTCGACTAGTTCATCCAAAGTTCATTTAGATTTATGTCAGCAACGACCTTATTGACAATTTTCTTAGTGAGACGAACTCAGTGTCGTTTTGGTTTGTAGTCAAACTACATCTAAGCTTCCAGCATTATATTTCTCAGGGTATTTAGGGATAAACTCCCACCATGCTGTCAAAACGTACAGTAACTCAAACTTATATTGTCAAATGAAAACGTATTATAGTTGACCTGACTCATTTCCAAACAAAATTTACACCAAAACATTGTCCAATTGAAAACGTCCATAAAAATAAGCGTGACAATGTATTATATTTGACTCGACGTGTTTTCGAAAAAAACACGTCGAAATGTGAATTTATACCGACACATACATAAAAAAAAGTACGTGAAAAAATAGTGTTTTTTAATTTATCTAAAAATGTCAAACAACTGAAAATATACATAAAAATACGCATAAAACATAATATATTTGACGCAACTCATTAAATGTTTTTTACAATGTGAATTTATACCGATAGTACATAAAAATGAGCACGTGGGAAAATAGTTTTTTAAGTTAAAAGAAAATACAAGAGGTAAATTTGAAACGTTAGAAACTCAAGGGAGGTGAAAATGACATTTTATATACTTCTTAAAAAAATTAGGAGGTGAAACTCACTAATGAAAGTATGAATCTTGAAAGTGTAGTGGTTGTTTTCGTTGGAGGCAAAGGGCCATCAACTTTTGTTTTTAAGATAGAAGAAATTATTTGGATGGCTATGTAGTTTCCATAAAAGTAGTAGTTTTTTTTTTTAATTTTAAGATTGTGTATGAATATTGTTTTAAAATTTGTTGCATATATGATATGTGTTACATTAACTTAACTAGTAAAATCCGTTGAGCGTTGCGTTGGAAATTCAATGGAAATTGGTTTGGTTTATTACGTCGATACGGTACCGGGACTTAGTATAACAACTAAAAGAGAAAATATATCAACCAGAAAGAATGTCAACACGTGTTTTACATCGATTGAAACCATAAAAATAATTAAAAGTATTGGTTCTGATAGTACCAATATCGATACCATGTTGTTCGGTCAAAACCATCATGGTACCAATATTTTTGGACCATATCTGAATAAACACTTGTTAACCAAGGAGTATCCGGAGATATCTGGGTTATGACTCAGCATCTCTGCATAAAAGGTTATCTCTCGTTTGTTTGTCGGAATGATCTTGCTTCAAGCTCACTGCAAAACTAGAAACGCCGTTAGACTCGTCACGAGAGAAAAAGGGGAGGATTTTCTCCGTGACCACACTCTGGCGTGAGAATAAGTATTGGGGATTGTAAGGAATAAGCAAGTAATTAGTGAGTGAGCTCAAAACAGTGTGCAATAATGTGTTTACCTTGTGGTGTGATCCTTATATTATAGCCGAAGAGAGGTGTGTAGGAGATGGGCTGATGGGTCTTGGGCCTGTAACCGACAATCAGGAAATATCCATTCTATCTCCTCTGCGTCGATCGTTAATGTCCTCTGGCAGGAGGTGCGCTTGGCGCATGGTGAATGGATCCACGTGTCCATTGTAGTTGTCCTTGTTGTCGGACCTGTCATCAGCCGGTAGTGGAGATCGTGTGACAGTCGCTGGCGTGAGTTGGTTGGTGCCACGTGCACGTCCTTGCGTACTTTCTGCCCTCTGCATGACTGTTCATCATGCGACGTGGTCTGGCACAACCTTCCGAGCGGTTATTGGATCACAGTTCTGCCACTTTGTACCCTTGTACTTGGTCACCTCTTTGCGCTTCTCCCTTCCACGTGGCTTTATCAATGCTTTCTGGCCAGCGCGGGCATGTAGGGATCAAGTCCTTTTGTTCTCAAGACTAAGTATGAGTTGCTCTCATCTTAGTCTTGACCTTGTGCAAGGTTTTAGGAATTTGCCGGGCTAGAGGTTTTATCATCAGCGCAGGGTCAGGGACCTGCGGTTCCAGGTTTAACTTGCCGTTGCGCAGGGTGCGCAAGGTTTGTTAGGAAACCTGCTGGTTTTAAGAATGGCGTACTGATCGGAGTGTCGCGCCCCGATTAAAGATAAAATTTATATGCCCAAATTACCCTTAACAATGCGTTAGTGGTAGCAAGGGGTCGAACCACGAAGAGTTTATGGTTTGTGTTCGGATGTGATTGATTTTACTAGGATTGTCACTTTTTTATGAAGCTTGCTATTTTGGTTGTTTAGTTTGGTTATTTGGTTTAAAAGAATGTCGGAATGGTCCGACGAATTTTTGCTTCTACTTTACTAATTTTGAAAACTCAATTGATTGTAAGAACACTTTAATTAAATTGATGAACACAATAGTTTGAAAGCAAGGTTCACACCCGGTTCGGCAATGCAACTCCTAGGGTTTTTACACGTTTTGGTTTTAACTCAATTGCAAACAATGATCAACGAATTTAGTGTTGCGTGGTTTAGGTGTCAAAAGCTATCGACGTCATAGACAACGGACTACAATACACTTCATTACCAAGACCATGTAAATTCTAACCTAGACAAGGCATAATCGCACATAAACATTTCGCAAAGTCAAATTTCATAACTCATTAGACAATTTACAAATACCATCCCAATGTGAGACAATTATCATAAGTTTTCAAATCAAATTGCAATTTGTCACAAATCAAAACTCAAAACAATGTTAAACCCTAGAACTTACAAAACCTACACCGGTGTGAAACCTTCAGAGATTAGCCGCTCATGGTGAACGAAACTTGATCAAGGAAGATTGAAACTCAAACACGAACATCTTGAGCTTTGATGGTGGTGAGGTGAGGATTAGGGTTATGGAATGGATGATTATGGTGGAAGGATTGGTGAGGATGATGATGATGGATTAGGGTTAGGAATGGTGGATGATTGATTCGGTTCAAGATGGATGGAAGAAATGGATTGGGATTCCAGGTTATAGTGTTCTTGGCTCCAAGATAATTGTTTTTGGTTCAAAATTCCGGAACTCCTCGCAAATGGGTCAACACCAACATTAAAACCCGTTCAAAATTGAATTTCAGCGACAACATAAAAGGAAAGGCATCGCCGACGGCCTCTAGAACTTCGTGTTTTCCTCCGACGCCTTAAACCACTGTCTACGAACAATTTTTGCCGACGGGTTATCTGGGGGGCGTCGTTGACGGTCCATATGGGCGTCGGCGACGGCCTCCCTAAATTGTGTTTTTTAGTTTTCCCATTTTTCGCTCCCGGTTGATCCGTTTTCCGGCCCGATGCTCCGAAACGCTCCCGAATAGCTCCTTAAACTTCGTAAACCTGCAAAATACAAATCCAATCAAAAGTAGGCTATTCGAAACTAAAAGTTAGATAAAACGTTAACTTAAACTCAACAAAAGCAACGGTTTTCAACCACGTATCACATCCCCACAATTGTCTTTTGCTTGTCCTCAAGCAAATCTGTCTTTCACTTTCACGTGGGTTGAACAAAGAACACACTTCCCATTCTCGAGATATGAGTTAAGGTCTAATGTCATACTTAGTTCAAATTTTTTTTTATCATTTTCAAATTATTTAAGATTAATATGATGATCTCATATAAAAATGGTTATCCAAGATTAACCCGCCTTTAAAACTCACATATCATACATATCCCTCACAATGTTCTCTCCACTCGGCTTATAATTCGGTTAATGAATAATACATTAGCACTTTTGATGTAAACACACAAACCGATTCGAACATATACCCGCATAAGCTTACAACTCAATCATTCTCCACCACTGAACACAAATATCGAACACAAGTCAAAAGGTCTTGAACGGGTTATTACGAGGCTAGGCTAAGGGTATGGAATGAGATGTTTTGAAAGTGGCTAAGGTGATGAAAAACTTGATCTTTATTACATAATCACTATACTCATAATTGACTACAAAACAATAACTACAAGGCAAACGTTTTCCTCCTTTATTCAACAACTATCTATACATGCATTTTTCTTTTCTTTTCTCAATTGTGTTTTTTTTTCACAATCTAAAATCAAGTTTACATCACACGGGTTAAAATATAGGGTTCAAAGGTCAAGGGCTAAATGGGTTGGTCAAATGAAAGGTTTAGGCTCAAAATTGGCGACTAAGGGATTGATTTTTTTTTTTTTGTAAGGATATATAAATGGTGTAAAGTAAAAATGTTTACCTAATGCCTTAATCATTCTTGTGCTCATATTCGGTCTATGGTCTCAAACGTATCAAAAGTTGCAAGTTCTACAGTGCATGACTAATGGTCCACTCAACCAAAGAAATATATGCATATCTGATATGTAAAAGTGGCTCAAAATCTCACGTATATAAGGTATGGTATGCGATATGTATAAAGTGCAAGTTTCTTAGGCGGATCATTCCCAAATAACCACCCGTTAAATATCCGTCATGTTATTTATTTGAACTTAACCATGACAAAAGACCACATGGGTTGTGCCATCCCTCATTAACTTAGTTACTTGTGCCTTTTAGATCGCTTTAAACAAAGACATTTTGAAAATTTTTTGAAATTTTCCCCCCATCCCCACACTCGAGGTCAACATTGTCCTCAATGTATAGTGTATAAATGAACGGGTCAAAATTGAAAAACTTTTTCTCCCCATCCCCACATTTGAGATCAACATTGTCCTCAATGTGTGAAAATGGAGCTTTTAAAACGCACAAGGGACGTGACACGACCGACTTTCCCAAAATTTTTCGAAAATAAAATACAAAATACAATCCACTTATTAAGCAACATAGACCAAATCAAAACTAAAGGAAATGTATGTACCTGGTTTTCGCTCATTCCTCGTGTGCTCTTCAATTTCAACAAAATGGTTGATAAACGAACCCAATGCACCTACAAATTTCAATCTTCGTGTAGAAGCAACCTTCTCACAACTAGAAAAATTCGTTAGTTATTTAGTTCTGCCATTTTTATTAAAATAGTTACCAAGGCATATAATTTATTCAATTTTGATTTTGTGAAAAAGGAAAATTTTACAACAACAACCTAAACTCACTTTCGTAGGAATCACGGTAGCATTTAGCGTATGCAACAAGACCTTTTAAACCTTCCGATAGCTCGGAAGGACGAGTAGGTCTCGTGAGGGTTATCTAGGGAACACACCCACAAAGTTCATTTAACTACTAACACGAATAGAAATAAAAACCAAAATGTACACAAAAATTACAACAACAAGGAAAACATATCGGCTCATCGTTGGTATCGCTCATTCGGATCCACCGGTGGGTATGGCTAATAGGGATATCCGATGAGGGCTGACATCATATCGTGAAAATCGTCAATTGGCCCCCTTTCACCTTCAGCTGGCGCTAGGAACTACGGTGGGATAAGCTAGAGCCAACGACTTCGGGCCAGTGCAACGATGGATCAGAAGGCCCAGTGGGAAGAGGTAGGTTCTCGTAAGATACCCAATGCGCGTGCTCTTGATATGGACGACCTGCTTCCCAATCTCGGTGGTGGCGCTCTTGATCATGCAAATGTTTGGCGTTATTTACCACCATCTGTTGCGCCACCGCCATAGCATGCGGTCTTCCAACGCATTTTGTTCAGCACGCAACCTATCTTGCTCCTCCTCCCACGCTTGTCTTCGAGACAATTCTTGTGCCTGATACAAGTCTTGTCTCTCCATAAACGCCCGTTGAGCAGCCCACTGCTCCTGTTGTCTCTCCCAATAATCTTGCTCTTTTGCCCGATGAGCAGCATCTTCATCCCAATGGGCCTGCGGTTGGGCCCCCCAATCTTGTTCCCATTGTCGCCTCTGCTGCTCATATTCCCGATTCTCCCCGATACACGCAAAGACTGTCACACCCCGACCCGCAGCGGAATAAGAGTCGGGGCATAATTGGGTTATCACCAAAGCTCATGATGTTTACTAATATGTTTCATATTTATTAAATTCAAAATTACATCCTAAATATTCCAAACAAGTTCATACAATTACAAAGAAAAATAACTAACTAAATAATCCAAAGTCTAAACCGGCTTATTAAGCCATCCTATATGTTTCTTGCTGCAACTGGATCACCTGTATCATGTGTAAAAAAATGGGGGTTTTTGGGTCAACAAAAGTTGGCGAGTGAACCTTGTTAGAAAACATTTATTATTGATTTCTTGTTATATTTATTATGGAAAAATTGTGCAATAATCATATGTGAGCAAACGTAAATAAACATACAACAACAATAAGAATAACAAACAATAACACACAATAACAAACCACCTTGCATGAATATATGACATGAATGATAATGTAAATGTTGGCAACGTCACGTTCACGCTCATAGGTAATGGGGAACAGACGGCTTATGATGAAATGTATGTGCGATCAAGGCTCAATCAAACGGAGCCGATCGTATGTTGGCAACGCCTCGTTCACGCTCATAGGTAATGGGGAACGGCTCACGCTCATAGGTAATGGGGAGCGGCGGCCTATGATAATATATGTACTGAAAATGATAAATTTAATCTAAACATTAACCACACAAACATATTGAATACACATTTGATCATCGATATGATGGATGCACAATTGTTTAAATGTAATAAATAGTAAGACACATGATACACCAAAAAAACGTGATTAAAACGGGGAATTTGTAGAGATTCACTCACATTGGGTGCGTTCTTTTGATGATGTTGAATGCGCACGAGTTTAGAGGATTGATCGACGAGGAATAACTAACCTAAATAATAACGAAAAGGTACGGTAAATAAGTGGATTTTATTAATAATTTTAATAGGATTTTTCGATATATTATTGTGAGTTTAAGACTATTTTCTAACTTTAAAAACATTATTTTTAAGTATTTTTAATTGATTTTTAAATTAAATAAATAAATAAAAATATAAAAAGAGTATTGACTTTTTGGGTTGACCGTTGACTATTGACTTTGACTTGTTGACCGGTTCGGTTGTGTATATTGTTTGCACTGAGTGAGGTTCGAACTTGTGACCTCCCGTACGCGTGCACGCAGCTCTACCAACTGAGCTACGTGTCTAACCCGAAATATTTCTGTTTTTAATTATATTTATATACTATTTAATTTATTCCAAAATTCATTTATTTTAAAAAGGATTTTAAAATTCTATCGAACCGGCGTGCATAACAGGTCTCGAACCCGGGACCTGTTGATTAACGTTGCACACAGTCCACCGCTGGACTGTGTGTCTAACCTGGTTAAAACACTTGTTTTTATTTCTCTTATATACTAACTGGAAGTTTTCATATTTGGGTTTTATAAAAAGTCTGAATATTGTGACGAATCGGAACAAGGACAGACTCGAACCCGGGACTCTATGATTCAAATGCACACAGTCCACCGCTGGACTGTGTGTCTAACCCGAGATATAACCCGATTTATATTAAGTATATACACAGTCTAATCTTCATCTTCTTCGTTAACAACACAGACAAACGATTTATTCGACTGATCTTGTTCAATTCAATTAACGGACATATAATGATTAAAACGAAATGGATAGGGAAGGTTTTGGGAATGAACATACCGGAATGATGACTTTTCTCAGAACTCCGGCGAAGTCGTCGGCTCTGTTTTATGAACTCCGTCTGAACGGGCCAATTAATAGTTTTGATTAACCAAATTGTGAAATTGAATGACTAAACAAGAGTTATCAGAAGGTTTAAATGATTATACCGTTTCACAGCGCAATTTAGGAATTTTCAGAAAACTTCCGGCGAGTGTTGATTATCTGATATCGTCTCTGGGATTGATTCTGATTGAAAGGTTTGAGTTAGCAAAAGTCTAACAACAGATAGAGGATGAAAGAATTGAGAAATTTACCATTTTGATGAGTGTCACGGTTTTCCGGCGAAAGTCCGGCGATGTCAGAAAGCGATTCCGACGATCAGAAAATAGAGTAAAAGTGAAATTAGAGGTTCTGTGAGTGTTTTTGAGTCACGAATGATGATATTGATAGAGTAATTTAGGAAGTAAAAGATTTCGGTTTCTAACTCCCAAATCATATGAATCGAAATAATAAAGACTGAATTGATTGAGATCGTGCGTCGTAATGGTTGCATCGGTTATAACCAGTAATATCAACACTCAAACGTCTGGAAAGTTGAAAGTCGATTACCAGTTTCAGTTTGGCGCAAAACAGATGACTTCACAGATGAACTTATGTTTTATTTGTTTCCTAGATTACACAAAGACATCAAGTGGCGGAGTGGTTAAGTGTTTGATGTTAAGGTTTCCGGCTGACCCGGGTTCGAAACCCGGCAGCCCCTTTTTATTTTTAATTGCCTTATTTTTATTTTCTAACAATTTTAATTTCCATATTCTAAAATGTTTATTAGTTATGTATTGTTTAAAATTAGTTTGAGCCCTAAACATGCAACGCAAATTTTAACTGAATGTTCGGTTAATAAACGAAGCGGGTTTGGTTAACCCGGTTTTTGACGGATGTTACAGTATCCCCTACTTTTAGAAATTTCGTCCCGAAATTTAAGTAGTGGCATGTTTGACTCAAAAGGATGGTGTTTTAATTTGACAGTTACATACTTAGAAGGGGGTAAGAGTTTAAATTTTGTTTGAGGCGGTAACGTTCCTTGTAAGGGTTGAGTACCCTGCTACAGGAATCGCTTTTTGATGCCTACGATAAAGAATAATGATAGACAGAGTTGATTCACTAAGTATGATTTCATACGCAAGAGTTTTGATACGTTTGGAAAGATAAGGTTATATCCTAAAACAAAACTTTTACTACTAAAACCTACATGGAACCTCTCATAACCGCCTGACAATGCCTCTGATCCTTTGACAAGAATACTTATATATAGGAAGTACCAGCGGCGTATCCACCATACTCTTGTCAAATTTTCATTGGCTTTATCAGTAAATTATGATTAGTTCTATGTGACTCTAAACACAACAACCAAAACTTGAGTCTCAATTCTAAAAGTATACATGTTTGAATGATGGCAGTACCTCTCTCGTTTGTTATAATGAAGAGGTTAGTCTATGTAGAAGTGAGACACAGCCCAACTTCTTTGAATGATGAGATTGAAATACGTTGAGATGTATGATGATATGAATGCTAAATCAGTGAGTATAAAACCAACTTCAACCAAGACATTACTAAATCCTACATGGAACTTCTCATAACCGCCTGACAATGCCTCTGATCCTTTGACAAGAATACTTATATATAGGAAGTACCAGCGGTGTATCCACCATATTCTTGTCAAATTTTCATTGGCTTTATCCGCAAGTTATGATTAGTTCTATGTGACTCTAAAACATAAACAAACACAACAACCAAAGATTGAGTCTTAATTCTGATAGTATACATGTTTGAATGATGACAATACCTCTCTCGTTGGTTATGATGGAGAGGTTAGTCTATGTAGAAGTGAGACACAGCCCAACTTCTTTAAATGATGAGATTGAAATACGTTGAGATGATGATATGAATGTTAAATCAACGAGTATAAAACAAAACTGAAATAGTAATTCGCATTAAGATTCGTGGATAAATTTCCAATTTATAACTGAGATACGTGAAAATTGAGATGACATAAAGAAAAACATAAAAACTAAGCGGTTGGAGTTGAATCTTGATTTTTGGTGAAGGAGACTAGTTGGGTGGTTCATTTGGGCCGTCATCATCTTCAACAAGATTGGCGTTGATGTTGAAAACTCTTCCTCTTGCTGGTGGCCTAGTGGTTAGGTTTTCTTGATTTGCTTGGTTAACTGGGTTTGCTTGAGCTTGGGCGTTTATGATGTTAACCAATCGAGGGCACGTGTTTCTAAAATGGATAGGGTCGCCACAATTAAAACAAGCTCAAACATAAGGAAACATGGGGTATTGGGGTTGTTGATATGTTTGGATCATGTTTTGAGTAGGGGGTGAGGTTTGGTTTTGAGAGGTGCGGCAAGCCTTGCTCAAATGACCATAGCGTCCACAATTCGCACATAGTCGACAAGGTAAGGTAGATGGATGGTGATAAAAACAGGTGTTACATTGAGGGTGAGGCCCAAGTTAAGGTTTCTTATTTGGGTAAGTTGAGTTGGGTGCTACTTGGGTGATTGGGATAGCTTGGAGGGGTACGGCTTGTGAGGCTGGTTGATTGCGTTGGGTGACAGCGAAAAGTTGCCCATCTCGTTTTCTCTTAGAAATGGGTTGAGAAGGGGATTCAGTTTGGGTGGAGTTTGAGGTTTCAGTTGATGCTTTATCCTTCTTCTTTTCCTCCTTGAAGTCCTTATTTCGTATGCGGTTCTCGGTGAGCTCTGTAGCTAACTCCATTGCTGCTTCCAAAGTTGCAGGTGTGGTACTTATTACAGAGTCTTGAATTTTTGAAGGAAGACCTCGAATGTAGTGCTCGATCAAATGGTAAAGAGGAGTGAACAAGTTGGGAACCATTTGATTTAACTCGAGGAATCTCTTGTTGTATGTGGTGTGGTCGCCTTCCTTTTGTTTCAAAGAATAGAACTCATCCTCCAATTTCTTGATTTCGCTTCTTGGGCAAAACCGTCTTGTCATGATTTCCTTCAACTCTTCCCAAGTCAAAGTCATAGCATCTTCAACACCTCGTTTGGCCTTCTCTGTATTCCACCATGTAAGTGCTATTCCAAGTAAACGACCAGTAGTATATCGCACTTTGCGATCATCGGGGCAATCGCAATTTAGAAATGTGTTTTCCATTTCTTCAAACCAATGGAGGAGAGCGGTGACACCTTCAGTCCCTTCATATTTTGGAGGGTCGTAGGATTTGAAATGCTTGAAGGTGCATTTAGTGGTACTTGGGGGAGGGTTGACAACATTTTGATCTTCTTGATTGACGGGATTAGCGGTAAGGGCTTGTTGAACTTGAACTACAATGTTGGGTATTACGGCAGCCATTTGTTGAGCGATTTGAGCAGCCATGCGCTCGCGGGCTTTTCCTGATCTCATCTTCCTACGAGCGGAATTAGAAGACATCTACAAGGAATACATATCAAGAGTATGAGTTGGACGTTTTAGGGGTCATGTGTCGTATTTAGGAATGAACATTCATAAAATAAATATAGAATAATAAATCTACTACATCCATAGGATGTCTTGGGCTTTGCTCGTAATTGGGGTTTGCATGCCGCCATACTTCACCTTCGTAATCATGTGGGCCCCCATGATTACCGGGTTTTTCATATGGTTCACACGTGTTAGCCTGGTTACGTACACTAAAACCCAAAGAAAATCGAGAAATATGTATGTAACGTATGATATTCGGAATGTATCCACGTGTGGACACGGTGACACCTCAAAGTGGGGTTAGTTCGAATGACGTTTGGTGTGGCATGCTTTGGCCTAATAGGTCCTTCGTACTCTCATCATTAGTCCCCAGGTAGGCAAACAGGTCCGTTATATTGGATTTATACGAATGCCAACCTAGACAGGACGTTCCGACTACCGGTACTTGTACCCTTACAGTTACTACATGCCCGTCGCAAAACTCACTTCGATGAGATTTTGAAAAATGAAAAATGCGACAAAATCTTGAATAACGGAAGTATGAAGGTGATTTGAATATGTGAACATTGAAATATGTATGATGAATATGTATGTAAGTATGTATGTTTAACTGTAAGTATAATTCATTATGTATCACAAAATGTAATATTGGAAGTGTTTGCATGCATTTGTGTATGTAATAAATATGAAAGAAATAAACATCATGAGTTTCCATGTAACCACATAAACAATTAAAATCTAATCAACTATAGTATAGGCTCTAAGGGTCTAATAACCTATCCTATATCCCTATAGTCAAAAGCTCTGATACACGCAAAGACTGTCACACCCCGACCCGCAGCGGAATAAGAGTCGGGGCATAATTGGGTTATCACCAAAGCTCATGATGTTTACTAATATGTTTCATATTTATTAAATTCAAAATTACATCCTAAATATTCCAAACAAGTTCATACAATTACAAAGAAAAATAACTAACTAAACAATCCAAAGTCTAAACCGGCTTATTAAGCCATCCTATATGTTTCTTGCTGCAACTGGATCACCTGTATCATGTGTAAAAAAATGGGGGTTTTTGGGTCAACAAAAGTTGGCGAGTGAACCTTGTTAGAAAACATTTATTATTGATTTCTTGTTATATTTATTATGGAAAAATTGTGCAATAATCATATGTGAGCAAACGTAAATAAACATACAACAACAATAACAATAACAAACAATAACATACAATAACAAACCACCTTGCATGAATATATGACATGAATGATAATGTAAATGTTGGCAACGTCACGTTCACGCTCATAGGTAATGGGGAACGGTTCCGCTCATAGGTAATGGGGAACAGACGGCTTATGATGAAATGTATGTGCGATCAAGGCTCAATCAAACGGAGCCGATCGTATGTTGGCAACGCCTCGTTCACGCTCATAGGTAATGGGGAACGACTCACGCTCATAGGTAATGGGGAGCGGCGGCCTATGATAATATATGTACTGAAAATGATAAATTTAATCTAAACATTAATCACACAAACATATTGAATACACATTTGATCATCGATATGATGGATGCACAATTGTTTAAATGTAATAAATAGTAAGACACATGATACACCCCAAAAACGTGATTAAAACGGGGAATTTGTAGAGATTCACTCACATTGGGTGCGTTCGTTTGATGATGTTGAATACGCACGAGTTTAGAGGATTGATCGACGAGGAATAACTAACCTAAATAATAACGAAAAGGTACGGTAAATAAGTGGATTTTATTAATAATTTTAATAGGATTTTTAGATATATTTTTGTAAGTTTAAGACTATTTTCTAACTTTAAAAACATTATTTTTAAGTATTTTTAATTGATTTTTAAATTAAATAAATAAATAAAAATATAAAAAGAGTGTTGACTTTTTGGGTTGACCGTTGACTATTGACTTTGACTTGTTGACCGGTTCGGTCGTGTATATTGTTTGCACTGAGTGAGGTTCGAACTTGTGACCTCCCGTACGCGTGCACGCAGCTCTACCAACTGAGCTACGTGTCTAACCCGAAATATTTCTGTTTTTAATTATATTTATATACTATTTAATTTATTCCAAAATTCATTTATTTTAAAAAGGATTTTAATTCTATCGAACCGGCGTGCATAACAGGTCTCGAACCCGGGACCTGTTGATTAACGTTGCACACAGTCCACCGCTGGACTGTGTGTCTAACCTGGTTAAAACACTTGTTTTATATTTCTCTTATATACTAACTGGAAGTTTTCATATTTGGGTTTTATAAAAAGTCTGAATATTGTGACGAATCGGAACAAGGACAGACTCGAACCCGGGACTCTATGATTCAAATGCACACAGTCCACCGCTGGACTGTGTGTCTAACCCGAGATATAACCCGATTTATATTAAGTATATACACAGTCTAATCTTCATCTTCTTCATTAACAACACAGACAAACGATTTATTCGACTGATCTTGTTCAATTCAATTAACGGACATATAAATGATTAAAACGAAATGGATAGGGAAGGTTTTGGGAATGAACATACCGGAATGATGACTTTTCTCAGAACTCCGGCGAAGTCGTCGGCTCTGTTTTATGAACTCCGTCTGAACGGGCCAATTAATAGTTTTGATTAACCAAATTGTGAAATTGAATGACTAAACAAGAGTTATCAGAAGGTTTAAATGATTATACCATTTCACAACGCAATTTAGGAATTTTCAGAAAACTTCCGGCGAGTGTTGATTATCCGATATCGTCTCTGGGATTGATTCTGATTGAAAGGTTTGAGTTAGCAAAAGTCTAACAACAGATAGAGGATGAAAGAATTGAGAAATTTACCGTTTTGATGAGTGTCACGGTTTTCCGGCGAAAGTCCGGCGATGTCAGAAAGCGATTCCAACGATCAGAAAATAGAGTAAAAGTGAAATTAGAGGTTCTGTGAGTGTTTTTGAGTCGCGAATGATGATATTGATAGAGTAATTCAGGAAGTAAAAGATTTCGGTTTCTAACTCCCAAATCATATGAATCGAAATAATAAAGACTGAATTGATTGAGATCGTGCGTCGTAATGGTTGCATCGGTTATAACCAGTAATATCAACACTCAAACGTCTGGAAAGTTGAAAGTCGATTACCGGTTTCAGTTTGGCGCAAAACAGATGACTTCACAGATGAACTTATGTTTTATTTGTTTCCTAGATTACACAAAGACATAAAGTGGCGGAGTGGTTAAGTGTTTGATGTTAAGGTTTCCGGCTGACCCGGGTTCGAAACCCGGCAGCCCCTTTTTATTTTTAATTGCCTTATTTTTATATTTCTAACAATTTTAATTTCCATATTCTAAAATGTTTATTAGTATGTATTGTTTAAAATTAGTTTGAGCCCTAAACATGCAACTAAAATTTTAACTGAATGTTCGGTTAATAAACGAAGCGGGTTTTGTTAACCCGGTTTTTGACGGATGTTACAGAGACGTTGTCATAAACGTCTTGCTATCCCCGGTCGTAGTTGGGGTATCTGGGTTTTAGCCGGTTCAGAATGAAAGTAGCTACCCCACCGAGATTTTTCGATGTGGCCGGGTGTATCTTTGACGAGGCCCCCTTGGACCTTGAGGCTCATCTTCCTCTTCTTCATCCACCATCTCCTCTTCTCTTGTAGCCTCTTGAGCTACACTTGGGTCGGCAAACTGAAACCGATGCCCCTAATCGTCGGTGACGGTGTATTGGTGGCCGTACACCTGAACTTGGATCTTCCAATGTTGCTTCATCGATGCGAAGCAAATCTGATCCATCGGTTTTAACACCCACAATGAATCAATTGGCAACTTTTTTTGTTGCACTATCATCGCGCTAATAAGTCGTACATATGGTATCATCTTTCGAGTGTACGACTCGCGCGTGTCCCAAGTGTTGATCATGACTAGATGGCGCCACGATAACTTGGGGGTTCCATAAAGCAAAGCGTGGAGCACCCGACAGTCCGAGGCCTTCCCCTTCCCTCGCTCCCCAAACCTGACCATTATATTCTCAAGAGAAAAGGGCTGAAGAATCTTCCCTTCAACCGACAATTGACTTTGAAGAGCGGCCCCACCATCCGAATAGGGAAAAACCGATTCTACCATTCCTTTAGGATCCGCGGTATTGACCTTATTATCCAAAAAATGGTCAATAATGTAGTAGTCATACTCATTGACCCTTAACGAATCGAACCTGGCAATACAATTCATTGTCTCGAAAGACATCACCATCTGTGTCACACCCCGACCCGTAGCGGAATAAAAGTCAGGGCATGATTGGGTTATCACCAAAGCTCATGATATTTACTAATAAGTTTCATATTTATTAAATTGAAATTAACTTCAAATATTCAACACAAAATTCATAAAAACACAAACAATAAATCAAAAGATTATTCCAAACGAAATAACTTGTTTATTCTTCTAAGGCCATTCCTATATGTTTCTTTCCTCAGCTTGTTCACCTGTATCATGCGTAAAAACAGAAAATTTGGGTCAACAAAAGTTGGCGAGTGAACCTTGATAAACATTTAAATAATTGAATTATATTGTTGTTTAAATAAAATTGTGCATGAACCATATGTGAACAGATGTATATATA
The DNA here is from genome assembly GCA_947069175.1 of Scalesia atractyloides. Lineage (NCBI taxonomy): Eukaryota > Viridiplantae > Streptophyta > Magnoliopsida > Asterales > Asteraceae > Scalesia > Scalesia atractyloides. The sequence goes on from CAMTDV010000023.1 coordinate 18,216,670, forward strand.
TAACCAATCACAAACCACATTATATGAACACATGACATGATGAATAATGTATTTGAGATCAAGGCTCAATCAAACGGAGCCGATCTAATGAGGCACCTGATGCTCAACCTGTATCCCACGAGGAACTGATGGGCCTAATGAAATGATTGCACTGAAATGATAAAATGTATCCACATATAAACCACATAACAACTATACACATTTGATCACGAAATGACGTTAGCACAAGTGTTTAAATAAAATAAAAGAAATTGTACGACACCTGATACACCCCAAAACATGACTAAAACGGGGAATTTGTAGAGATTCACTCACAGTGGGTGTGTATTCTTGAGTGAAGAAAAGCGCGCACGAGTTGGTGATTTAACCGATGAAGGAGTACTAACCTAAAATAATAACGCGATAACTCGATAAATAAATAAACTAATATCTTGGTTAAAAACCTTTGCTTAGATTTTTAAGTTATTTTTGTGGATTTTATTAATATATTAAACCCCTTGAAAATGTATATTTTTAAACATTTTAATCGATTTTTTTATTTAATAATAAGCCATAAAATAAATTATAAAAATAAATAATTTATATTAAAAAAATCTTGTCAGACTGACAAGGCTGTCAGTCCGGCCGGTTTGATCATGTTATAAGCATGCGTGTGGTGAGGCTCTAACCAGTGACCTCTCGGTTGCGTGCACGCAGCTCTTCCAACTGAGCTACGTGTCTAACCCGAAAGAATCTGGATTTTAATTATGTAACATTTGTAAAAAATCGGGTTTTCAAAACCCGCTCCGTTTTGTAATCAAATATCAAGTTATAAAAATTTCGTTGAATATTTATGATTATTTTGATTTAAAACGATACATAATTAATAAATAAACTAAACTATAAAAATTATATTTGATAAAAAGTTAAAACAAAATAAATAAAAAAATTATGTTGCTGCCGGGACTCGAACCCGGGTCAGCCAAGAACAACTCCAACGACTTAACATACACTCACATCACCACTCCGCCACTTTGTGTTTTCTGTTATCTCTAGGAAATAAATGAAATTTATACACAAACTCGGTTAAAACCGGTTGCGCCAACTGAGAAACGGAAATCGGCAAATCAATCGTCAAATCGTTTGATTTCTCGCGTATTCACGTTCATAACCGATGAACCGATGTCTTTAATCAATTCAGGGGTGATTGAACATCAATTTCCATAACTATCGGTTTTTATAACCGAAAGGAATCAAAGTCTCAATTACTTTAATTCCAGACCACTCTCGCGACTCAGAAATATCAAACCAACATCCCATTTCACTTTCGTCACATTTTCAGACCATCAGAACGCTTAAAACAGCTCGCCGGAATTTTCTGCAAAAGTCGCCGAAAAAGCGTATTCATCCTCAAACGGTAAATCTTTCAGTATTCGTTGTAGTTCAACAATTATTAGACTATTTCTAACTTAAACCTCTCAATTGAAATCGAACTCAGGCGCTGTATTCAACTAAATCCAGTTCGCCGGAACTCCCCTGAAAGTCTTTATTTCCGTCTGTGAAACGGTAAGGACCTTCAAACACATCGATAACGTTTGTTTATCACTTCAATTCCACATTCGACTAATCAAAACAGTTGATTATCTTGTTCAGTTGAAGAGCATAAAAACAGGGACCGACACATTGCCGGAAATCTGAAATAAACCGTTCATCGGTATGTTCACCTCTAATTACCGTCTCTGCCTTTTTATTTAAGCTTTAATAATGTCTGTAAATCGTAAACACAAGGAACGAGTTAGTAAATCAGTTGACTGTAATTTGAATGAAGAAGACGAAGCTAATTAAGTTATAAGTATATTTAAAACTAGTAAAATGAACGGGTTAGACACACAGTCCAGCGGTGGACTGTGTGCAAAATACAAACGCATGTCCCGAGTTCGATTCCTGCTATACGCACTCCTCATATAATAAAATGCCTTTTTGTTTAAAAACTAAACCGGGTTAACTCAGTTAGTTGTTAAGTATAATAAAAACCGAGATAATAACCAGGTTAGACACACAGTCCAGCGGTGGACTGTGTGCAACATTAAGCCATACGTCGCGCGTTCGAAACCCGTCACTAGCACCGGTCCGTTGAATTAAAATATTTTTGCAATTAAAAAGAATTTCGGTTAAACTGAATAAGTGTATAAATATAATTAAAAACAAGATTATTTCGGGTTAGACACGTAGCTCAGTTGGTAGAGCTGCGTGCACGCGTACGGGAGGTCTCGGGTTCGAGCCTCACCCAGCGCAAACCATGTCATTGACCGAACTGGTCAACAAGTCAACAGGTCAACGGTCAACGGTCAACGCAAAATAAACAATTTTTTTTATATTTTTATTTATTTAATTTAATTTAAAAATCAATTAAAATACTTAAAAATAACATTTTTAAAGATAGAAAATAGCCTTAAACTCACAAAAATACATCTAAAAATTTCATTAAAATCCTTAATAAAATCCACTCATTTAATATATTTTTCCGTTATTATTTAGGTTAGTATTCCTCGTTGTTCGGCTCATCTAATTCGTGCGCATCTCACCATCTCCAATCCAACGCACCCAATGTGAGTGAATCTTTACAAATTCCCCGTTTTAATCACGTTTTGGGGTGTATCATGTGTCTTGTTATATATATTATAATTAAACCATAGTGCATACATCATATCATGAACATGTGTATTCAGTTTGATTCTGTTGTGTAGTTATTGTTGGATGCAATTTATTATTTTCAGTACATGCAATTTCATAGGCCGCCGCTCCCCATTACATTATGAGCGTTGAGCATGTTCCCCATTTCATTATGAGGTTGAACCTGGCGTGCCCACATACGATCGGCTCCGTTTGATTGAGCCTTGATCGCACAGTTCATTTATGTTATTTATCGTATGATTGTTGGTATGTTATTGTATGCTGTCATGTGTTATTGTATGTTATAGTCGTGACTGCTATTTGCCACTGCTTGATTATTTACATTTGCTCATCTATGATTATGCACAATTTTTCATTGATAAACTAACAAGTAATTCATTAATAAATGTTTATCTAATAAGGTTCACTCGCCAACTTATGTTGACCCAAAAACCCCCTTTTTTACACATGATACAGGTGAACCAGCAGCAGCTAGGAACACATAGGACTTGGACTAGAAGAATATTAGAGTTGGGATTGTTATGTTTGATTTATTTTCTTTGTATTGAATGAACATGTTTGGATATTTGGAAATGTAACTTTGACTTTATTAAATATGAAACACATTAGTAAATGTCATGAGCTTTGGTGATAACCCAATTATGCCCCGACTCTTATTCCGCTGCGGGTCGGGGTGTGACAGATTGGTATCAGAGCCATGACTATAGGGATATAGGATAGGTTATTAGACCCTTAGAGCCTATACTATAGTCGATTAGAAACTTATAAGATTTTTGTGTGTTACATGCCAAATTTCATGATGTTTATATATTTTATGTTAAATGTTACATTTAATATTGTGCAAGCATGTTCATAAGTATGTATTATCATATAATGCCTATCATGACTCGTATACTCATAACATATCACATCCATGAAAGCACACACCACATCATGATTGCTTTTAAAATGATTTTCGTGTTTTCAAATCTCATCAAAGTGAGTTCTCATGACGGGCATGTAGTAACTGGAAGGGTACCAGTACCGGTAGTCGGAACGTCCTGTCTAGGCTGGCATTCGTATAAATCCAAAATAAAGGACCAGTTTGCCTACCTGGGGACTAACGATGAGAGTACGAAGTACCTATTAGGCCAAAGCATGCTATACCAAACGTCGTGTGAGCTAACCCCACTTTGAGTTGTCATTGTGTCTACACCTGGACACGTTCCGACCTAACATCTCATGAACATATTTTGTGGTTTGCATTCGGGGGATGCGAGTGTTAAATTGCCAATACTAATGTGAATCCTACCAAGCCAATAGCCATGGGGGCCCACATGACTATGTAGGTGAAGGTATGGGGGACATTTGAGGCCCAACATGAGCGAACCCACGACATCCTATGGATGTAGTTGCATTATTGATATTTATGTTATTTTCATTTTCTTAAAGACACATGACACCTAAAAAGACACCATAAACTCACAATCTTCTCATTGTATGATCCTGTAGATGTCGTCTAGACAGCAACGAAGGGGTAAAAGATCGGGAAGGTCTCAGGAACGTTTGGCCACTCAGATCGCGAAACAAATGGCCACGATACTGCCTGACATTGTGGTCCAAGTACAACAAGCCCTTGCTACAAATCCTACTAACCCTCCCCAACAACAGGACCAGAACATCGACAACCCTCCTACTAGCAAGTGCTCTTACAAACATTTTAAGTCTTGTGATCCTCCTAAATTTGAAGGGACCGAGGGTGTCATTGCTCTCCTACATTGGTTCGAGGAGATGGAAAACACCTTTCTAAACTGCGATTGTCCTGAGGATCGCAAGGTTCGATACGCCACCGGGAGACTATTTGGGGTAGCTCTCACTTGGTGGAATACTGAGAAAGGGAAGAGGGGAACTGAAGATGCGATGGCCTTAACTTGGGAGGAGTTAAGGGAAATCATGACTAGGCGTTTTTTGTCTTAGAAGTGAAATTAAAAAGCTGGAGGACGAATTTCATTCTCTAAAGCAAAAGGAGGGTGATCACACTACCTATAACAAGAGGTTCTTGGAGTTGAACCAAATGGTTCCAAATTTGTTCACCCCAACCTATCGTCTGATCGAGCATTATATTCGAGGACTTCCCTCGAAAATCCAAGATTCGGTTCTCAGCGTTTCACCAGTAACACTTGAAGCTGCTATGGAGTTAGCAACTGAACTGACCGAAAACCGAATTCGCAACGGGAAGTTCAAAGAAGAGAAGAAGAAAGCCCCTATTGAGGGACAAACTTCAAACCACCCCATTCCTTCCTCTAAGTTTGCTAACAAGAGGAAGCGCAACACCAGAAATTTTGCAGTTACTCAAACCAACTCCCCTATCCCTGCTGCACCCATTACTCAAGTCACTCCTTCACCCGCACCATACAGAAGACCCTACACTGGCCCGTTACCAAAATGTAACCGTTGCCAATATCACCATTCCCCTGATCATCCTTGTCAATATTGCACCGGCTTCGGTCGCGCAGGTCATACTGTTCAAACCTGCCGCATGCCTCAACGAACAAACCGCGACCAACCTTTAACCCAAACCCACCAACAAATAATGGGCCAAGCCCAACAACCCCTACTATTACCACCCACCCAACCTTTAGCCCAAACATATTACCAGCCCAATTATCCTATGGGTCAACCAATGCGGGCTTGCTACAATTGCGGTGACCCGAGTCATTTCAGAAACACATGTCCAAGGTTGGTTAATATTATTCATGCTCAGGCCCAAGCCAACCCGGTGAACCAAGCAAACCAAGCTCCCCCACCTGCAAGAGGGAGAGCTTTCAATATCAACGCTAACCAGGCCATAGCTGACGGCAATGTGGTCAACGGTACGTTCCTTATAAATGGTAGATATGCCTCTATGTTATTTGATACTGGTGCGGATAGAAGTTTTGTGTCTTTAGAATTTGAACCTATCTTAAGCAAAATCGGGATAAGCTCACGGAATCCATAACGGTAGAAGTTGCGGACAGGAAACCAGTTTCATTAAACTCTATTATACGCAACTGTACACTCACCTTAAACGACCACGATATCTCAGTCGACCTTATACCAATGAAGCTGGGAAGTTTTGATATCATAATCGGTATGGATTGGCTCAGTCAGCATCAGGCAGAAGTTGTATGTCGTGAAAAATTTATTCGTATTCCTCTTTCAAACGGTCAGACTCTTCGAATCATTGGAGAAACCTCGTCGAAAGAGCTCAGCTTAATGTCTTGTCTCCAAGCTTGAAAATATCTTCGCAAGAATTATGTCGCGTTTTTAGCTCATATCATCAAAAAGGGAACCATGGAGAAGAAACTTGAAGACATTCCTGTAGTAAAAAACTTTCCACAAGTTTTTCCTGACGACATTTCAGGACTTCCTCCAGTTAGATACGTCGAATTCCGTATTGATCTTATACCTGGTGCTACACCAGTTGCAAAGTCTCCTTATAGGTTAGCCCCCTCTGAAAAGCAAGAGCTAGCCAGTCAATTACAAGAGTTGACTGACAAGGGATTCATACGTCCTAGCTCGTCGCCTTGGGGTGCACATGTTCTTTTTGTAAAGAAGAAAGATGGATCGTTTCGTATGTGCATCGACTACAGAGAGCTTAACAAGTTAACAATCAAGAATTGCTATCCTTTACCTCGCATTGATGATCTTTTTGACCAACTACAAGGTGCCAGCTGCTTTTCAAAAATCGACCTTCGATCTGGCTATCATCAACTTAGAGTGCATGAAGAAGACGTCCCTAAGACTGCTTTTCGAACTCGTTATGGCCACTATGAATTCATGGTTATGCCATTTGGTTTAACCAACACACCAGCTGTCTTTATGGACCTAATGAACAGAGTCTGCAAACCTTATCTTGATCGATTTGTTATAGTCTTCATCGACGATATTCTTATTTATTCAAAATCTAAATCTGATCATGAGCGTCATCTTCGACTCGTTCTTGCACTTCTAGAAAAGGAAAAGCTTTATGCCAAATTCTCCAAATGTGAATTCTGGTTAAAAGAGGTGCAATTCCTCGGGCATGTAGTCAATGACAAGGGAATACATGTTGGCCCTTCAAAGATCAAAGCGGTTCAAGAATGGCAAGCTCCACGTACACCAACGGAAGTAAGATCTTTTCTTGGACTAGCTGGCTATTATCGTCGGTTCATTTCAAACTTCTCTCGCATTGCTGTACCACTCACGGCTTTAACTCATAAGGAAAAACCTTTCATATGGGGACCCAAGCAAGAAGAAGCCTTTCAAACTCTTAAACAAAAACTTTGTGATGCACCAATCCTCACTCTTCCTGAAGGTTGTGATGATTTTGTAGTCTATTGCGATGCGTCAGGGCAAGGATTGGGCTGCGTTCTAATGCAAAGAGGAAAAGTTATAGCTTATGCTTCGAGACAACTCAAGACACATGAAAAGAACTACACCACACATGACCTAGAACTTGGAGCCGTTGTGTTCGCTCTTAAGATATGGAGACATTATCTCTATGGTACTAAGTGTGAAATATACACTGACCACAAGAGTCTTCAACATATCTTCAATCAAAAAGAGTTAAACATGAGGCAACGAAGATGGGTCGAACTCCTAAATGATTACGACTGTGAAATTAGATACCACCCTGGTAAAGCAAATGTGGTGGCTGATGCACTTAGTCGAAAGGGTTATGCGAACTCCATTCATCTTCTATGTTCGCAAATTGTAACCGACATTAAGGATCAAATTCGAGAAGCCCAACACGTTTCAATAACGGAAGAAGATGTGCGAAAGGAGATGTCCTGTGGAGCTGAGTTAAAAATTGAAACTAAATCTGACGGTATTCTGTATTACCTAGATCGTATCTGGATTCCTAACCACAACAATCTTCGTGAAACTCTTATGAATGAAGCCCACAAAACGCGATACTCTATACACCCAGGGGCCGATAAGATGTATCAAGACCTACGATATACCTATTGGTGGCCTGGAATGAAGAAGGACATTGCTGTATTTGTTTCTAAGTGCCTTACATTTTCCAAGGTGAAGGCTGAACACCAAAGACCCTCAGGACTTCTAGTCCAACCAGAAATACCTGTATGGAAGTGGGAAAATATAACCATGGATTTCATTACCGGGTTAACTCGCACTTCTGGTGGTATGACACTATATGGGTGATCATAGACCGACTTACAAAATCAGCTCACTTTATTCCTATCCGCGAAGATTTCAAGAACGAAAAGCTTGCTCGTATTTATATCAACGAAATCGTAAGCCGACATGGGGTACCGTTAAGCATTATTTCTGATCGTGATGGTCGTTTCACTTCACGAACATGGCAAGCAGTACAATCCGCTATGGGCACGCGATTAGATCTTAGTACCGCCTATCATCCTCAAACTGATGGACAGTCTGAGCGCACCATTCAAACCCTTGAAGATATGCTTCGAGCCTGTGTCATAGACTTCAAGGGAAATTGGGACGCCCACCTACCATTAGTTGAATTTTCGTACAACAACAGCTATCATTCGAGCATCGGCATGGCACCTTTTGAAGCCTTATATGGTCGTAAGTGCCGATCTCCTGTATGTTGGCACGAAATTGGGGAAGCTCAAATTACTGGTCCAGAATTGATCCAAGAAACCACAGACAAGATCCATCAAATTCGAAACAATCTTCTAGCGGCTCAAAGTCGTCAAAAGAGTTATGCAGATAATCGACGGAAGCCCTTAGAATTTAACATTGTGATCATGTACTTTTAAAAGTATCACCGTGGAAGGGAGTAGTTCGTTTTGGTCAAAAGGGCAAGCTAGCACCACGTTACGTAGGACCTTTCAAGATACTCGAAAGAGTAGGTACTGTAGCATACAAGCTTGACCTACCGAAGAACTCAACAGGATTCATCCCACATTCCACGTGTCGAACTTGAAGAAGTGCCTCGCTGATGAGAACCTCCATATTCCGCTGGAAGATATTCAGATTGATGAATCTATGCATTTTATCGAAAGACCTGTAGAGATCATGGACTATGGAGAGAAACGTTTACGACGAAGTCGCATCCCAATTGTTAGGGTACGCTGGGAGTCGAAACGGGGACCTGAGTTTACTTGGGAACGTGAAGACTCAATGCGCGAAAAATACCCGCATCTTTTTCCTACTACTTCAACTACTTAAATTTCGGGACGAAATTCCTAAAAGTAGGGGATACTGTAACATTTGTAAAAAATCGGGTTTTCAAAACCCGCTCCGTTTTGTAATCGAATATCAAGTTATAAAAATTTCGTTGAATATTTATGATTATTTTGATTTAAAACGATACATAATTAATAAATAAACTAAACTATAAAAATTATATTTGATAAAAAGTTAAAACAAAATAAATAAAAAAATTATGTTGCTGCCGGGACTCGAACCCGGGTCAGCCAAGAACAACTCCAACGACTTAACATACACTCACATCACCACTCCGCCACTTTGTGTTTTCTGTTATCTTTAGGAAATAAATGAAATTTATACACAAACTCGGTTAAAACCGGTTGCGCCAACTGAGAAATGGAAATCGGCAAATCAATCGTCAAATCGTTTGATTTCTCGCGTATTCACGTTCATAACCGATGAACCGATGTCTTTAATCAATTCAGGGGTGATTGAACATCAATTTCCATAACTATCGGTTTTTATAACCGAAAGGAATCAAAGTCTCAATTACTTCAATTCCAGACCACTCTCGCGACTCAGAAATATCAAACCAACATCCCATTTCACTTTCGTCACATTTTCAGACCATCAGAACGCTTAAAACAGCTCGCCGGAATTTTCTGCAAAAGTCGCCGGAAAAGCGTATTCATCCTCAAACGGTAAATCTTTCAGTATTCGTTGTAGTTCAACAATTATTAGACTATTTCTAACTTAAACCTCTCAATTGAAATCGAACTCAGGCGCTGTATTCAACTAATTCCAGTTCGCCGGAACTCCCCTGAAAGTCTTTATTTCCGTCTGTGAAACGGTAAGGACCTTCAAACACATCGATAACGTTTGTTTATCACTTCAATTCCACATTCGACTAATCAAAACAGTTGATTATCTTGTTCAGTTGAAGAGCATAAAAACAGGGACCGACACATTGCCGGAAATCTGAAATAAACCGTTCATCGGTATGTTCACCTCTAATTACCGTCTCTGCCTTTTTATTTAAGCTTTAATAATGTCTGTAAATCGTAAACACAAGGAACGAGTTAGTAAATCAGTTGACTGTAATTTGAAGGAAGAAGACGAAGCTAATTAAGTTATAAGTATATTTAAAACTAGTAAAATGAACGGGTTAGACACACAGTCCAGCGGTGGACTGTGTGCAAAATACAAACGCATGTCCCGAGTTCGATTCCTGCTATACGCACTCCTCATATAATAAAATGCCTTTTTGTTTAAAAACTAAACCGGGTTAACTCAGTTAGTTGTTAAGTATAATAAAAACCGAGATAATAACCAGGTTAGACACACAGTCCAGCGGTGGACTGTGTGCAACATTAAGCCATACGTCGCGCGTTCGAAACCCGTCACTAGCACCGGTCCGTTGAATTAAAATATTTTTGCAATTAAAAAGAATTTCGGTTAAACTGAATAAGTGTATAAATATAATTAAAAACAAGATTATTTCGGGTTAGACACGTAGCTCAGTTGGTAGAGCTGCGTGCACGCGTACGGGAGGTCTCGGGTTCGAGCCTCACCCAGCGCAAACCATGTCATTGACCGAACTGGTCAACAAGTCAACAGGTCAACGGTCAACGGTCAACGCAAAATAAACAATTTTTTTTATATTTTTATTTATTTAATTTAATTTAAAAATCAATTAAAAATACTTAAAAATAACATTTTTAAAGATAGAAAATAGCCTTAAACTCACAAAAATACATCTAAAAATTTCATTAAAATCCTTAATAAAATCCACTCATTTAATATATTTTTCCGTTATTATTTAGGTTAGTATTCCTCGTTGTTCGGCTCATCTAATTCGTGCGCATCTCACCATCTCCAATCCAACGCACCCAATGTGAGTGAATCTTTACAAATTCCCCGTTTTAATCACGTTTTGGGGTGTATCATGTGTCTTGTTATATATATTATAATTAAACCATAGTGCATACATCATATCATGAACATGTGTATTCAGTTTGATTCTGTTGTGTAGTTATTGTTGGATGCAATTTATTATTTTCAGTACATGCAATTTCATAGGCCGCCGCTCCCCATTACATTATGAGCGTTGAGCATGTTCCCCATTTCATTATGAGGTTGAACCTGGCGTGCCCACATACGATCGGCTCCGTTTGATTGAGCCTTGATCGCACAGACATTTTCATTTTCAGTTCATGCAATACGATCGGCTCCGTTTGATTGAGCCTTGATCGCACAGTTCATTTATGTTATTTATCGTATGATTGTTGGTATGTTAATGTATGCTGTCATGTGTTATTGTATGTTATAGTCGTGACTGCTATTTGCCACTGCTTGATTATTTACATTTGCTCATCTATGATTATGCACAATTTTTCATTGATAAACTAACAAGTAATTCATTAATAAATGTTTATCTAATAAGGTTCACTCGCCAACTTATGTTGACCCAAAAACCCCCTTTTTTACACATGATACAGGTGAACCAGCAGCAGCTAGGAACACATAGGACTTGGACTAGAAGAATATTAGAGTTGGGATTGTTATGTTTGATTTATTTTCTTTGTATTGAATGAACATGTTTGGATATTTGGAAATGTAACTTTGACTTTATTAAATATGAAACATATTAGTAAATGTCATGAGCTTTGGTGATAACCCAATTATGCCCCGACTCTTATTCCGCTGCGGGTCGGGGTGTGACAAATTATACTTATACACATTTTAGGTTCATTCAAATTTTAATTAAATTTTAAAAAGGAATTTAACTGATCCGACCGGTGTGAGCTTGGACTCGAACCGGGTGTCCTGGGTTTAGGTTGCACCCGGCCCAACCAGCTGGGCTGGGTGCTTAACCCGTTTATAATCCGTATCTTATTATTCAAAAACACATACTGCCATCATCTTCTTCGCTGTGAATTTGAACCAAACTCATACCCGCCCAAATTTTTATCTGATTCTCTTCTGATTAACAACAATATATTATGTAAATTTAAGCAACACTCAAAAGAAAGGAACAAGGGTATACCGAAGAGCAGAAGTGAAATTAAAACCACGGTTTCCGGCGTTCGTTTTCCGGTGACTGACTGAGTTTTCCAGTGAGCAGGGGGTATTGAGCAGAGGAAAGTATGCGAGCAGAGTAGATTGAAGTGAGCGATTTGTGGAGGGGTTTGCATTCGATATTTATAGGGTGAAACAGGGTGTGTTTGGTTTCGATTTTTGGAAACCAAATTCGGTGATTAGCAGGTGACAGCTGGCGAGATTAGTGTTTGCCAAAAATATACGCTGCCAGTTGTCGCGAAAATTCGAAAGAAAAAGGAAAGGCGTGTCTTGATTCCGGTTATAGTCGTCGGTTTCCTTTTAGTTTAAATGTAAGAGTAATGATAATCCAAAAATAATACATCTTGTGCGTGTATCGCAGTGGTGTTTGTGGTGTGTGTAATACACGGGGAACCTGGGTTCAATTCCCGATTCCACGTTTTTCTTTAATTATTTTTATTAAACCTTTTTAATTATCTATTAACTATAAATATTTATTATTTAATTGATTATATTATTTTAAACACTGATTATCATTACTTTATATATGTAATATTGTAAAAACAACATAATAAAACGACGTAAATAAATACACTTTGATTGATAAATTGGGGCGGGTTTTCGAAACCTGATTTACACAAATGTTACAATCTGCCCCCTACCAGTGTCACCCACCAGCTGCCATGTACTTGGCGGGCCATCCTTGTTCACAAATCTGAGCGAGGCCAACCATTCGCAAACAGCGGCCAAGTATACCCTTGGTGTGATATCCTCACACCAATCCAAAACTCTTTCCCAACCGATCTTTTCAAACATTTGAATGATCCTTATCGTTCTAAACTCCTCTACATTCAATGTGCGCTCCGGCACAATCCGTTCCGGGATCGTTGTTTTCACCCCGTTATCCATCTTCCATTTCCACAACCTAACCTCCAACCACCTATCGTTAAAACTTGAGAGAGGTCGTCGTTTATTATTCTCCCAAGGTTCACCGACACTACTATCCTGAATCCTTTCCCATGTCCGATCTTGCATGAATATCCGATCGTCATTATCTTCTAACCTAGTCAACTGCTCCCATTTCCTTGCTATTTGCCCCGATGATGACCCGGCTCCCGAAGAGGATCCTTGACCCGAAACCTTGCTACGCTTTCGGCTTGCCATATCTACAAAACACAAAGCAAAGAAACAATTAAACATGGTGAATCTCAACATCTAAATCCTCACATCAAATTTAAGCCAAATGTACTTCTTGAGCATATCACATGATATTGAAACGCAACTTAATTGGTTTGACAATTATCCGGTTTAAATCTTCTAAATTTGTGCACTTTTGCCAACCATTAAATTCAAGTTCTATGTTTGTAATCCTAAACATATAACAATTCATGCTTAAACAAGATTCAACATTGCGTGTATGCTCAAACATGCAACTTAACAATTCATGTTCATTACCTAACTATATTGCATGTTCAATACCACCCAAATCACCCGTATACTCAAATTCAAGCAATTACTCATACCATGATATCATAACAACCTACTCTTAAACCTAGATTTAAAATTTCGGAAGAAATCACATACCATATGGAATCCCAGCTTAAATTTAAGTAAAAATCATACCTTTATGTTGCTTAAACACTTAGAACTTCAAAGAAATATAATGCACTATAAAGAACACTCTTTTCTCTAAAAACCGAAATTTGATCTTCACTAATCTTGCAAATAGGCAAGAATTAAAGGAAACCGTGTTAGGGGTTTTGTTCTATGCGAAAAAACACACAAAATAGGCTCAAGAATCAAGTGATTTGGTTGAGGATTGAAGAAGATATGAAGGCTTAAAATTAGGGTTCTTGATGTTGAAGATGAAGAAGATGAAGAAGGTATGGAGAAAGAGCAGGGGATTGGGTGGTTTTTAAAGAGGTATTGGTTGGTTGTGGTTAATCTGGGTCAAATTTATGGTTAAAATCATGTTTGGGTCAAGTTTCAGTGGGTCAAATTGAGTTTGGGTCTGAAAGTACGCGTTAAAACAAGTTCAGCGTCGACAGACGAACCAGGGGCCGTCGCCGACGCCCTCTCAAAAACCCAAAAGGGTCCGACGGCTTAACCCACTGTATACGATGTTTTTAACCCGACGACACTTTCTGACGACCGTCGGCGATGGCCTGAAGCCCCATCACCGACGGCTCACAATTTTTTTTAAACAAGCACACGACACTATACCACCCCCCGAAAAATTGTGGATTGTCCCCAATACACAAAACAAGTTAAAAACATACCTTATGTCTTCATGACCGGTTTGCAAAATCCGATATTCACATGTTTAAGGAGGTTAGTACAAAACAAGTGAAATTAACACAAACACATCGTGCAAACAATGAAAATATACAAAATTCTACAACAAATGTATTTGGTCCTTTAATTGACCTCATAATCGGTACGCTTACCAAAAAGCTTACCGATTCGTTGTTCACCTCAATGTTGTCCTTGTTACCATCGAGAAACGGTTTAAGACGATGACCATTGATCGTTTGTCTCGACCCACCCATTGGGTCCTCGATGGTAACATCCCCAAGCTTGCCAACCCTTGCGATCACGAACGGGCCCATCCACTTGCTTTTAAGCTTTCCCGGGAAGAATTGAGTCGTGAGTTGTATAACCACACCTTTTGGCATACCACGAACTCCTTTGGTTTCAACTTGGCATCATGTGCTCTCTTCATACCATCTTTGTATTTCGAAGCACATTCATATGCCTCCTCCCAAAGCTCCTCCAACTCGCAAAGCTTCAACTTGCGCTCCTTACCTGCATCGTCATATTTAAGGTTAACCTCTTTTATAGCCCAAAATTTACGGTGCACAAGTTCGACCGGTAAATGACAATTCGACCAGTAAATGACAATTTTTACCATAAACTAAGCGGTAAGGAGTAGTGCCAATAGGTGTTTTATGCACCGTTCGATAGGCCCATAAAGCATCGTTCAACTTTGTTGAGCAATCCTTACGGTCCGGTCGAACAGTCTTTTGCAAAATTTCTTAATTTGCCTATTAGACACTTCCACTTGACCACTCGTTTGTGGGTGGTAGGGGTAGCAATCCTATGGTCCACACCATACCGTTTGAGCAATTTTCCAAAATTAAAATTCTTAAAGTGAGTTCCCCCATCACTTATGATTACCCGGGGTATCCCAAATCTAGAAATAATATTTGTTTGCACAAAATTGGAAACAACGGTATGGTCATTTGTTTTGGTGGCAATCGCTTCGACCCATTTGACACATAATCTATTACCACCAAGATATACAAATTACCATTAGAATTGGGGAATGGGACCATGAAATCGATTCCCCAGACGTCGAAAATATCGACAATAAGGATCGGTTGCATGGGCATCTCATCCCTCTTAGAAATGCCCCCTAACTTTTGACATTCAACACAGTTCTTAGCAAAGTTAAAAGCATCCTTAAAAATGGTCGGCCAATAAAGGCCACTATTCAACACTTTATGTCCCGTTTTATGACCACTAAAATGGCCTCCGCAAGCAAAGGTGTGCAAATGTTTCAAAACACTCGGGATCTCTTCATCCAGGATGTATCTTCTCTTTACTTGATCTGAACATGTGTTGAACAAATCCGGTTCCTCCTACGTGTAATACTTGATCTGAGACAAAAAATGCAATCTTCTTCGTCTATCCCAATTAGCTGGTAAGTCACATGTCACCAAATAATTTAAAATGTTAGCAAACCAAGGTAACGTTGACACTTTCAGAATGTGCTCATTTGGGAAAGTCTCGTTGATCTCCACACGAGAGGAACCCTCTTCTACCATCAATCAGGATAAGTGATCAACCACAACATTCTCGCTGCCCTTCTTGTCCCGAATCTCATGGTCAAACTCTTGTAGTAACAAAACCCATCGGATCAATCTCGGCTTTACATCCTTCTTCTCCATAAGGTACCTGACAGCAGTATGATTAGAATAGATAATTACCTTATTTCCGCAAATATAATCCCAGAATTTATCCAAAGCATATACCACCGCAAGTAGCTCTTTCTCAGTTGTGGTATAATTTAATTGCGCATCTGAAAGAGTCTTACTTGAGTAGTATATTGCCACGGGTTTCTTTTCTACCCTTTGACCCAGCACGACCCCCACTGCATAGTCACTTGCATCACACATGATTTCAAATGGTAATGACCAATTCAGTGATTGCAAGATTGGGGCCTCAACTAACTTTTGTTTTAACACATTAAAGGCATTTTGACACTCATTGTTGAAATCAAACGGTTGACCTTTTAATAATAGATTACATAAAGGTTTTGTTATGTCACTAAAACCTTTTATAAACCTTCTATAAAACCTCGCGTGACCCAAAAATGACCTAACACCTTTAACACTCGTGGGATATGGCAAAGTAGATATAACTTGCACTTTTGCCCTATCGACCTCTATCCCACGACTCGACACAACGTGACCCAACACGATTCCCTCTTGAACCATAAAATGGCTCTTTTCCCAACTCAAAACCAAATTCTTTTCAACACATCTCTTTAAGACCTTTTCAACACTGAACTGCTTTGATCTTTGATGGGTCCACATGTATTCCTTTGTAATTGACTACATGCCCGAGAAATTGCACCTCTTTTAACCAGAATTCATATTTAGAGAACTTGGCATAAAGCTTTTCCTTTTCTAGAAGTGTAAGAACAAGTCGCAGATGACGCTCATGATCAGCTTTGGATTTTGAATAGATAAGAATATCGTCAATGAACACAATAACAAATCGATCAAGGTAAGGTTTGCAGACTCTATTCATTAGGTCCATGAAAACAGCTGGTGCGTTGGTTAATCCAAACGGCATAACCATGAATTCATAGTGACCATATCGAGTTCGAAAAGCAGTTTTAGGGACGTCTTCTTCATGCACTCTAAGCTGATGATAGCCAGATCGAAGGTCGATTTTCGAAAAGCAACTGGCACCTTGTAGTTGGTCAAGAAGGTCATCTATACGAGGTAAAGGATATCGATTTTTGATAGTTAACTTGTTGAGCTCTCTGTAATCGATGCACATGCGAAAAGATCCATCCTTCTTCTTTACAAAAAGTACAGGTGCACCCCAAGGCGATGAGCTGGGGCGTATAAATCCCTTGTCAGTCAACTCTTGCAATTGACTGGCTAGCTCTTGCATTTCAGAGGGGGCTAACCTATATGGAGATTTTGCCACTGGTGTAGCACCAGGTATAAGATCGATACGAAATTCGACATCTCTGATTGGAGGAAGTCCTGAAATGTCGTCGGGAAAAACTTGTGGAAAATCTTTTACAACAGGAATATCTTCAAGTTTCTTTTCTGCGGTTCCCTTCTTGATGATATGGGCTAAAAACGCGACATAATTCTTGCGAAGGTATTTTTGAGCTTGAAGGCAAGACATTAAGTTGAGTCCTTTCGCCGAGGTTTCTCCAATAATTCGAAGAGTCTGACCGTTTGAAAGAGGAATACGAATAAATTTCTCACGACATACAACTTCCGCATTATGCTGACTGAGCCAATCCATTCCGACTATGATGTCGAAACTTCCCAGCTTCATAGGAATAAGATCGACTGAGAAATCGTGGTCGTTTAGGGTGAGCGTACAGTTGCGTAAAATAGAGTCTAACGAAACTGGTTTTCCATCTGCAACTTCCACTGTTATGGATTCCGCGAGCTTATCTCGATTTTTACTTAAGATAGGTTCAAACTCTAATGACACGAAACTTCTATCCGCACCAGTATCAAATAACATAGAGGCATATCTACCATTTATAAGAAACGTACCGTTGACCACATTGCCGTCAGCTCTGGCCTGGTTTGCGTTAATATTGAAAGCCCTTCCCCTAGCAGGTGGAGGAGCTTGGTTCGCTTGATTCACAGGATTGGCTTGGGCCTGAGCATGAATAATATTAACCAGTCTTGGACATGTGTTCCTGAAATGACTTGGGTCTCCACAATTGAAACATGCCCGCATAGGTTGGCCCATAGGGTAGTTGGGTTGATAGTATGTTTGGGCTAAATGTTGAGTGGGTGGGAATGGTTGTTGTTGTTGGGCTTAACCCATAAATTGTTGGTGGGTTTGGGTTATAGGTTGATGGCGGTTTGTTCGTTGAGGCGCGCGGCAGTGTTGAACAGTGTGTCCAGCGCGACCGCAGCTGGTACAGTATTGGCAAGGGTAGTCAGGGGAGTGGTGATACTGACATCGGTTACATTTTGGTAGTGGTCCTGTGTATGGTCTTTTGTATGGCGCGGGTGGAGGAGTGGCTTGAGTGATGGGTGCAGCAGGAACAGGGGTGTTGGTATGGGTGACTGCAAAGTTCCTGTTGTTACGCTTCCTCTTGTTAGCAAATTTAGAGGAAGGGGTGTGGTGGTTTGAGGTTTGTCCCTCAGCAGGGGTTTTCTTCTTTTCTTCCTTGAACTTCCCATTGCGAATTCGGTTTTCGGTCAAATCTGTTGCCAACTCCATGGCAGCTTCGAGTGTTACCGGTGAAACGCTGAGGACCGAATCTTGGATTTTCGAGGGAAGTCCTCGAATGTAATGTTCGATCAGACGGTAGGTTGGAGTGAATAAGTTTGGTACCATCTGGTTCAACTCCAAGAACCTTTTGTTGTAAGTAGAGTGATCACCATCTTTTTGCTTCAGGGCATGAAATTCATCTTCCAATTTCTTAATTTCACTCCTAGGACAGAATCGCCTAGTCATGATTTCCCTTAACTCCTCCCAAGTTAAGGCCATCGCATCTTCCGTTCCCCTCTTTCCTTTCTCCGTATTCCACCAAGTGAGAGCTACACCAAGTAGTCTCCCGGTGGCATAACGAACTTTGCGATCCTCAGGACAATCGCAGTTTAAGAAAACGTTTTCCATCTCCTCGAACCAATGTAGGAGAGCAGTGACTCCCTCAGTCCCTTCGAATTTTGGGGATCGCAAGACTTAAAATGTTTGTAGGAGCATTTGATGGTAGGAGGGTCGTTGATGATCTGGTCCTGTTGTTGAGGAGGGTTAGTAGGATTTGCAGCAAGGGCTTGTTGTACTTGTACTACGATGTCAGGTAATATCGTGGCCATTTGGTTGGCGATATGAGTGGCCAAACGTTCCTGAGACTTTTCCGATTTCCTACTCCTTCGATGCGGTCTAGACGCCATCTACAGGATCATGAAATGAGAAGATTGTGAGTTTATGGTATCTTTTAGGTGTCATGTGTCTTTAAAAAAAATGAAATTAACATAAATATCAATAATGCAACTACATCCGAAGGATGTCTTGGGTTCGCTCATGTTGGGCCTCAAATGTCCCCCATACCTTCACCTATATAGTCATGTGGGCCCCCATGGCTATTGGCTTGGTAGGATTCACATTAGTATTGGCAATTTAACACTCGCATCCCCCGAATGCTAACCACAAAATATGCTCATGAGATGTTTGGTCGGAACGTGTCCAGGTGTAGACACAATGACAACTCAAAGTGGGATTAGCTCTCACGACGTTTGGTATAGCATGCTTTGGCCTAATAGGTATTTCGTACTCTCATCGTTAGTCCCCAGGTAGGCAAACTGGTCCTTTATTTTGGATTTATACGAATGCCAGCCTAGACAGGACGTTCCGACTACCGGTACTAGTACCCTTCCAGTTACTACATGCCCGTCATGAGAACTCACTTTGATGAGATTTGAAAACACGAAAATCATTGTAAAATCAATCATGATGTGGTGTGTGCTTGCATGGATGTGATATGTTATGATCATACGATTTCATGATAGGCATTGTTTGATAATACATGCTTATGAACATGCTTGAATAATATCAAATGTAACATTTAACATAAACATATAAACATCATGAAATTTGGCATATAACACACAAAATTCTTATAAGTTTCTAATCGACTATAGTATAGGCTCTAAGGGTCTAATAACCTATCCTATATCCCTATAGTCATGGCTCTGATACCAATCTGTCACACCCCGACCCGCAGCGGAAATAAGAGTCGGGGCATAATTGGGTTATCACCAAAGCACATGACATTTACTATTATGTTCCATTATTAAATGAAGTCAAGTTACATTTCTCAAACGTTCAAACATGTTCATTCATTACAATGGAAAATAACCAAACATAATAATCCAAATACTAAATCGTTTTATTTCTTCTAATCCAGGTCCTACGTGTTCCTAGCTGCTGCTGGTTCACCTGTATCATGTGTAAAATGGGAGGTTTTTGGGTCAACATAAGTTGGCGAGTGAACCTTATAGATAAACATTTAATAATGACTTTCTGGTTAGTTTATCAATAAAATATTGTGCATAATCATAAAAGAGCATATGTATGAAATCAAGCAATGGCAACATCAGTTACAATTATAACATACATTAACAATCGATAGCATACATGAACATACCAACATCATATGATAATTAACACAAATGAACTGTGAGATCGAGGCTCAATCAAACGGAGCCGATCGTATTGCATGAACTGAAAATGTAAATTGAACTGTGCGCTCAAGGCTCAATCAAACGGAGCCGAGCGTATTGCATGAACTGAAAATGTAAATTGAACTGTGCACTCAAGGCTCAATCAAACGGAGCCGAGCGTATTGCATGTATTGAAATGTAAATAAAATGACCGATCAAGGCTCAATCAAACGGAGCCGATCGTGCGGGCACGCCCTGATCAACCGCATAATAAAATGGGGATCAAACTCAACCTCGAGGGATGGGGAGCTACGGCCTCAGCAATTGCATGTACTGAAATAATAATTTGCAAACAATAATAACTACTTATCAGCAACAACTAACACACATGTCATGATATGATATATGCACAATAACTTAGTTATAATAAGTAAATGAACAAGACACATGATACACCCCAAAAACGTGATTAAAACGGGGAATTTGAAGGGTTCACTCACATTGGGTGCGTTGGATTTGAGTTGGTGAGATGCGCACGATTTAGACGAAGCGAGTCAACGAGGAATCACTGACCTAAATAATGGGAAAAATATATTAAATGGATGGATTTTATTAAAGATTTTAATGGGATTTTTAGATATATTTTTTGTGAGTTTATGGCTATTTTCTATCCTTAAAAATGTTATTTTTAAGTATTTTTAATTTAAATTAAACAAATAAATATTTAAAAAAATAATATTTTTTTACTGTTTGACCGTTGACCGTTGACCGGTTCGGTCAGCGGTAATACTTGCGCCGAGCGGGATTCGAACCGGTGACCTTCCGTTCACGCGCACGTAGCTCTACCAACTGAGCTACGTGACTAACCCGTTAGAATTTCAGTTTTAATTATATTTATACACTTATTCGAATTTACCGAAAATTCCTTTATTTTGCAAAACGTTTTAATCCCATTGAACCGGTGTTTGTGACGGGACTCGATCGCGCGACGTGCAGTTTGTTTTGCACACAGTCCACCGCTGGACTGTGTGTCTAACCCGGTTATATTCTTGAATTATATTATACTTAACAACTACTCGATCTAACCCGGTTAGTTTTATGAATAAAAAGGAATGTTATTACGCAGTGTGTGTGTAGTAAGGATCGAACTCGGGACTCGTATATAAACTTTGCACACAGTCCACCGCTGGACTGTGTGTCTAACCCGTTAACTATCCGAATTTTATTTACTCTTAACCCGTTTTTTTTTTAGGTTCGTCTTCTTCACTATAATTACCGGTTTTTACTCAGACCACTGGTTCAGGGTTCTACTACTTAAATAGCACGATTACTAATTTGAATGAACAAACCGAACAGTTTGGGGAAAAGAAATACCGGACAGGTCGTCTTCTTCAGAAAGTCCGGCGAGAACAGGTAACTCTGTTTTTGAACCTCCGGCTGAGAGAGTCTAACAACAGAATTAAAGAATTAGATTTGAAATTGAACCAGAGTACATGGATTATTAGCACGATTGAATGTGTTTACCGTTAACTAGCGTGTTTCCGGCGAATTCCAGAGTTTCTCCGGCGAGATTTGCAGAGAATTCCGGCGACAGTTTTCTTGTGCTCAAAAGACTTGAAATTGCGACGAAAAGGGATTGGAGTGTATTTAAGACGGTCCTGAATCGTATAAATGATTGGAATCTGAATTATTTGGAGTTTGAATGTCTTTCGGTTTCAAAAACCCAAAACTTGAAGTTTATTCAATCTGAACTTTAATTAGAAACCGATATTCATCGGTTATAAGTTAACTAAGCGAACAAAAACTGATTTGGCGGTTCGGTTTACCGATTTCCGTTATTCAGATATCATTAACCGTTAAGTCGTGTTTGTGTATAAAATTCAATTGTTTTCATAATGTTAACAGAAAACAATTGGTGGCGGAGTGGTTAAAAGATCGGTAGATAAGTCGTTGGAGGCAGTTGACCCGGGTTCGAGTCCGGTCAGCTCCAAATATTTTTTATTTATTTTATTTTAACTTTTTATCAAATATGATTTTTATAGTTTAGTTTATATATTAATTATGTAACATTTAAACTCAAAATACTCATAAATACTTAATGTCATTTCATAACTTGGTATTTGATTACAAAACGGAGCGGGTTTTGGAGAGCCGATTTATACAAATGTTACAACAGTAGTGTTTGCTGCTCTCAATGGACCAAACTCATATTGGTCATATAAACTACCTGACATGATACTCACACTAGCCCCAAGGTCCAAAAGTGCCCTTGTCATTTTAAATTCTCCAACTTGAATGGAGATAATAGGCGCCCCCGGATCTTGTAGCTTAGGTGGAAATGCACCCGAAAGAATCGATCTCACATTTTCAGTTAAATTAAGTTTTTTAGGAAATTTGTGAGTTGGCTTTTGGGTACATAAATCTTTCAAGTACTTAGAATAGGATGGAACTTGCTTAATGGCATCCAAAAGAGGTAGATTAATTTTTACTTGTTTGAAAATTTCCCACATTTCTTCTTGGTGGGGACCTCTTTTGTTTACCACCTTTTTGGATGGTCCCAACAAGGCTTAAGGATAAGGGGCGGTATTAACCTCCACACCCTTTTCCTTAGCTTTTGGGATGGGGACGGTCACAACGGGTGTATTTTGCTCATTTTTTAAAACATTTTCTTTTCGACCCGTTTGACCGTCAACGTTCTCATCATCGCTAGCCTCTTCCACCACCCCTTCAACAAACTGAGGTGGTGGTGACACGACACTGTTATCAACGACTCGACCACTATGCAAAGAAATTTTATTAATAGGTACCTCATGTGTGTTCTTTGAGCTTGAGCCTTGATGCTTTAGATTCACGGTTGTATCATTAGGTAGCTTCCCTCCATTGCCTCTCAATTGCGCCATCTCCTCTGCAAGTTGCCCCACTTGCTTCTCCAAAGCTTTATGCGACTTGTCACTAACCTCGAACTCTTTCTTCATTTCCATCTTGATCTCTTGATTTAACGTTGTGATGGCATTCATGATAGCATCTAGTTTGGAGCTTACGGAGTCTTCACCACCCATCGGAGGGTTTGCATTACCGCCTCCATTACCACCGTGGTTGTAACCCCTTTGATACCCGCCTTCGCGGTTTTGATAGTGTTGGCCACTCCCTTGGTTGTAATTTCGTTGGTACACTCCTTGATTACCGCCTTGGCGGTTTTGGTACATCAAACCCCCTTGATTTCCACCTTGATTATTCGTTTGAAAGTTAGGGTTCATCTGATTTAAAGCATTTCCATAACGAAAGTTGGGGTGATTTCTCAACCCCGGGTGATAGGTATTTGAGTTCATATCGAACTGTTTTCTCTCACCATAGACTTGATTCACCTCTTCACTCGCTTGTACCATGCCCACTTGACATTCCTCAGTTTGATGTCCAATATCCCCACAGTCTTCACACACCGCAAATTGGACCGCCCCAATATATTTCTTTTTCATTCTTGCCAACTCTCTCTCCAAAGTGGCAATTCTATCCTTGGCGCTTGAATCAAGATTGGGAAGAGATCGAGAGGTTGGATGCTTCTTTGATCGGTCTGCCATAAAGACCGCTTTTGAGTTTTTACTCATCCGCTCCAAAAAATTCCAATCATCCTCCTCGTGATTGTTCAACAAAGTCCAATTGCTAGCCGATTGTAAATACTTGTGGTCATCGGCATCTAACCCCCTTACAAAGTACTTAAGCAACTCCCACCTTGGAATTTGGTGGTGAGGGCATTTTCTGACCAACTCCTTGAAACGGGTCAAAGCCTCATGTAACAACTCCCCCGGTAATTGCCTAAACAACCGGATTTCGTCTTTTGCATCATCGGTCTTGGCAATGGAATAGTATTCATCTAAAAATACTTGCTGCATCTCCGCCCATGTATGAAAACTATTCGCCGGCAATGTGAGAAACCATTGCTTCGCCTTGTCTTTTAGTGAAAATTGAAACAGCTTCAATTTCACTTCTTCTAGGGCAAAATCATGACCTCCAATTGTGCCACAAATGGCCGAGAATTCCGCCAAATGGGTATACGGTTCGTCATTGGTTCTACCATTGAAGTGGGGTAGAATGTTGATGTAGTTCGGCTTGCAATCGAACGCGCTTCTTCCTCGAGGTGTAGGTACAATCGGTGAGTCGTTCTCGGTGACCACCGGTCTAAATCGCCCATTAACACCCCTCGGAGGTTGTTGATTTACTTGGCGTCTTGGACCGTTAACCTCTTGATTCATCGGCCCGTAATGACCTCTTCGATCGCCACCCCCATTCCTACCTTGAATTCCACCGCCTATAAATTGTGGAATTCGGTCACGGTTACCGTTGTTGTTGTTGTTACCATAATCACGGTTCCGTCTATCATTCCTTGGCTGACAATCATTCCCATAACCATCATTCCTCCCATAACTGCCATCATTCCCTACGAAATTGGCATTTTGATAACCAAATTCTTCATAATCAAACCCCCGCGCGTTGTAGAAATTTCCCATGTTATTATCCCCCCATTCATCATCTCCGACTCTCTTATCATGATTTCCCCCGTCGTCTGAGTATTCAGAGTGAATGCTCATGTGATCCGGTGATTGATTACCGGGAACACTGTACGGTGCATCATCAGGGATGTTGTTCCTCAACTCTTCAAGGTCAATGAATTGAGCTTCGTTCGTGGGATTGCCACGACTATTGTTAACCCCACGGTTGGCGTTAACATTTCGGTTGTTGATATTGGGTGGTATTGGGTCTTGCAGGTTTGGTTTGAAGGTGGAGGTGTGCCTTGGCGATTGCTTGGGTTTCGGTTTCGGTTTTGGAATGGTGGTGTTGGTGGTCTAGAGTTATGACCACCACCCTATTGATGGGTTTGGTTTTGTGGTGGGTAGTCATATTGTTGGTGTTAGGTGTTGGGTTGGTTGGAATTTGAGGGTCTATTGGAATGGGTCCAATGGATGGTGTAGATGGTGAATTGGCGTTGGGTAGGTTAGAAGCAAGTGTTGCCTCTAACTGGTTGGCTAAGTTTCTTCTCACGTGTAACATCCGTCGAAAAACGGGTTTTCCAAAACCCGCTTCGTTTTTTAATCGAATATCCAGTTATAATTTTTCGTTGCACATTTATTGCTCAAATTAATTTTAAACGATACATAATTAATAACTATATTAGAATTTAAAAACCAGATTTGATAAATAATCATAAATTGTGAAAAAAAATAAAATGGGGACGCCGGGTTTCGAACCCGGGTCGCCCACAAACTCAATCACACAACACACCGCTCCGCCACATGACTCCTTTGTGAGATTACTGAAACAAATAATACTTAAATTAAAACTCGAAATCAAAATCCGGACCTCAGCACGGCAGAACTGCCAATCACCGGAAAATCCGGCAATCCGTGAGTTTAGCCATATTCCTTTTGACTAAAACACTATAACGACTTCGACATCGGTTATAACCGACGTCTAACAGTCAATTGCGGACATAACTGCCTGAGAAATTTTGACCGTGAATGAAGACCCAAAATCGGACCCAATTCACTCAGTTCTTTCCTATAAATACCCCCTCAACCTTCCGGGAATCCTTTCGCTCAGAACCACACACTTTTCGTAGTTGGAATTTCGCAGAAGCTCGTCGCCGGAGATTTTCAATTTCCCGGAACCTCGCCGGAATCGATCATCAAAAAACCGTATTCATTCCTCGACCGGTATATCTGTCTAAACTTCTCTGCTATCTCTTAGTTCATACTTTAATTGTTCAAACAAAGGTTCTAAACTGTTAATCATTATATTCAGTCGAGAAGTCACAAATCGGAGCCGACGAATTTCGCCGGAAAATCTGAAGAAGACACTCTGTGATTGGTACATCTTATACCTAAATTCCTTTCTTTTACTTCAATTCAATCAATCATAAGCGTAGTTGGTCAATTAAACAAACAGTCAATTCACTATTCGATAATTTGATAAACGAAGAAGATGAAGTCGAACATGTGTATAAGTTTAATTAAAACTGAATATTTAACCGGGTTAGACACACAGTCCAGCGGTGGACTGTGTGCAACATAACACGCACGTCACGAGTTCGAATCGCACACGTTACCGAATTTCAGAATTAAAACCAACATTTTTAAAACTTAATCAGATTAAGTCACAGAATGTTTATAAGAATAATATAAATCATAAGTTAAACAGATATGACACACAGCCCAACTGGTTGGGCTGTGCGCACTCGAACCGAACGTCCCGAGTTCGACTCCGGGTCGCTAAAGTCGGTTCGGCCATATTAAATCCGTTTTGAAATAAACCAAATAAAATAACAGTTAATTAGTATATATATATATAATTAAAACAAAGAATATTTCGGGTTAGACACGTAGCTCAGTTGGTAGAGCTGTGTGCACGTATACGAGAGGTCCCGAGTTCGAACCTCACTCAGCGCATATAATTAACACAATCCGACCGGTCAACGGTCAACGGTCAGAGTCAAAAAGTCAACATTTTTTATTTATTATTATTTTTTTATTTAACAGAAAATTATTTAAAATACTTAAAAATAATATTTTTAAAGTTAGAAAATATCCTTAAACTCACAAAAATAAATCTAAAAATCCTATTAAGATTATGAATTAAAAGTATTAATCTCAAATAAAATCTATTTATTTACCGAACCATTTCGTTATTATTTTAGGTTAGTTTTTCCTCGTTGATCAAATCCTAAAATTTGTGTGCATCCAACGTCATCAAAGAACGCACCCACTGTGAGTGAATTCTTACAAATTCCCTTTTTATTCATGTTTTGGGGTGTATCATGTGTCGCTTTAATTAATTCATTTATTCAAACTCGTGCTATTACCATTGTATGATCTAAACTCTAGATGTAAATATTGTTTGTTGTGATGCGTGTTTACATTTTGTCAAGTGGCGTGCAAATCATTCATTAGGCCCATCAGTTCCTCGTTGGAGACGGGTTGAGCATCAGGTGCCTCATTGTTCATCATTTGGTTGTGCTTGTGCATTGATTGAGATTATGTGATTATGTTGTTGGTTGTGATGTGTGTTTATATTTTTGTCAAGTTGTGTGCAAATCATTCATTAGGCCCATCAGTTCCTCGTGGGAGACAGTTGAGCATCAGGTTCCTCATTCGATCGGCTCCGTTTGATTGAGCCTTGATCTCATTATTCATCATTTGGTGTGTGCGTGTGCATTATTTGATATTATGTGTTTTGTGATTAAATTTACATTTACGTTTATTCATATTTGGTTATGCACAATTTTATTCAAATAACCAACATAACTAATCCTTTCAAATGTTTAAATAAGATTCACTCGCCAACTTTTTGTTGACCCAAAACCCTATTTTTACACATGATACAGGTGGACAAGTTGAAGCAAGGAACACATAGGAAATTGCCTTGAAGAAAAATAATGAAGTCATGAAATATGTATTTGAACATGTTGTACTTGTATGTTTATTGTAATGTTCTTCTTTAAAAAGAAATAATAAATATGAAACTTTGTAGTAAATGTTATGAGCTTTGATGAAAACCCAATCATGCCCCGATCACCATTTCCGCTGCGGGTCGGGGTGTGTGACAGATTGGTATTAGAGCTTTTGACTATAGGGATATATGATAGGTTATTAGACCCTTAGAGCCTATACTATAGTCGATTAGATTTTAATTGTTTATGTGGTTACATGCAAACTCATGATGTTTATTTGTTTCGTATTTATTACACACACAAATGCATGCAAACACTTCCACTATCATATTGTGTGATATTTAATGAGTTATACTTATTGTCAAACATAACATGCTTACATATACATTCATCACGCATATTTCCACTGTTCACACATTCAAATCATCCTCATATTTCCTTTATTCAAGATTTTGTCGCATTTTTCATTTTTCAATCTCATCAAAGTGAGTTCTACGACGGGCATGTAGTAACTGTAAGGGTACAAGTACCGGTAGTCGGAACGTCCTGTCTAGGTTGGCATTCGTATAAATCCAATATAACGGACCAGTTTGCCTACCTGGGGACTAACGATGATAGTACGAAGGACCTATTAGGCCAAAGCATGCCACACCAAACGTCGTTCGAACTAACCCCACTTTGAGGTGTCACCGTGTCCACACCTGGATGCACTCCGAATTTCATACGTTACATTCATATTCTCGATTTTCTCCGGGTTTTAGTGTACGTTACCAGGCTAACACATGCGAACCATATGAAAGACCCGGTAATCATGGGGGCCCACATGATTACGAAGGTGAAGTATGGCGGCATGCAAGGCCCAATTACGAGCAAAGCCCAAGATATCCTATGGATGTGGTAAATTTATTATTCTTCATTTGTTTTATGAATGTTCATTTCTAAATACGACACATGACACCTAAAACGTCAAACTCATACTCTTGATACGTATTCCTTGTAGATGTCTTCTAGTCTCTCTCGTAGAAAAATGAGATCAGGAAAAAACCCGCGAGCGCATGGCTGCCCAAATCGCTCAACAAATGGCTGCCGTAATACCCAACGTCGTAGTTCAAGTTCAACAAGCCCTTACCGCTAATCCCGTCAACCCAATCAATCAAGAAGATCAAAATATTGTCAACCCTCCCCCAAATACCAATAAATGCACCTTCAAGCATTTCAAATCCTGCGATCCTCCAAAATACGAAGGTACTGAAGGTGTCACCGCTCTCCTCCATTGGTTTGAGGAGATGGAAAAAACTTTTCTCAATTGCGACTGCCCCGATGATCGCAAGGTGCGATATGCTACCGGTCGTTTGTTCGGAGTAGCACTTACATGGTGGAATACAGAGAAGGCCAAGCGAGGTGCTGAAGATGTTATGACTTTGACTTGGGAAGAGTTGAAGGAAATCATGACAAGACGGTTCTGTCCAAGAAGCGAAATCAAGAAATTAGAAGATGAGTTCTATTCTTTGAAACAAAAAGAGGGCGACCACACCACAGACAACAAGAGATTCCTTGAGTTAAATCAGATGGTCCCCAACTTGTTCACTCCCTCTACCGTTTGATCGAGAACTACATACGAGGCCTTCCTTCAAAAATTCAAGACCCTGTAATAAGTACCACACCTGCAACTTTGGAAGCAGCAATGGAGTTAGCTATAGAGCTCACCGAAAACCGCATACGGAATAAAGACTTCACAGAGGAAAAGAAGAAGGATAAAGCATCAACCGAAACCTCAAACGCCACCCAAACTGAATCCTCTTCTCAACCCACTTCTAAGAGAAAACGAGATGGACAAATTTTCGCTGTCACCCAACACAATCAACCAGCCTCACAAGTTGTACCTCTTCAAGCTATCCCAATCACTCAAGTAGCACCCAACTCTACTTACCCAAATAAGAAACCTTACATTGGACCTCACCCTCAATGTAACACCTATTTTTATTGTCACACCCCGACCCGCAGCGGAATAAGAGTCGGGGCATAATTGGGTTATCACCAAAGCTCATGATGTTTACTAAAATGTTTCATATTTATTAAATTCAAATTACAACTTAAATAGTCAAATCCAATCCATACAATTACAAGGAAAATGAAACTAAGTAATACAATCCAAAGCTTAAACTGATTTATTCTTCTAAACCTTCCTATGTGTTTCTTGCCTCAACTGGATCACCTGTATCATGTGTAAAACGGGGGATATTTTGGGTCAACAAAAGTTGGCGAGTGAACCTTGATAAAACATTGTTATTAAGTTCTTGCTGTATTTAATATTGAAAAGTTGTGCAATAATCACATGTGAGCAAATGTATGTATATAACAAAACACAAACCACATGGATGAGTAAATGACATAAATGATGATCTATTGGAGATCAAGGCTCAATCAAACGGAGCCGATCAATGACGAATGATACGATGATGATGTATGTGAGATCAAGGCTCAATCAAACGGAGCCGATCGAATGAGACACCTGTACTCAACCCGTATCCCACGGGGAGCTGATGGGCCTAATGAAATGCTTGCACTGAAAATGATAAATCCAAACTAAACATAATTCACACAACAATTTGCACACATTTGATACACATTAGATCACAGATATGATGAATGCACAAGTGTTTATATTTATATAATAACAGAATTGTACGACACATGATACACCCCAAAACGTGATTAAAACGGGGAATTTGTAGAGATTCACTCACATTGGGTGCGTTCTCTTGATGATGTTGGATGCGCACGAGTTTTTGGGATTGGATCGACGAGGAAAACTAACCTAAAAATAATAACGAAATAGTTCGGTAAATAAATGGATTTTTTAGATTTATTTTTGTGAGTTTAAGGACATTTTCTAACTTTAAAAATATTATTTTTAAGTATTTTTAATTGATTTTTAAATTAAATAAATAAATAAAAAGAAATAAATTTTTTTGACTTTTTGACCGTTGACCGGTCCGTTGACCATTGACCGGACCGTTGACCAGTCGGACTGTGATTAAGTGTGCGCTGAGTGAGGTTCGAACCCGAGACCTCTCGTACGCGTGCACGCAGCTCTACCAACTGAGCTACGTGTCTAACCCGAAATATTCTCTGTTTTAATTATATATATATCCTAATTAATTGTTATTTTATTTCGGTTCGTATGCGCACAGCCCAACCAGTTGGGCTGTGTGTCTAATCTGTTTAAATTACGGTTTATATTACTCTTATAAACATGCTGTGACTCGTTTTGATTCAGTTTTAAAAAGGTTGGTTTTAATTCTGAAAGTCGGTACGTTGTAAGATTCGAACTCGTGACGTGCGTTGTATGTTTGCACACAGTCCACCGCTGGACTGTGTGTCTAACCCGGTTAAACATTCAGTTTATATTAATCTTATACTCATTTCGACTTCGTCTTCTTCATTTATAAACACCCAGATCAGAGAGTTCCGATTGTTTTGTTTAACTTGATTATCAAAACTTATAATTAGTTGAAATGTAATAGTAAACGAGATTAAAGAACGGAATGTACCAAAACAGCGTGTTTAATTCAGATTTCCGGCAAAGGGGCGTCGGCTCTGATTGGCGATCTTCGTCTGAGTGAATCAATCGACGGTTTTGATCAATGAGTTGTGCAATTAAGGTACTAAACAAAGGATATTAGGGGGTTTAGATGATTGTACCGATTCACAGCGAAACTTCGGAATTTTCAGAGATTTTCCGGCGAGTGTAGGATTTCTTGGCAACGTTGTCTAGAACCGATTCTGGTTGAAGGATTTAAGTTAATATAAGTCTAATAGTGGGTTACAAACAAAAGGGTCGAGACGTTTACCGATTTGAAGTAAGTCGCGTTTTTCTGGTGAATGTCCGGCGAATGCAGAAAATCTCCGGCGAGTGCTTAAAGCTTCGAGAGATTGTGCGATTTTGAGCGAAAAGGTTACCAGAGGTTTAGGTAGGTATTTATAAGGAAGAATCAGTATGAATTGAGTCCGAATTTGGTCTTGATTCGTGGTCATGGTTTTCTCCGGCGGTTACGACTGGTATTGGGGGATTAGACATCGGTTATAACCGATGTCGAAGTTATTTCACGCGTTCAGTCAAAGAAAAACGGTCGTGATTGGCGAAATCGTCGGTATTACCGGTGACTGCGGATTGGGCGCGCTGAACCCAGGTTTTGATTCTGAGTTTTATTTTAAGTATTAATTGTTTCAATATAATAACAAAGAAGTCAAGTGGCGGAGTGGTATGCTGTTTGTTTGATGAACCGGCTGACCCGGGTTCGAAACCCGGCAGCGGTATTTATTTTTTTATGCACTATTTTTTTGTTTTTATTAATTATGTTTTAAAATTCTAACAATGTTTATTAGTTATGTATCGTTTAAAATTAATATGAACATTAAATACGCAACGAAAATTATAACTGACTGTTCGATTAATAAACGAAGCGGGTTTTGGAAACCGTTTTTCGACGGATGTTACATTTATCACCATCCATCTACCTTACCTTGTCGACTATGTGCTAATTGTGGGCGCTATGGTCATTTGAGCAAGACTTGTCGCGCCTCTCAAAACCAAGCCTCGCCCCTACTCAAACATAATCCAAACCTATCAACAACCCCAATACCCCATGTCTCCATATGTTAGAGCTTGTTTTAATTGTGGCGACCCTACCCATTTTAGAAACACGTGCCCCCGATTGGTTAACATCATAAACGCCCAATCTCAAGCAAATCCAGTTAACCAAGCAAAGCAAGCGAACCAGCACTACCACCAGCAAGAGGAAGAGCTTACAACATCAACGCCAATCCTGTTGAAGATAATAACGGCCCAAACGAATCACCCAACTAGTCTTCCTTCACCAAGAATCAAGACTCACTCCAACCGTTTAGTTTTAATGTCTTCTTTATGTTATCTCAATCTTTCCGTATCCCAGTTGTAAATTGGGAATTTATGTATCCAAGAATTTTAATGCGAATTGATATTACAGTTTTGTTTTATACTCATTGATTTAACATTCATATCATCATACATCTCGACGTATCTCAATCTCATCATTTAAAGAAGTTGGGTTGTGTCTCACTTTTACATAGACTAACCCCTTCATCATAACAAACGAGAGAGGTATTGTCATCATTCAGTCATGTATCCTTTCAGAATTGAGACTCAAGCTTTGGTTGTTATGTTTGTTTATGTTTTAGAGCCACATAGAACTGATCATAATTTACTGATAAAGCCAACGAAAATTTGACAAGAATATGGTGGATACGCCGCTGGTACTTCCTATATATAAGTATTCTTGGCAAAGGATCAAAAGCATTACCAGGAGGTTATGAGAAGTTCCGTGTAGGTTTAAATATCGTCATGGTTGAAGTTTTTGTTTTATGATACATACCTTATCATTTCAAACGTATCAATTCCCTCAAAACTCTTATGCATAAAATCATGCCTAGTCAATCAACTCAGTTTATCCATGTTCCGCACTCCTATACTTTAGGCATCAAAAAGCGATTCCTATAGCAGGGTATTCAACCTTTACTAGGAACCTTACCGCCTCAAATAAGATTTAAACTCTCACCCTCTTCTAATTATGTAATCGTCAAAAATTAAAACATCCTCCCTTCAAGTCAAATATACCACTACTACTTAAATTTCGGGACGAAATTTCTAAAAGTAGGGGATACTGTAACATCCGTCGAAAAAACGGGTTTTCCAAAACCCGCTTCGTTTATTAATCGAATATCCAGTTATAATTTTTCGTTGCACATTTATTGCTCAAATTAATTTTAAACGATACATAATTAATAACTATATTAGAATTTAAAAACCATATTTGATAAATAATCGTAAATTGTGAGAAAAAAATAAAATGGGGACGCCGGGTTTCGAACTTGGGTCGCCCACAAACTCAATCACACAACATACCGCTCCGCCACATGACTTCTTTGTGAGATTACTGAAATAAATAATACTTAAATTAAAACTCGAAATCAAAATCCGGACCTCAGCGCGGCAGAACTCGCAATCACCGGAAAATCCGGCAATCCGCGAGTTTAGCCATTTTCCTTTTGACTAAAATACTATAACCGACTTCGACATCGGTTATAACCGACGTCTAGCAGTCAATTGCGGACATAACCGCCGGAGAAATTTTGACCGTGAATGAAGACCCAAAATCGGACCCAATTCACTCAGTTCTTTTCTATAAATACCCCCTCAACCTTCCGGGAATCCTTTCGCTCAGAACCACACACTTTTCGTAGTTGGAATTTCGCAGAAGCTCGTCGCCGGAGATTTCCAATTTCGCCGGAACCTCGCCGGAATCGATCATCAGAAAACCGTATTCATTCCTCGACCGGTATATCTGTCTAAACTTCTCTGCTATCTCTTAGTTCATACTTTAATTGTTCAAACGAAGGTTCTAAACTGTTAATCATTATATTCAGTCGAGAAGTCACAAATCGGAGCCGACGAATTTCGCCGGAAAATCTGAAGAAGACACTCTGTGATTGGTACATCTTATACCTAAATTCCTTTCTTTTACTTCAATTCAATCAATCATAAGCGTAGTTGTTCAATTAAACAAACAGTCAATTCACTGTTTGGTAATTTGATAAACGAAGAAGATGAAGTCGAACATGTGTATAAGTTTAATTAAAACTGAATATTTAACCGGGTTAGACACACAGTCCAGCGGTGGACTGTGTGCAACATAACACGCACGTCACGAGTTCGAATCGCACACGTTACCGAATTTCAAAATTAAAACCAACATTTTTAAAACTTAATCAGATTAAGTCACAGAATGTTTATAAGAATAATATAAATCATAAGTTAAACAGATAAGACACACAGCCCAACTGGTTGGGCTGTGCGCACTCGAACCGAACGTCCCAGTTCGACTCCGGGTCGCTAAAGTCGGTTCGGCCATATTAAATCCGTTTTGAAATAAACCAAATAAATTAACAGTTAATTAGTATATATATATAATTAAAACAGAGAATATTTCGGGTTAGACACGTAGCTCAGTTGGTAGAGCTGCGTGCACGTATACGAGAGGTCCCGAGTTCGAACCTCAGTCAGCGCATATAATTAACACAATCCGACCGGTCAACGGTCAATGGTCAGAGTCAAAAAGTCAACATTTTTTTATTTATTATTATTTTTTTAATTTAATCAGAAAATTATTTAAAAATACTTAAAAATAATATTTTTAAAGTTAGAAAATGTCCTTAAACTCACAAAAATAAATCTAAAAATCCTATTAAGATTATGAATTAAAAGTATTAATCTCAAATAAAATCCATTTATTTACCGAACCATTTCGTTATTATTTTAGGTTAGTTTTTCCTCGTCGATCAAATCCTAAAATTCGTGCGCATCCAACGTCATCAAAGAACGCACCCACTGTGAGTGAATTCTTACAAATTCCCCTTTTTATTCATGTTTTCGGGTGTATCATGTGTCGCTTTAATTAATTCATTTATTCAAACTCGTGCTATTACCATTGTATGATCTAAACTCTAGATGTAAATATTGTTTGTTGTGATGCGTGTTTACATTTTGTCAAGTTGCGTGCAAATCATTCATTAGGCCCATCAGTTCCTCGTTGGAGACGGGTTGAGCATCAGGTGCCTCATTGTTCATCATTTGGTGTGTGCTTGTGCATTGATTGAGATTATGTGATTATGTTGTTAGTTGTGATGTGTGTTTATATTTTTGTCAAGTTGTGTGCAAATCATTCATTAGGCCCATCAGTTCCTCGTGGGAGACGAGTTGAGCATCAGGTGCCTCATTCGATCGGCTCCGTTTGATTGAGCCTTGATCTCATTATTCATCATTTGGTGTGTGCGTGTGCATTATTTGATATTATGTGTTTTGTGATTAAATTTACATTTACGTTTGTTCATATTTGGTTATGCACAATTTTATTCAAATAACCAACATAACTAATCCTTTCAAATGTTTAAATAAGATTCACTCGCCAACTTTTTGTTGACCCAAAACCCTATTTTTACACATGATACAGGTGGACAGGTTGAAGCAAGGAACACATAGGAAATTGCCTTAGAAGAAAAATAATGAAGTCATGAAATATGTATTTGAACATGTTGTACTTGTATGTTTATTGTAATGTTCTTCTTTAAAAAGAAATAATAAATATGAAACTTTATAGTAAATGTCATGAGCTTTGATGAAAACCCAATCATGCCCCGATCACCATTTCCGCTGCGGGTCGGGGTGTGACATCACGACCCGCTCAATTTTCGGTTCGAACACTAATGGTGATGTCCTCCCAGAATTCCGTGTATGCATGCACTACCTGTAACCTGCACAAGTAACGCACCCGTATAACACAAAAGCAAAGCCGATGTAAAGAAACAAGCACCTTAAACAGTTAATCACAAATCAACTAATCCAAACGCAAAGCGCACGAACTCCCCGGCAACGGCGCCAATTTGATCGGAGTGTCACGCCCGATCAAAGATAAAATTTATATGCCCAAATTACCCTTAACAATGCGTTAGTGGTAGCAAGGGGTCGAACCAAGAAGAGTTTGTGGTTTGTGTTCGGATGTGATTTATTTTACTAGGATTGTCACTTTTTTATGAAGCTTGCTATTTTGGTTGTTTAGTTTGGTTATTTGGTTTAAAAGAATGTCGGAATGGTCCGACGAATTTTTGCTTCTACTTTACTAATTTTAAAACTGAATTGATTGTAAGAACACTTTAATTAAATTGATGAACACAATAGTTTGAAAGCAAGGTTCACACCCGGTTCGGTAATGCAACTCCTAGGGTTTCTACACGTTTTGGTTTTAACTCAATTGCAAACAATGATCAACGAATTTAGTGTTGCGTGGTTTAGGTGTCAAAAGTTATCGACGTCATAGACAACGGACTACAATACACTTCATTACCAAAAACATGTAAATTCTAACCTAGACAAGGCATAATCGCACATAAATCGCAAAGTCAAATTTCATAACTCATTCGACAATTTACAAATACCATACCAATGCGAGACAATTATCATAAGTTTTCAAATCAAATTGCAATTTGTTACAAATCAAAACCCAAAACAATGTTAAACCCTAGAACTTACAAAACCTACATCGGGGTGAAACCTTCAGAGATTAGCCGCTCATGGGGAACGGAACTTGATCAATGGAAGATTGAAACTCAAACACGAACATCTTGAGCTTTGATGGTGGTGATGGTGAGGATTAGGGTTTGGGAATGGATGATTATTGTGGAAGGATTGGTGAGGATGATGAGGATGGATTAGGGTTAGGAATGGTGGATGATTGATTCGGTTCAAGAGGATGGAAGAAATGGATTGGGATTCCAGGTTACAGTGTTCTTGGCTCCAAGATAATTGTTTTTGGTTCAAAATTCCGTAACACCTCGCAAATGGGTCAACACCAACATTAAAACCCGTTCAAAATTGAATTTCAGCGACATCATAAAAGGAAAGGCATCGCTGACGGCCCAATGGGGCGTCGCTGACGGCCTCTAGAACTTCGTGATTCCTCCGACGCCTTAATCCACTATCTACGAACAATTTTTGCCGACGGGGTTAGCTGGGGGGCGTCGCCGACGGTCCAGATGGGCGTCGGCGACGACCTCCCTAAATTGTGTTTTTCTGTTTTCCCATTTTTCGCTCCGGTTGATCCGTTTTCCGCCCCGATGCTCCGAAACGCTCCCGAATAGCTCCTTAAACTTCGTAAACCTGCAAAATACAAATCCAATCAAAAGTAGGCTATTCGAAACTAAAAGTTACGTAAAACGTTAACTTAAACTCAACAAAAGCAATGGTTTTCAACCACGTATCACGTACCGTTGCGCGTTGCGCGCAAGGTTATCCTTGTGACCTGATATCATTATGAGGGTATGGTGTCTTGCGCAGGCGCAAAGTTTTTAGGGCCATACCCCTCCAATATCAGTTTGGTTCGTTGCAGTAGCAGTACTGTACTGACACTCATTATACCTTATGATTCAAAAAAAACTTGATTAATTGTAAATACAACTCCGTTTCTATCAAATTTATACGTAAATAAAGATAAGCACGTCATAGTGGTATGTTCGGAATTCTATAAATCATTACATTATATGATAACGAAAAGGGTAAACAATGTTAGTTTATGTATAAACTAAATGCTTTGATAACATATATTTATAATATG
The DNA here is from genome assembly GCA_947069175.1 of Scalesia atractyloides. NCBI lineage: Eukaryota > Viridiplantae > Streptophyta > Magnoliopsida > Asterales > Asteraceae > Scalesia > Scalesia atractyloides. Next base: position 18,254,631 of record CAMTDV010000023.1, read on the forward strand.
ATCACTTGTACATTACTACTAACCACCTGTTTTTGAAAATTTATTATATCAAGATTTATAAAAATAGGCATATCACAACGACGTGCTCGAAACTGTATATTAAAAGATATAAAACAAAATATGCTCAAAATATATTGTAATAATAAAATAATAAAAACAAAATTCAAAACTTAACAACAAATTAAATAACATATTAATAATTTTATCGCTCAAGGTTGTCTGGTTGTGTATAATATTAAATACTATAAGATATTATGACAAGTTAAGTTATAAAAAATCATTCCTTCTTTACAACCATGTTATATTCAAATTGATATATGCTTGTATAGTAATATTAACTAGTAGTTAGGACTCGTACGTTGCTACGAGACCGTTATACCGAATTAAAAATAGACGTAAAAACGTTGAACCATAAAATTTATACCAAAACGTAAAACGAAAAAGAATTCCACGCGTTATGACAAAGACGTTGATAATACTTGAAATCTTATGAAAAAGTGAAGCACGCTGAGGCAGTACCGTTAAATCGAACAAAACTAGATGTCAAAAAGTTAAACAATGCATGCGCGTTACGATGTGTTAACTCAGAAGTCTATCAGATTGATGAATCTATGCATTTTATTGAAAGACCTGTAGAGATCATGGATTTCGGAGAAAAACGTCTTCGACGAAGTCGCATTCCAATTGTTAGGGTACGTTGGGAGTCGAAACGGGGACCTGAGATTACTTGGGAACGTGAAGATTCAATGCGCGAAAAATACCCACATCTTTTTCCTACTACTACTTAAATTTCGAGACGAAATTCCTAAAAGTAGGGGATACTGTAACATTTGTCAAAAACGGGTTTTCCAAACCCGCTCCGTTTGTAATCGAATATCAAGTTATAAATGTTTCGTTGCGTATTTACGTCTATTTTGATTTTTAATGTTACATAATTAATAAACAAACTAAACTATAAAAGTTATAATTGATAAAAAGTAAAAATAAAATAATTAAAAATAAAATGAGGCTGCCGGGACTCGAACCCGGGTCAGCCGGGTTTTGAAACTCAAAGCCTTATCACACACACACATAACCACTCCGCCACTTGTTGTTTTCTGTCAACTCTAGGAAACAAATGAATTTTATAGTCAATCATAGATCAACCGGTTGTGCCAAACTGAAAACCGTAATCGGCTATTCAACCGTCCAAAACGTTTGAGTAATCGTGAATTCTGGTTTATAACCGATGCACCGACGATCTTAATCAATTCAGACTTGAATTAACTTAAATTTTGATGATGATCGGTTTTATAACCGAAGATATTCAATATCTGATTTACGCCCACAATTGCTTTCTCTCTCGACTCAAAATCATTCTACAAACCTGCAATTTCACTTTCGTTATAAATTCAGTTCATCAGAAAAGTTTTTTTTAACTCGCCGGAAAGTCTCTGCAAGTCGCCGGAAAACCGAGACCTTCATTGATACGGTAAATACTTTGATTATTTCTGTTTCAGTGCGTTGATAGACTGTTACTAACTTCAAACCAACAATCAGAATCAATCCTAGACGACATAGCCGGAATATTCAGCTCTCGCCGGAAAACTTCTGAAATTTTCAATCTCACGCGGTGAATCGGTATGAACATTCAAAACTTCTGTTAATCCTTGTTTAGTACTCTACTTTCATAACTAATCAATCAAATTTGGTAATTGACCCGAACAGAGGAAGCTCATAAACAGAGCCGACGATCCTTGCCGGAGTTTTGTGAACGACGACCTGTTCCGGTACTTTCTTTCCCCAAACTTTCTCCGTTCATCACCTTTCAACTTGTTCATATTATTCGCTAACCGAATTAAACAAATAACAGTTAGATAACAGTTGTCCGTATTATAGATGAAGAAGACGAGGTAGTGAGTGTTGTTAAGATTAATTAAAAACGGATATTATCTCGGGTTAGACACACAGTCCAGTGGTGGACTGTGTACACATACAAATCACACGCCGCGAGTTCGATCCTTGACACACGTATGCTCTGTAATAAAAATGTTTTGTTTTTCTAACTGAACCGGATTAACTTACGTTAGATGTTAAGTATAATAAAAATCTGTATATTAAACAAGTTAGACACACAGTCCAGCGGTGGACTGTGTGTAGCGTTAAAGCACAGGTCCCGGGTTCGAGACCTGTTAGTGACACCGGTTCGATGATTTAAAATATTTTTGAAAATAAAAGAATTTTGAATAAACTGAGTTAGTATATAAGTATAATTAAAAACAGAATTATATCAGGTTAGACACGTAGCTCAGTTGGTAGAGCTGCGTGCACGCGAACGTGAGGTCTCGGGTTCGAGCCTCACCCGCATTACACAATAAAACCGGTCAGCAAGTCAAACGGTCAACGGTCAACGGTCAATGCAAAAGTCAACCTATTTTTATATTTTTATTTATTTAATTTAATTTAAAAATCAATTAAAAATACTTAAAAATAATGTTTTTAAAGTTAGGAAATAGCCTTAAACTCACCAAAAATATATCTAAAAATCCTATTAAAATTATCAATAAAATCCACTCATTTACTATATTTTCCGTTATTATTTAGGATTAGTTAATACTCGTTGTTCAATCCTTCCAACTCGTGCGTATCTTATCATCTCCAACCAAACGCACCCAATGTGAGTGAATCTTTACAAATTCCCCGTTTTAATCACGTTTTTGGGGTGTATCATGTGTCTTGCCATTTATTATATTCAAATCATTGTGCATACATCATATCATGAACAAATGTGTAATCAGCTTGTTTCAACTGTTTGTGTGGTTATTGTTAGATTTAATTTATTATTTTTAGTACATGCAATTTCATAGGCCGCCGCTCCCCATTACATTATGAGCGTTGAGCATGTTCCCCATTACATTATGAGCGTGAACCTGGCATGCCAACTTACGATCGGCTCCGTTTGATTGAGCCTTGATCGCACAGACATTTATCATTTTCAGTACATGCAATACGATCGGCTCCGTTTGATTGAGCCTTGATCGCACAGTTTCATTCATGTTATATATTTATGCAAGTTGATATGTTATTGTATGCTGTTGGTATGTTACTGTATGTTATTGTATGTTATTGTATGTTATAGTTGTGGTTGTTATTGCTACTGTTTGATTATTTACATTTGCTCACTTATGATTATTGCACAATTTTTCCTTGATAAAATAACAAGAAAATCAATAATAAATGTTTATCTAACAAGGTTCACTCGCCAACTTATGTTGACCCAAAAAACCCCATTTTTACACATGATACAGATGAACCAGCTGCAGCAAGAAACACATAGGATTGGCCTAGAAGAATAAAATGATTTAGAGCTTGGAATTGTTTAGTTGGTTATTTTCCTTTGTATTTGTATGGACATGCTTGGATTATTGAGAATGTAATTTTGACTTTAATAAATATGAAACATATTAGTAAATATCATGAGCTTTGGGGATAACCCAATTATGCCCCGACTCTTATTCCGCTGCGGGTCGGGGTGTGACAGATTGGTATCAGAGCCATGACTATAGGGATATAGGATAGGTTATTAGACCCTTAGGGCCTATACTATAGTTGACTAGAATTTTTTAAGATTTTTGTTTGTTACATGCCAAATTTCATGATGTTTATATGTTTTATGTTAAATGTTACATTCAGTGTTATGCAAGCATGTTCATAAGTATATATTATCATATAATGCCTATCATGAATCATATTCTCATAACATATCATATCCATGAAAGCACACACCACATCATTTTCATCATTGCTTTTACAATGATTTTTGTATTTTCAAATCTCATCAAAGTGAGTTCTCATGACGGGCATGTAGTAACTGGAAGGGTACCAGTACCGGTAGTCGGAACGTCCTGTCTAGGCTGGCATTCGTATAAATCCAAAATAAAGGACCAGTTTGCCTACCTGGGGACTAACGATGAGAGTACGAAGTACCTATTAGGCCAAAGCATGCTATACCAAACGTCGTGTGAGCTAACCCCACTTTGAGTTGTCACTGTGTCTACACCTGGACACATTCCGACCATACATCTCGTAAACATATTTTTTGGTTTGCATTTGGGTAATGCGAGTGTTAAATCGCCAATACTAATGTGAATCCTACCAAGCCAATAGTCATGGGGGCCCACATGACTATACAGGTGAAGGTATGGGGGACATTTGAGGCCCAACATGAGCAAACCCAAGACATCCTATGGATGTAGTTGCATTATTGATATTTATGTTATTATCATTTTCTTTAAGACATATGACACCTAAAAAGACTCCATAAACTCACAATCTTCATATGTATGTTCCTGTAGATGTCGTCTAGACAACAACGAGGGGGTAGAAAATCAGGAAGGTCACACGAACACTTGGCCACTCAAATCGCAAAACAAATGGCCGCGATACTTCCTGAGATTGTGGTTCAAGTACAACAAGCTCTCGCCACAAATCCCGCCAATCCTCCCCAGCAAGAAGACCAGAACATCGGCAACCCTCCTACCAACAAGTGCTCATATAAACATTTCAAGTCTTGCGATCCTCCGAAATTTGAAGGGACCGAAGGTGTCACTGCTCTCCTCCACTGGTTTGAGGAAATGGAAAACACTTTTCTCAATTGCGATTGTCCCGAAGATCGCAAGGTGCGTTACTCAACCGGGAGACTATTTGGAGTAGCCCTGACCCGGTGGAACACAGAGAAGGGTAAGAGAGGAGTCGAGGATGCTATGGCCTTAACATGGGAAGAGTTAAGGGAAGTAATGACAAGACGTTTCTGTCCAAGAAGCGAAATCAAGAAGTTGGAAGATGAATTCCATTCGTTAAAACAAAAGGAAGGAGATCATACTACCTACAACAAAAGGTTTCTAGAGTTGAACCAAATGATCCCCAACTTGTTCACACCAGTGTACCGCTTGGTTGAACACTATATTCGAGGTCTCCCCTCAAAAATTCAAGACTCAGTTCTAAGCACTTCGCCTGCGACACTTGAAGCCGCGATGGAACTAGCTACTGAACTTACCGAAAATCGCATTCGGAACGGTAAATTCAAAGAGGAGAAAAAGAAAGCCCCCATTGAGGCTCAAACTTCAAACCATTCTGGTCCCTCTTCGAAGTTTACTGGTAAAAGGAATCGAAACACAAGAAACTTTGCTGTCACACAAGCAAATTTCCCTATCCCTGCTGCACCCATCACTCAAGTTGCCCCTTCACCTGCACCATATAAAAAGCCATACTCCGGCCCATTACCAAAATGCAACCGTTGCCAATACCATCACTTTCCTTATCATCCCTGCCAACATTGCACTGGCTGTGGTCGCGCAGGTCATACTGTTCAAACCTGTCGCATACCTCAGCGAACGAACCGCCACCAGCTTTCAACCCAAACCCACCAACAAATAATGGGTCAAGCCCAACAACCCCTACTACTACCACCTACCCAACATTTAGCCCAATCATACTACCAACCCAACTATCCCATGGTGCAATCTATGCGGGCTTGTTACAACTGTGGAGACCCAAACCACTTTAGAAACACTTGTCCACGTTTGGTGAACATCATTCATGCCCAAGCTCAAGCAAATCCGGTGAATCAAGCTAACCAAGCTCCACCACCTGTAAGAGGAAGAGCTTATAACATCAACGCCAATACTGTTGAAAATAATAACGGCCCAAACGAATCACCCAACTAGTTTTTCCTCACCAAAAATCAAGACTCAACTCCAATCGTCTAGTTTTAATGTTTTCTTTATGTTATCTCAATCTTTCCGTATCCCAGTTGTAAAATTTGGAAATTTTGTATCCAAGAATTTTAATGCGATTTGATATTACTGTTTTGTTCTATACTCATTGATTTAACATTCATATCATCATACATCTCGACGTATCTCAATCTCATCATTTAAAGAAGTTGGGTTGTGTCACACTTTTACATAGACTGACCCCTTCATCATAACCAACGAGAGAGGTACTGTAATCATTTAGTCATGTATCATTTCAGAATTGAGACTCAAGTTTTGTTCGTTGTGTTGTTTATGTTTTAGAGTCACATAGAACTGATCATGATTTACTGATAAAGCCAACGAAAATTTGACAAGAATATGGTGGATACGCCGCTGGTACTTCCTATATATAAGTATTCTTGGCAAAGGATCAAAAGCATTACTAGGAGGTTATGAAAAGTTCTGTGTAGGTTTAAATATCGTTACGGTTGAAGTTTTTGTTTTATGATACATACCTTATCATTACAAACGTATCAGTTCCCTCAAAACTATTATGCAAAAAATCGTAAGCGACATCAAAGATCAAATCCGAGAAGCCCAGCATGTTTCAGTAACAGAAAAGAGACGTACGCAAGGAGCCGTCTTGTGGAGCTAAAAAAAAATTTGAAACTAAATCCAACGGTATTCTATACTGTCTAGATCGCTTATGGATTCCTGACCACAATAACCTTCGTGATTTTCTTATGAATGTGGCGCACAAAACACGATATTCTATACACCCAGGAGCCGACAAGAGGTATCAAGACCTTCGATACACCTACTGGTGGCCTTGAACGAAAAAGGATATTGATGATTTTGTTTCCAAGTGCCTTTCATGTTCCAAAATATAAGCTGAACATCAAAGACCCTCAGGACTTCTGGTCCAACCTGAAATACCTGTATGGAAGTGGGAAAACATAACCATGGACTTCATTACTGGGTTACCTCGCACTTCTGGTGGGTATGACACTATATGAGTAATCATTGGTCGTCTTACAAAATCAACTCACTTTATTCCGATCCGCGAAGATTTCAAGAACGAAAAGCTAGCTCGTATTTATATCAGCGAAATCGTAAGCCGACATGGTGTGCCGTTAAGCATTATTTCAGATCGTGATGGTCGTTTCACTTCACGAACATGGCAAGCAGTACAAGCCGCTTTGGGTACACGATTAAACCTCAGTACCGCTTATCATCCTCAAATTGATGGACAATCTGAACGCACCATACAAACTCTTGAAGATATGCTTCGAGCATGTGTCATAGACTTCAAGGGAAATTGGGACGCTCATCTACCATTAGTTGAATTTTCGTACAACAACAGCTATCATTGAAGTATCGGCATGGCACCTTTTGAAGCTTTATATGGTCGTAAGTGCCAATTTCCAGTATGTTGGCACGAAATTGGGGAAGCTCAAATCACTGGTCCAGAATTGATTCAAGAAACCACAGACAAGATCCATCAAATTCGAAACAATCTTCTAGCGGCTCAAAGTCGTCAAAAGAGTTATGCAGATAAACGACGGAAGCCTTTGGAGTTTAACATTGGTGATCATGTACTTTTAAAAGTATCACCGTGGAAGGGAGTAGTTCGTTTTGGTCAAAAAGGCAAGCTAGCACCACGCTACGTAGGACCTTTCAAGATACTCGAAAGAGTAGGACCTGTAGCATACAAGCTTGATCTACCAGAAGAACTCAACAGGATTCATCCCACATTCCACGTATCAAACTTGAAGAAGTGCCTCGCTGATGAAAACCTCCACATTCCTCTGGAAGATATTCAGATTGATGAATCTATGCATTTTATTGAAAGACCTGTAGAGATCATGGATTTCGGAGAAAAACGTCTTCGACAAAGTCGCATTCCAATTGTTAGGGTACGTTGGGAGTCAAAACGGGGACCTGAGATTACTTGGGAACGTGAAGATTCAATGCGCGAAAAATACCCACATCTTTTTCCTACTACTACTTAAATTTCGGGACGAAATTCCTAAAAGTAGGGGATACTGTAACATTAGTCAAAAACGGGTTTTCCAAACCCGCTCCGTTTGTAATCGAATATCAAGTTATAAATGTTTCGTTGCGTATTTACGTCTATTTTGATTTTTAATGATACATAATTAATAAACAAACTAAACTATAAAAGTTATAATTGATAAAAAGTAAAAATAAAATAATTAAAAATAAAATGAGGCTGCCGGGACTCGAACCCAGGTCAGCCGGGTTTTGAAACTCAAAGCCTTATCACACACACACATAACCACTCCGCCACTTGTTGTTTTCTGTCAACTCTAGGAAACAAATGAATTTTATAGTCAATCATAGATCAACCGGTTGTGCCAAACTGAAAGCCGTAATCGGCTATTCAACCGTCCAAAACGTTTGAGTAATCGCGAATTCTGGTTTATAACCGTTGCACCGACGATCCTAATCAATTCAGACTTGAATTAACTTAAATTTTGATGATGATCGGTTTTATAACCGAAGATATTCAATATCTGATTTACGCCCACAATTGCTTTCTCTCTCGACTCAAAATCATTCTACAAACCTGCAATTTCACTTTCGTTATACATTCAGTTCATCAGAAAAGCTTTTTTAACTCGCCGGAAAGTCTCTGCAAGTCGCCGGAAAACCGAGACCTTCATTGATACGGTAAATACTTCGATTATTTCTGTTTTAGTCCGTTGATAGACTGTTACTAACTTCAAACCAACAATCAGAATCAATCCTAGACGACATAGCCGGAATATTCAGCTCTCGCCGGAAAACTTCTGAAATTTTCAATCTCACGCGGTGAATCGGTATGAACATTTAAAACTTCTGTTAATCCTTGTTTAGTAATCTACTTTCATAACTAATCAATCAAATTTGGTAATTGACCCGAACAGAGGAAGCTCATAAACAGAGCCGACGATCCTTGCCGGAGTTTTGTGAACGACGACCTGTTCCGGTACTTTCTTTCCCCAAACTTTCTCCGTTCATCACCTTTCAACTTGTTCATATTATTCGCTAACCGAACTAAACAAATAACAGTTAGATAACAGTTGTTCGTATTATAGACGAATGAGACGAGGTAGTGAGTGTTGTTAAGATTAATTAAAAACGGATATTATCTCGGGTTAGACACACAGTCCAGTGGTGGACTGTGTGCACATACAAATCACACGCCGCGAGTTCGATCCTTGACACACGTATGCTCTGTAATAAAAATGTTTTGTTTTTCTAACTGAACCGGATTAACTTACGTTAGATGTTAAGTATAATAAAAATCTGTATATTAAACAAGTTAGACACACAGTCCAGCGGTGGACTGTGTGTAGCGTTAAAGCACAGGTCCCGGGTTCGAGACCTGTTAGTGACACCGGTTCGATGATTTAACATATTTTTGAAAATAAAAGAATTTTGAATAAACTGAGTTAGTATATAAGTATAATTAAAAACAGAATTATTTCAGGTTAGACACGTAGCTCAGTTGGTAGAGCTGCGTGCACGCGAACGGGAGGTCTCAGGTTCGAGCCTCACCCGACGCATTACACAATAAAACCGGTCAACAAGTCAAACGGTCAACGGTCAATGCAAAAGTCAACATATTTTTATATTTTTATTTATTTAATTTAATTTAAAAATCAATTAAAAATACTTAAAAATAATGTTTTTAAAGTTAGGAAATAGCCTTAAACTCAACAAAAATATATCTAAAAATCCTATTAAAATTATCAATAAAATCCACTCATTTACTATATTTTCCGTTATTATTTAGGATTAGTTAATACTCGTTGTTCAATCCTTCCAACTCGTGCGCATCTCATCATCTCCAACCAAACGCACCCAACGTGAGTGAATCTTTACAAATTCCCCGTTTTAATCACGTTTTTGGGGTGTATCATGTGTCTTGCCATTTATTATATTCAAATCATTGTGCATACATCATATCATGAACAAATGTGTATTCAGCTTGTTTCAACTGTTTGTTTGGTTATTGTTAGATTTAATTTATTATTTTCAGTACATGCAATTTCATAGGCCGCCGCTCCCCATTACATTATGAGCGTGAACCTGGCGTGCCAACATACGATCGGCTCCGTTTGATTGAGCCTTGATCGCACAGACATTTATCATTTTCAGTATATGCAATACGATCGGCTCCGTTTGATTGAGCCTTGATCGCACAGTTTCATTCATGTTATATATTTATGCAAGTTGATATGTTATTGTATGCTGTTGGTATGTTACTGTATGTTATTGTATGTTATTGTATGTTATAGTTGTGGTTGTTATTGCTACTGTTTGATTATTTACATTTGCTCACTTATGATTATTGCACAATTTTTCCTTGATAAAATAACAAGAAAATCAATAATAAATGTTTATCTAACAAGGTTCACTCGCCAACTTATGTTGACCCCAAAACCCCCATTTTTACACATGATACAGGTGAACCAGCTGCAGCAAGAAACACATAGGATTGGCCTAGAAGAATAAAATGATTTAGAGCTTGGAATTGTTTAGTTGGTTATTTTCCTTTGTATTTGTATGGACATGCTTGGATTATTGAGAATGTAATTTTAACTTTAATAAATATGAAACATATTAGTAAATATCATGAGCTTTGGTGATAACCCAATTATGCCCCGACTCTTATTCCGCTGCGGGTCGGGGTGTGACAGCCGAAGCCGGAGCCGCAGGAGATGGCGAAGATTTCGGTTGCCAACCCGGATGATCCCATCGACGTGGAGTCAAGCCCTGAGCCGCTCAAGAGGAAGAGCGCTCTTCCAAGGACGATACTGTCGCGCAACCTCCCAAAAAGGCTGCGCGGAAGAAGATAATTGGGAAGCGCGGGAACTTGGATGCACCTGCCGCCAAACTTTCCCGAGGTAAACACTTTGTGCTTCATTTCTCTTCCTGTTTCACTTGTTTAACTTTCTATTATTCTGCAGTCAAAGGTGAGACACCTTTTGTCGCCCGGACCGCTCCGGGCGCACCCGTTAAGATATCTATGCCACCACCGGTGTTCGAGACGGCGTAAGCGTCCAGTATGAAGGGTGGTGAGCTAGTGCTGGGGCGACAGAGGTACAGGTGGACGTAGAGGCCGTGGTGCCTAAAGAGGAGGTGGCGGAAGAGGTTGTGGTTGAAGGTTGTGAAGATTTGCCTCAGGGGGCTCACGCAGCAGAGCCATCGCTCGAGGTGAAGCCGGGGGATCTAGGGAGCGCCCTTCTGATGAAGGGTCCTCGATTTGCCTAGACAAGACCCAGGGTGACTACTACTACAGGTCATATTCTGTAGGCCGCGCTAGTGAGATCCATACCCCTGTTTGGAAACTGAGGCAGGGTGATAAGTTTATGCACTAGCAGGCATGTTGGGAGTGGTTTAAAGTGCCTTCCCCCAGCAGAAATACGTGCGCGCGCGGAACAGTGCTACGAGCAAACATATCGCGCGTACCTCCATTCAGCTGCTAGCTCCGCCTCCAACATGCATAAAATCATAAGGGAGTGGCGGAGCATGCATCGGGACCAAGAGAGGTTTGAAGCAGCAAAGAAATAGATGGTCCAGGAGCGAGCCCAAGTGGCTATGCAAAAATTAGAGCTGGAGGTTGAGAGAGCCAAATTTGCCGAAGCTCAACGGACCGAAGAATGGTCCGTGCTTGGGTGGAAGAAGAAGGTAGAAGGCTCCGCTGCCACACTTGTTGAGGAGCGCAAGTTGTGGAGGGAGGCCTGCGAGAGGGACAACAACGAGAAAAAATCTTTGAGCGATGAGATTTTGGGTTTGCGCGTCGAGGCTGCGTTTAAAGAAGGAGAAGGAGGCAGCTGCCGATGCGGCCGAGGAGGCAAGGTTGCACCGTGAGTGGAGCGAGCAGAAAGAGGTAAAAACTTCTGCCCTTCTTATTCTACTGGATCATTTATTTTTAGACTAACCTTGTTATTGCGTGATCAAGTAGAGGCTTGCGTGGCAATGGAGAGTGCAAAGAAAGATCTCTAAGCTGCCTTGGTGAAAAAGCCGAGCTGCAGCGCAGGCACTTGGAGGATCTGGAGAAGTTGCGCTTGGCAGAGGCAAAGGTTGGCGCGAGCAAGGAAAAATCAGAAAATTCTGAGGCAGCCCGCGCCACCTCGGAGAGTCTGCTGGAGCCCCTGATGAACAACATGCTTTGGATGCAACAGTATTGAGTTGTCAATGTAAGTTCTCCGTTGTTATTTTGATCACTTTGTCTTAATTCTCATTCTACTTTCCTTGTATTGTGCAGATCGCAAACTATATCCTGAACTTGGTAGAGTTGGACAGTGTTGTGGCCAAGCTGATGGTCACAGAACGTCATGATGGATATGCGCAGGGCTACGCCGAGTGCGCACACCATGTGACTCGTGCATTGGATGTTCAATGGGATACAAGCCGTGTTTCCACTCGTGGGGTGGATACTACTGCAGCCTTCTCCCAGGCGAATTGAGAGTACGATCGTCTTCAACTGCGGGTGATGGATCTAGTGACGAGGCGCTCCAGTAAGACGATTGTGTGGATCGCTTAAAAGACATATTTCAAGATGTTGCGGAAGTTGAAGAAAGTGAAGGATAGGATAGTGTTGAATGCTTGTAGGCTTGTTAAGAATGTTCTTGAATATAATTGCGCGCTGCGCTTGCTTGCTTGTACTTTTTATCTTGACATGAAATGAATGCTTCTTTAAAGTTACAACATTTGTGTGAACATAACAACTTTGTGTAGGTAGAGCAAATAAAACTGGCAATGAACTCGTGTATGAACGTCACATCCCATGCGCATACAATAGGTAGTGAATTCTGTTCATGAGTCATGTTGTACCATGGTGTTTCGTGTATACCCAAAGTGGTTTCGCGCATTTGTAACGAAATATCTAGATAATGAAAACCATGCATTGATTGTCTTGTATTAACAATAAGGCGTAAGAGCCATGTACAAAATAGACAAAATTAGATCATAGGTTTTGCTAGTTTGCTGCGCGAATATTGATGAGTCGTGAAGCCTTTATATTTGAACATGCTTAGATAAATAGTGTTTTTTAATTTATCTAAAAATATCGAACAACTGAAAATATACATAAAAATACGTATAAAACATAATATATTTGACGCAACTCATTTAGTTTTTTGTTACATCCGAACGTGAATTTATACCGATGCGTACATAAAAATGAGCACGTGAGAAAATAGTTTTTTAAGTTAAAGAATGAAAATACAAGAGGTAAATTTGAAACGTTAGAAACTCAAGGGAGGTGAATATAACATTTTATATATTTCTTAAAAAAATTAGGAGGTGAAACTCAACTAATGAAAGTATGAATCTTGAAAGTGTAGTGGTTGTTTTCGTCGAAGGCAAAGGCCATCAACTTTTGTTTTTAAGATAGAAGAAATTATTTGGATGGCTATGTAGTTTTCATAAAAGTAGTAAGTTTTTTTTTAAATTTTAAGATTGTGTATGAATATTTTTTTTAAATTTGTTGCATATATGATAGTGTGTTACGTTAACTTAACTAGTAAAATCCGTTGAGCGTTGCGTTGGGAATTCAATGGAAATTGGTTTGGTTTATTACGTCGATACGGTACCGGGACTTAGTATAACAACTAAAAGAGAAAATATATCAACCAGAAAGAATGTCAACACGTGTTTTATCGATTGAAACCATAAAAATAAATAAAAGTATTGGTTCTGATAGTACCAATATCGATACCGATGTTGTTCGGTCAAAACCATCATGGTACCAATATTTTTGGACCATATCTGAATAAACACTTGTTAACCAAGGAGTATCCGGAGATATCTGGGTTATGACTCAGCGTCTCTGCATAAAAGGTTATCTCTCGTTTGTTTGTCGGAATGATCTTGCTTCAAGCTCACTGCAAAATTAGAAACACCGTTAGACTCGTCACGAGAGAAAAGGAGGAGGGTTTTCTCCGTGACCACACTCCGGCGTGAGAATAAGTATCGGGGATTGCAAGGAATAAGCAAGTAATTAGTGAGTGAGCTCAAAACAGTGTGCAAAATGTGTTTACCTTGTGGTGTGATCGTTATTTTATAGCCGAAGAGAGGTGTGTAGGAGATGGGCTGATGGGCCTGGAACCGACAATCAGGAAATATCCATTCTGTCTCCTCTGCGTCGATCGTTAATGGCCTCTGGCAGGAGGTGCGCTTGGCGCATGGTGAATGGAGCCACGTGTCCATTATTGTTGTCCATGTTGTCGGACCTGTCATCAGCGGTAGTGGAGATCGTGTGACAGTCGCTGGCGTGAGTTGGTTGGTGCCACGTGTACGTCCTTGCCTACTTTCTGCCCTCTGCATGACTGTTCATCATGCGATGTGGTCTGGCGTAACTTGCCGAGCGGTTATTGGGTAACAGCTCTGCCACTTTGTACCCTTGTACTTGGTCAATGCCTCTTTGCGCTTCTCCCTTCCGCGTGGCTTTATCAGTGCTTTCTAGCCAGCGCGGTCTTGTAGGGATCAGGTCCTTTTGTTCTCAAGACTAAGTATGAGTTGCTCTCATCTTAGTCTTGACCTTGTGCAAGGTTTTTGGAATTTGCCGGGCTAGAGGTTTGATCAATCAGCGCAAGGTCAGGGACCTGCAATTCCAGGTTTAACTTGCCGTTGCGCAGGGTGCGCTAGGTTTGTTAGGCAACCTGCTGGTTTCAAGAATGACGTACCGTTGCGCGTTGCGCGCAAGGTTATCCTTGTGACTTGATATCATTATGAGGGTATGGTGCCTTGCGCTGGCGCAAAATTTTTGGGACCATACCCCTCCAATATCAGTTTGGTTCGTTGCAGTAGCAGTACTGTACTGACACTCATTATACCTTATGATTCAAAAAAACTTGATCAATTGTAAATACAACTCCGTTGCTATCAAATTTATACGTAAATAAAGATACGCACGTCATAGTGGTATGTTCGGAATTTTATAAATCATTACATTATATAATAACGAAAAGGGTAAACAATGTTAGTTTATGTATAAACTAAATGCTTTGATAACATATATATTTATAATTTGATCACTTGTACATTACTACTAACCATCCATTTTTGAAAATTTTATTATATGAAGATTTATAAAAATAGGCATATCACAACTACATGCTCGAAACTGTATATTAAAAGATATAAGATAAACAAAATATGCTCAATATATATATTGTAATAATAAATAATAAAAACCAAATTCAAAACTTAACAAAAAATTAAATAACATATCAATAGTTTTATCGTTCAAGGTTGTCTGATTGTATATAATATTAAATACTATAAGATATTATGACAAGTTAAGTTATAAAAAATCATTCCTTCTTTACAACCATGTTACATTTAAATTGATACATGGTTGTATAGTAATATTAACCGGTAGTTATGGCCCGTGCGTTGCTACAGACCGTTATACCGAATTAAAAAATAGACGTAAAAACGTTGAATCATAAAATTTATACCAAAACGTAAAACGAAAAAGAATTCCACGCGTTATGACAAAGATGTTGATAATACTTGAAATCTTATGAAAAAAGTGAAGCACGCTGAGGCGAGTACCGTTAAACCGAACAAAAATTAGATGTCAAAAAAGTTGAACAATGCATACGCATTACGACGTGTTAACTCAGAAGTCTATCGGATTTGAATTTATAAAATAATACTACTATTAATAATAGTTAAACAAATTTACAAAGTAGAGGGTTTATTAAAACTAAAAGTAAACTATAAGGGTTATACGGTACTTATATTAATACTATAAGGAAATTAGATTTTTTACTTTTAGAAATAGTCTAAGAGAGAAAACATAAACATTTATATAAAAAATAGGTTTATACACATAGCTTTAAAACTTATATATATATATATATATATATATATATATATAAATAAAAATATAAAAATAAAATAGTAAATACCAAATGACATCCACCATTGAACTACAAATTCCAACAATCAATCAAACGCTCAAAAATTGAATACTCCTTACATACAATATTTGATAAATTATAGAGAAAGAAATGTCATAAAACTATCTCTATGTTTGCATGAAATAAAACTTATAGCTGAACTAGTTAAGAATCTTATAGTTTAAACTACACTATGTGGCATGGAATCAAGAATCTTATATTAGATGGAGGATTACCAAATGGATCAATACGATATAAATTCATGACTTAACGTTAAACATCAAACACGTGTTCAGCAATTAAAACAAAAAATATATGATCAAAACCAAAATGTAACAAACTTCAACGTATCTAACAAACAAGTTGTGTTTATATATCTATTAAAATTCTCCCGCGCTACATGACGGGATTTCAATCGTTATCGATTCGTTTTGTTATGTCGATGCACCTTTTCATTGATCAAAATTATAAAAACAAATATCGGTAACAGTTTCACTAGCAACAAGACTAGTACTAATGTTGTTTGATTACGTAGATGCATAAAAATTACTAATAAATTGTCCATGAAAATTTTAAAAATCCGACTGCGAATATAGAAAAATTAAGTAAATAAATATATCGTATTCTAAGAAAACTTTTTTAGTTCTATTAATTATTTCTCCTAACTGGTTTTGGTATTTTATAGTCACATAATATAAATCACTTAGCCGTTCCTTGATAATTATGTTTATATTTCATTAATCTTAATCATCTTATTTTAAATTAAAATACTTGTTTACTCTGAAAGGAAATGAAACTTCAGAATACATTACATAATATATTAGTTTATTTACAATATTACAATTACATTACTCTAGAAACATATTGAATAACCATTGATTTGTTGTGTTTTATTGTTTGAGGTCGGTGGCTGTATTGTTATTGATTTTTGGGTTAACTCGTTGTTAATCTTGGTGTTTAATAAAATTTTCGTTGGCCTTTAAAGAAAACCTGTTACACCAACTATTACTACTGACGTATCCTCAACACCTTCTAATCCGCCTCATGCCCACATCCTTCTCTGCCACCGCCACATAAAAAAAAAACGTCCAGGTCCTGTTGCTATGGTCAACTGTTGTTAGTAATACTGCCAGTAATGTAATAGAAGATTGAAACAGAAACAAGAAACATTAAACGGGCTTGTGTTTGACACAATTCCCTTAAACAGATTCGTCGTCTGTTCCCAGGGTACGACAGTCCGAAACAGCAACAGCGCACTACCGGACTTGAACACTTGCCTGAAAAACAATCGGAGATGCTGCAGAGAGAACTAGATAGGAAGAGAGAACTGTGTGTTTTTGGTGTGTCTAAACTGAATAGCCTTGGTCTGTATTTATACAGGTAGAACCATAACCGATTTTGGGTCATCATTGCAACGTTTTAATAACCTCATAATGGTTATTAGTTATCAGTTTCTACACTGATAATAATGACCTTCAAAGCTGTTTCGAAATTCAAAAAGACTGACTTAAATGATCATTAGAACCAAATCAGTTTCCGTTCTTGACATAATGATCATTAATATCAAATCAGTTTTTCAAAAACTCAATCAACAGAATCGGTTACGGGTGCAAAAACCGCCCCACGTGAGCCCGGTTTTCCGGAATGACATTCGTGTCTGTAGGACATGCGGGCGTACACGAGTTCAACTAAATTCGGCTCAAGATTTGCACCCCGTAGGGGTTTTGGTAAAACATGGCATATAGTTATGTTAGTTAGGTAAAACATTACCTTATACACTAACATCTATTTTATTCCCACACCTATGTGGGACAATGTTATAGACTTCTTTCACACACGTTCAAAAATCCAACAATCCCCCACATGAATGGAGGTCGATCTCAAACAACATTATTCCAATTAAATTTCAGCAGTTGAGTTTTGCATACGATAGGTAGGTGTTATCCTTTGAACATTCGCTCATGAAATGCACTTAGCCCACTAGCTCTGAGTAGACATTGATGTCTTTAAGCTCGTTTGCCGTTTATGTAGACGATGATAAATTTCATACAAGACTCTCCCTGACAACGTCAAGTCCTCATAGATATGTTCGTTATGGTCATGAACATGATGCCTGGTTCTGCGAGAGCTATTAAGTATTGTGCCCCAACAATACCCTTCGAAGCGACCCCACTTCTCTCTCACATAGGTGACTCACCAGGTATGGATACCTTAGTCGAATCATTAAAAGCCATAGGCTCAGCCTCATACATGTCACTTCTAGGAATGGACTAGGAGGTTTATTAAACTTTATAACAAACTCCCTTTATATGTGTGGGGTTAACCCTTCCCCCACAGTGACTTTACCAATTCATACAATTATGTTTTCCTATTGAACTTAATTATTGGGATCTCCAGTCTATTAAGTTAGGTTTCCATCATATGAAATTCATTTTTCAAGGGCTTCAGTCCCATTCCCATGGACGACTTCTGAATTAACTCTCTACTTAGGCCTTTTGTTAGCGGATCCGCGATATTATCCTTTGACCTCACGTAGTCAACAATGATAATTCCTGTAGAGATTAGTTGTCGTATCGTATTATATCTATGTCTGATATGTCTGTTTCTACCATTATACATTGTGCTACGAGCTCTGCCAATTGCCGATTGGCTATCATAATGTATACAAATGGCCGTTGCCGGGTTAGGTCATCTTGGTATGTCCTCAACAAATTGACGCAGCCATTCTGCTTCTTCACCTGCTTTATCTAAAGCGATGAACTCTGATTCCATCGTGGATCTAGCGATTACCATTTGTTTTGATGATTTCCACGATATAGCAGCACCTCCAAGTGTAAATACATACCCACTTGTTGCTTTGGAATCATCCGTGTCAGATATCCAATTTGCATCGTAGTGTCCTTCTATGACCGATGTATATCTATTATAATGCAACCCGTATTCTCGAGTGTATCTTAAGTATCAAAGCAATCGAGTAATACCGTTCCAATGCATTGAATTTGGATTGCTCGTGTATCTACTTAGTTTGCTCACAGCATATGCTATGTCTGGTCTAGTACAACTCATAAGATACATCAAGCTACTAACAATTCTTGAATACTCCAACTGGTTTATAGGTTCACCACTATTTTGGGCTAGATGTTGACTCGTGTCAAGTCGAGTCCTAGCTGTGTTGGAGTCATTTGCATTAAACTTCTCAAGAATTTTGTCCACATAGTGGGGTTAACTTAAAACAAGTCCACTTTGGGTTCGTGTGATTTTAACTCCCAGAATCACACCCGCAAGACCCATGTCTTTCATGTCAAATTTTTCTTTTAGCATGTTCTTTGTAGATTTTATTATTTTCTCATCACTTCCAGCAATGAGCATATCATCTACATATAGACACAAAATGACGTACCCATCAGATGTGTCCTTCACATATACACATTTTTCACATTCGTTGATTTTGAACCCAGCATCAAGCATAACATGATCAAATTTTTGGTGCCATTGTTTTGGAGCTTGTTTCAATCCATATAACGATTTTACAAGTTTACACACTTTCTTTCTTGCCCAATGGTTGTGAAGCCTTCGGGTTGCTCCATGAAAATTTCTTCCTCTAGATTTCCATTCAGGAAGGCTGTTTTCACATCCATTTGATGAACTTCCAAATTCTTAATGGCGGCAATGGCAAGCACCAACCTGATGGATGTTATTTGCGTGACTGGCGAATATGTATCAAAGTAATCTAAACCTTCTCGTTGTTTATATCCTTTGATTACCAACCTTGCTTTGTACTTATCGATGGTTCCATCAGGCTTCATCTTCTTCTTGAAGATCCATCGATATCCTAGTGGTTTACATCCTTGAGGAAGATCCACTAGCTCCCAAGTATGGTTTTGTAAGATCGAGTCTATCTCACTTTTGATGGTCTCCCTCCACGAGGTCCATCTGAGGAATGTACCGCTTGTTGGTATGTTTGAGGTTCGTCTTCTACCATGTAGGTAAGAAACTTAGGGCCAAAGGATTTTTCCATCCTTTGCTTTTACTTTTCCTGATTTCAACTTCCTCAGTCTTAGATTTTTCAAGAGGTTCATTGTATTCAACTTCAGGAACATTTTCCTCGACCTGTCTAGAAGAACTCGGTTCACTTCTAGTTAAGTGTGGGAACACATGTTTAAACCATGATGCATCCTTGGATTCTATTATGGTGCCTTTACATATTCCAGGGTTCTTAGAATCATGCACAAGAAAACGATAAGGACCATAAGGACGGGTGTATCCAATAAATACACAATCTACTATTTTGGGTCCTATTAGTAGTCGCTTTGGTGGTGTGACCACCACCTTAGCTAGACACCCCCACACTTTCAAGTATTTATATGGTGGTTTCTTTCCCGTCCATAATTCATATGGCGTTACATCCTTCTTCTTATTAGGTATCATGTCAACACATAATTTTCCGATAAGATTGCTTCCCCTACATGTTTTGGTTTACACCAGAACTTATCATCATGGCATTCATCATTTCTTTCAAGGTACGATTTTTACGTTCCGCTATGCCATTCGATTGAGGGGAGTAAGGAGCCGTGAGTTCGTGTATGATTCCATTTTTCGCACACATATCAACAAAAGGTGAAACATATTCACCTCCTCGATCGCTCCTTACAATTTTGATTTTGCGATTTAGTTGATTTTCAACTTCGACCTTGAACAAGATAAACTTGTCAATGGCCTCGTCCTTACTCTTAAGTAAGTACACATAGCAATACCGTGTACTATCATCAATGAACGTGATGAAGTACTTGTTCCCACCACGAGTAGGAATTCCCTTTAGGTCGCACACATCATGTCGAGGGGTTCGGTGATTCGTTCGACCTTTTTGAAGGACGATTTTGTTTGTTTTGCTTCTACGCAAGTTTCACATTTATTATCTGAGTCGATATCAAAAGTTGGTATGCAATTGAGTTTAATTAAACGACGAATTGAATTAAAATTAACATGACCTAGCCTACCATGCCAAATATTAGACGACTCAATCAAGTAAGTAGAAGTAGTAGCGTTTTCATTCATAGCTTTCACAACCATTACATTTAATTTAAACATACCATTGAGGGCATAGCCCTTACCAACATACATACCACTCTTGGTCAACACGACCTTATCCAACTCAATCACCATTTTGAACCCAAACTTGTTCAACCGCCATCCCGACACAAGGTTTTTCCGAATTTCCAGAACATACAGCACGTTGGACAAGGTGAGTTCTTTTCCCGAGGTCATCTTCAAGACCACATTCCCCTCGCCCTTGACTTCGGCCGTGGCCGAGTTTCCCATAAAAACTTTTTCCCCGTTGGTCACCTCCTTGAAAGTGCTAAACAAACTTTTGTCAAAGCACACATGACGGGTAGCCCCCGTATCAACCCACCAATCCTTGTTATTTTGGCCAACCAGATTAACTTCGGTGACCAGAATTGAGAGGTCCGTGACCATGGTAACAAGGTTGTCGACTTCATGAACCATGTTCACTTGTCTAGCGCTTTCCTTCTTAGGAAGCTTGTATTCATTGGTCTTATGGCCTTGCTTCTGGCAATTATAACAAGTTCCTTGGAACTTCTTCTTCCCAACGCCTCCTTTTGGACTGAGGTTGGAACGTTTCCCATGACCCTTTTCCCACCCTTTCCACTGTGTTTCGACTTTGAAGACTGGCCATGCTCAACAAGGTTGGCTTTGACAGTTTCAGGACCATCAACCCTTTTCAAAGCCAATTTGTTGTCTTCTTCAATGCGAAGACGAACAACAAGATCTTCAATAGTCATCTCCTTTCGCTTATGTTTTAGATAGTTCTTGAAAACGACCTAACTTGGTGGTAGCTTTTCAATCATAACCGCAACTTGGAATGTCTCGCTGAGGACCATTCCTTCTGCATGAATATCATGAAGAATAACCTGCAATTCTTGGACTTGGCTCATGACAGTTTTAGCATCTATCATTTTTAAGTCCAAGAACTTAGCCATCACAATTTCTTTGTGCTCGCATCTTCTGTTTTGTATTTGCGATCCAACGACTCCCACAATTCTTTGGCAGTCTTGGCTTTGTAATACACGTTGTATAGTGTATCCACTAAACTGTTCAGAATGAAGTTGCGACACAAGAAATCCGAATGATTCCAAGCATGAACCGCGCTCATAGATTGAGCGTCCATGTTCCCTTCCTCAACATGGGGATTGGATTCAGTCAAGAACCTCGCAAGGTTCAGCGTGGTCAGATAAAAGAACATCTTTTGCTGCCACTGTTTGAAATTCACGCCGTTGAATTTCTCATGCTTCTCGGCATGCGAGACAGCGTTAGGCAACGGTGCAACCAGACCCGTTGTGACCACAACAGCGGACGTCATGATCGCAGAGACGACAGTAGAAACAGCAGTAGTCATAGGTTGGGTTTGCATTCTGAAAAACAATAGCAGTAAGAATTAGTAAAATAAATATGTTTAAGTTTGTTAGTAATACTGCCAGTAATGTAAAAGAAGATTGAAACAGAAACAAGAAACAATGAACCGGGCTTGTGTTTGACACAATTCCCTTAAACAGATTCGTCGTCTGTTCCCAGGGTACGCCGGTCCGAAACAGCAACAGCGCACTGCCGGACTTGAACACTTGCCTGAAAAACAATCGGAGATGCTGCAGAGAGAACTAGATAGGAAGAAGAGAACTGTGTGTTTTTGGTGTGTCTAAGCGTTTTAATAGCCTCATAATGGTTGTCACACCCCGACCCGCAGCGGATAAGGTGATCGGGGCATGATTGGGTTATCATCAAAGCTCATGACATTTATTATATGTTTCATATTCATTAATACAATTTAATGGAAATAAATGATACACCATATTCTAACTATCTGTCTAAGCTTCTTGGTTCTCTTCTAAGGCATATCCTATGTTTTCCTTGCTTCAACCTGTTCACCTGTATCATGTGTAAAAAGGTTTTGGATCAACATAATGTTGGCGAGTGAATCCTATGGAAAAACATCTGAACAAGTTTATCCAATTGATTATAAATAATGTGCATACCACATATGAGTAAATGTAGATGTAAATTTATTCACACAACACATAATATTGAATATTAAACTCACATACACCAAATGATTTTTTTGAGGCACGCGATGTTCGACTCGTCTCCCACGAGGAACTGATGGGCCTAATGAATGAGTTTTGAGGCACGCGTTGTTCTTACGAACTGATGGGCCTTAATGAATGAGTTTTGAGGCACGCGTTGTTCTCGTCTCCCACGAGGAACTGATGGGCCTAATTTATGAGTTTTGAGGCACGCGTTGTTCTTACGAACTGATGGGCCTTAATGAATGAGTTTTGAGGCACGCGTTGTTCTCGTCTCCCACGAGGAACTGATGGGCCTAATGTATGAGTTTTAAGGCACGCGTTGTTCTCGTCTCCCACGAGGAACTGATGGGCCTGAATAATTTGCATACAACTTTGACAATATGTAATACTTCACAACCAAACAATAGTTACATTCTAGTTTAATTCATATCATGGTATAGCACGAATTTGCATAAGAAAATTTGTTTAAGCGACACATGATACACCCCAAAACATGAATAAAAAGGGGAGTTTGTAAGAATTCACTCACATTGGGTGCGTTCGGTTGATGAGGTTGATTGCACGCGAAGTGGTTTTAACCACAAGTGAGATTAAACCTAGATAAATCGCATTACGGTTTGGTAAGTAAACGGGTTTTATTAATCTATTTTAGTAGGATTGTTGGGTGTATTTTTGTGAGTTTGAGGCTATTTTCTAACCTTAAAAATGTTATTTTTAAGTATTTATAATTGATTTTTAATTAAAATAATTAAATAAAAATAATAAAAATATTTTTATTTTTGCTACAGTACACATTGACCGTTGACTTTGACTATGGTTGACCGGTTTATAGGCATATTGTTGTGCGCTCGGTGAGGCTCGAACCCGAGACCTCCCGTACGCGTGCACGCAGCTCTACCAACTGAGCTACGTGTCTAACCCGTTATATATCCGATTTTAATTATATATATATATATTAATTAGATTTAACAGAAATCCTTTATTATTAAAAATGAATTAAATCTCCAGAATCGGTGCGCTCCACAGGTCTCGAACCCGGGACCTGTGGGTTAGCGGACACACACTCCACCGCTGGACTGTGTGTCACACTTGATTATAAACTCAGATATCAATATACTTAACATATACCGAAAACACTCCGGTTCAGTTTTGCGAAAAAAAGGGATTTTTATCAAAGCGGTGTGTGAGGGACAATACTCGAACTCGTGACCTTAGCTTTAAAAGTGCACACAGTCCACCGCTGGACTGTGTGTCTAACCCGGTAATTATCTTGATTTAAATTATACTTAACCATTACTGAACTTCGTCTTCTTCACCGGTTTTAACCGGAAGTGACGACGGACTGGTTCGAAAAGTTAATTCATGCTCTTTTAGCGTTTAACGGTCAATTACAGACGAGATAAAAGTAAAAAGGAAAGGAATTAGGAGTAAAAAGTACCGACTGGTTTTACTCTGTTTTCCGGCAGAACTCCGGCGAAAGAAAACTTTTTCCGGCGACAAGTAACTTGTAGCAGAGAGTCTTCCGAAGGCTTGCAAAGGTTGTGGGTGACTTCGGTGAAAGTTTAGGGGGTTCAGTAAGCTCGAAGGTTGATGATACGGTTTTCCGGCGATGTATCAAATACTTCCGGCGAGTGATTTTTCGCCGAGAAAGGGTGCGATTTGAGTGTGAAAGACTTCTGGCGAGTTGAGGTTGTATTTATAGGGTGGTATTGGGATTGAATGGGGTCTGAATTCGGTCTTAATTCGAAGTCAACCGTACTCCGGCGGTTATGGCTGATGTCGCGGTTCAGACGTCGGTTATAACCGTCGTAATAGTTAAGACTTCGGTTATATGAGCGATAACGTAAATAAACGGCGAAATCGTCGGGATTTCCGACGACTGTTATTTTGGGCGCAAAATACAGAAATTGATTTCGGAACTTCAATATTTGAATTAAGTGATTCCTTTATTCACCAGAAAACAAAGTGGCGGAGCGGTTGTTGGCTGAGAGATAAGTCTTTGGTTTGACCCGGTACAGACCGAGTTCGAAACCCGGCAAAAGTAAAACATTTTTATTTTGATATTTTTGACAGATTTTCAAAAACTAAATACATATCCCCGCATAATATTTGATTACGGATCGTTTAAAATTATTTTGGGCATTTAATTCGCAACTAAAATTTTAACTGACTGTTCGGTTGATAAGCGGAGCGGGTCTGGTAAATCCGTTTTTTGACGGATGTTACAGTATCCCCTGCTTTTAGAAATTTCGTCCCGAAATTTAAACAGGGATATAATTGACTAAAAGAATGATGGTATTTAGTTTTGACAGTTACATACTTAGAAGAAATAAGGGTTTAAGTTTTTGTTTGAGGCGGTAACGTTCCTTGTAAAGGTTAAGTATCCTAATACAGGATTCGCTTTTTGTTGCCTACTGTATAAGTATTGTTAAGCAGGAATGATTCGCTAAAATGATATCACGCATAAAAGTTTGAATATGCTTAGGGTTATATCCTAAGGCAGAAATTCTACAATCTACACAAATAAACACAACAACTAAC
This sequence comes from Scalesia atractyloides, assembly GCA_947069175.1. Lineage (NCBI taxonomy): Eukaryota > Viridiplantae > Streptophyta > Magnoliopsida > Asterales > Asteraceae > Scalesia > Scalesia atractyloides. The sequence goes on from CAMTDV010000023.1 coordinate 18,279,933, forward strand.
AATTGTATCCACATTCTGATAGCATATATGTTTGAATGGTGATGGTTCCTCTCTCGTTTGTTATGATGGAGAGGTTAGTCTATATAGAAATGGATCACAATCCAATTTCTTTAAATAGTGAGATGATATAAATGTAACACAATTTCAACCAAGGCAATAGTAAATCCTACATGGAACTTCTCATAACCGCCTGATAACGCCTCTGATCCTTTGACAAGAATACTTATATATAGGAAGTACCAGCGGCGTATCCACCATATTCTTGTCAAATTTTCATTGGTTTTATCAGTGAATTATGATTAGTCCTATAACTCTACAACCAATACAACAAACATAAAAATACTGAAATGATATATATCTGTGCGATCAAGGCTCAATCAAACGGAGCCGATCGTATTGTATGTATTGAGAATGAAATTGTCTGTGTGCTCAAGGCTCAATCAAACGGAGCCGAGCTTATTGCATGTATTGAGAATGGAATGGTCTGTGTGTTCAAGGCTCAATCAAACGGAGCCGAGCTTATTGCATGTATTGAAAATGAATAACTTAATCACAACAAACAGCCTATGCATGGAACCTCTCATAACTGCCTGATAATGCCTCCGATCATTTGACAAGAATACTATATATAGGAAGTACCAGCGGCGTATCCACCATATTCTTGTCAAATTTTCATTGACTTCATCCGCCAGTTATGATTAGTTCTATGCGACTCTACAACAAACACCACAACCACAAGATACTGATAATGAAAATGTATGTGCGTTCAAGGCTCAATCAAACGGAGCCGAACGTATTGCATGAACTGGAAATGTAAATTGATCTGTGTGCTCAAGGCTCAATCAAACGGAGCCGAGCGTATTGCATGTATTGAAATGTAAATTGAACTGTGTGCTCAAGGCTCAATCAAACGGAGCCGAGCGTATTGCATGTATTGAAATGTAAAGTGAAATGAAATGTATTGCATGTGAGACACAACTCAACTTCTGAGATATGTCGTGAATTATGATGATATGAATATTAAATCAATGAGTATAAAACCAACTGAACTAGTAATTTGCATTAAAATTCTTGGATAAAATTCCAATTGAGATACGTGAAAATTGAGATAACATAAAGAAAAACATAAAAACTAAGTGATTAGAGTTGAATCTTGATTCTTGGTGAGAGAAGGCTAGTTAAGTGGTTGGTTTGGACCGTTAACATCTTCAACAGGATTGGCGTTGATGTTATAAACTCTTCCTCTTGCTGGTGGTGGAGCTGGGTTTGCTTGGTTAACTGGGTTTGCTTGAGCTTGGGCGTTTATGATATTAACCAAACGAGGACACGTGTTTCTATAATGGGTAGGGTCGCCGCAATTGAAACAAGCTCGAACATATGGGTTCATGGGGTATTGAGGTTGTTGATATGTTTGGGTCATGGGTTGAGTAGGGGTTGAGGTTTGGTTTTGAGCGGTGCGGCAAACTTTGCTCAAATGACCGTAGCGTCCACAATTCGCACATAATCGACAGGGTGAAGTAGTTGGATGGTGATAGAAACAGGTGTTGCATTGAGGGTGAGGTCCAATGTAAGGTTTCTTATTTGGGTAAGTTGAGTTGGGTGCTACTTGAGCGTTTGGGATAGTTTGAGGAGGTACAACTTGTGAAGCTGGTTGTTTGCGTTGGGTGACGGCGAAGACTTGCCCATCACGCTTTCTCTTAGATGTAGGTGGTGTAGAGGATTCGGTTCGGGTGGGGTTTGAGGTTTCCGTTGATGCTTTATCCTTCTTCTTCTCCTCTTTGAAATCTTTGTTCCGGATTCGGTTCTCGGTGAGCGCGGTTGCTAGTTCCATTGCTGCTTCCAAAGTTGCAGGCGAGGTGCTTATTACAGGGTCTTGAATCTTTGATGGAAGACCACGAATGTAGTGCTCGATCAAACGGTAGAGGGGAGTGAACAAATTGGGAACCATTTGATTTAGCTCAAGGAATCTCTTGTTGTATGTGGTGTGGTCGCCTTCCTTTTGTTTCAAAGCATGGAACTCATCCTCCAATTTCTTGATTTCACTTCTTGGGCAAAACCGTCTTGTCATGATTCCCTTCAACTCTTCCCAAGTCAAGGTCATAGTTTCTTCAACACCTCGTTTGGTCTTTTCTGTATTCCACCATGTGAGTGCTGTTCCAAGTAAACGACCGGTAGCATAACGCACTTTGCGATCATCGGGGCAATCGCAATTTAGAAAAGTGTTCTCCATTTCTTCGAACCAATGGAGAAGAGCGGTGACACCTTCAGTTCCTTCGTATTTTGGAGGATCGCAGGATTTGAAATGTTTGTAGGTGCATTTAGTGACTGAAAGGTTGATAGTGTTTTGATCCTCTTGTTGGGTTGGGTTAACGGAATTAGCGGTAAGGGCTTGTTGAACTTGAACTACGATGTTGGGTATTACGGTCGCCATTTGCTGAGCGATTTGGGTAGCCATGCGTTCACGGGCTTTTTCTGCTCTCATCTTCCTACGGGCGAGGTTAGAAGACATCTACAAGGAATACATGTCAAAAGTATGAGTTGGATGCCTTTGGGATCGTGGGTCGTGTTTGGGATTGAACGTTCATAAAATAAATATAGAAAAATAAATCTACTACATCCATAGGATGTCTTGGGCTTTGCTCGCTGTTAGGCCCGTCATGCCGCCATACTTTACCTGTGTAATCATGTGGGCCCCCATGAATACCGGTTTTTCATATGGTTCGCACGGTTTCTGCCTGGTTGCGTACACAAAACCCGGAGAAAATCGAGAAATATGTATACAACGTGTGATATTCGGAATGTGTCCAGGTGTAGACACGGTGACATCTCAAAGTGAGGTTAGTTCGAACGACGTTTGGTGTGGCATGCTTTGGCCTAATAGGTCCGTCGTACTCTCATCGTTAGTCCCCAGGTAGGCAAACTGGTCCGTTATTTTGGATTTATACGAATGCCAACCTAGACAGGACGTTCCGACTACCGGTACTTGTACCCTTCCAGTTACTACATGCCCGTCACAGAACTTACTTTGATGAGAATTGAAAATTGCACAAAATCTTTGGATATTGAGAGTATGAAAAATAAATTGAATACATGAACATCGATATATGTATAATGAATATGTATATATGTATAATGAATATGTATATGAGCATGTATGTTTGACTGAAATGTAAACAAATATGAAACAAATAAATATCACAAGTTTGTATGTAACCACCTAATCAAGTTAAAATTTAGGCAGACTATAGTATAGGTTTCAAGGGTCTAATAACCTATCCTATATCCCTATAGTCATGGCTCTGATACCAATCTGTCACACCCCGACCCGCAGCGGATAAGGTGATCGGGGCATGATTGGGTTATCATCAAAGCTCATGACATTTATTATATGTTTCATATTCATTAATACAATTTAATGGAAATAAATGATACACCATATTCTAACTATCTGTCTAAGCTTCTTGGTTCTCTTCTAAGGCATATCCTATGTTTTCCTTGCTTCAACCTGTTCACCTGTATCATGTGTAAAAAGGTTTTGGATCAACATAATGTTGGCGAGTGAATCCTATGGAAAAACATCTGAACAAGTTTATCCAATTGATTATAAATAATGTGCATACCACATATGAGTAAATGTAGATGTAAATTTATTCACACAACACATAATATTGAATATTAAACTCACATACACCAAATGATTTTTTTGAGGCACGCGATGTTCGACTCGTCTCCCACGAGGAACTGATGGGCCTAATGAATGAGTTTTGAGGCACGCGTTGTTCTTACGAACTGATGGGCCTTAATGAATGAGTTTTGAGGCACGCGTTGTTCTCGTCTCCCACGAGGAACTGATGGGCCTAATTTATGAGTTTTGAGGCACGCGTTGTTCTTACGAACTGATGGGCCTTAATGAATGAGTTTTGAGGCACGCGTTGTTCTCGTCTCCCACGAGGAAGCTTGTATTCATTGGTCTTATGGCCTTGCTTCTGGCAATTATAACAAGTTCCTTGGAACTTCTTCTTCCCAACGCCTCCTTTTGGACTGAGGTTGGAACGTTTCCCATGACCCTTTTCCCACCCTTTCCACTGTGTTTCGACTTTGAAGACTGGCCATGCTCAACAAGGTTGGCTTTGACAGTTTCAGGACCATCAACCCTTTTCAAAGCCAATTTGTTGTCTTCTTCAATGCGAAGACGAACAACAAGATCTTCAATAGTCATCTCCTTTCGCTTATGTTTTAGATAGTTCTTGAAAACGACCTAACTTGGTGGTAGCTTTTCAATCATAACCGCAACTTGGAATGTCTCGCTGAGGACCATTCCTTCTGCATGAATATCATGAAGAATAACCTGCAATTCTTGGACTTGGCTCATGACAGTTTTAGCATCTATCATTTTTAAGTCCAAGAACTTAGCCATCACAATTTCTTTGTGCTCGCATCTTCTGTTTTGTATTTGCGATCCAACGACTCCCACAATTCTTTGGCAGTCTTGGCTTTGTAATACACGTTGTATAGTGTATCCACTAAACTGTTCAGAATGAAGTTGCGACACAAGAAATCCGAATGATTCCAAGCATGAACCGCGCTCATAGATTGAGCGTCCATGTTCCCTTCCTCAACATGGGGATTGGATTCAGTCAAGAACCTCGCAAGGTTCAGCGTGGTCAGATAAAAGAACATCTTTTGCTGCCACTGTTTGAAATTCACGCCGTTGAATTTCTCATGCTTCTCGGCATGCGAGACAGCGTTAGGCAACGGTGCAACCAGACCCGTTGTGACCACAACAGCGGACGTCATGATCGCAGAGACGACAGTAGAAACAGCAGTAGTCATAGGTTGGGTTTGCATTCTGAAAAACAATAGCAGTAAGAATTAGTAAAATAAATATGTTTAAGTTTGTTAGTAATACTGCCAGTAATGTAAAAGAAGATTGAAACAGAAACAAGAAACAATGAACCGGGCTTGTGTTTGACACAATTCCCTTAAACAGATTCGTCGTCTGTTCCCAGGGTACGCCGGTCCGAAACAGCAACAGCGCACTGCCGGACTTGAACACTTGCCTGAAAAACAATCGGAGATGCTGCAGAGAGAACTAGATAGGAAGAAGAGAACTGTGTGTTTTTGGTGTGTCTAAGCGTTTTAATAGCCTCATAATGGTTGTCACACCCCGACCCGCAGCGGATAAGGTGATCGGGGCATGATTGGGTTATCATCAAAGCTCATGACATTTATTATATGTTTCATATTCATTAATACAATTTAATGGAAATAAATGATACACCATATTCTAACTATCTGTCTAAGCTTCTTGGTTCTCTTCTAAGGCATATCCTATGTTTTCCTTGCTTCAACCTGTTCACCTGTATCATGTGTAAAAAGGTTTTGGATCAACATAATGTTGGCGAGTGAATCCTATGGAAAAACATCTGAACAAGTTTATCCAATTGATTATAAATAATGTGCATACCACATATGAGTAAATGTAGATGTAAATTTATTCACACAACACATAATATTGAATATTAAACTCACATACACCAAATGATTTTTTTGAGGCACGCGATGTTCGACTCGTCTCCCACGAGGAACTGATGGGCCTAATGAATGAGTTTTGAGGCACGCGTTGTTCTTACGAACTGATGGGCCTTAATGAATGAGTTTTGAGGCACGCGTTGTTCTCGTCTCCCACGAGGAACTGATGGGCCTAATTTATGAGTTTTGAGGCACGCGTTGTTCTTACGAACTGATGGGCCTTAATGAATGAGTTTTGAGGCACGCGTTGTTCTCGTCTCCCACGAGGAACTGATGGGCCTAATGTATGAGTTTTAAGGCACGCGTTGTTCTCGTCTCCCACGAGGAACTGATGGGCCTGAATAATTTGCATACAACTTTGACAATATGTAATACTTCACAACCAAACAATAGTTACATTCTAGTTTAATTCATATCATGGTATAGCACGAATTTGCATAAGAAAATTTGTTTAAGCGACACATGATACACCCCAAAACATGAATAAAAAGGGGAGTTTGTAAGAATTCACTCACATTGGGTGCGTTCGGTTGATGAGGTTGATTGCACGCGAAGTGGTTTTAACCACAAGTGAGATTAAACCTAGATAAATCGCATTACGGTTTGGTAAGTAAACGGGTTTTATTAATCTATTTTAGTAGGATTGTTGGGTGTATTTTTGTGAGTTTGAGGCTATTTTCTAACCTTAAAAATGTTATTTTTAAGTATTTATAATTGATTTTTAATTAAAATAATTAAATAAAAATAATAAAAATATTTTTATTTTTGCTACAGTACACATTGACCGTTGACTTTGACTATGGTTGACCGGTTTATAGGCATATTGTTGTGCGCTCGGTGAGGCTCGAACCCGAGACCTCCCGTACGCGTGCACGCAGCTCTACCAACTGAGCTACGTGTCTAACCCGTTATATATCCGATTTTAATTATATATATATATTAATTAGATTTAACAGAAATCCTTTATTATTAAAAATGAATTAAATCTCCAGAATCGGTGCGCTCCACAGGTCTCGAACCCGGGACCTGTGGGTTAGCGGACACACACTCCACCGCTGGACTGTGTGTCACACTTGATTATAAACTCAGATATCAATATACTTAACATATACCGAAAACACTCCGGTTCAGTTTTGCGAAAAAAAAGGGATTTTTATCAAAGCGGCGTGTGAGGGACAATACTCGAACTCGTGACCTTAGCTTTAAAAGTGCACACAGTCCACCGCTGGACTGTGTGTCTAACCCGGTAATTATCTTGATTTAAATTATACTTAACCATTACTGAACTTCGTCTTCTTCACCGGTTTTAACCGGAAGTGACGACGGACTGGTTCGAAAAGTTAATTCATGCTCTTTTTAGCGTTTAACGGTCAATTACAGACGAGATAAAAGTAAAAAGGAAAGGAATTAGGAGTAAAAAGTACCGACTGGTTTTACTCTGTTTTCCGGCAGAACTCCGGCGAAAGAAAACTTTTTCCGGCGACAAGTAACTTGTAGCAGAGAGTCTTCCGAAGGCTTGCAAAGGTTGTGGGTGACTTCGGTGAAAGTTTAGGGGGTTCAGTAAGCTCGAAGGTTGATGATACGGTTTTCCGGCGATGTATCAAATACTTCCGGCGAGTGATTTTTCGCCGAGAAAGGGTGCGATTTGAGTGTGAAAGACTTCTGGCAAGTTGAGGTTGTATTTATAGGGTGGTATTGGGATTGAATGGGGTCTGAATTCGGTCTTAATTCGAAGTCAACCGTACTCCGGCGGTTATGGCTGATGTCGCGGTTCAGACGTCGGTTATAACCGTCGTAATAGTTAAGACTTCGGTTATATTGAGCGATAACGTAAATAAACGGCGAAATCGTCGGGATTTCCGACGACTGTTATTTTGGGCGCAAAATACAGAAATTGATTTCGGAACTTCAATATTTGAATTAAGTGATTCCTTTATTCACCAGAAAACAAAGTGGCGGAGCGGTTGTTGGCTGAGAGATAAGTCTTTGGTTTGACCCGGTACAGACCCGAGTTCGAAACCCGGCAAAAGTAAAACATTTTTATTTTGATATTTTTGACAGATTTTCAAAAACTAAATACATATCCCGCATAATATTTGATTACGGATCGTTTAAAATTATTTTGGGCATTTAATTCGCAACTAAAATTTTAACTGACTGTTCGGTTGATAAGCGGAGCGGGTCTGGTAAATCCGTTTTTTGACGGATGTTACAATGGTTATTAGTTATCAGTTTCTAGACTGATAATAATGACCTTCAAAGCTGTTTCGAAATTCAAAAAGACTGACTTAAATGATCATTAGAACCAAATCAGTTTCAGTTCTTGACATAATGATCATCAGTATCAAATCAGTTTTTCAAAAACTCAATCAATAGAATCTGTTACGGGTGCAAAAACCGCCCCACGTGAGCCCGGTTTTCCGGAACGGCATTCGTGTCCGCAGGACATGCGGGCGTACACGAGTTCAACTAAATTCGGCTCAAGATTTGCACCCCCTGCGCGCCGCGTAGGGGTTTTGATAAAACATGGCATGTAGTTATGTTAGTTAGGTAAAACATTACCTTATACACTAACATCTATTTTATTCCCACACCTATGTGGGACAATGTTATAGACTTCATTCACACACGTTCAAAAATCCAACAACTGTCTCATCTCTGTAGTTGGTGTCCACTCGGATGTTCATTTCAGAAGTGGGAAGGTAGAAGATGTAGGTTATAGGTTACATGGAAACCAGAACTGTTGATAAGACCCTTCAACATTTGTTATGTTATAAAATCATGTTAGGAACGATCCATTCAACATCTTTTAAAAATAGTGGACTATCAACTTAAAATAATGGGCTTTAAACAACCAAACCACTATTGCATTAAGAATATGGATCATCAAGAAAGCTACTCAATAATCAAATCTTCCAAGCTGGGGCACTAATATATGCTCTTATCATTTTCTTTAAATGCAACATTTCTTAAAAGTACAACTTTTAATGTATAAGGGACCAAAATAAATAGTAAATACCAGTGGCAGATCTAGAAAAATTTCATAGGGGTAACGTTTTAAAAGAAAGGGGTAATGAAATCGAAAAAAAGGTCAAATTTTTTCAAAATCTACACTACCACCGGAGCGCCAACGGGTAGCGGAGGCTACCCCTTATTATGTTGTACATCCTCCCCTGGTAAATACTACAAGTCGAAAGACAAAGTACAAGTTTCTGCTTCGCATGAGATCAAACTAAGGGTAGCTTAATAAAACATAAAATCAGAAAATGACCATTTTCTAGTATAATTATGTAAAATTTATATGAACAAAGATGAACAAAACAAAGAGAACAATAACACCTGATGTAGTAGCAAAACAGTGACGAAATCTTTTATTATGTTGAACCAACCCAGAAATCTCCCACACCAAACCCTAGATCTCAAGATGATGAGATCTGTACAATAAAACAACAGAACATAATAGATCAGTAAGATTTATTGTACAACTAAACAAACCAACTGCAAATCAACACAGAGATAACAGAATCTCTGTGATCAAACCTTGATTTCACTTAGTGAAATCACAAAGACAATGAACGAACAAGAACAGAGAAACCCTAGAAATATCTGGAAGCAATCAATTGAACTGCCAACCTCTCTCTTCTCCTTTTATACTCAAAATATCCCAATGTTTCACTACAACCCTTGAAGTTTCTGTGAATTTACAATTAACACCCTAAAGAATAACCTGCACATGATATCAGCTTAACATGCCCAAACAACAGTTATAACAATATAACAAACTTAACCAATATAATAACAACGTGATTCAAACACAACTGTACGAACAATCAACATAACTGACTCAACAGCACACATGTTTGAAGATGATAATCACATTAGGTATTTTAACATCCCCCTATGATTTATACTGCAAACATGTCAAACATTCCCAACTTTTCACATAAGCTATTATGTTGATTCCCACTTAAACCTTTTGTAAAAATGTCTGCTACTTGTAGATCAATAGCAATTTTTTGTGGTTCAATTACACCACTCGCAATTTTTTCTCGTAAAAAATGCAAGTCCAGTTCAAAGTGTTTTATTCGCTCATGAAAAACTGGATTTAATGAAATTGAAATAGCATATTTACTGTCACAGAATAGTTTTACGGTAAATTACACTTATGATTTAATTCTTACAAAACATTTAAAACCCACATTATCTCATAGGTGGCTGAACACATAGCCCTGTATTCAGCCTCGTTGTGGACCTTGATATGACATTTTGCTTTTTACTCTTCCAGGATATTAAAGTGTTTCCAAAAATACACCAAATCCTGCAACAGACTTTCTAGTTATAGTGCATTTAGCCCAGTCTGAATCCACATACCCTGTTATTTCAAAACTATCAGTTTTTCTAAATATGACACCTTGTCTTGGAGACTTCTTTAGATATCTAAGCAGTCTCAATGCAATATTTAAATGTGACTGACACGGCTTATGCATGAACTGACTTAGAATTGAACCGTATAACTTATATCAGGTCTAGTTATTGACACATATATCAACTTTCCAATAAGTTTTTGAAACCCACTAACATTTCCAAGAGCAGTTTCATCTTTACTAGTTTTATGTGTAACTAGGTGACTCTGCTTGATAGGAGTAGAAACTGGTTTACACCCTAAATAGCCAAACTCATTCAATAACTCAAGGCAATACTTTCTTTGAGACAAACAAACAGAATTATCAGATAAAGGCCTCTATGCCAAGAAAATATTGAAGTATTCCCAAATCTTTTATTTGGAAATTATCACTTAGACATTTTTTTCAACTTTTTCTATTTCCAAAGTATCATTTCCAGTAACAACAATATCATCTACATAAACCAACAATATTAAAAACACATTTTCCTTACACAGAATATACATAGGGTGATCATAAACACTTTGTACAAAACCCATACTAATTAACACAGATGCTAACTTTTCATTGCACTTTCTTGGAGCTTGTTTAAGCTCATAAAGTGATTTGATAAGTTTACACACTTTTCCTTTATTAGTATTAAAATATCCTTGTGGAAGTGACATATATACTTCTTCAGTCAATGATCCATATAGAAATGCATTATTAATATCAAGTTGGTACAAAGTCTATTCCTTCCCTTTGGTTAAACCCTTTAGCCACCAACCTGGATTTGTACCTTTCTATTTCACCATTTTCTTTGTATTTTATTTTATCTATCCATTTACACCCAATAGGTTTTCTACCCTTAGGTAGATCAACAATTTCCCAAGTATTATTTCTATACAAGGCCTCCATTTCATTATTCATAGCTTCTATCCACTTAGAATTTTTTATAGCTTCATCATAAGAAGTGGGTTCTATAGACTTATTCAAAGAAGCAATTAGACACAAATTATCACTAGACAAATTAGCATAGCTAACAACTTTTTCAACTCCATATTTAACTTTTCTATCTACCACATATTCATTAAATTTTCTAGGAAAAACTACACTCCTAGATGACTTTCTTACAACTTGTCCCTCAGATAGGTTGGTCTCATCATATGACTCCACAGTGTCCTCTGCCCCGCCATTATCATCTTGACTACTACCTAACTGTTCACTACCTAACTGCTGATGAGTTTCAGCAGTTAATTCAGTAGTTAATTCATTGGTAGATTGAGAAGATAACAATGGCTGCTAACCATCACTGAGGAGATCATGAGCACCATTATTACCCTCTTCATCATCAGGCCCTACAGGAACTTTAGATGACCAATTTTTATACTGATCAAAGAAATTTATATGATTTAAAGTATGATTATTACATACTTCTTGTTTATCTAATTGACTAGTTTTAAAAGGAAAAACACTTTCATAAAACTTGACATCTCTTGAAAAAAAACACCTTTTACTGTCTAAATTCCACAGTTTATAACCCTTTTTAACATTGGAATAACCAATGAGCACACACTTATCAGTATGATAAGCAAATTTATCAGAATTAACTAACACAGTACTAAAACAGAGACACCCAAAGTTCCTTAAATGCGACAAAATGGCTTAAATCCAAAAACAACCTCATAAGGACTCATACCATTTAACACAGAAGAGGGTAACTTGTTGATTAAATAAACAGCAGTTAATATACATTCAGACCAGAACCTAAGTGGCACACCACTCTGAAAAATCAATGCTCTAGCTGTGTTCAAAAGATGTCTATGCTTCCTCTCCACCACACCATTTTGTTGTGGTGTATAGGAACACGAAGGTTGATATATATTATTCCTTTAGTCTTACAAAAATGTTCCATTTGATTATTAACAAATTCCGTTCCATTATCACTTTAAAACGTCTTTATTTTAACTTTAAATTGAGTGAGAATAAGCTCATAAAAAGCACATAAGTTGTCAAACACCTTAGTTTTATTAGTCAAAAGATAACACCACACAGTTCTGGAATAATCATCTACCACTGTAAGAAAATATTTGTGACCTTCATAACTAGTGACTTTATATGGACCCCAAATATCTAAATGAACCATATCCCCAATAGATTTTGTTTTATGTTCGCTTAACGGAAAAGGAACCCTAACCGTTTGGCCCTGTGACAAATCTCACAGGGTCCATGTTCAACACTTTTTACACCACATTTCCTTTTAACATAGCTAAAACTTGATCAGGTGGGTGTCCTAATCTACAATGCCACAAATTTGACCTAATAGAGCTATTAAAAAAAAATTCTTATTATTACCATTATCACCCACAAAGTACAACCCACTTTCTTGTTTACCAATCACCAGGACTTTCTTTGATTTGGAATCCTGTAACACACAATTTTCTTCATTAAAGACTACATATATTTGATTATCCTTGGCTAACCTATAGACTGACAGCAAATTACATTATACCCATGAACATAGAAAACATCTTTTAATACAATATTATTCAACAGTTTTATACTATTAATCTTAATGACTTTAACATTAGTTCCATTAGGATGACCAACTGTAAGATTAAACTCAGACACATCAATAACATCAAACATATCTTTATCATTATTTATCATATGTTAACTAGCACCTTAGTCAAATATCCAGCTAAATCTGTCTACCAAATACCATAGAACTAGAGCAACTGACAACACTACTAATATTAGTAAACTCGCCTCCCATATTAGCGTTTTAAGTGTCCACTACATTCTTTTCCCCAACAAGATTCAACAATTTTACAATCTGTTCAGATGTGAAAGGCATACCAGAAGTAGACATATTTGATTTATTACTAACATTATTTTTCACTGATGAATTATTAACTCTTTTCTTAAAACCAGAAGGAAAGCCAACAATCTCAAAACATCTGTCTATTGTATGACCTAGCATATTGCAGTGAGTACATTTAAAATTAGGATTTGGTCCTCTGGGTATTCGTTTTTTAGACTCAAAACCTTGATTGGACTTAGATATAAAAGACACACTTTGTGTTTTAGAACTACTAGTAGTAGACAACCCATGTGACTCATCTCTAGAAACAACAGAATATGCCATTTTGACTGAGGGTAATGGTTCTCTTGCCAAAAGATTAGTTCTCACAGGCTCATAAACATCATCAAGTCCCATGAGAAACTGCATTAATTTATTAAAGTAGAAAAATCATTAAAATCCTTAGCAGCTTGACAAGAACAAGAAGGCAGTGAAACATAGCATCAAACTGCTTCCACATAGTTGTCAACCTATTATAGTATTCAACAACAGAGCTGCCATTCTGAGAGATGTTATTAATTTTCTTATATAAATCATAGACAACAGAACCATCAACCTTGTAAAAAGACTCTTTAAGATCATTCCAAACTTCTGAAGCTAATTTAGAAAATACTTGACCAAGAAAAAGTTCTTCAGAAATCGAGTTTAACAACCATGTTAACACAACAAATTATACCTATCCCACTGACTAGCTAAGACATCATTATCCTTAGACTTCTCAACTTTACCATCAATAAAACCATATTTATTATTAGCTTCTAGTGCTAACTTCATAGCACTTGACCAAACATCATAATTTTCTGTACCTTTTAGTTTAATACTAACTATTGTTAAACTACTTGAGTCACTTGGATGTAAGTACAACGGATCTCCTATATCCAATTTACTAATCAAGGTTTGTGAGGTGCCTTCACCGTCACTCATGATAACCACACCAAACAAAAAATATCACACAAGAAGAAACAACCAAAATATTAGCCAGATAACAACACAATCCTAAGGCGAAACTGAGTCAGGGGCCAGATTCCAGGTTCATCACTCAAGGTGCCTGGACAAGTCTTTACTCAGGAGCCACAAACTAGACACAGAACTAAACAGATTTAACAAAGAGACTAACAGACAGATAATATCACTTAATCACCAAAAAACACAACAAGACAAGTAGATCACAAAGACAAATATATAAAAACAACTAAACAAGCAAACCGGTCCTCATTACCCCGTCATCAACTAGATCAACAACAATAACAACTAAAGATAAAGCAAGAACGATCTTACAAATTTGCGTTTATCTTCTTTCAAGAAGCTGTGACACCGTAACCTTCTAGGGTTACAGATCACAACCAGAGAGCGCACAAACCAAGATGAACACTGGTCAGTTTGCCTTGAAACCTTCTAGGGTTTCAGAGACCAACACATGCCTTCAACAACCCAAGATCGAGACGATCTATATTCACGAACAACAGATCAACAACATATTCACTTCCCTGAACCTCCAGGAGTGAACCTAAACACAAATCAACAAACAAATCAAAGATACAGCAGAAAAATCACAGATCAGGAGCGATATCGCTCTGATACCATGTAAAATTTATATGAACAAAGATGAACAAAACAAAGAGAACAATAACACCTGATGTAGTGGCAAAACAATGACGAAATCCTTTATTATGTTGAACCAACCCAGAAATCTCCCAAACCAAACCCTAGATCTCAAGATGATGAGATCTGTACAATACAACAACAAACACAATAGATCAGTAAGATTTATTGTACAACTAAACAAACCAACTGCAAATCAACACAGAGATAACAGAATCTCTGTGATCAAACCTTGATTTCACTTAGTGAAATCACAAACATGACAATAAGAACAGAGAAACCCTAGAAATATCTGGAAGCAATCAATTGAACGCCAATCTCTCTCTCTCTTCTCCTTTTATACTCAAAATATCCCAATGTTTCACTGCAACCCTTGAAGTTTCTGTGAATTTACAATTAACACCCTAAAGAATAACCTGCACATGATATCAGCTTAACATGCCCAAACAACAGTTATAACAATATAACAAACTTAACCAATATAATAACAACGTGATTCAAACAAAACTGTACGAAAATCAACATAACTGACTCAACAGCACACATGTTTGAAGATGATAATCACATTAGGTATTTTAACAAATTATATGGCAACAATATGTCAGGTCCAAATCATTTTACGTATTTACTTTTTATATTAACATATTAAAAATAAATTGTTATAAATCTACAAATGCCATGAAACTTACGAATTATTTATTTTATCTTCATGTGGCGCATACGTTTTATACTCTTATCATATCCATGTATCAAGACAACGCGAAAGAAGTTCAAAAATTCTTCTAGATTTTTGTGATCTTTTCATTTCTTATGACCCATTTATTGTACATATAATTCATATTTCTTACTTTTAATCTCTTGGATACCTACCATGGAAGAAAGGAGAAATGGCTAATTGACGCCAATTCAATATAAGAAATTTTTTATATCTTTGGCATTCAAGTATGATTTCTTAATAAATATGATATGGCTTTTTAGAAGATAATATGGGTCATCCTGCAAAAAACTTGGGATATCGAACAGTTACTTCAAGTCTTCTTGGAGGAGGATGACTTCCATTTATGTAACGTGATTTCAACGACTAGCATGGAGACACCTTCGAGAAGACGCTATAAGAGACACATGATACCTAATATTCGTTCTCAATGGGGAGTAAGTCACTTCATCTTCCACCAACTGTGTGGACCAAACACAAATCACACATTCACATGGATGAAAAGGCATCCATGGATATTTACATTTTACCACATGCACAATGGAGGTTTGTGGTCATGTAATGTTGCGGACAGAGTAAGATAGTGTTTTTGTTCATTTTAGGGCTACAAGTGATAGATTCGGTTATAAAATCATTGATTGTAAGTCTTAAATGGTTTTAATTCTATAATCTTAAATTCTTAATTGATTAATAAGTTCAGACATTGTTTTATACTCTTTCACAACACATAAACGGATTGTTTTATACTTTTGAGAACAACATATTATTAAGGAATAATGGATTTTAATAATCTCAACTATTAACATTGGCGGGTAATAATCCCAACTTTAAATATAACCAGTGGTGGTCCCACCTTTTCACGTATTGTAAATCAATGGACCTTACTAACAAAACCTTAATTTCTTTTTGTTCCCTTTTTCTTTTCTATAAAGTTGGGATCACCAGTGGTTATTTTTAAAGTTGGGACCATTGCCGGGCAACAGCTAATAGTTGAGATTATTAAAATCCATTATTTCAATTATTAGTGTCACGTGTTTTGATTTTGTAAGTGTAAATTAAAGAACATACGTTAAATTTTGTCTCCATTGTTGGAAGTTAATGCTTTACTTTTGACTTGCTAAAGTTTGAAATTTGTCTTCATCGGAAGTTTGTGATTTTGAAGATATTTAGTGGTTCTTTATTTATGGCAAGAAGCTGATGTGTGTGCTTTGATGGGGATAGAACTATCTGTCTGGATATGCAAGCATTGATGAAGTTGCTGGATGGACCACAAAATGGCTCAGTAGGAAGAGACTTCTTTTGCATTCAGCTGGCGAGTATAACTTTATTTGTGTGCTTGCAGAGTAATGGGAGGTTTAGTCCCTTTTGAGGGGTGCACCAGACTCGATCTTATCAAACCCTCATGACTATCATGGTCTCGCCTATAACTTTTGAACCAGATATTCAAGGTTCTCTTCTAGATTAAACAAACTACTTGAAGTCTTGTTTGTATTTTTATTATGTATAGAACATAGAAATACAATAAAATTCCGCCGGCCAGAATTTGTTGGATTTTACTTACGAAATTAGAATAGAAAAAAAATCCTTATGATGATTCTTCGACTAAAAGGTTCTGGACCTTCTATCTCCGTCATTGTTTCTTAGTACCTTCATAACGAGACTTCTATCAGGTGACCTTTTTTTCTTTTGATTTTGAAATTGGAAGACTTCTACATAATGGAATCAGTCAAGAAGCTCTAGGAAAGTGCTAAGTGTGTGGAAAATATCTTCTTTACTCATTTCAAATTTAGATCATTTGGTAAACTAAAATTTTCTTAGGCCCTGATGAAATTGTGACGAAGAATTGTTAGGTATCAAGTGACGCATCGGAACTAATACACAACGCACAAACTAATAATAACGAAGAAAGGTATAGAAAATAAAAGCAAGATGAACACGACAATTTTACTTGGTTCGGATTCGATGTGAATCTTATGTTCACAGGCTTAAACTAGATGTTTTATCATGCTCAGTACAAAGATTACAAT
The DNA here is from genome assembly GCA_947069175.1 of Scalesia atractyloides. NCBI lineage: Eukaryota > Viridiplantae > Streptophyta > Magnoliopsida > Asterales > Asteraceae > Scalesia > Scalesia atractyloides. Next base: position 18,297,054 of record CAMTDV010000023.1, read on the forward strand.
ACATGATGTATGTATATATAGATATAATTAAGGTTTGCAAGTTATCTCTCAAGAAAACAATCATAGATCAAGAAAGGCCCAAAACCTTATAAGCCTTCACCAAGCCCAATAAGAAAAAAGACTTTAAATCCAACAAGTATTACCCGCAAGTCCACAACATGTACATATTCGAGAGTGCTTTACGAAAATGAATGCAATAGCATATCATGGTTTTGTGCCTTGATCGTATATTTTGGTAATTTGTTTGGTTGATTAAATATACGTGAAGAGTTTCTTAAATAATATATATTAATATAATATAATTATAATATAATTAATATAATAATATAATATAATATAAATAAATATAATATAATATAATATAATATATAATTAATAAAATATATATAATAATATAATATAATATAACTCCTTAATAGTATGTTTATTTACCCTATAGAGATGATTAGACTTCAGACCTAAGAAAATATGAAGGCCTTTTTTCAAATACATAATTTGTTTAGTTACTAAGAAAAGTAAAATTAATTAAATGTTCAGAGGTTCGTCAAAAATTTATTAGTGATTACCAGTAACACTTAAAAAATTTTCTTTTATTTTCATTTTAGAATTTATTTATCAAGTCGCGATTCTCCCTGGGTAAAGTTTTTTTTCATTATTTTTTTTGAGTTTTGAATTTTATTCTTACCCAGCCTCCATGTTAGTATCGAAATCGTTGACTTTGACTATACGTATGTTCATATGTTTACCCTAAGATAAATATACATAGGTTATCCAACATACACCAAACATCCATATCCATTCAACAAATTTATTTCTTTAAACTTAGGTTATGTGCCATGTTAGCTTAGTAATAATATTCAGGCAGGAACGTTTTACCAAAATTTGACTTTTGACTAATGTCATGTGGAAACTTATCATGCAAGTTCACACTCACGTAGACGTACATTAATTAATACGCACATATACAGATACTAAGTCGATGATGGATGGAAGATGGCATGAATAACCTTTGACAAAGAGAAAAAAAAAACATTGACTATAACAAAAATGGTGGAAGGTACCTTCCAAGAAATCGATTGATCAACGTGCAAAAAAATTAATAACATATTTAGGTTATTGGTCCGTTTTTATTTTTTTAAATTAATAACCTATTTAGGTTATTGGTCCGTTTTTATAATAATCGTTTGTGCATATTAAATTGATGATGATTACACTTTGTTATGGTGATGTTGGTAATTGTAATCGATTCAATCTCTTCGCTAGCTCACATGCTAATTTTTATTATTTAATAACCATCGTTTTTTTAGGGATGAGTATTTGAGACTTGGTATCGATACCGAATTTCTCGTATCGATTTTTCTTTACCAATTTTATAATGGACCACCATATGATCTATTATCCATGTTAGTAACCAAAGTTTTTATGCCGAATTCTTAAATCCATTTGGATTTCTATAGGAGACGCTGAAATTCAAATTTGAGTTCCAATTGAGTCTAACACACATGCTTTCCTTGTTTACCAATATATATTTCTTTTTTATAGTATGCATGAGTTTCATTTGTAATTATAATAATTAAAATACTTCAATAATTATAACTATTTAAGCGTGCTTTAATTTGATTAGACATTAAAAGCATTTTTTTCTAATTTCTTGTTACCATTTGTAATATATAATTTAATCTTTTTTTGAACGTATACGATTAGGATATCGCTAACTGGGTTAGTAGTTAGTATGTTAGTATCACCAAATTAGTATTAAAACCCCCTTGTCTGGACTTGAACCAAGACCTTCAAGAGAAGCAAAACTTCCCACCCCCTCTTAAACTAGGCCAAAAGATCATTGGTTATAATCTATTAATATACTCTAACCATAAAACACGTGTTTAACCCGATCCGAACTCACTAAAAAATAAATGATTTTCAATGACAAAAATATCACAGTAAATCCGTCAATGAAATGTGGCATCTCGCAATTATAAATAATATATAAAAGTTATTAAATCTCTCTCTCTATATAGTGTGTGAGGTTTATTGGCAAACAATAAAAAAGTAGGAATCAGAGAACACTTTTAAAAACTAAACTTAACATTTTAAAAATCAAATTAAAATAATCAACGCTGTTCTTTATAAATACATGTAGAAACATTTTTAATAAAAAATTAAAAAGCTAAAATAATAAAAAAATGTTTAAGACAAGTTAAAATTAAAATATTTTTTAAAATTAACTTAACATGTTAAAAATCATATTTTAAAATTTTTTTTCACGTCTTGTCTTATAAAATGAATAGAAACTTTTTGTAAAATAAAAAAATATTTTAGCCTTTTTTTTAACTATTTTTAAATATTTTTTTATATTTTAGTTTTTTATTTTTTATGAAAAATGCTTCTACGTGTATTTATAAGGAAAAATGCAGAAAAAGGTTAAAACAAAAATTGATTTTTAACATTTTAAGTTGAATTTTTATATGTGTTTCCTAGTTTCCCAAATTTTTAGTGTTCCCCATTGAAGCCTTCCATATATATATAGGGCTCGGTTCAATGAGAACTACCACGAGTGGCCAAATTTTTTTTGAACAAACGTAGATGAAAATATTATAAACACATCTGTAAAAAAAATTAAAAAAAATTGTCGAGTAGGTAGTTTTGATTGATGCAAGTTTTTTTACGCGCTGATGTAAATTTTGTACGAAGATAAATATTTTTTACGCCTCATGTAAATAATGTGTGTATGCGGCATTTTTTTTTTTGCTGAAATAAGTGATTTTAATGACTTTTGAAAAAAAAATGGAAAAATCTTTTGGATGACCTAGTTCTCACGCTTCTCACAACTCAAGGTGGTTCTTATTTTAACCCATCCCTATATAATCATTTTTTTTTGCTATTTCCTTAAGCATTTTACCTTTCTACCCATTAAACTTTAATAAAGTTAACATACAGCTACTAAACTTTAATAAAGAACTTTATTAAAGTTGCTGGTATAAATTCAATAAAGTGACTCACGTGTTAGTTCACGTGAGTCACTTGGTGTTAGAAATTCGTATTTTTGTATTACATTTTTTTCCGGTTTTGGTCATCAGTCAGTTAGCACCGTCTTACGCCCCTCGCAACCCCCTAACACTGATTGTACGGTTTTGCGCCTCCTTAGCCGCAACGTGGGAAGCTTAAGACTAATTGGACTTAAAGTCCATGTCATAAAAGGAAAACAAGGGAAAGACCCATGGGGTGTATTTTAGTCATTAGACACACATGTAAAACAGAAAGGAAACTCTAATTCTGTCATTTTTACCTCCAAATTGGTCATTTATAGAAAGAGAGAGAGGGAGCGCGTGCGCGCGTGTGTGGGGGGGGGTATAATTCTAGGTGAAAGTAACTATTTCGATCTCCTTTTGCTTACGGAAGAGCTTCAGGTTGAAGATCTGTGATTAACCGAGCCCTCCATGGTGGGAAGCGAGGTGATTAACATCAAACATAAAGGTTTTGAGGTTGTTCTAGCTCGAATCTCTCTTCAAGAATGTGAAGGTAAGGTTTTCGACTTAAAATTTACGTTTCTTTACACATGATACAATAACGTTTATTTTAAATATGATACAATAATGTTTAAGTTGCTAAAGTGTTAAATGTCCGTAGTATGCAAAGGCTAAGAAGACTTATCAAATTAAAGTATATGTTAGTGTATAAAGTTAACACCGAAGTCACGGACAACACCTAAAGTTAACACTATGATCACACAAGGTTTCTAAAGTTAACACTATCACCAAATGACAAAGGGGCAGTATCTTTATGGCTTACCGGTGATTGTACAACGGCCCCTAGTATAGTGTGTATATTACAGTTCTTAGTAGAAACTTATAGTTTATGCTAAAGTGATGTGTTTATTACATAATATAAAGTTATGTGATGTACAAATGTGCCTTAAATGCTTAACATGTTTGATGCTTTATAAAGTTTATAGTTGCCTTATTTAACTAGAACTCACTCAGCGTAGTTGACTTTTGGTATGCACATCAGGTTAAAGTTGGAAAGCTTGAGAGTTGGGATCAGTGGAGGCTCCAACTAGAGGACTAACATCCAATATATATATATATATATATATGTATATATATATATATACACACATATATATATATATACACATATATATATATACATATATTATGTGTTGTTTTGGAAAAAAATAGTTGTTACTTTTGTAATTTCACTTGGATGTTTTGTGCTAAAGTTTCCGCTGCGTTTAAATAAAAATCTTGGTTATGAACTAAGTGTCGATGAGTAAATCGAACAGACGAAGCCCCCGGGTAATGACCAATTGATCATAGGAGATCTGTGAGCCATGCAACTGACCGACCAGATTGTAAAATCTTGGAATAGGGAACCGATATTTTACCGTAATCCTCTTAACGCCACAAGAGACGATAAACATCTGTACTTGCCTCTGAAAATAATAATGTGGGTATGATACACAGGCTTGTGCTTTCTTGAACTAAAACCTTATCCATAATTCTAAAACTTGACGTTGGAGTTCCTCGTATTCCTTAGGGTTTGTTTTGTAGGCAAATTTATTCGGAATGACTGATCCAAGCACCAGGTAGATGTAGTTTTGTATATTCGAACCAATGGCGATCCTGGTGGGTTGTATTCTTGAAAGACATCCTTAAACTTTTCCACAATTAGAACCACTTCAGGAGGGATTAGATTTCCCTTGGCGTTTGTATCGAGGATCACGAGTGAGAAGACAAACTTGTTATCCTGTAAAGTCTTTTCTACCTCACATGGTCACACCACCAGATGATTTTCCATCACATTCGTGCCACCCTCATATAACAATGTAAGCGCTACTAATCCTTCCTGAATTTGTAAGAGTTCTGGTAGCCATCATACACTTCATGTTGGTCGAGGCGCACCCAATAAAATATGACGCATAGTCATGGAGACCACGTCACACTAGGCTTTTTCCTCATAACACGTTCTAAATAAGAACTTTCATATGCATCATCCATCCACCTTTATCTTGTCCTTTCTTTTAACCCAAACGAGCTAGTACGGGTGACGATGATTTTCAACTGACAATCCCAGCCACTCCACAACTAGTGTAGATATTATATTCTCATTGTTGTCCCCAATTGTCACACCTTAAGCCGTAGCGAATTATTGATCGGGGCATGATTATTGTCCTTAGCTCATGACATCTATTAAAAGTTTAAATATTTAAAGGATGATTAAATTTAAATTTTACACATGTCATAGAAATCTCAAATAATCCATACATAATCCCAACGTCATAAAAACATAACGTAAAATCCAATTTATTAGCTAAGGCAAGTCCCACATGTTTTCGTCTTCACTAAGTCACACCTGGTTACCTGTATCATGCGTAAAAAAGGATTTTTGGGTCAACATAAAGTTGGTGTATAGATCTAAGTTTAAATAAAATACTTTTGCTTTATTAATTTTTAAAGTAGATTAACATGCAACCTCAAATGTAAAGGATATATCTATAGTAACCAACAATAACCACAACAAACCAACAATAACCATAATCACCACAACCAGATATGACAATGCAACATAATGATAATGAAACAATAAACACAAATGAGATTCAAGCCCCTAAGAGTGAATCTAAATGATGTTGGCGATACATAGTTTAACCCATATCTGTGGGGAAATGGTTAGCTAGTGGATCCACATTAGAAACAATGATACAAAGCGAGTAATAAGTAGCTACATGTATATGAAACACGTTGCGACATATTGATTTTGCATGTTGATGATTTGAATAAGAAACATATGAAACATAGACACATGATACACCCGAAAATATTTAGTGGAGGGGAAAGAAATAGCTCTACTCATACTTTTGCATTTCGTTTGATCCTTACTTAAGATGCACTAGTGTTTGAGGAAAAACGCCAAAAAACAATAGTCACCCTAACGAAATAAAAACAAAAGAAAATATAGTAAACCACCAAAACTATAAAATTAAATCCTATTTTGTCTAATAATAAAAAGTATAAATATATTAACAAGATAACCAATAAATAAATATTTGCACCTAGATTAATATTGTGACATACAAATCCTATTAGTCATTATCCAATAAATTAATATTTGCAACTACATTAATATTTTGACATACTAATCCTATAAGATACAAAAATATATACCAGCCATATTAGTCATAAAAATATATACTAATCTTAGACACAACAAGTATATAAAATCTAATCCAAATTATAACATTTACATATATAAATTGGAAATTATAAAAAATAAAGTAATAAGACAAGAAAATAACAAATTTTATGTTATTATATATTAAGAATATACAATTTAGTGAAAAATCATCAAACAACTTATATATATATATATATAATGGGAATGAGTTGGCTACAAAGTCATATTTTTCTACAAAGTGTAGGAAGTGATATGGTTATACATGTGTCATCTAGAGAATTTTAACAAAAGGGTATAATGGTAATTCATTAAATAAGCTATTTTTAAAAAAGATAAATCTAAAACAATAAAAAGAGACTTTTAAGGAAACCCTATATTTTATTTATTGAATTGTATACAGTTACGTAGAAATTAAACACGCATCATTCTCTTATCCTTTAGATGATTTTTTTTTGCATATTCACGAATAAAAAATGTGGATGTCTAATGCAATGATTGATTGTGGTAATGGTAAATGCATCATGTTTTAGTTGTTTCGACTTGCAAGTATTTGATTAAATTATCGTTTTTGCATGTACATGTATTTTTGACGTTGTGTTTTATTTGTTTTATGGTTTTTTCACATGTAATACACCAGTTTATCGTTCTTAAACAATTTCTTAACGTTGTGTTTTATCAATTATAGGTTTACTCAAAATGTGTTATAACAGTTTATGTTTCATGAAGGACGTGTCTTTGTATTTATTGATGTTGTATTTTATCAGTTATTACTTTGTTCACAATGTGTTTTATCAATATGTTTTTATTTATTGTTTCTTAACATTGTGATTTTTTTCACAGTTCTTCACAGTGTGTTTTTTTTCACAGTTTCGTCATAGTGTGTTTTATTAGTGTGTTTTTCTTTATAGTTTCTTCGTAGTGTGTTTTTCTTCACAATGTGTTTTTATCACTTTTGGTTTCATTAAATTTTTATTCAGTTTCTCTTACAGTATGTTTTATCACCAATAACCTAAATTAAACTATGATTTTTTTCCCTATATAAAAAAACGAATCAAACTCCAATTTAATAGATTTTAGCCTTTAAATACAATCAAATGTTTTATCTTCAATTTCATCCATGATTTTAGGGGATTTTGTTTAATGAGGAGAGTATAATCTCAACCATTAAAACCACTCATCCAATGGCCCAAAACATTTCCTAAACTTTATAGGAAAAACACATTTTGTTGAGAAACCTCATCATATATATATATATATATATATATATATATATATATATATATATATATATATATATATATATATATATATATATATAATCATCATTTTCTTATATTTAGAATTTAAACCACTTAATTTATTAAAAGACTAAATGTCCTCTTATTACATAAATGCTTTCATAGATCAGGAAATGTATAAAAATTCCATGGTCTATTTATCTTATAGAAATTCAGAAAAAATAATATTCATGAGTTTTTTTTTAATAAAACCCATATTTTATATGATTCATCCACAAATTGTAATACGTTCAAAACTTCTTAAAACCATATGACATCCAAAAACTTTCAAAATTAGCACAACCTATCTCATATGATAACAAACAATATCCTAAGTTCATTTTCATCAAAACACAACCATACATCAAAAGTCTCTATTTCTAAGACTAAGAACCTTAGAAACAAAAGAGATAAAATTCGTATTGTAGATGCTCTTTATCATAGAAATGGATAGAGACGTTTTGTAAAGCTCGAGAAACTAGAAATGATAGATTTTGGAATTACCGGATATGCTTAAGAATTGAGGGAGAAATCAAGTGTTGAAGTTCCAAGCCTTAGAGATGATTCCTTGCTTTAATTCGTGCTTAAGAGAGGAAGTTGGCAGGTTTTGGAAGTGAGTAATCATGTATAATGCAATGGGGGTGTTGTTTAATTATAAGAATAGGCTCTAAGATGGACGGATTCCAAATGCTAAGTCTATGGTTTCAAGAAAACAAAATGGTGAATTGATTTTGATTTTTATTGTACCAATTATGAGATGTTATTTGTCATTAAAGTTCGTAATAAGTATTACTATCAAAAACCAATTAAATGGGACATTCAGGAACTTGAAAAGTCAAGTTTTACGTGAAAAACGAGGCTGTTCGGTACACAATTCACGAAATGGAGAAGATGAACATAACAGGTGATGTCGTTTGGCCAGATCCTCAAACAACAAGGGGTGTCCTTTGAGTAATAGGAGATGTCATTTGGCCTTTATCGTTAAACGACATGATATGCCGGTTGAACTTGATGTCGTTTAAAATGGAACAAGGAGGGGGTATCATTTGCAGTGGTGGCATCGTTTAGATGAGTGTGGTGTCGTTTGAAAAGATATCAAACAACACTTGGTGGTGTTTGGACAATGATAATATCGTTTGGGAACATGTTATCATTTACAAACATATGAAAGGCAATATCCATAACGTTTGAACTGAGCGTATCGTTTAGAAATTGAGGTATCGTTAAGGATCAATGTCGTTTAAGAACCAAGATGTCGTTTGAAATGTTATTAATTATCACAACATACAAAAATAATAAAATGAGATAAATAACAAGTAAATAAAGAATTCACAATTTCATTTATTACGATTCAAGTCCGGTTTACAAACGGGTCGGGTTCTAGGATCCGTCCAATGGATTGTGCAATGGGTGTAAATAGTTAGTGAGTTCCTCAATGGATTGTGCAATGGGTGCAAAATAGTTAGTTCATGGAGCTCACTTTATGTTCTTCAACGGTTTCCTAGTCGGTATTCAATAGTCGTAGTAAGACTAGTGACGTGACTCATGAGTCTCGCTTTACATCCATGACTGTCGATTTCGACACTCTTCTACCATCTCCTTTAGAGGGCAAACCCTACGCCATAAAGCCTGAATGATCGCGTCCTTTGGGTCTCGGTTCCCACTCTCGTTGCTACATCCAACAAATCAGCGATAATGGTTATGTTGGGTGATAAGTTTCCATGAACCAAGCCCTTTGACATCGTTTCCTTGTTCGACGGATTACAATCTTGGTTGAACCAGTCTTCACGTGCATCTATTGAATTAACGATAACCCTAATACCACTTGATGCTTGAAGAAGCAAAATCAAATGGGTATCTTGATTATTCAAAGGGCAATCAAGAAATCATAAGCAAGACTAAGAAACTCCCAACAATAAAAACATACTTAAATATTCTCAACATAATAGATAAAAAAAACTTTTTTAACCAGCCCATAATTCCCTCAACTTGATCAACACGGATCCTCATTAACAGCCCAACTGGCAGCTTAGGTTTGACTTTGCATCCTCAACTCAATCCTATCTCAAGGCCCAGGGCCACTCTTTGGCCAGCCAACCCGTGCCTCGAGGCCCAAATTTTCAAAGGGTCCGAAAGCTTTTTATATAAGATTATATGTATATATATTATATGTATATATATATATAGGATTATGATCATTTGTAACCAACTTTTTGAAAATGAACTGAGTGAACTAATCTTGACCATTGATTATTTTTTAGATTAAAATGGTAAGATTGACATTAGCTCTCTCTCTCTCTCTTGATTAAAATCCCTTAATTTTCTCATCTATTAATTTCTCTCTCTCTCTCTCACATTTTTAATTACTTCTCCATTATTTTAAACTCGTGTAGAATGTTGCTAATAATGTATATGAAACTCCTAACGGAACTAGGTACTGGACATAAACTGTCCCTCCCGGATTCAAACCGTATATGAAACTCCTAACGGAACTAAGTCGTGGACTACAAAATACACATATGTATCAAAAGTCTGTACACATCTGTATAAACTAATAACTGTGTATCTTGTATAAACTGATAGTTAGCGAGACTGTTCACATGTGTATAAACTAACAACGGTTTATCTTGTATAAATTGATAGTTAACGAGACTGTACACATGTGTATAAACTAACATTGTGTATCTTGCATAAACTGATACTATCGAGACTGCACACATGTGTATACACTAACAACTGTGTATATTGTATATACGGAAACTTGTCAATTAATTTAAAGGGAAGTTACAACATTATAATTACAATCTTGCCATTGTTTAAAAATCTCTAGATGATATAATCCGATGGCTCAGATTAGTTCACACAGTTCACTCTCAACCTAATGTTCACTCTAGAACTACCTTTATATATTACAATATATAATTTATATATATATATATATATATATATATTGAGAAAACTAAAAAAACAAACTAAAAAAGTCTAAAAAACATACCAATTTTTTTTATAAAAAATTTCTACTTTTTATGTATATAAAAAAAATTTCAAAAAGAAAAACTTGTATTGCACATGTGCATTATATGCTTAGATTTAGCTTTTGAGTTTATTTTAGCTTTTATAGTTAGGTTTTTTGAGGGTTTAGGATCATGATTAGGTTTTTGGGTGGGGGGGAGGGGGGTTTAGGTTTTTGGGGTGTGCGGGTGGGGGCGTTTAGGTTTTTTGAGGGTATGGGTGGGGGTTTACGTTTAGGGTTTAGTTTTAGGTTTTTTTTTGGCTGTGGGGTTTTTTAGAGGTGGGGATTTAGTTTTTTGGTGAGAGGGTGAATTTAGGTTTTTGGAGGGTGGGGGTGGGGGGTTTAGGTTCTTGGGGGTGTCGGTGGGGGTTAGGTGGTTTAAGCTTTTTCATATAATGTACATGTGTAGTACATTTTTTTTTGAAAAAAGTTTTTTTTATATATTATATATAGCGAATTTTATTAAAAAAAATTCAAAATTTTTTTTGATATGTTTTTAGGTTTTTTTTTTAGTTTTTTGGTTTTTCATTTAAACTCGTTTTCTCATGATCCATTCCGTATATATTATTCAATTGATAATAAATTTATTGTAAGAATAAAAAAAATTCAACTACTAAAAATCCTTCATTTTACTTCATTTAAATTTTGTATATTGGAAACTTAGATAGATTATTAATTGGTAGTTTTCATTTTTAATAGCTAATTATATTAATTTGTAACTTATTTTTCAAAAAATATTTTTTCAAAGAAGAAAAATTTTTTTAGTATAGGATAAATTACAAGGTGTATAGGATGAATCACGAGTTGTGTAGGGTAAATTTTGATGCCTGTATACAAAAATTTTAGTGTGAAGATAATAGTCTTTATGACTGATTAATTAGTCAATAATAAATGAGATGAGAGAAAATATTAAATATTTTACAATTGTATCATTTGTTCTTTTTATCCTCAATTTAATTTTCTTCTCAAATGAACATTCATATATATATATATATATATATATATATATATATGCACCCTATTATAATGTAAAAAAGTGTTGATGATGAAGTGGAAAGAAACCATCTTAAGATAAATGTAGAAATCTCAAATTTAAGTCTTATGTTATTGATTTTGGATATGCATCCCTTAACCATAATTTTAGACCCAATTCTTTTTGTCTCCGAGACCTAAAATCTCTTTTAGAGTTATTGGGGACGGCCCCACGCCCTTTTTCTTGCCCTCTTTGTTACCTTCTTGATGACTCGATGCTCATGCATTAAATACATAGAAACAATTCTATTTAACGGGAATAATCTTATATTGATGAATAAAATGATTTCTAAATATTTAACTCGACATTTTGTTGTAGTGCGATCTTATAATCTTTTTGTTTTGTATTTATGTTACAAAATTACACTTCGTTACCTTTTTACCTAGCATTCTACAGCGTACATTAGTAACATCTTTTCTTTGACGAAATAATATCATAATTTATAAAACATGAGAAATGATGTGAAATACGAAACACTTGAAGGATTTTTATTCGTCACTTGCATGTCATCCATAATAATTGATAATTAATAGAGGTCAAGAAATAGAAGTAAAGCAAACGCAATAATAGGGAATTGAAGAAGTGAGGTGGGTCGTCGATCATAGCCTTCACCTACTCGTCGCCTCATAGTTGACTTCCTTTTATCAAAATTAACCCTTCTCTTTAATTTCACCAATAACGTTAACCCACTAATGTAGCTTAGAACAGTTTTTAAAATACTGTTTTATGAAGAATTAATTCTATGAAAATACATTATAACGTCGTATATTATACTAAAATCGCTATCTACTTATGTTAAATCAATAATTTATTTGTACTTATGTGACATGAGTGACTTGAACAAAGGGTAATAGATAATTTGTTTTCTTGTTCTAATGTTTTATTTTATAATCATTTTAAAGACAATCTATTATTAATGAAACTAAAATCAGTCACTTTATTTTTTTAGGTTTGATTCGATAACTTTGTAATCATTTGATATTTGTTTTTGTTTTTTCGGACGTTATATACAATGTAAAAATTTTAAGTTAAATTCATTATAGATGATGATTTTACAATTAAATTACATGTCAAGCACAATACGATTGGTCTTTATTGACCCTTTAATTCGTCGTTAAATCAATGAACATTCTATTCATGTTGAATATTGATGATATATTAAACTTTGTAATATGTTGACATAATCACATACGTCATACCTTGAAATAAATGGAAGGAAACTATTTACAAAACATCAATTATAGTTTTTTTGAACTTTTACAGGAAAAAAATGCAATGGTAGTTGTTAAAAAAATATATTAATGATTTAACACAAACCAACACGTAACTAAATAGAAAACCCCAAAAATCCACGCATCATTTTCATTATCCTTCCACCGCCCTTATTTGAGTGCATTGTCTGCGTTGCTTCTTGTCACTCGTATCTTTGACTCATCCGAGTTCAAGATTCCATTTTCTATCATGCTTTTTCACCAAAATCGTGCTTAATAATTAACCTACCGTTTATTTAACTTAAGTCCAATTAAGGCAGGTATAGTACCATCATACCAACTAACTGTGATCAATATGTATGTATATGTGTTCCATGATTATTTAAAATACGCGTGTTTTAATTTTAAAAAATTGTAAGCATAATATATCTATATATAAATGCATCATGCATGTCTACCAAATATTCAAATAAAGGATACAAAATGATTAAAAATTGTTACAAAATGAATATTGCAAATAAGGATAAACAACAATGCTAATATATATATATAATCCTTTCATTGAGATATAATTCTTTTTACAAACAGCCAAATTATAAACTAATAAAAGAAAAAAGTGGATCAGTAGAAATCCATATATATAATCACTAATTTTCCACAAATATAACTTACTACTTACTAACTAATCCCTCACTGATCATGACAAACCCTTAGCTCTAAAAAAAAGAGAAAGGATTCTGCATGGATGATTAATATGAGTAGTAATTAATATGCATGCTTTAAATTAATTAAGACTGAAAATGAAAGAAAATTAATTAAATAATAATTAGCAATCAGCAGGCTGCAGATGGGTTGGTGAATGGGTTAAAGAAGTGTGGTTTTTGAGCCATGGTAAAACTAGGACGAGTTGTGGCGGAGGAAATGCTGCGGTGTGTTAGCATGATGGACAGCGGGTGAGGGTGGCCGCCGGTAACTGCATGTATAGCGGCGGAGATGATAGTTTGAGGGCTTTCAGTTCTTGAAGCTCTTTGTGGAGTCTAGTGTTCTCTTCCTTTAGTGCTTCACAACACTTCTTCAAGTCTTCACAGTCAACTTCTGTTTGCTTCAACTTTGTTCTTTAATTATTAAAAAAATATCCATAATTAGTTTTTATAATAAATCAATCTAATACGTACAGAAATCCTTTTTTAAATAATACCAAAAGTAATTGCAACAATAATTAAGCAGATTATTATAGATATCAGAAGAACCCACACGCATGCTTTTTGTTTGTTGTTGCTACATCATTTGTCATTGCATTTTTTTTCTCTTTTATAGTTGTTTTGTGGATTAACATCTTTTGAAGTTTTCTAAAATATCAGTTTTAATTGAAACAATAGAGTAATAAAAAAAAGAAAATTAGGAAATCATTGTTTCAACTAACTATCATTATATCAACTAACTATTATAAATACATGAGATAAAATTTGAATTTCTTGAGAACAAACTGGAAATCAACATAAATGTGAGATTTAACAAATTCGATGATACTCATTTATGACGCAAGATATTGTGACGTAACAAGTATTTTCTTCATGGCGATCGAACAGAACTTCTACACGCAATGAATTCTATCATAGTAACCACGGGGTGTCAGCCCAGTGGCCAGCCTTACCCATTCCAAACGGGAGGACGCGGGTTCGAGTCCAGGTCGGCCCGAATAATCCTGCTGGGCAGTAACCGCCAGGCAGCTATGGGGCTAAGCTAGCTTGGGGAGGGAGAACTCTCCCGCGGTCAGGGGTACCGTGCATTTACCCTTTTTTTTTTTTTTTTTCTATCATAGCTTACAGCTCCTTTTATCAATCTTAAAAATAAAATCATTTCGTCAACATATATAGCAAATGATAAATTAGGTTAACAGTTATATTGAATTTACTCTTTCTTTAATTATGCATACCACTTTTAACATGAAACATAAATATACAAAAGATCTTACTGAAAGAAAAATATTGATATTATTTACAGTAGTAATTAATATTACTAATATGTATTAAAGGAAAGAATATTTGCAATTACAGAAGTAAAAGAAAAGTTCAACCATGAGTTAATTAGTTTTCAAAATTATGAGTTTTCACAGATCCAGTAACAGTTTTTGTATGATTTTTTGAATCTCAAAGTTTTTCAATTTCTTAAAAAAAACAAGATGATATAATTAGAAACCATAAAAATTTAGGTCATCGATGTGTATGTATGTATACCTGGCTCTTCTGTTTTGGAACCAAACTTCAACTTGCCTAGGCCTCAACTTTAGCTCCCTTGCAAGCTCTTGCTTTTGTTTCTGCTAATAATCAACACTAACTATCGTAAGTTTTAGTTGTTAAACCATAAACACTTTGAAATTACAAGAATGAATCTTAAGGTGTGTGTGAGAAAGACGATGCATACAGGGTTTAAAGTACTATGATGTTTGAAAGCTTCTTCAAGAAGTGCAGATTGAGCTTTAGTAAGTCTGAGTTTCTTCCTGTCATTAACACTATAATCATCTTCTTCTTCAACTTGACTTGTTGTGCTAATCACTCTCTTCGATTCTTCAATCTTGACCTCCCTCTCCCTCTTAACACACACTCGCAACCGAGATTAATGATGAACCAACGCTAACGCTATCTTGTCGGTATAAACCATCGTCAGGTTTCTTCTTGGTTATTCCATGATCAAGATCGCGATCGCCGGAAAGAGCCAACGTTAAGGATGGATCAAAACTCAGGATGTTGCAAGGCTTCTTGGTGGTGTTGGTGGAGTTGTTTTCCACCATGCATGAACTAAGACCTAATTCTAGGACAATACCCTTATTACAAACACTATCATTTCCCATTTCTTTCAAAGGTTATATTCAGAGAGATTTTTAGGAAAGAAATTATGAAGAGGTTGGGAGGATGGAAGAGAAAAATATAGCAAGCTAAGGGAAATTATTGGTTGGGGGTGGGGGGTTTTGATGATTAATAATGAAATCAATAAATGGGTAGAAAAATAGTATGTGGGGAATGAAATTATGAAGTTCAAGAAAACTATCAACCAATAGATATTCTTGTAATTTATTTCTTTAAAATATAGTTTGAAAAGTTCATTGATTAATTGGTGGACATTAAAGGTATAATCTAATAAAAAAACAAAAGAACAAATTCTCATGAATCTTTTGTTTATTACAAATAAATACTCTTAAATCTTATTTATCATATTTGAAATTATTATTTTTGAAAGATCAATAAAAGTTCAATCATCCAAATAAATCCAATATCAAAAGGCTACTCAACGATACAGATGGTGCTGATGATCCAGCCCATCATCACTTCAAAGAAAACCCACTATTCGAAAAATTACTATAATAAAACCTGACTTAACCTAGAATATTTTTACTTTATACGAGACTCAAATTCATGACCTGCTATTATACTAAAAGATTATATTTTTAATAACAATAAGAAAGAAAGGTCTTACTTTCTCTACACATAAGTTGACCATATGAAGCTTTAATAATTGTTTTCTCTTAGTGAAAAATCTAGGAAACTTCAACCTTTAGTAACTTTCTACCATAAATTAATAAACAATATATGAACATCTCTTTGACTTATTTTATATCTACGGATAGAATTTAGATAATAAACAAGACTGACTAGAGGTAGATGCATCATTGACTGGATCATGGTGGCAATACCAAAAATGCGTGTTCCAAGGGTCAGTGGTCCAAACGTTCCATTCTGCCTTGAAGTAGCCATTTCTGTCGATTGTGATGATCTTCACTAGATTGTCTGTAACTTAAACAATTGGTTTATTCTTTAATGTCCCTTCATTTGGGTTCCCCCAACATACAAGACATACGAACGACCAAATCAAAACCTCCTTTTGGTTGTCATTGATGCAGAACTCCATTAGTGCACAGTTTGTGGGGGTCTGTTGCCCATACATGTTTAGCATATTCGACTGTAAATCAAGGCCTTTCATGTCAAAGTTTAATTATATTGTGAGTCAATCACGTGTGAGGCGCTAATACGTTATGTTTACTTTTCGATTGAATCTATCTCATCACCTATTGCTTCATTTCAAAACTTCAATAATCAATATGAATCACTCATTTAATATTTAAAAATAAAAAAAGTTAAATAAAGAATTTATTTATCACTTCAATTTGCTTAACTTATGTTTTTAATTAATTAATTTTTTTATCATAAATCATTTATCATTCTCCTCTCTTTCTACAAAATTCCGATGTTACATTTTTCTGTCAACTAGCAACATACACATGTGTATTTGTCGGTGACATATAGGATTCTACACGTCCATAGATCAACAAGTGATCGTGATCGTAAATCTACAAATGCGTAGAACTGTAGATTTTTATAATATGCAAACACCAACTCCAGTATATTCACACGTATAAGGTGTTTTCAAACAATAAAATAATCATTTCAACAAACACAACTACTTAATTTGAAATTCTTGTAAATAAAAAAGATGTCCAATTATAAGGCATGCTATAACTACTTCATATGTCACTTTATCGAATATTTTGCAGCATAAAAATTTTTTCAACTTTTTTTTTGTTATTGTTTCTGTTTCCTACTTTCAAGTGCAAATCCACAATTCTAATTTACTACTTGTATAACTTTGTAAGCCTTCACTTTTCTACTGCTGGTTAAACAAAACAATAAAAATAAAACAACAAACAAAAGAATTAAGCAAACATATATGTGTATAGGCGCACACCCCAGTTGTCTCTGGCTACAAGAGCTTTTACAGCAGTTTGGTCGGTCCATTCAACAAAATGCTTAATCAACATATCACATCATTCCAAATTATAATCACTCCAAACTCTATTTTTTCCTCTACTAATAAACTATTTCAAAATCCACATCACAACGCACGTTTTACACTAAAAAAACTACTGTTGGAGGGGTATGGTCCCAAAAACCTACGCTTGCGCAATGAACCATACTCTCAACAACATACTACAAGAATAACCTTGCGCGCAACGTGCAACAGTGCGCCATTCGTGGAATCAACAAGTTGCTTAGCAAAATTTGCGCCCAATGCGCAATGGTATGGCAATCCTAACAACATGCAGGTAATACAACGAACCTTGCGCACTCAGCGTAACGACAAGTAAACCAGTACATATAGGTCACACAACGAACCTTGCGCACTCAGCGCAACGGAAAGTTAGACCAACACTAGCAAGTCCACAACGAGCCTTGCACACTTGGCGCAACGGCAAGTTAGACTTAAACGCGTAGGCCACTTGACCCTGCGCGGACCTAACAACCATCCAGCCGTGAAGCCTTAAAACCTTGCACAAGGACAAGACAAACATGAGAGCAACTCATAGTCTTGGGAACAAAAGGAACTAATCCCTACAACTCTACGCTGGTCAGAAAGCACTAAAAGCCTCGCAGAAGGGAAAAGCGTAGAGAGGAGTTGACTATATACAAGGGTACAATGTGGCAGAGCTGTGACCCAATGGTTACTCGGCAGGTTGTGCCAGACTACGTTGCTTGAACAGTAATGCAGAGGCCAGACTGTGCACCAACCATACTTACGCTAGTGACTGTCATACTTTCTCCACTTTCGACTGATGACAAGTCTGACACCAGGGACAGCTGCCTGCCTTTACACGTGGCACCATTCAACATCCGACAAAGCACACCTCCTGCCAGAGAGCATTAATGGTCGGCCCAGAGCATTAATGGTCCATGCAGAGGGACATAATGGATATCCCTATTCGTTTGGACCGGGCCCAAGGCCCATCAGCCCATCTCTTAAACCCACTTATTTTAGGCTATAAAATGAGTATCGAACCACAAGGTAAAACACATGCTTTCCTGCTCACTCACTAATTACTACTCACTTGCTATTACCTTGCAAATAACAAATACTTATTCTCACGCCGGAGTGTGGTCACGGAGAAAACCCTCCCCTTTCCCCATGACGAGGCTAACGACGTTGCTAGTTTTACATCTCAGCTCGAGTGAGATCACCCTGAAGAGCGAACGAAGGAGCGACCTTTTACGCAGAAATCCCTAGTTTATAACTAATACGTCGCCGGATATCCCTTGGTTAAACTGGTGTTTCTTCATTGGCGCCATCCGTGGGACCACAAAAGAACGAGCCACTTGTTCTTTACCTTTCCGCATCAGATATCGCTCTGGGCGCAGTCCTACTAGTAGAGCGCGCAGGAGTCCAAACTTCGATCTACTACGTCAACAAAATGCTTGTCACACCCCGACCCGCAGCGGAAAAGGTGATCGAGGCATGATTGGGTTATCATCAAAGCTCATGACATTTATTATAACGTTTCATATTTATTATTACAATTTAAAGGGAAACATACAATCATAATTACATCATGTCCTACACATCATTCTAGAACTTCATTATTTTCTTCTAAGGCATTTCCTATGTTTTCCTTTTGCTTCATACTGTTCACCTGTATCATGTGTAAAAATGGTTTTTGGATCAACAAAAAGTTGGCGAGTGAACCTTGTTAGAAAACATTTATTATTTATTTCTGGTTGTATTTTATATGGAAAAATTGTGCACTATTCATATATGAACAACGTAAATAAACATACAATAACAACAATTAGCATACAATAACAAACCATTAGCATACGATATCACACAACAACAAACAATAACATACATTAACAAACCAACAGCATACAATAACATATCAACTTGCATAAATATATAACATGAATGAAACTGTGCGATCAAGGCTCAATCAAACGGAGCCGATCGTATTGCATGTACTGAAAATGATAAATGTCTGTGCGATCAAGGCTCAATCAAACGGAGCCGATCGTATTGCATGTACTGAAAATGATAATGTCTGTGCGATCAAGGCTCAATCAAACGGAGCCGATCGTATGTTGGCACGCCAGGTTCACGCTCATAATGTAATGGGGAACATGCTCAACGCTCATAATGTAATGGGGAGCGGCGGCCTATGAAATTGCATGTACTGAAAATAATAAATTAAATCTAAACAATAACCACACAAACAGTTTATACAAGCTGAATACACATTTATTCATGATATGATGTATGCACAATGATTTAAATATAATAAATAGTAGGACACATGATACACCCCAAAAACATGATTTAAACGGGGAATTTGTAGAGATTCACTCACAGTGGGTGCGTTCGGTGAATGATGATGAATGCGCACGAGTTTAGAGGATTGATCGTCGAGGTAACTAACCTAATTAATAAAGAAAAGTAAGGTAAATAAATGGATTTTATTAACAACTTTAATAGGATTTTTGGGTATATTTTTGTGAGTTTTAGGCTATTTTCTAACTTTAAAAATGTTATTTTTAAGTATTTTTAATTGATTTTTAAATAAAATAAATAAATAAAAATAATAAAAAAATGTTGACTTTTTGACCGTTGACTTGTTGACCGTTGACCATTGACTTGTTGACCGGTTTTATTGTGTAAGTGTATGCGCCGGGTGAGGCTCGAACCCGAGACCTCCGTACGCGTGCACGTAGCTCTACCAACTGAGCTACGTGTCTAACCCGAAATAATTCTGTTTTTAATTATATTTATATACTAACTCAGTTTATTCAAAATTCTTTTATTTTCAAAAATGTTTTAAATCATCGGACTGGTGTCGTCAACAGGTTTCGAACCCGGGACCTGAGACTTAATGTTACACACAGTCCACCGCTGGACTGTGTGTCTAACTTGGTTTAAATATAGATTTTTATTATACTTAACATCTAACGGAGTTAACCCGGTTCAGTTTACAAAAAAAGGCATTTTATTACAGCGAATGAGGTTGGGACAGGAATCGAACTCGCGTCGTATGTGTATTTGTTCGCACACAGTCCACCGCTGGACTGTGTGTCTAACCCGTTTATAATACCGATTTTAAATAATCTTATAACATAACTACTTCGTCTTCTTCGTTCAAAACTCAGACAACGGTTATCTAACTGTTACTTGATTAATTCAGTTAATGAACAAGATGAACAATTGAAAAGTATTGAACCGAAGAGTTTGGGGAAGAAAGTACCGAACAGATCGTCTTCTTCAGAAAATCCGGCGAAGCTCGTCGGCTCTGTTTTGGAACCTTCGGCTGTTAGAATCAATTAACAGTTTGGAGGGATTAGATGTGAAATTGAACTAATGAGTAATGATTATCAGTATGTTTGAATGATCATACCGGTTAACAGCGAGTTTTCGACAAATCCAGAAGTTTTCCGGTGAAAACAGAAAGTCCAGCAATGTCGTCTGTGGTTGATTCTGAGGGATGGGTTAATGTTAGTAAGGTTCTAACAATTGATTGAAACAATAAAGTCGAGGTATTTTACCATTTTGAGTTGAGTCTCGGTTTTCCGGCGACTTGCAGAGAATTCCGGCGATGATCCGAAAGCAATTCCGACGACCAGAAAATAGAATAAACACAAAATTAGAAGCTCTGGGAATGAAATTGAATCGCGAGATGAGTGTTTTGTTGAAGTAATTTCAGAATGAAAGTTTTCGGTTATAAAAACCAAACATCATCTGAATTCAAGTTCATTAACGACTGAATTGATTTAAGATGTCAGTTTTATCGGTTATGATCAAGATTCCGCGAGCACTCAAACGTCTTGGTCGGTTTGAAAGCCGATATCGGTTTCAGTTGGCGCAACAGGTTGATTCTCAGTTGAACATATGATTTAATTGCTTCCCAGAACCCACAAAAAGATCAAGTGGCGGAGTGGTTATAAGTGTGTGAGTTAAGGCTTTGCTGGCTCTCGGCTGACACGGGTTCGAGTCCCGGCTTCAGCATATTATTTTTAATTCACTATTTTTAATACATTTTCAAAAATAAATTTTATAGTCTAATATACTTATTAATTATGTATCGTCTAAAATTAATTTGGGCATTAAATACGCAACGAAATTTTTAACTGATTGTTCGGTTAATAAACGAAGCGGGTTTGGTAAATCCGGTTTTTGGCGGATGTTACAGTATCCCCTACTTTTAGAGATTTCGTCCCGAAATTTAAGTAGTGGCATATTTGTCTAGAAAGGATGGTGTTTTAATTTGACAATTACATACTTAGAAGAGAGTAAGAGTTTAAATTTTGTTTGAGGCGGTAACGTTCCTTGTAAGGGTTGAATACCCTGCTACAGGAATCGCTTTTTGTTTGCCTAAACTGTATGAATACGGAACATGGATACACAGAGTTGATTGACTAAGTATGATGTTATGCATATAAGTTTGGGTACGTTTGAAAGATTAGGTTATATCCTAAAACATAACTTTTACTACTAAAACCTACATGGAACTTCTCATAACCGCCTGACAATGCCTCTGATCCTTTGGCAAGAATACTTATATATAGGAAGTACCAACAGCGTATCCACCATATTCTTGTCAATTTTCATTGGTTTTATCAGTAAGTTATGATTGGTTCTATGATGTGACTCTAGAACATAAATAAACACAACAACCAATATCTGAGTCCTAATTCTGATAGCATACATGTTTGATTGATGACACAATCCAATTCCTTTAAATGATGAGATGATATGAATGCTAAATCAGTGAGTATAACACAAACTTCAATCAAGACAATACCAAATCCTACATGGAACTTCTCATAACCGCCTGATAATGCCTCTGATCCTTTGACAAGAATACTTATATATAGGAAGTACCAGCGGCGTATCCACCATATCCTCGTCAAATTTTCATTGGTTTTATCGGTAAGTTATGATTAGTCCTATGCGACTCTAAAACATAAACAAACACAACAACCAAAGCTTGAATCCTTGAATGATGACAATACCTCTCTCGTTTGTTATGATGGAGAGGTTAGTCTATGTAGAAAATGGAACACAATCCAATTTCTTTAAATGATGAGTTGATATGAATGTTAAATCAGTGGTGTAAATCAAATTTCAACCAAGACATTACAAAATCCTACATGGAACTTCTCATAACCGCCTGATACTGCCTCTGATCCTTTGACAAGAATACTTATATATAGGAAGTACCAGCGGCGTATCCATCATATTCTCGTCAAATTTTCATTGGTTTTATCAGTAAGCTATGATTAGTCCTATGTGACTCTAAAACATAAATAAACACAACAAACAATGCCTGAGTCATATTTCTGATAGTATACATGTTTGAATGATGACAGTCCCTCTCTCGTTTGTTGTGATAGAGAGGTTAGTCTATGTAGAAGTGAGACACAGCCCAACTTCTTTAAATAATGAGATTGAAATACGTTGAGATGTATGATGGTATGATTGTTGAATCAATGAGTATAAAACAAAACTGAAATAATAATTTGCATTAAAATCCTTGGATAAACTTCCAATTTAAAATTGAGACACGTGAGAATTGAGAAAACATAAGGAAAACATAAAACTAAGCGGTTGGAGTAGAATCTTGATTTTCAGTGAAGGGGACTAGTTGGGTGTTTTCGTTTGGGCCGTCATTATCTTCAACCGGATTGGCGTTGATGTTGAAAATTCTTCCTCTTGCTGGTGGCCCAGTGGTTGGGTTTTCTTGATTTGCTTGGTTAACTGGGTTTGCTTGAGCTTGAGCGTTTATGATGTTAACCAATTGAGGGCACGTGTTTCTAAAGTGGGTAGCGTCGCCACAATTGAAACAAGCTCGAACATATGGGAACATGGGGTATTGGGGTTGTTGATACGTTTGGATCATGTTTTGAGTAGGGGGTGAGGTTTGGTTTTGAGGGGTGCGGCAAACTTTGCTCAAATGACCATAGCGTCCACAATTCGCACATAGTCGACAAAGTACAGTAGATGGATGGTGATAAAAACAGGTGTTACATCGAGGGTGAGGTCCAAGGTAAGGTTTCTTATTTGGGTAGGTTGAGTTGGGTGCTACTTGAGTGATTGGGATAGCTTGGAGGGGTACGGCTTGTAAGGCTGGTTGATTGCGTCGGGTGACAGCGAAAAGTTGCTCATCTCGTTTCCTCTTGGAAATGGGTTGAGAAAGAGGTTCGGTTTGGGTGGAGTTTGAAATTTCAGTTGATGCTTTATCTTTCTTCTTCTCCTCCTTGAAGTCTTTATTCCGAATACGGTTCTCGGTGAGCTCTGTAGCTATCTCCATTGCTGCTTCCAAAGTTGCAGGTGTGGTACTTATTACAGAGTCTTGAATTTTTGAAGGAAGACCTCGAATGTAGTGCTCGATCAAACGGTAGAGGGGAGTGAACAAGTTAGGAACCATTTGATTTAACTCAAGGAATCTTTTGTTGTACGTGGTGTGGTCGCCTTCCTTTTGTTTCAACGAATAGAACTCATCCTCTAATTTCTTGATTTCGCTCCTTGGGCAAAACCGTCTTGTCATGATTTCTTTCAACTCTTCCCAAGTCAAAGTCATAGTATCTTCAACACCCCGTTTGGCCTTCTCTGTATTCCACCAAGTAAGTGCTATTCCAAATAAACGACCAGTAGCATATCGCACTTTGCGATCATCGGGGCAATCGCAAGTTAGAAAAATGTTTTCCATTTCTTCAAACCAATAGAGAAGAGCGGTGACACCTTCAGTCCCTTCGTATTTTGTAGGGTCGCAGGATTTGAAATGCTTGTAGGTGCATTTAGTGGTATTTGGGGGAGGGATGATAACATTTTGAACTTCCTGATTGACGGGATTAGCGGTAAGGGCTTGTTGGACTTGAACCACAATGTTGGGTATTACGGCAGCCATTTGTTGAGCGATTAGGGCAGCCATGCGCTCCGAGCTTTTCTTGCTCTCATCTTCCTACGAGCGGAATTAGAAGACATCTACAAGGGATACATATCAAGAGTATGAGTTGGATGCTTTTGGGATCATGTGTCGTATTTAGGAATGAACATTCATAAAATAAACATAGCAAAATAAATCTACTACATCCATAGGTTGTCTTGGGCTTTGCTCGTAATTGGGCCTTGCATGCCGCCATACTTCACCTTCGTAATCATGTGGGCCCCCATGATTACCGGGTTTTTCATATGGTTCGCATGTGTTTGCCTGGTTACGTATACTAAAACCCGGAGAAAATCGAGAAATATGTAACGTATGATATTCGGAATGTGTCCAGGTGTGGACACGGTGACACCTCAAAGTGGGGTTAGTTCGAACGACGTTTGGTGTGGCATGCTTTGGCCTAATAGGTCCTTCGTACTCTCATCGTTAGTCCCATGGTAGGCAAACTGGTCCGTGATATTGAATTTATACGAATGCCAACCTAGACAGGACGTTCCGACTACCTGTACTTGTACCCTTACAGTTACTACATGCCCGTCGCAGAACTCACTTTGATGAGATTTGAAAAATGAAAAATGCGACAAAATCTTTGAATAAAGAAAGTATGAAGATGATTTGAATATATGAACATTGAAACATGTATGATGAATATGTATGTTTGACTGTAAGTATAATTCACTATGTATCACAAAATGTAATATTGGAAATGTTTGCATGCATTTGTGTAAGTAATAAATATGAAACAAATAAATATCATAAGTTTGCATGTAACCACATAAACAATTAAAATCTAGTCAACTATAGTATAGGCTCTAAGGGTCTAATAACCTATCATATATCCCTATAGTCAAAAGCTCTGATACCAATCTGTCACACCCCGACCCGCAACGGAAAAGGTGATCGAGACATGATTGGGTTATCATCAAAGCTCATGACATTTATTATAACGTTTCATATTTATTATTACAATTTAAAGGGAAACATACAATCATAATTACATCATGTCCTACACATCATTCTAGAACTTCATTATTTTCTTCTAAGGCATTTCCTATGTTTTCCTTGCTTCATCCTGTTCACCTGTATCATGTGTAAAAATGGTTTTTGGATTAACAAAAATTTGGCGAGTGAACCTTGTTAGAAAACATTTATTATTTATTTCTGGTTGTATTTTATATGGAAAAATTGTGCACTATTCATATATGAACAACGTAAATAAACATACAATAACAACAATTAGCATACAATAAAAAACCATTAGCATACGATATCACACAACAACAAACAATAACATACGTTAACAAACCAACAGCATACAATAACATATCAACTTGCATAAATATATAACATGAATGAAACTGTGCGATCAAGGCTCAATCAAACGGAGCCGATCGTATTGCGATGTACTGAAAATGATAAATGTCTGTGCGATCAAGGCTCAATCAAACGGAGCCGATCGTATTGCATGTACTGAAAATGATAATGTTTGTGCGATCAAGGCTCAATCAAACGGAGCCGATCGTATGTTGGCACGCCAGGTTCACGCTCATAATGTAATGGGGAACATGCTCAACGCTCATAATGTAATGGGGAGCGGCGGCCTATGAAATTGCATGTACTGAAAATAATAAATTAAATCTAAACAATAACCACACAAACAGTTTATACAAGCTGAATACACATTTATTCATGATATGATGTATGCACAATGATTTAAATATAATAAATAGTAGGACACATGATACACCCCAAAAACGTGATTTAAACGGGGAATTTGTAGAGATTCACTCACAGTGGGTGCGTTCGGTGAATGATGATGAATGCGCACGAGTTTAGAGGATTGATCGTCGAGGTAACTAACCTAATTAATAAAGAAAAGTAAGGTAAATAAATGGATTTTATTAACAACTTTAATAGGATTTTTGGTATATTTTTGTGAGTTTTACGCTATTTTCTAACTTTAAAAATGTTATTTTTAAGTATTTTTAATTGATTTTTAAATAAAATAAATAAATAAAAATAATAAAAAAATGTTGACTTTTTGACCGTTGACTTGTTGACCGTTGACCGTTGACTTGTTGACCGGTTTTATTGTGTAAGTGTATGCGCCGGGTGAGGCTCGAACCCGAGACCTTCCGTACGCGTGCACGTAGCTCTACCAACTGAGCTACGTGTCTAACCCGAAATAATTCTGTTTTTAATTATATTTATATACTAACTCAGTTTATTCAAAATTCTTTTATTTTCAAAAATGTTTTAAATCATCGGACCGGTGTCGTCAACAGGTTTCGAACCCGGGACCTGAGACTTAATGTTACACACAGTCCACCGCTGGACTGTGTGTCTAACTTGGTTTAAATATAGATTTTTATTATACTTAACATCTAACGGAGTTAACCCGGTTCAGTTTACAAAAAAAAGGCATTTTATTACAGCGAATGAGGTTGGGACAGGAATCGAACTCGCGTCGTATGTGTATTTGTTCGCACACAGTCCACCGCTGGACTGTGTGTCTAACCCGTTTATAATACCGATTTTAAATAATCTTATAACATAACTACTTCGTCTTCTTCGTTCAAAACTCAGACAACGGTTATCTAACTGTTACTTGATTAATTCAGTTAATGAACAAGATGAACAATTGAAAAGTATTGAACCGAAGAGTTTGGGGAAAGAAAGTACCGAACAGATCGTCTTCTTCAGAAAATCCGGCGAAGCTCGTCGGCTCTGTTTTGGAACCTTCGGCTGTTAGAATCAATTAACAGTTTGGAGGGATTAGATGTGAAATTGAACTAATGAGTAATGATTATCAGTATGTTTGAATGATCATACCGGTTAACAGCGAGTTTTCGACAAATCCAGAAGTTTTCCGGTGAAAACAGAAAGTCCAGCAATGTCGTCTGTGGTTGATTCTGAGCGATGGGTTAATGTTAGTAAGGTTCTAACAATTGATTGAAACAATAAAGTCGAGGTATTTTACCATTTTGAGTTGAGTCTCGGTTTTCCGGCGACTTGCAGAGAATTCCGGCGATGATCCGAAAGCAATTCCGACGACCAGAAAATAGAATAAACACAAAATTAGAAGCTCTGGGAATGAAATTGAATCGCGAGATGAGTGTTTTGTTGAAGTAATTTCAGAATGAAAGTTTTCGGTTATAAAAACCAAACATCATTTGAATTCAAGTTCATTAACGACTGAATTGATTTAAGATGTCAGTTTTATCGGTTATGATCAAGATTCCGCGAGCACTCAAACGTCTTGGTCGGTTTGAAAGCCGATATCGGTTTCAGTTGGCGCAACAGGTTGATTCTCAGTTGAACATATGATTTAATTGCTTCCCAGAACCCACAAAAAGATCAAGTGGCGGAGTGGTTATAAGTGTGTGAGTTAAGGCTTTGCTGGCTCTCGGCTGACACGGGTTCGAGTCCGGCTTCAGCATATTATTTTTAATTCACTATTTTTAATACATTTTCAAAAATAAATTTTATAGTCTAATATACTTATTAATTATGTATCGTCTAAAATTAATTTGGGCATTAAACACGCAACGAAATTTTTAACTGATTGTTCGGTTAATAAACGAAGCGGGTTTGGTAAATCCGGTTTTTGGCGGATGTTACAGTATCCCCTACTTTTAGAAATTTCGTCCCGAAATTTAAGTAGTGGCATATTTGTCTAGAAAGGATGGTGTTTTAATTTGACAATTACATACTTAGAAGAGAGTAAGAGTTTAAATTTTGTTTGAGGCGGTAACGTTCCTTGTAAGGGTTGAATACCCTGCTACAGGAATCGCTTTTTGTTGCCTAAACTGTATGAATACGGAACATGGATACACAGAGTTGATTGACTAAGTATGATGTTATGCATATAAGTTTGGGTACGTTTGAAAGATTAGGTTATATCCTAAAACATAACTTTTACTACTAAAACCTACATGGAACTTCTCATAACCGCCTGACAATGCCTCTGATCCTTTGGCAAGAATACTTATATATAGGAAGTACCAACGGCGTATCCACCATATTCTTGTCATATTTTCATTGGTTTTATCAGTAAGTTATGATTGGTTCTATGATGTGACTCTAGAACATAAATAAACACAACAACCAATATCTGAGTCCTAATTCTGATAGCATACATGTTTGATTGATGACACAATCCAATTCCTTTAAATGATGAGATGATATGAATGCTAAATCAGTGAGTATAACACAAACTTCAATCAAGACAATACCAAATCCTACATGGAACTTCTCATAACCGCCTGATAATGCCTCTGATCCTTTGACAAGAATACTTATATATAGGAAGTACCAGCGGCGTATCCACCATATCCTCGTCAAATTTTCATTGGTTTTATCGGTAAGTTATGATTAGTCCTATGCGACTCTAAAACATAAACAAACACAACAACCAAAGCTTGAATCCTTGAATGATGACAATACCTCTCTCGTTTGTTATGATGGAGAGGTTAGTCTATGTAGAAAATGGAACACAATCCAATTTCTTTAAATGATGAGTTGATATGAATGTTAAATCAGTGAGTGTAAATCAAATTTCAACCAAGACATTACAAAATCCTACATGGAACTTCTCATAACCGCCTGATAATGCCTCTGATCCTTTGACAAGAATACTTATATATAGGAAGTACCAGCGGCGTATCCATCATATTCTCGTCAAATTTTCATTGGTTTTATCAGTAAGCTATGATTAGTCCTATGTGACTCTAAAACATAAATAAACACAACAAACAATGCCTGAGTCATATTTCTGATAGTATACATGTTTGAATGATGACAGTCCCTCTCTCGTTTGTTGTGATAGAGAGGTTAGTCTATGTAGAAGTGAGACACAGCCCAACTTCTTTAAATAATGAGATTGAAATACGTTGAGATGTATGATGGTATGATTGTTGAATCAATGAGTATAAAACAAAACTGAAATAATAATTTGCATTAAAATCCTTGGATAAACTTCCAATTTAAAATTGAGACACGTGAAAATTGAGAAAACATAAGGAAAACATAAAACTAGCGGTTGGAGTAGAATCTTGATTTTCAGTGAAGGGGACTAGTTGGGTGTTTTCGTTTGGGCCGTCATTATCTTCAACCGGATTGGCGTTGATGTTGAAAATTCTTCCTCTTGCTGGTGGCCCAGTGGTTGGGTTTTCTTGATTTGCTTGGTTAACTGGGTTTGCTTGAGCTTGAGCGTTTATGATGTTAACCAATTGAGGGCACGTGTTTCTAAAGTGGGTAGCGTCGCCACAATTGAAACAAGCTCGAACATATGGGAACATGGGGTATTGGGGTTGTTGATACGTTTGGATCATGTTTTGAGTAGGGGGTGAGGTTTGGTTTTGAGGGGTGCGGCAAACTTTGCTCAAATGACCATAGCGTCCACAATTCGCACATAGTCGACAAAGTACAGTAGATGGATGGTGATAAAAACAGGTGTTACATCGAGGGTGAGGTCCAAGGTAAGGTTTCTTATTTGGGTAGGTTGAGTTGGGTGCTACTTGAGTGATTGGGATAGCTTGGAGGGGTACGGCTTGTAAGGCTGGTTGATTGCGTCGGGTGACAGCGAAAAGTTGCTCATCTCGTTTCCTCTTGGAAATGGGTTGAGAAAGAGGTTCGGTTTGGGTGGAGTTTGAAATTTCAGTTGATGCTTTATCTTTCTTCTTCTCCTCCTTGAAGTCTTTATTCCGAATACGGTTCTCGGTGAGCTCTGTAGCTATCTCCATTGCTGCTTCCAAAGTTGCAGGTGTGGTACTTATTACAGAGTCTTGAATTTTTGAAGGAAGACCTCGAATGTAGTGCTCGATCAAATGGTAGAGGGGAGTGAACAAGTTAGGAACCATTTGATTTAACTCAAGGAATCTTTTGTTGTACGTGGTGTGGTCGCCTTCCTTTTGTTTCAACGAATAGAACTCATCCTCTAATTTCTTGATTTCGCTCCTTGGGCAAAACCGTCTTGTCATGATTTCTTTCAACTCTTCCCAAGTCAAAGTCATAGTATCTTCAACACCCCGTTTGGCCTTCTCTGTATTCCACCAAGTAAGTGCTATTCCAAATAAACGACCAGTAGCATATCGCACTTTGCGATCATCGGGGCAATCGCAAGTTAGAAAAATGTTTTCCATTTCTTCAAACCAATAGAGAAGAGCGGTGACACCTTCAGTCCCTTCGTATTTTGTAGGGTCGCAGGATTTGAAATGCTTGTAGGTGCATTTAGTGGTATTTGGGGGAGGGATGATAACATTTTGAACTTCCTGATTGACGGGATTAGCGGTAAGGGCTTGTTGGACTTGAACCACAATGTTGGGTATTACGGCAGCCATTTGTTGAGCGATTAGGGCAGCCATGCGCTCGCGAGCTTTTCTTGCTCTCATCTTCCTACGAGCGGAATTAGAAGACATCTACAAGGGATACATATCAAGAGTATGAGTTGGATGCTTTTGGGATCATGTGTCGTATTTAGGAATGAACATTCATAAAATAAACATAGCAAAATAAATCTACTACATCCATAGGTTGTCTTGGGCTTTGCTCGTAATTGGGCCTTGCATGCCGCCATACTTCACCTTCGTAATCATGTGGGCCCCCATGATTACCGGGTTTTTCATATGGTTCGCATGTGTTTGCCTGGTTACGTATACTAAAACCCGGAGAAAATCGAGAAATATGTAACGTATGATATTCGGAATGTGTCCAGGTGTGGACACGGTGACACCTCAAAGTGGGGTTAGTTCGAACGACGTTTGGTGTGGCATGCTTTGGCCTAATAGGTCCTTCGTACTCTCATCGTTAGTCCCATGGTAGGCAAACTGGTCCGTGATATTGAATTTATACGAATGCCAACCTAGACAGGACGTTCCGACTACCTGTACTTGTACCCTTACAGTTACTACATGCCCGTCGCAGAACTCACTTTGATGAGATTTGAAAAATGAAAAATGCGACAAAATCTTTGAATAAAGAAAGTATGAAGATGATTTGAATATATGAACATTGAAACATGTATGATGAATATGTATGTTTGACTGTAAGTATAATTCACTATGTATCACAAAATGTAATATTGGAAATGTTTGCATGCATTTGTGTAAGTAATAAATATGAAACAAATAAATATCATAAGTTTGCATGTAACCACATAAACAATTAAAATCTAGTCAACTATAGTATAGGCTCTAAGGGTCTAATAACCTATCCTATATCCCTATAGTCAAAAGCTCTGATACCAATCTGTCACACCCCGACCCGCAACGGAAAAGGTGATCGAGACATGATTGGGTTATCATCAAAGCTCATGACATTTATTATAACGTTTCATATTTATTATTACAATTTAAAGGGAAACATACAATCATAATTACATCATGTCCTACACATCATTCTAGAACTTCATTATTTTCTTCTAAGGCATTTCCTATGTTTTCCTTGCTTCATCCTGTTCACCTGTATCATGTGTAAAAATGGTTTTTGGATTAACAAAAATTTGGCGAGTGAACCTTGTTAGAAAACATTTATTATTTATTTCTGGTTGTATTTTATATGGAAAAATTGTGCACTATTCATATATGAACAACGTAAATAAACATACAATAACAACAATTAGCATACAATAAAAAACCATTAGCATACGATATCACACAACAACAAACAATAACATACGTTAACAAACCAACAGCATACAATAACATATCAACTTGCATAAATATATAACATGAATGAAACTGTGCGATCAAGGCTCAATCAAATGGAGCCGATCGTATTGCATGTACTGAAAATGATAAATGTCTGTGCGATCAAGGCTCAATCAAACGGAGCCGATCGTATGTTGGCACGTCAGGTTCACGCTCATAATGTAATGGGGAACATGCTCAACGCTCATAATGTAATGGGGAGCGGCGGCCTATGAAATTGCATGTACTGAAAATAATAAATTAAATCTAAACAATAACCACACAAACAGTTTATACAAGCTGAATACACATTTATTCATGATATGATGTATGCACAATGATTTAAATATAATAAATAGTAGGACACATGATACACCCCAAAAACGTGATTCAAACGGGGAATTTGTAGAGATTCACTCACAGTGGGTGCGCTCGGTGAATGATGATGAATGCGCACGAGTTTAGAGGATTGATCGTCGAGGAATAACTAACCTAATTAATAAAGAAAAGTAAGGTAAATAAATGGATTTTATTAACAACTTTAATAGGATTTTTGGATATATTTTTGTGAGTTTTAGGCTATTTTCTAACTTTAAAAATGTTATTTTTAAGTATTTTTAATTGATTTTTAAATAAAATAAATAAATAAAAATAATAAAAAAATGTTGACTTTTTGACCGTTGACTTGTTGACCGTTGACCGTTGACTTGTTGACCGGTTTTATTGTGTAAGTGTATGCGCCGGGTGAGGCTCGAACCCGAGACCTCCCGTACGCGTGCACGTAGCTCTACCAACTGAGCTACGTGTCTAACCCGAAATAATTCTGTTTTTAATTATATTTATATACTAACTCAGTTTATTCAAAATTCTTTTATTTTCAAAAATGTTTTAAATCATCGGACCGGTGTCGTCAACAGGTTTCGAACCCGGGACCTGAGACTTAATGTTACACACAGTCCACCGCTGGACTGTGTGTCTAACTTGGTTTAAATACAGATTTTTATTATACTTAACATCTAACGGAGTTAACCCGGTTCAGTTTACAAAAAAAAAGCATTTTATTACAGCGAATGAGGTTTGGACAGGAATCGAACTCGCGTCGTATGTGTATTTGTTCGCACACAGTCCACCACTGGACTGTGTGTCTAACCCGTTTATAATACCGATTTTAAATAATCTTATAACATAACTACTTCGTCTTCTTCGTTCAAAACTCAGACAACGGTTATCTAACTGTTACTTGATTAATTCAGTTTATGAACAAGATGAACAATTGAAAAGTATTGAACCGAAGAGTTTGGGGAAAGAAAGTACCGAACAGATCGTCTTCTTCAGAAAATCCGGCGAAGCTCGTCGGCTCTGTTTTGGAACCTTCGGCTGTTAGAATCAATTAACAGTTTGGAGGGATTAGATGTGAAATTGAACTAATGAGTAATGATTATCAGTATGTTTGAATGATCATACCGGTTAACAGCGAGTTTTCGACAAATCCAGAAGTTTTCCGGTGAAAACAGAAAGTCCAGCAATGTCGTCTGTGGTTGATTCTGAGCGATGGGTTAATGTTAGTAAGGTTCTAATAATTGATTGAAACAATAAAGTCGAGGTATTTTACCGTTTTGAGTTGAGTCTCGGTTTTCCGGTGACTTGCAGAGAATTCCGGCGATGATCAGAAAGCAATTCCGACGACCAGAAAATAGAATAAACACAAAATTAGAAGCTCTGGGAATGAAATTGAATCGCGAGATGAGTGTTTTGTTGATGTAATTTCAGAATCAAAGTTTTCGGTTATAAAAACCAAATATCATCTGAATTCAAGTTCATTAACGACTGAATTGATTTAAGATGTCAGTTTTATCGGTTATGCTCAAGATTCCGCGAGCACTCAAACGTCTTGGTCGGTTTGAAAGCCGATATCGGTTTCAGTTGGCGCAACAGGTTGATTCTCAGTTGAACATATGATTTAATTGCTTCCCAGAACTCACAAAAAGATCAAGTGGCGGAGTGGTTATAAGTGTGTGAGTTAAGGCTTTGCTGGCTCTCGGCTGACCCGGGTTCGAGTCCCGGCTTCAGCATATTATTTTTAATTCACTATTTTTAATACATTTTCAAAAATAAATTTTATATTCTAATATACTTATTAATTATGTATCGTCTAAAATTAATTTGGGCATTAAATACGCAACGAAATTTTTAACTGATTGTTCGGTTAATAAACGAAGCGGGTTTGGTAAATCCGGTTTTTGGCGGTTGTTACAATGTTGACTGACCCAGAGACACGATATCCCTTGATGGAAAAGCTTGCTTTAGGTTTAGTCCACGTATCTCGCAGGTTGCGTCGGTATTTTTCCGGCCATGTGATAACAGTTTTTACGAACTATCACTTAGGCCAAATTTTTTTGAAACCAGACATATCTGGTCGCAGTCCTACTAGTAGAGCGCGCAGGAGTCCAAACTTCGATCTACTACGTCAACAAAATGCTAACTGACCCAGAGACACGATATCCCATGATGGAAAAGCTTGCTCTAGCTTTAGTCCACGCATCTCGCAGGTTGCGTCGGTATTTTTCCGGCCATGTGATAACAGTCTTACGAACTATCACTTAGGCCAAATTTTGTCGAAACCGGACATATTTGGTCATCTAGCAAAATGGCGATTGAGCTTGGTGGACACAACATTGTGTACAAACCATTCCCAGCAATAAAGGGCCAGATATTAGCTGATTTTATAGCAGAAGTACCACACCATAAAGCGCAAGAGTGTGAAGCTTTACAGAACCCGGCGCCGGGTACAGACGACCGCGCATGGATACTTCACAAAGAGGCGCATCCAACGATAATGGCGCAGGGGAAGGTCTGCACCTAATAAGCCCCGACAACCAAGAATTCACCTACGCCATCAGGTTGGATTTCAAAAGTACAAATAATGAAGCTGAGTACGAAGCGTTTCTGGAAGGCCTTCGGTTAGCCATCAAAATGGGCGCACAAAATTTGGAAGCACATGTCGATTCCCTTTTAATCGCAGGACAGGTCAATGGCCTATACGACGCAATAGGCGAAATGATGGTGTTGTATCTTGAACAGGCGCAAGCCTTAATAACCAAATTCCAACACTTCAAAATAACCCATCTCAAATGAAGCGAGAATAAACATGCCGACGCGCTCAGCAAATTAGTCGCTACAAGCTTCAAGCACCTCGCACGTGAAGTGCGCATTGAGGTGCTCAAGAACCCTTCGGTTCCTTTGCGTCAAGTAAACATCATCGAAATGGGGGCTCCTTCCTGGATGTCTCCCACAATCATGTTCTTACAACACGGGACCCTCCCCGAAAAGAAGGCGGAAGCAAGGAAGGTCCAGAACAAGGCACTCTATGAAATGGCGGACGGTATCCTATACCGAAAGTCATACCTTGGACTGCTCCTCCGCTGTGTTGATCAGTTAGATGCACAATACTTAGTCCGCGAAATACATGAAGGTTATGCGGAATTCACGCCGGTTCACGCATGGTCGTAGCAAAGATCATGAACGCCGGCTATTACTGGCCTGGCATGCATCTAGATGCAGTGGAAACACTGTAGAAGTACGCATCATGCCAACACCATGCTCCGAAGACACTACGCCCCAAGAATCCCTTGATCCCTGTGACAACAGCATGGCCCTCCAGCAATGGACAATCGATATGGTGGGACCTTTCCCAGATGCCCCAGACGTGGTGAAGTTCATAATCGTCGAAGTCGATTACTTCACCAAGTGGGTAGAAGCAAAACCCCTTACATCCGATACAACAACTGTAGTTCGGAAGTTCATTTGGGAGCACATCATATGCCGTTTAAGGTTACTCCTGCGCATAGTCAGCGAAAACGGCCCAACTTTGCATCTGAAGAACTACAGAAATGGATGAAGGAAATGCATATCGAACATGTCTTCACTTCCGTCGCGGATCCCCAAGGGAACAGCCAAGTGGAAAGCATAAACAAGAGCATTGTTAAAGGGATCAAGACAAGATTGGGTACGGCGCGAAGAGGCTGGGTAGATGAGTTGCCAAGTATTCTTTAGGCTCATCGAACCAGGCCAAAAACCAGCACAAACGAAAACTCCTTTCAGCCTAGTGTATGGAATGGAGGCACTGATTCCCGCAGAGATAGGCCTCCCTTCACCGCGCATGCTGGCCGCGCAAAGCCAGAACAATGAAGACGAGCGTAGACTTGACTTGGATCTCTTGGAAGAAAGGCGCGAAAACACCGCTCTCAACGAAGCAAAGTACAAGTCCAAGCTTGAGAAATATTACAACACGCGAGTCTACATATGTACCTTCCTACTCGGTGATTTTTTTCTACGAGACAACGAAGCATCTAATGCTGAAAGTCCTGGCAAACTAGCACTTAAGTGGGAAGGTCCCTACATTATCCATGAAGTCCTAGGAAAGGGCGCATACACCTTTAAACGTTTGGATGGCACAAACATTCCTATGACATGGAATGCACAACAGCTACGCCGGTGCTACATGTAAATTAGCAAATCAATTATCTTATTGTCTACTCTGTACGTGGCTCTTAAGCCTTATTGAATAATAAAGACAAGGAATACATGATTATTTTTATCAAAATGTTTCGTTAAAAATGCGTAAAACCACTTTGCGTCTACGCGAAAGCACCTTGGTACACAATGACTCATGAACAAAAGTTCACTACCTACTAGATGCGCATGGGAGGGGATGTTCATACACGAGTTCGTTGTAACATCCGTAAAAAACCGGATTTACCAAACCCGCTCCGTTTATTAACCGAACAATCAGTTAAAAATTTCGTGGCGTATTTAATGCCCAAATTAATTGTAAACGATACATAATTAATACGTATATTGGATTATAAAAGTTATATTTGAAAAAGTATTAAAAATAATGAAATAAAAATAAAACCAGGCTGCCGGGATTCGAACCCGGGGCAGCCAGGTTAACATGGTCAACAAAGTCTTAACTCCCACACTTCCAACCACTGAGCCACTTGTGTTCCTTGTTCATTATTAGAAACAATTAATTCAAATACACAAACTCGAATTCAAAACTGACGCGCCCAAATCGCAGTCGTCGGAAATTTCGACGATTTCGCCGAGATTGGACGGTTTCTTCTGTTTTAACCGACGCATTAACCTTAACATCGGTTATAACCGATGTCCAGTCCGCGACATCAGTCATAACCGCCGGAGAAATATTTAACCGACGAATCAAGACGGTAAACGGACCAAATTCGTCGATGTTCTGCCCTATAAATACACCCTTTAACTTCTGATAAACTTTTCGCTCACAATCACACCCATTCTCGACGAAATATTACTCGCCGGAAAATTTCTGCAACTCGTCGGAAAAACGAACCCCTTCACCTCTGTGCCTTACTCTAAAAACAGAACACCTAGAGCTCATACCGAAGCCACCCACACTCACCTCAAGCTTCCTGAAGACCCTCTGCCGCAAGACACACGTCGCCGGAATAACCTGCTATCATCGGAAATTTTGCCGGCGAAACAGAGGAGCTCTGTTCGGTATATCTTACACCTAATCTCTCTCGTTTTTATTAATCTCACATGTATCTAATCACAACTTACTAAAGAAACTGATTACTTTTGTCAAAACAGTCGGACATCGATTCTGGTTAAGTTTAACGAAGAAGATGAAGTCTTCGGTTATAAATATATTTAATTTAAATCAAGTTATATCTCGGGTTAGACACACAGTCCAGCGGTGGACTGTGTGCAAATAAACACGCATACGTCCCGAGTTCGATTCTTGTCACACGCACACTCGCCTTAATAAAAATGTTCCTTTTTAAAACTGAACCGGATTCACTCGCAAATAGATTTTAAGTTTAATGAAAACCGGAATAATAACCAAGATAGACAAACAGTCCAGTGGTGGACTGTGTGCGCGTGTAAATCATACGTCGCGGGTTCGAGAACCAGACTACCGCACCGGTTCTGGCAATTATCAAACTTTTTATATAAGGCAGAAATGAATTTATCTAGTTTGTATATAAGTATAATAAAAACCAGATTATTTACCAAGTTAGACACACAGTCCAGCGGTGGACTGTGTGTCAAACTAAACCACAGGTCCCGGGTTCGAGACCTGTGGCGAGCACCGAGTCATGCACTAAAATCGTTTTTAAAATAAATGATTTTCGGATTAATTCAATTAGTATATAAATATAATTAGAAACAGAAATATTTCGGGTTAGACACGTAGCTCAGTTGGTAGAGCTGCGTGCACGCATACGGGAGGTCACGACTTCGAACCTCACTCAGCGCACATAATAACACAATCAAACCGGTCAACGGTCAACAAGTCAACGTCAAAAAGTCAACATTTTTTTATTATTTTTATTTATTTATTTTATTTAAAAATCAATTAAAAATACTTAAAAATAACATTTTTAAAGTTAGAAAATAGCCTTAAACTCACAAAAATATATCCAATAATCCTACTAAAGTTGATTAATAAAATCCGCTTATTTACCAAACCATTATGTTATTATCTAGGTTAGTTTCACTCGTGGTTAAATCAAACTTCGTGCGCATTCAACGTCATCAACCGAACGCACCCAATGTGAGTGAATCTTACAACTCCCCTTTTTAATTACACGTTTTGGGGTGTGTCATGTGTTACTAAAATTAACTCGTTTATTTAAACTTGTGCCATACCATATTGTGATCTAAACTTAGAGTGTAAATATTGTTTGTAGTTATGTCTTTCATATTGTCAAGTTGTATGCAAATCATTCATTAGGCCCATCAGTTCGTAGAACAACGCGTGCCTCAAAACTCATTCATTAGGCCCATCAGTTCCTCGTGAGAGACGGGTTGAGCAACGCGTGCCTCAAAACAATTTATTATTGTATGTGTGTGCATTATCTGATATTAAGTGTTTTATGAATATGTTTACATCTATATTTACTCATATGTGGTTGTGCACTTTATTTTATAATCAATTCAATAAACTTGTTCAAATGCTTTTCATAGGATTCACTCGCCAACTTTTTGTTGATCCAAAAACCATTTTTACACATGATACAGGTGAACAGGATGAAGCAAGGAAAACATAGGAAATGCCTTAGAAGAAAACAATGAAGTCTAGAATAATGTTTAGGACATGA
Source organism: Scalesia atractyloides (assembly GCA_947069175.1). Taxonomy (NCBI): domain Eukaryota; kingdom Viridiplantae; phylum Streptophyta; class Magnoliopsida; order Asterales; family Asteraceae; genus Scalesia; species Scalesia atractyloides. The sequence goes on from CAMTDV010000023.1 coordinate 18,336,347, forward strand.
TGAAATTAAGATTGTATGTTTCCCTTTAAATTGTAATAATGAATATGAAACGTTATAATAAATGTCATGAGCTTTGATGATAACCCAATCATGCCCCGATCACCTTTTCCGCTGCGGGTCGGGGTGTGACATTCGTTACAAGTTTTCATTCGCTATACCTAAACAAAGTTGGTCCATTTCACACAAATATTGTAACTTGAAAGAAACATTCCATTAAAGATATAAATATTTTCAAGGAATATGTACAAACATGCGCATTGCGCAGTTACATTCAGCATACATTGAAAATATTACAATTAAGGATCCTACACTACTCTTCGCTCCTAGCGGCCTTGGCTTCTTCCGGAAATATATCTTTCAGGTGATCAACAAAGTCGTCATGCTGGAGCGCCTCGCTCACCAATTCCATAACCGAGAGCTCAAGACGTTATACTCCCGCTTAGGCAGGGAGAATGCAGCTTCAGTATCAACACCACGAGTGGCAGCGCGGCTGTTGTCCCATTGTACGTCCAGTGCATGAGTGACATGATGCGCACACTCAGCATAGCCCTGCGCATACCCGTCATGCGCGCAGTGACTATCAGCTTGGCCACTGCGCCATCCAGCTCCGCGGAATTTAGAATGGAGTTATCGATCTGCAATACAAGGAAAAGAGGATCAGAATCAAGACAAAGCAATTACAATACAAATGGAGTACTTACATTGACAACTCCATGCTGTTGCATCCACAACATGTTGTTGGCCAGCGACTCCACCAACGACTCGGAGATGGCGTTGGCGGCTTCAGAATTCTGCAAGCTCTTCTCGCCCGCGTCCACCTTGGCTTACACCAATCGCAGCCGCTCTTTATCTTCCAGGTGCCTGCGTTGTATATCAGCCTTTTCCACCAAGGCCACCTAGAGATCCTTCTTAGCGCCCTCCAACACGGCACAGGCAGCAACCTGGTCACATACAATAAGGTTAGTAGGATATCACACAGATCATACAAGTAAAGGGAAAAATGATAGATGCAGATTTTTTACCTCCTTTTGTTGACTACGCTCACGGTGCGCCCTGGCCTCCGTGGCCGCAGTATTGGCTGCCTCCTTTTCTTTCCTTTCGCGCTCTACTTCTCCGCGCAACCGGGCCAGTGCATCCCTTAAGGGTTTTTTCTCGTTATTGTCCATTTCAAAAGAATCCTTCCATAACTTGTGCTCCTTCGCAAGTGTGGCAGCGGAGCGTTCGGCCCTCTTCTTCCACCCCAGCGCGGCCCACTCCTCGACCCGTTGGGTTTCGGCAAATTTAGCTTGATTCGCCTCCAACTCAGATTTCTGCGCAGCCACTTGGGCTCGCTCTTTAACCAGGTCCGCTTGGGCAACTTAAAATTTGGCTTGTTTTTTCAGCATTCCCCGCCATTCCCGAACAATCCTGTGTGTGGCCGAGACGGAGCTAGCGGTTGCCTTGAGGTACGCACGGTAAGTTTGTTCTTGTTCATGTTCAGCGCGTGCACGCACCTCTGCTGGAGGGAAGGTCCCTTTAAACCACTCACGGCACGCCGGACAGTAAGAAAAGTCATCTCATTTCTTCAACTTCCACACAGGGGTATGGATCTCTTCAGCGCGGGCCGCGGTATATGACCTGTAATAATAATCACTCGGGGTCTCGTCCGGGCGAATTGGAGATCCTTCTGCGGAAGGGCTTCTACCAGATCCCCCAGCCTCACCCCGGCGCCGGCTCTTCTATGCCATCCCCTGTGGAGCATCAGCTTGCTCCTCCTCAACCTCCACCTGAGGATCTTCCACCACCACCTCAGGCTCTATGGCCTCAACCTCCACCTGAGGATCTTCCACCACCACCTCAGGCTCTATGGCCTCAACCTCCACCTGAGGATCTTCCACCACCTCCTCAGGCTCTACAGCCCTAACCTCCGTCGCCCCTACAGTAGACTCCCCACCCTGCGCGCTGCCGCTTGCGCGGTTTCACTCACAAGTGGGGGCAGGAGAACATCCTTGGGCGCGGCCGAAGTGGTGGGAGCCACAAACACTAGTTCACCTCCCCCTGCGGGATGACAAACAGTCAGACAAATAATACAAAAAGTGGTGTGACTAACACAAGTTAAAAGAAATTTACCTAGGGAGATCTTGGCGGCAAGCGCGTCTAGGCTCCCCCTTTTCCCTATCACCTTCCACGCAACCTTTTCAGAGGGATGCGTGGAGATGTCGCTCTTTGGACGCTACTTCCGCTTGAGAGGCTCCGGGCTAGATTCGACCTCCACTGGGTCGTCCGGTTAACAACCGGAATCTCCACCGGCTTTAGCGTGGGCTTCCTCACACCTACAGGTGCAAGACCCTCCAATGAGTCTGAGACTACTACATAGTCATTCCAATGATCGGACACGGTGCGCTTACCTTTTGGTGGGTCTGCCCTGGTTGAGTCAACACCTTCTCAGCCGCCGCCCTGGGCCCCACGCGCCTCTTCTTTTTATGATCAGGGCCAATGCCCATGTCCTTTAAAGCGCCTGTAAAACGGCGCAACAAAATGAGTAATCTGCAAAGATATCAACACTCAGTAATATGAAGGCTTACCAGTCGAAGGCATAGGGGCCAACAAATCTTCACTCTTGGGCAGTTCAAAATTCCCCAAGATGTAGGTGTACCAGGTGGGCTCCTCCGGGCCAAGGGCAAGATTTTCAATGTGCCCCTCCTTCCGTTAGAACGCCACCAAGAACAACGGCACCCCTGCAAAGGAAAAAACATACAATCAGTCTACACACAAGGCGAAATCAAGAAATACAACAAGAAGACAACGGTACTCACTCTTGTCACCCTCCATGTAAATGGCCTCTCCCGGTGGTTGGGTTTCCACACCAGCTCATCCCAGTTGCCACCAGCGCCCGCTTCGGCAGTTGCACCCCGGGATCTCCCTCAAATCCTTATACCAGGAATCCACCACTGGTATAGGAACATCTCCACGGGGATGTCCTCTATCCCTCGGAAGTGCATCTGGAGGGGTATCACCCCGGCCTTTATGTAAAAAGATTTGGCTTTCCAATCATGGAAAGACTTGGGGGTGTAAGCAAAATTTTTTCGCCTGAATGCGATGCTGGAAAGAATAAAACCCTATCGAACAATGGAATTAATAAAATAAATCCGAAAACGATCGACGATTGGGTTAGTCCCCGTCGACCGGCACAAAAACTCAAAATGTTTAATTCTCACCATCCCGATCGGATTCAACTGGGAGATGTGGAATTTCTAAAAATCCAAAATTTGAAGAAAAATTTTTGTGACCGGTAACCGGAAGTTACCATCAGCGAGAAAATCAAGAAATAGTGTGATGTAACCGGCCAGAGCATCGGCAGCAGTATCGCCCTCCGTCGGAAACCGGACATCCCAGTCCTTTGGGAACCGGTAGCTGAAAACCATACGGTCGAAACTGGCCCGGCTCCACTTGACCGCCGGTAAAGAGGAGTGTCACACCCCGACTTTCCACAACCAATCCAAACACCGGTGGGCTCGGGTGGGGAATATCGTGACGTAAGTTAATAACATTATAGACAATTAAACACAGCACAGCGGAAGTCTTGGATTTAAATTACTTTTACAAACTAAATATTCGAAAATCCAAAATAATATACAGACGGCTCATAATAGAAGATCCACAGGCGGATCATAAATTGTACAAAGAAAAATGTAAAACAGACTTTGGGCAGATCTAGGATTTGCAAGATCCTCTTTTCACTACCGAGCACTTCTAGCCTATTTTTGTATTGTACCTGCAAGCTTACTCTTTTGAAAATACGTCAGTGCTGGTAAATTGACCCAACTGACCATTTTGAAAACATTTAAAAAATGTTTTAAGTGCATATCAACGCAAAAATCTTTTATAACTTGGAAAGTTGACGTTGCAACTTTGTTAACAGATTCACATGTTTGTCCATACATACAGAGCCCAGTGCGAAAACTGAGACATGATTAACTACACACCACTTATGAACTCACGAAGGAGTTATCCCCATGACATGGGTAGTTGCATTTGAGCGTTTGTCGGGTGTATGCCTACACCCCGCCTAAGGTCGTGGCCGTTATCTAATGTAATGAGCCGAGGATATCCAGGACACGGTAGTTAACCCCGATGTTTAAGTTATCAAACATAACTGATTAAAACAGAATATGCGGATTTACTAGCCACAATCTGGCATTCGATTGATCCCATTTTCGACCAAGCGGTAATAGTTTACCGTAACCCAAGCCCGTATAGGGGAAATAAGTCGAGAGTATTTACCTGAGCTAGTCTTCGTTTAAATGCAAGATTTATTAACTGAGTCTACATAAAAGTACTAAGTGCATATAGCATTTACCGAAATGTCTTTAGTCTGGATTATGCCATAAGCTAACCAATTAAATATTAACGGTCTTATTTAAGTCATAGACTTAGACCGACTAGCGTACTTGATCAAAACGTATAACGCTAGATTAAACGATGATCGGATATAATGTAGTTTAATCCCAACAAGTACTTTGACTTGTGTAATATGGATAAACTATAAACATTCTGGATTTTGAGACTTAAATGACAAGGTTAGACCCCTTTCGGTTAGTTTTCATAAACTAGTTACATATATCAGCGATATCGGGTAACCGGATAAGTCATGAACAAGTTCTATATGCCATTACACTTTAAATAAGTTGTAATATCAGTAGGATATCAACTTATATGCCCGTTAAGGTTTTAAAATGATATATCCCTTATAAGGGCATTTTGATAATTTCATACCTTATAAAAGGAACTTGAATATAATTTAATGTTATAACTATAAGTATTCTGTAAAAATAACTTATTTATGATATAATATCAGTAGGATATTAATTATATGTGTAATTTATCTTTTATGACCAAACTATTCGCCGAAGGGGCATTTTGGTCATTTTACACATAGTTTATAAATTATTTGGGATTCTGAGTTTATATCTTGTACCTACTTTAAAAATATTTAAAATAAGTTTTTAAATCAGTAGGTAACAATTCTTGGTTGGTAAATATAGTTTAAAACCATACTATGTGCCAAAACGACGCTTATGTCGTAAAACGATGATTTTTGCGATGTTTTATGAAAACTAGTGTTAAGGTCAGGTTAACATGTCTTTTATATGTTATTTAATATAACATATTAGTAAGTAAAAGATTTACTTTGAAAGAATGTGATTAAAACCATTTTAATAAGCCTTAAGGGCTTTATCGTCATTTACCGACATAATACAAGGACCTGTTTGTAAACTCAGTTTATAATCTGATTTGACATCCCAAATAATCTTACTTCTAATATTACATCAGTAGGGAACTCATTTTAAAGTTTATTATCATTGAAACCTCATTTTATGCAAAAAGGCATTTTAGTCAAAATGGCATAATTACGAAACTTGTGCGTAAACTCATATTCTAATTATGATCATGTAACATAACCTTAGAGGATTATGTACATAATATTATGATCATAATGCAACTTTAGATCAGTGGCTAAACTAATCTGAATCGAGTCAGAATCGAAAGTCAAAGCAGAAGTCAAACTACGCGACTTTCGGTTGCGAACCGACCCTAGAATTGAAATTGACGAGCCGAACATGTTCTATTAATTATTACCAACTTGATTAAGTGTCAAAACAGGTTTCATAACACATATAAGATCATTTTATAAAATTTCCGAAAAATGGCCTGTTTGACTTTTTAATACATTAACTTTGACCCATCAATTGATCTAGCAAACGTGATCTTCAGGAGGTGCCCTTTATAGGGACTAACACCTACCTTATTACGATCACTTAGCCATGTTCGTTACGAACAAAGGTTGGACCATAATGGTCTTAACCGAAAGTCAAGGAGTTTTCCGTAAAACGCTTGACTTTTGGCTATAAAAGCCTATAAACGGAAATGCAAAAGGAAGGAACACTTACAAGTGGTTCCTAAGATGGAATATAACTAAGTTGGATGCTCCTTTCAGTTAGGAACTTCCAGAGGAGGGAGATAGAGTTGTGAATGAGAAAGGTGCAAGTTCAAATGGTGAACCTTGGAACCTATTTATAGTTTGAGAGCTTGAAGGAGGTGGTTCCAGGTGTTAAGGGGTGTAAGAGAGAGCTTACAAGTTTCCTAAAACGTGGCATAGCAGTTTGGAAAGCTATGGTTTCGAATCAAATGGTTTTTGGCAATTTGTGTGGAGGCCAAGTTAAAATTAGCAGACACAGCTCTCTGGCGGGCCGCGAGAGGCACAGGCCTTGCCTCTCGCGCTCCCACGAGCGCCCCGTAGTCAGTTTCAAAGTTTGACACTTTTAGCCCCTTAACTTATAAAACCTTCTAAACACCTTTTTAGCATATTTAGCCATCCGTAACCAATATTTGGCGTACCGGGGAGTATGCCCGGACATTGTCGAGCTCTCGGTTCGTTAAAATGTAACTCAGAGGTATAAATTAACATGTTGACACTTTTAACCCCTCCATTATCCAACTTTCACATATTTACAGAATTGAACCCTTTCGTCCAACAAATGGGATATATGAGAGTTAGGACTTCGTAAAGGATCACTCAGAGGCCCACTATAAGCATGTTGGCTCCAATATCACTCAGAGGCTGGGCATATTGACATATCAGTCACTCAGAGGCTAATGATTTAAGCATGTTGACATATCAGTCACTCAGAGGCTATTGTTTAATCATGTTGACATATCAGTCACTCAGAGGATTACGTTTATGCATGTTGACATCAGACAGTCACTCAGAGGCTTAGTTTGAGTATGTTGACACATTTAGTCCCTATTAGTCTTTAATAGACTAAATTAAAATACAATACGTGTCACTATATTATTGGACACGCTTTTTAAGAGGTGTTACAAGGAGCAACCTTTTATGCAGGAATCGCTAGGTTATAACTAATATATCCCCGGATATCCCTTGGTTAAACCGGTGTTTCTTCAACTGTGAGTGGGTGGCCCCACTTCTTCCAAACCATACAGGTCTGCTGGAGCGGACCTCCTCCCACCAGGCCACCTCCTCCAAACCTCCAACAATTTTGGACCACCGCACTTGGTTTACTTGAGCAGACCACGTCAACGGACCAACCAGTGAGGTGCTCTAAGTGAAATATATTATATATTTTTTCTTTGGTTTTGGATGTATATATATATATACACACATAACCCTGTTGCGACTACAAGTCATTGATATAGGATGACCCCAACGGACCAACCAGTGGGGTACTCTAAATGGACCACTGCACTTGGTTTTCTTATGTTTCAAGTTAGTCGAACCGTCAGGTTACAACCGTTTAGCCACTTTCAAAAATCCACTTCCACACCCTTAACCCTAGCCAAGTTACAACTCAAACAAGACCTCATGATTTATGTTATATTTTTGTCAAGTAATTAGATTTGATCCTTCCACAAGCTATCGCACAGTCATCGTCTTGGCATCAAGTGTTCTAAGCATACTCCATGATTTGTATGTGTACCTATAATTACTCGAGTGTATGTGAACATTGTGAGGATGCAATGTGAACTTGTAGGGATTTCTAAGATAGACCATAGCTCATAAACATATTTTGCATACTTTTTGGTTTTCCTTCATGTCGAGTAGTCCTTAATTGTTATAGCCTGGTTATTTATTTGTGCTCATAAAATGCTAGTTGAGATGATTGTCATTGAGAGAGTTTTTGTTTGTTTTAGTTTGCTTGAGGACAAGCAAAATTCAGAATTTATACATCTTTAAAACGTCAAATATACCCCGTTTATGCGAAACTGTATTTTCATTGATTTTGGTACTCATTTGAGTTGTTTGTGAAAATACAGATCTGGGCTTCGGCCTGGTGTTGAAACGAAGGCTTTTGGAGCAAAATGGAGTAAAAATGGAACTTTCCAGCAAACTTCCAGATACCGCACAACTGTGCTAAGCTATCGACAACCGGCACTCTTATCAGCACTCTCAACTGTTAGCGCAAAACAAGAAAATCCAAGACTGACACGACTGTGCCAACCCCCAGCACGACCGTGCGTAACCCAAGTCAATCTCTAATCAGTTCATTCCCGAGATCAAAACAGTCATCGTCGGATACGTCATCGATATGCACGACCGTGCCATCTGATAGCATGGTCGTGCCACCTCCAGAAGTTTTAGCGGGATTTTTTCGAAAATGGTAGCAAGCAAGATCGACAGACGAAAAGCGCATCTGACACTTACCAAGGACGACCAGAACCGGGTTATTCTATTCCACCTCTTCAAAATTTATAGTTTCATTTTTGGTTAATCTGATGTGCATACTAAGGGTAACTTTCGGTCAAATCCACAACCATCCTCAAAAGCTCGAATGACCCAAACTTAATCTGATGTGCATACTAAAGGTCAATTATAACAAAAAGACTTTATTTAGTGTGAAACGTACAATACCAAAAAAGAAGACATTGTGACATTTTTGTAAATGGTGTAATTTCACTATTAATCAATTTTTAATTACAACTACATTGCTAACAATTATTTCACTATAACAAATTGTATTGTAATTATTACGCCACTGTTTTGCATCATTTGCATGTTAAAACTTATATGTACAAGTTGCATATTTGCATGTTAAACTATATGTACAAGATTTTTATATATATAATATATATATATATGGTAAAGTTCATTTCAAAACGCTAAATAATTAGAATTACTAGTAGACAATCTTTTTATTTATATATCTTTATATTTATGGTACTTTTATCATATACTATACATATTTTTATTATTAGATACATGTTAAGAGTAGTTTTATCTATGTAGATTTATGAGTACACTTATGTAAACTACTCTCAACATGTATGTAATCATAAAAATACATATAATAATTGATAAAAATACCTTAAATATGAATATATATATATATATATATATATATATATATATAATTGTATATTATGAGTTCTATAATAATCTAGAGTTTTGAAATAAACCCAACCCTATATATATATGATTCAGATCAAGAGAAAACTCTTACGAGTTGTGAAAACTTAGATAACTCCGACTTCTCGTGCGAGTTTTGCCTCCATTTTTTGCACACCCTATGTTAAAATGTTACAAAGGCGGTTGTAAAAAAAATTCGAAGTCGTGTTTTCGGATTTTTACAGCTGCTGTTATAAGAAGCTGACATCAACATAAATCAGCATTTACAATAGTTGCAAGTGTTTTTACGGCTGTATAAGTTGTCTAAGTTCTTACAACTCGTAGAAGTTTTCATTTTACCCTAACCATATATATATATATATATATATATATATATATATATATATATATATATAGGGGAATTATAGGAAGAAAACTAAGAAATCCAAATGAATAGGACCTCTTTTTGTCACGTGTTACACCTTTTTGTAGACGTATTATGTGTAACAATCACAAGCTGCAACGTTTTACGTAATAACTTTTACTTTTTCAGAAAAAGCTAAAAGTGTGCAAAAATTGTTACACATAACACGTGACAGCCTCTGGTTATTACACGTAACACATTCTGCAAAAAAAGTGTAACACAGTGGCACAAAAAGCTCCATTATTTGAATTTCTTAGTTTTGTTAACTATATATATATATATATATATATAATATATATATATATAGATATATGATATTAAAATAGCAACAAATATATAATAGATGAGTGATAATGCATGGGGACGTAAAATCATTAGATAAAAGAAAACATACCACAAAAATGATCCGTGTGACTTTGCCACCCATTACAATTTACAAAATATCTTTCTACTATTTACAGTATATTCTCACTCATTTTCTGTGATACTCTTATACCTTTTGATTTCATGAAGCATTACGCACTCCATCAAAAGTTTTTATCAAAATTTGTACATATTGTTTAGTATCCTTTACACACAAAAAAGGGATTTTTCCTTGATTCCCAGTAAAAAAAAATTAAAAGCAACAAAAAGAAATTCAGCTGCGTAAAAGAAGAGTAAATACAGTATTCGAATTATAATTTAAAGAAAGAATAACAAAACGAAAGTCAATAATATACCCCAACAAGTGTTGGATCGATCAAATGAATGCTAAATACAAAGTTATGACTTGAATAATGATATTCTGGAATAACTTTAATAATGATACTCATTATTTCTATGCATTTGCTACTTTAATAATGCCATATTCAATTTAGCATTTTGGAAACATGTCTTCTGGTTTAAATTCTATTGGTCCATTATTTTGTAACATGTCCATAATTCTTTACCAACAACACAAAAGTATAGTGGATGTATTATATATTCATGTCACCTCTGAACATGAACACCTTTATATATAATTAGGTACTTGTGGGAGATTGCGTTAATTCTTTGCCTTTACATCAATGGTTGCTTAATTGAACATAAATCATTACTTACGTCTCATAGCCTAATAAACTTAATTACGCAATTTATGTCGATTTATGGCATCATGACATTTGACAATTAATATGGTTTTGAGCTGGATTTGCATCAACTAATGAAAAGTTATTTTAAAATTTTATTTTCTATATTGTGGCAAACCTTAACCACCCATTATTTACTACGTTTGCCGTAGTTAGATGCATGCCATCTTTGCTTGCTTCTTTTACCAACTTTCTAAATAGGGTGGTGATGTTTATGGATGGCAAACCCTTCTAAATTTATTGTTGAGTATGGGGGGGAGACTAGTAGACAAATATGTACACTATAGTTTATTTATATAAATGATTTACTAGCACTTTGTTATTTGTTTTAATGTTAAAAATAACAAGAAGAGAGAAGTAATCTATGAAGGATATCATTTAAATATCAATCACAAATACTTAAAAATTTTATTATATATATTAGAATTTTACTTATCCATCGGTGAGTTTACAGGACCAAACCAGACGTCGAACGGGTCTCTTTACTGATCCATTGGTTGGGTCGGATATAAGAATCGGGTGACACCGTAAGTATTTTAGAAATAAATAGACTAAAATTAAATATTTCAACCATATCCGGTTCATCCCTCAAAAATCCGGTTCAACCCCCAGTTTTCCAGTCCGATCGCCAGTTTCAGCTCCAGCCGGCCGGTTCGTTTCTAATAGGGTGAACTGGACCGACCAGACCACCAGTTCCCAGTGCAGTCCGATTTTCAAAACATTTTATTATCGACGTACGTACTCATTAGCGTTTTAATTCTTTGTTGAAAGTCACTAGTAGTAATTCATTTGGTCACTTAATTTACAAACGCCAATTATACAAGAAATTATTCACCCTCCCATTAAGTTAGGAACGCTAATTATTTGATATTTTTATATATAAATTCGAGTGATTATATAAAAAAAAGTAATAATATTGACATAAACTCTAAGTTCAGTTTTTTGGGACCTTTAAAATTAGAGCGAATTTAATTATTATCGTTTAAATTTGATCACTAAATCCTTTTGTCGGTCCCGTATCTATCATAGTTAGGTCACCTATTAATAATTAATATAAAAACATGATTGTCAAATAATACTATATTAATGATACGAATTGTTTGTACGAATATTAACTTTTACTGTTGTGAGGAAAAAGAAAAACAGATTTTCTTGTTGTTGAAAAAACTATTACAGGATGCTAACAGTTAACCCTGATTATTTTATTCAGATTTAAGTATTATTATATGTTAAGAAAAATATTTATGTATTAAATTATTTATTGAGTTACATAATGTGAGTTAAATCCAATGGATTTTGTTAATATCAGCTTCTAGTCATTTTGTGGATGTGTTTCTTGAGCTATTAATAATTATTATATATTATACATGTTTCTATCAACCTTCTTTTAGTGGATGTTAACTTCATTTCTTTTCAAGTGTGTGTTTTGGTCTCATCACATTATTTGAACTTGGAAAAGCAGTTGATTATTTGGTTAATTATTCTTATATGTACGCTTTACGTAACATTTTTTTTAATTGGTTATATTGTATTTGGCTAAGCAAAAAAGACCTTATATTTGTATAACTTCAAATTACGTTAATAAATAATTAACAGTTTAGTTAGTTATATTGTGTTTGGGCAAATATTAGGTATGTTATATGGCAGTTTGCTTTTTAAAAAAATATATAAATAAAGGAAACACCACAATATATATATAATATATATATATATTATGTATCATAATTTTTGGTACAAACTTTCTTGATTTTAAAAATAGATTAGTGTTTTTACATTTAGCAAAAAAATAATTGGCCCCAACTCGCTCCTAACAGCGCTCTCAAACCTCAACAATGCACAGACAAGAAGGTCACGATTGAGCACCGTGTATGACTTAATTTATTGTTTTTCAAATAATCGGTTTGTAAACATTATGTACAATGACTAAGTAAATAGACTAATATCATCAGAATATGAAAAGCGCAATAAATATTGTAATTGAACTTTTTTCTATAATTTTTCTTTCAACCAAATGTTAGTTCTCTATTATACTTCTTGAACAGTCGAAACAAACTAGACACATGGAACCAAGCCATGGCCAAATCATTAAGTAACATTTTTAAATTCAAGATAATATGCTTGATCAAATCTTTTTAAAAGTCAATTAAACTTGGTCCATACTTTTTAAATATTTGGAGTAGGTTTAAGACTTCGTTGAACGGGCAAACATTTGGTTGGTGATCATTAGTCATCTTTGAATTATTTTGAATAATGCAAGGTTAATTGACTGAAATATTATTCTTCTTTTATATATTTTTTATGTATGGGACCAATAAACTTCCGGTCACATGCAGTGCGAAACTTAAGATTTTCGACCGCGAGCGAAAGTCACCGGAACTAAAAATTTCTATAAAACCGGGGGTCGAAATCGTATATACCCAAAAATTTCTATACGAAAACTACATACTATCCACTACTGAGCGAAAAGTTCGGGGTCGGCCGCCCCTTAAAAGATTGGTCATGGTCACATGACACTTGTTTAGTGACAATTTTTTAGGTTATAAGTCACCAAAGCGACATGTTTAACTATTCAGCTTAGGGGCTCAAGGCACTCGCCTGATATACACCTATCACGCTAGTGATGGACGTGATGCATCGCCACAAGCGGGGTGTATCATGTGGTGATGACTTACGTCATGATAGCTCTCAGGTTGTTGATGGTTTGTGTAAAAAAAACAGATTTAATTACCCACATATTTAAATCCAATCTTCTTCCACATATACTCACTTCACAAATTACCTCTCTACTCAATAAAAATTCTCTATTTACTTCTTTCAATTCTATAAAATTCTCTATTTTCATAGTTTTTGAAAAATACCAATGGAGGATATGGTCTGACTCATCTAGTTCGCCCGAGTTTTCGGGTTGTACTCATGAATTTGTTGCAAATATTTGTGAGAACGCGAAGCTTCAAACTACGGGACGGTAAAAAAAATTGTGCGTCGTGAAGGGGTAGCAGCAAATGAAGTTCTAACGAATGATTACTTTATTGAAAACTTAAACAATAATGTCAAGACGTTTAGAGCGAGGTTTCGTATGTCAAAAGAATTATTTTTAAAGATTGTGGGAGATATTTAAGCTAAAGCTAAGCAAGCGTAGGGGAAAAAAGTTTCACGGCGATACAAAAATACACATCCGCGGTTCGTCAACTTGAAACCGATAACTTCCTAATGAATAGTAAATATCTAGCTATGTAATCTAGGACTTCGAGTTAGTTGTCAAGGCTTATTCGTTTCCGATCGACGCCAAAGAAAAAGTGTTCAAGGAGTTACAGGAATCGGCGAGAGTAGATGTTTCCTGTTACCTGTTACCCTTATCTCTCTTTCAACATCAGATACTTGAACCTCTGTTTGAGAGTTGGTAATAGGAACGATTTTTATCTTGGGTGGCCATGAATGCGCATTCGTAATTATTCTCATCTTCAGTTATATTCCAATAATCATTGTTTTTTACACCACTATCTGCGCCCTTTTCACGAACTGTTGTTTTTACTGGGTTAGATATACTCTCAATTTTTGTATGTCAGGAGTGTTCTGGTTGTTTTTAATAGTTTCCTTAGGTTTACTGAATTTCTCTTAACTCATCCCATAGTTCTTTTGCACTATTACAGTGTGATGGCTCTGCATAGATCTCGTTTGGTAGAGCTCTTGCAACCATATTAAGTTCTTTGACATCTATCTCAAACTTTTGAAAATCTAGCATAGAGTAATCTTCTGGTTTCTTTGGCTCATACACATTAGGATTTTCGACACAAGGTGTCATTGGCATATATGGTCCGTATAATACAGACCTCCAACATTTTATGTTTTGTTGAGCAAAATAATGCACCATTGACGTTGCCAGATATTATAATTTGATCTATCAAGCATCAATGGTTTTCTATTATAACAGGAGATAAGGGAATCATAGTTATTGAGTGACATTTTCTTATGATCTTTTGAAAAAGAACAAAGTACGTGTAAGACACTTTTTGAGTTCTACACTTCTTCTACGATGGGCTATGAATAATACTGGATCTTTGTAAGCTAATCTTTGTATGTTAAACTGATTATGAAATCTAGTTTAACATGACCAAACTCTTATACCAATTGTTAGGATCTGAGTTTGATACTTGTAAATAAATACTGATAAAATAATAAAATTCACAAGCAGTGAGATATTATCAACAACTGTTTTTCATTAATCATCAAATGATTCAAATGTTTTACAGAATGATTCTACAATCTCCCCACCAGCCTAATCACTCACAAAAGTATTCGTACAAAAGATAATGTGTGAAGTGATAAAATAGATTTCTAATAGGTGAGATCTATTGTTACTATGTACGAAAGCTATGTTTGTGATTGGCTGACATCACCAAGATAGTGATCTCTAACATTCCTAACTAGAAAAGATTCCACATATGTTGCAAACATCTATGCAAATCTAACATCTAATCTAACTATGCTAAACACTGATACAAAACAAGTACTGTTCTATTGGGAAACATCTATTTAGGCTATCCTCTGTTGCTTTGATCCAAATATCTGTTTGGCCAGATGTTTGGTCTTCTTCATAGACCTTTGCTCCAACAGACTTTAGACTTCAACAGACCTTGTTTCTTCATGAACAGTGGTTCCAAGGCTTTGATCATATGTTTGCTTGTCTTCATTAGAAGTTTTGTTTAGGTGTTCAAGATTCATTATCTTTGGGAGGAGAAATGCTTTATCAACTGTTTATTTCTTGATCTCATTGTCATGCTTTAGATTTTGGATATATCTGTTATTTTGTAGGTCCAACAGTGTATGGTGTATCTTCAGTTATTACATGGTTGCCCTTCCTATGCGTTTTTCAAGTGATTTATGTTCGTTTTGGGGTCCCAAAACATTAACAAGTGTGTATGTCGTACACAACTTGTTGTTTAAGGTCCGGTGTTATGTGTCTTATATCAATTCAGTCCCCCACTTTTTCATCAAATGTTGCACATTTGTTTGTGTAATACTCCAATTTTATTATTGAAGAGATTTGGGGTTTTCAATTTTTTTGGCAATGGATTTAGAAAGCCCATTATAGGGAAGTGTTGGCAAAAGACCCAGGAGCATTGTAGTAGATTCACTAAAAACCCTAATATAGATAGGGTTGTCTCTAGCCAACATCTCGTACTTTCAAGGTTAGAATCATTTGTTTACTCGCTTGTTTTGGTTATGTTGTTACACTTTACTTCTAACGACATGTTAATTTAGCGTATGTATTAAATATTCGAGCAAGTTATATACACCCTCGAGTAAATATAATTAGCACATGTCGCGGATAACTAGTAGTGTGTTATTTATTTACATTTTCTAACAATACCCAACTCTCGAAACAAACCCCGAACATATGGGTTGACCCAACCTGTAACACCCTGTAAAATCATGTCTAATAATATAGTGACACGTGTTGTATTTTAATATAGTCAATTAAAAGACTATTATGGACTAAAAGTGACAACATGCTCAAACTGAGCCTCTGAATAACTTTTGATGTCAACATGCATAAAACTAGCTCTAACGACATATGTCCTTATGCATAAAACGTAGCCTCTGAACGACCATTAGTGTCGTTATGCTTAAACTCGGCCTCTGAGTGACCGTTGTGTCAACATGCCTAGCCTCTGAGTAACATCGGAGTCAACATGCTTACACTGAGTCTCTGAGTGATCCTTTATAAAGTCCTAACTCTAATATGTCTCGTTTATTGGACGAGAGTGATTAAATCCATTAATATACGAAAGTTGGATAATGGAGGGATTAAAAGTGTCAACATGTTAATTTATACCTCTGGGTGACCTTTTAACAAACTCAGAGCTCGACAATGTCGAGGCATAATCCCGGGTATGCCAAGTATTGGCTACGGAGGGCTAAAAGTGCCAAAAAGGTGTTTAAAAAGGTTTTTAGAAGCTTTATATAGTTAAGGGGTTAAAAGTGTCAATTTTTGAAACTGGCCATATGGCGGTCGCGGGCCGCGAGAGACATGGCATGTGTCTCTCGCGGGGCGCGAGAGAGCTCTGCTGTAGAAAGTTTTGCTTGGCTCCGAAACAAAACTCCAAAACCATGAATTCGAAACCATGGACTTGTAATCAGCTATGCCACGTTTTAGGACACTTGTAAGCTTCCTCTTACACCCCTAAACACCTGGCTTCAACTCCTTTGAGCTCTCCAACTATAAATAGGTGATCAAGTTCACCATTTGAACTTGCACCTTTCTAAATCACAACTCTTCTCTCTTCTCTTGAAGTTCCTAACTGAAAGGAGCATCCAACATAGTTCTTTTGCACCTTAGGAATCACTGGTAAGTATTCCTTCTTGGTGTATTTTGGTTTATAGGCTTTTATAGCCAAAAGTCAAGCGTTTTTCAGAAAACGCTTTGACTTTCGATTAAGACCATTATGGTCCAGCCATTGTTCGAAATGAACATGGCTAAGTGATCGTAATAAGGTAGGTGTTAATCTATATAAAGGGCACCTCCTGAAGATCACGTTTGCTAGACCAATTGACTGGTTAAAGTTATGATATTAAAAAGTCAAACAGGCCATTTTTCGGAAAAATCATAAATTGATCTTATATATGTTATGAAACCTGTTTTGACACTTAAATAAGTTGGTAATAATTATTAGAACATGTAAGTACATGTTCGGTGTAACATTTGTCAAAAACGGGTTTCCAAACCCGCTCCGTTTTGTAATCGAATATCAAGTTATAAATGTCACGTTGCGTATTTATGGCTATTTTGATTTTTAATGATACATAATTAATAAACAAACTAAACTATAAAAATTATAATTGATAAAAAGTAAAAAGAAAATAAATAAAAATAAAATGAGGCTGCCGGGACTCGAACCCGGGTCAGCCGGGTTGAACTTCAAAGACTTAACACCCACACACGTAACCACTCCGCCAGTTGTTTTTTTCTGTCAACTCTAGGAAACAAATAAACTTTATAGACAATCATGAAGCAACCTGTTGCGCCAAACTGAAACCGTAAGCGGCTTTCAACCGTCCAAAACGGTTGAGTGTTCGCAGATACTAGTTTATAACCAATGCACCGACGATTCTAATCAATTCAGACTTGAATTAACTTAAATTTTGATGATGATTGGTTTTTATAACCGAAGGTATTCAATTTCTGAATTACTTCAATCAAAGATCTCTCTCGCGACTTAGAAACATTCTACAGACCTTCAATTTCACTTCGCTATTCATTCAGTTCGTCAGAAAACTTTTTTTTAACTCGCCGGAAAAATTCTGCAAGTCGCCGGAAAACCGTATTCTTCATCAAAACAGTAAGTCTTTCAATACCTTCGTGGTCTATCAATTATTAAGCTATTTCTGACTCAAACCTTTCAATTGAAATCAAATTCAGACGCTGTTATCGGATAATTCCAGTTCGCCGGAAAACTTCTGGAAATCCTTATTTTCATCTGTGAAACGGTAAGGACATTCAAACACTCTGTAAACGTTTGTTTAGCACTTCAATTCCACGATTAGCTAATCAAAACGGTTAATTTGCTTGCTCAGTTGAAGTTCATAAAAACAGAGCCGACGCCTTGCCGGAATTCTGTGATAAATCATTCCTCCGGTATGTTTACTTCCAACACCGTCTCTGCCATTTCATTTTAGTCTTATGAATGATTGTTAATCGTTTAAAAGCAAGAAACAGATTAGTAAACAGTTGACTGTAAATTCAGCGAAGAAGATGAAGTGTGATAACAATATAAGATTAATTAAAATCGGTATTTTAAACGGGTTAGACACACAGTCCAGCGGTGGACTGTGTGCAAACAATACGCACACGCCGCGAGTTCGATCCCTAATACACACACCCACTCTGTTATAAAGATGTTTTATTTTTCTAACTGAACCGGACTAACTACGTTAGTTGTTAAGTATAATAAAAATCTGTATAATAACCAAGTTAGACACACAGTCCAGCGGTGGACTGTGTGTAGCGTTAAAGCACAGGTCCCGGGTTCGAGACCTGTACATGGCACCGGTTCGATGATTTAAAATGTTTTTGAAAATAAAAGAATTTTGAATAAGCTGAGTTAATATATAAGTATAATTAAAAACAGAATTATTTCGGGTTAGACACGTAGCTCAGTTGGTAGAGCTGCGTGCACGCCTACGGGAGGTCTCGGGTTCGAGCCTCACCCGGCGCATACAATTACACAATAAAACCGGTCAACAAGTCAAACGGTCAACGGTCAATGAAAAAAAGTCAACATATTTTTATATTTTTAATTATTTAATTTAATTTAAAAATCAATTAAAAATACTTAAAAATAATGTTTTTAAAGATAGGAAATAGCCTTAAACTCACAAAAATACATCAAAAAATTCCATTAAAATCCTTAATAAAATCCACTCATTTAATATATTTTACGTTATTTATTTAGGTTAGTAATTCTCGTTGTTCAACTCTTCCAACTCGTGCGCATCTCACCATCTCCAATCAAACGCACCCAATGTGAGTGAATCTTAACAAATTCCCCGTTTTAATCACGTTTTAGGGGTGTATCATGTGTCTTGCCCCTTATTATACTTAAATCATTGTGCATATATCATATCATGAACAAATGTGTATTCAGTTTGATTCAATTGTTTGTGTGGTTATTGTTAGATTAATTCATTATTTTCAGTACATGCAATTTCATAGGCCGCCGCTCCCCATTACATTATGAGCGTTAAGCATGTTCCCCATTACATTATGAGCGTGAACCTGGCGTGCCAACATACGATCGGCTCCGTTTGATTGAGCCTTGATCGCACAGACATTTATCATTTTCAGTACGTGCAATACGATCGGCTCCGTTTGATTGAGCCTTGATCGCACAGTTTCATTCATGTTATATATTTATGCAAGTTGATATGTTATGGTATGCTGTTGGTATGTTATTGTATGTTATAGTTTGTGGTTAACATTGTTACTGGTTGATTATTTACATTTGCTCACTTATGATTATGCACAATTTTTCCTTGATAAAATAACAAGAAAATCAATTATAAATGTTTATCTAACAAGGTTCACTCGCCAACTTATGTTGACCCAAAAAACCCATTTTTACACATGATACAGGTGAACCAGCTGCAGCCAGAAACACATAGGATTGGCCTCGAAGAATAAAATGGTTTAGAGCTTGGAATTGTTTAGTTGGTTATTCTTCTTTGTATTTGTATGGACATGTTTGGATTATTGAGAATGTAATTTTGATTTAAATAAATATGAAACATAATAGTAATATCATGAGCTTTGGTGATAACCCAATTATGCTCCGACTCTTATTCCGCTGCGGGTCTGGGTGTGATATTCGGCTCGTCAATTTCAGTTCTAGGGTCGGTTCGCAACCGAAAGTCGCGAACTTTGACTTCTGCTTTGACTTTCGATTCTGACCCAATTTAGATTTTACCTATTGATCTAAAGATGCATTATAATCATAATATAATGTAGCATAACCCTCTGAGGTTATATTACATGATCATAATCAGAATCCAAGTTTATGCGCAAGTTCCATAATTATGCCATCTTTGACCAAAATGTCCTTTTTGCATAAAATAAGGTTTTAAATTGTAATGAACTTGAAAATGAGTTTTCTACTGATGTAATATTATAATTAGGATTATTTAGGATGTTAAACCAAGTTATAAACTGAGTTTTCAAGCAAGTTCTTAAATTATGTCGATAAATGGCGATTTTAGCCCTTGTGGCTCATAAAATAGTTTTACTCAAATCTTTTCGGGTAAATCTTTACCTACTGATATGTTATATTAAATAACATATCTAAGACATTTTAATCTGACCTTAACATCAGTTTTCATAAACATCGCATAAAGACGTCATTTTACGACATAAGCACCGTTTCGGTGCATAGTATGGTTTAAAACCATATTAATGGACTCAGACTTATTACCTACTGATATTAAAACTTATTTTAAATATTTTTACAGTAGGTACACAATATGAACTCATAATCCCAAATAAATTATAAACCATGTGTGAAATGACCAAAATGCCCCTTCGGTGCATAGTTTGGCCATAAAAGATAAAACACACACATAATTAATATCCTACTGATATTATATCATAAATAAACTATTTTTTTCAGAATACTTTTGATTATAAACTTAAATTATATTCAAGTTCCTTTTATACGGTATATAATTACCAAAACGCCATTATGAGGCATAGTTTCGTTTTAAAACCTCAACGGGCATACAAGTTGATATCCTACTGATATTTTAACTTATTTAAAATATAATGGCATATAGAACTTGTCCATGACTTATCCGGTTACCCATTATCACTTTTAAGCAAACGGTTGATTACACGTAACTAGTTTACGGAATTTAACCGAAACGGGTTTAACCTTATAATTTTAATCTCAAAATCCAGAATGTTAATTGTTTACCCATATTATGCAAGTTAAAGTACTTGTCGGGTTTAAACTACATTCTATCCGATCATCGTTTAATCAAGCGTTATACATTTTAATCATGTACACTACTCGGTCTAAGTCTATGATTTAAATAAAGACCGATAGTATTTAATTGGTTAGCTTATGCCATAATCCAGACTAGAGCCTTGCCGGTAAATGCTATCTGCATGTTAGTACTTTTGTACACGGCTGAGTTATTGAATTTTTAAAGAAGTCTAGCTCAGGTAAATACTCTCGACTTATTTTCCCTATATGGGCTTGGGATATGGTAAACTATTACTGCTAGGTCCGAAATTTGGTCAATCGAATGCCCGTTTGTGGCTATTAAACCCGCATATTCCGTTTTAATCAGTTTTGTTTGATAACTTAAACATCGGGGGTTAAATTACCGTGTCCTGGATATCCTCGGCTCAATACATTAGTTATTGGCCACAACCTTAGCGCGGGGTGTAGGCATACACCTGACAGACGCTCATATGCAATCTACCCAAGACGTTGGGGATAACTCCTTCGTGAGTTCGTAAGTGGTGTGTATTTAATCATGTCTCGGTTTCTGTACTCGGCCCTGTATGTATTGACAAACATGTGAATCTGATACAAGGTTGCAAGGTCAACTTTCCTAAGTTAATAAAAGATTTTGTGATGTTTTGCACTTAAAAATCATTTTAGAGTTTTCAAAATGAGTCAGTTGGGTGTATTTACCGGCGTAAGCTGGACGTATCGTCCAAAGACTAAACTGCAGGTACACTACGAAATAGGCCGGAAGCTGCTCGGTAGTGAATTAGAGGATCTTGCAAATCCTTAGATCTGCCCTAAGGTCTATTTTATATTCTTTCTTGTACATTTTAATGATCCGCCTGTGGATCTTCTATTACGAGCCTGTATATTATTTGATATTTCGAACATTCGATTTGTAATAGTAATTTTACTCCAAGACTTCCGTTGTGCTATATTTAATTGACAATGATGTTATCAACTTACGTCACGATACTCCCCACCCGGGCCCACCGGTGTATGGATTTCGGGTTGGAAATCCGGGGAGTGACAAGTTGGTATCAGAGCCAACGTTTGAGAGAACTAAACACTTGCCTTTTTGTGTTTAATCTCAAACTTACACGAGCACATTCCTTAGACTTCCGAGTCTAGGCATTGACCTAGGATTACTCATTTCATTATTAAGTTATTAGTATTGTTTTTGAATTGATTTTTAACAGGAAAAATGACGCCACGTGTACAAGGACAAAGTGGGAGAGGAAAAGGTCCAACTTAGGGTTTAGGGTGTAGGGTTTAGGGTTTATGGTTTAGGGTTTAGGGGTTAGTGTTTAGGGTTTAGGGTTATGGTTATGGTTTAGGGTTTAGGATTTAGGGAGGACCATCGGGGCGCATTCCCCCTCAACCTCACAACTCAGATGCTTACCAAGAATCAGGAGATTCATCTCCTTGGCAACCAGCGAGACGCTCTGTCTCTTATAGACACTCGCCCTCACATTCCCAAAATTCTTACCACTCTCACCACTCCTATCATTCACACCATTCTCACCATTCCCATTCTCATCATTCTTACCATGAAGAATTTAACCCTAACCATTATTTTAACACGCCTCTAGCCGATCAAAATCAGTTGGACCAGCCGAACCCTATGGACGAGGACTCCGACAGGGAGATGCCGCCGTCGGGATCAAATATGCATCCCATTGAAATTTCAAGCGATTCAAACTCTTATGCCGAATCGCCCTACCAAGGTCCTTATGAATGGGACCAATATTGGAACCAATTCACCTTCGCCCAAACACCTTCCCATCACTCTCAACCACCTCCTGTTCAAGAAGATGTCCACATGGAAGGGGTGCACCAACCTCAACCACCACCTGAACCACCAAGGAGAAAGCGGGGAGCACGTATGTCGGTACGTGCCGGACAAAGGTCGGGATTGCTGCCACCTTTGCCCAACTCCTACCCACAATTCAAGAGGACCCACAAATGGGTGGACCCTCTAATGTTTTACCTATAGTGGAACCAACACCTGCTGTTCAACCACCATCGGGTTATACTAACCCAATCCCCACATATCCAGACACGTCTGGATATGATCCTTTTAACCCGTCTACACCGGTAGACTATCAAGCATGGTCGCAAGACCCCTATATGCAAGCAGTTATGCACAATGCACTTTACCCGTCTCCTTTCCCACCTACTTTTCCGTCGACTGGATATCCAACTTATGGGTACCAGTATCCGGTTATGCCACAACCACAACCTCCGCCACCACTCGAGGCCATTAATGAGGCCTTAGAAAGAATGAAGGAAATGCAACAGCAGGCAAAGAAGACGGAGAAAAAGACAAATAAGTTTTTCAAGAAACTCTCCAAGTTAGTTAAGGGAAAGAAGGACGAGTGAAGTCTCTTTTATTATATGTAGTCCCTGCGTGGACAGTGTTATTTCTTTAGTCCCTGCGTGGACATTTTATTCTCTTAGTCCTTGTATGGACAATCAGTTTCTTTTATTTATTTCAAGTATTGTACTTTCTAGTTATCAATTAATGAAATATTTTGGAATTATATATATGTACTTATCCTCTTCAAGCGATCGTCTCGATTTTACTCGAAATTTTTGATCAGCTATATAATTCCAAAAAGATCTTAATGGTTTTGATTTGCCGAGTGGCACAGACCACATACTTGGCCAAATATATAAATGATAGTTAAGAACGGAAGCGTCTTCTATCATGATAGTTAAGGGAAGTTATCCTTCTATCTAGAGGTGGTGGACTAAGTTCAAGCCTCCAAGTCATTAAGGTCAATGCGACCGGGACTATTAATCAACCATTAAGGTCCTCTTATGTTAACATCAAGTAATGTTCATACTCATGGTAGTGTGACTTGAGGAATCACACTAGCCTTCAAGGTAATGGACTATATCCTAACCTTATATAGCCCATGTGATCTGTTTGATCCCGACTAAATATCACCAGTGTGGTGATGAATAAAACATCCATTAGTGATGTATTACCCTTTCGGGTTATGATTTATTTTATATAGCCTATGTGATCTATTTGGTCCCGGCTAAATATCACCAGTGCGGTGATAAATAAAGCATCCATTAGCGATGTATTACCCTTTCGGGTTATGATTAATTTTATATAGCCTATGTGATCTATTTGATCCCGGCTAAATAACACCAGTGCCAGATAAATAAAACATCGATTAGTGATGTATTACCCTTTCGGGTTATGATAAATTTTATATAGCCTATGTGATCTATTTGATCCCGGCTAAATATCACCAGTGCGGTGATGAATAAAACATCCATTAGTGATGTATTACCCTTTCGGGTTATATATTTATTTTATATAGCCTATGTGATCTATTTGGTCCCGGCTAAATATCACCAGTGCGGTGATAAATAAAATATCCATTAGTAATGTATTGCCCTTGTGGCTATGATTATTTATATAGCCCATGTGATCTATTTGATCCCGGCTAATAACGCCAGTACAGTGATAAATAAAACATCCATTAGTGATGTAATGCCTATGCGCCATATTTTAAATGTCCTTTGTGACAAGCCTATGTGCTATACAATTGTCAAATATGACAATCACAGTTGTGACATTACGATCCACTGTCTAGTAATATATGGACCTTGTCTAGATCGTAAATTGCCTATAATGGTCCTATTAAGACCTAGGCCAAATATAGATACTTTAAGCCTAAGAGTTATGATGTTATTCACACTAGCATGATTAGGCGATGGATTTTTATATCCAATGTTTAAAGCTGAAATGATTGGTATACCATGGCTAAGGAAAATTTTATCTGGTATATAGAACCAAAGATTTGAAGAATGACTAATTCAAATGAGGCACAAAGTAGCCATCAGAACGTCAACTCTAAGGATGCCGAAAGTGTAGCCATAGATAATAATGGTTTCCAAGCGCGTATTGATGCGGCTGTGGAAAAGGCCATAGGTAAGGACATAGAAAAGCTAAGAGAATCGAGTGCTACTCGCTCTAAACCACTGTCGATTACCCATCCTCAGCTCATAAAGAGAGCTCTGTTCACTCTTCAAATGCGAAGAGTGAACCTAAGAGGATATACTATGCTGCTAAGTCTCGTTCTTATAAGGACGGATGCACCTACAAGTACTTTGTCTCCTGTAAACCCCGAGACTTTAATGGGGAAAAAGGAGTTGTAGAAGCCCTAAAGTGGCTGGATGAGATGGAAACAATAGTAGATATCAGCAATTGTGCTGATAAGGATGTGGTCAAGTATGTATCATAGTCCTTTAAGGGCGATGCCCTAATCTGGTGGAAGGCCATGATGTAACATTTGTATAAATCGGGTCTCCAAAACCCGCTCCGTTTTGTAATCAAATATCAAGTTACGAAATTTCATTAAGTATTTATGAGTATTTTGAGTTTAAACGTTACATAATTAATATATAAGCTAAACTATAAAAGTTATGTTTGATAAAAAGTTAAAATAAAATAAATAAAAAATGTTTGGAGCTGACCGGACTCGAACCCGGGTCAACTGCTCCAATGACTTATCTTTCCGTCTCCAAACCACTCCGCCACCAATTGTTTTCTGTTAGTATTATGAAAACAATTGAATTTTATACGCAAACTCGGATGAACGGTTACTGGTATTTGAATAACGGAAATCGGTAAGCCAAATCGCCAAATCAGTTTTCGTTCGTTTAATTAACTTATAACCGACGCATATCGGTTTCTAATTAAAGTTTAGATTTAATGAACTTCAAGTGTTGAGTTTTGAAACCGAAAGACATTCAAGTTTCAAATAATTCCGTCTCCAATCATTTATACGATTCAGAACTGTCTCAAATACACTCAAATCCATTTTCGTCGCGTTTTCAAGTCATTTGAGCACAAGAAAACTGTCGCCGGAATTTTCTGCAATTCTCGCCGGAAAACCGTATTCAACATAAACCAGTAAGAATTTCTTCTCTTGCTGTTTCAATCTATTGCTAGGACACTACTAACATTATTCCGTCACTCAAAGTCAGTCACAGAAGATTTTGCTGGATTTCTGGTTGCGCCGGAGAAATTCTGGAATTTGCCGGAACCACGCTAGTTGACGGTAAACACATTCAATCGTGCTAATAACCCATGTACTCTGGTTCAATTTCAAATCTAACTCTTAAATTCTATTGATTAGCCCTCTCAGCCGAAGTTTCAAAAACAGAGTTGCCTGTTCTCGCCGGACTTCCTGAAGAAGACGACCTGTCCGGTATTCCTTTCCCCCAAACTGTTCGGTTTGTTCATTCAAACTAGTAATCATGTTATTTAAGTAGTAGAACCCTGAACCAGTGATCTGTGTAAAACCGGTAATTATAGTGAAGAAGACGAGCATAACAACGGGTTAAGAATAAATAAAATTCGGATAGTTAACGGGTTAGACACACAGTCCAGCGGTGGACTGTGTGCAAAGTTTATATACGAGTCCCGAGTTCGATCCTTGCTTCACACACGCTGCGTAATAACATTCCTTTTTATTCATAAAACTAACCGGGTTAGATTGAGTAGTTGTTAAGTATAATATAATTCAAGAATATAACCGGGTTAGACACACAGTCCAGCGGTGGACTGTGTGCAACACAAACTGCACGTCACGCGATCGAGTCTCGACACCAACACCGGTTCAATGAGAATAAAACGTTTTGTAAAATAAAGGAATTTTCGGTAAATTCGAATAAGTGTATTAATATAATTAAAACTAGATTTCTAACGGGTTAGTCACGTAGCTCAGTTGGTAGAGCTACGTGCGCGTGAACGGAAGGTCACAGGTTCGAATCCCGCTCGGCGCAAGAATTACCGCTGACCGAACCGGTCAACGGTCAAACAGTAAAAAAATATTATTTTTTTTTAAATAATTATTTGTTTTATTTAAATTAAAAATCAATTAAAAATACTTAAAAATAACATTTTTAAGGATGGAAAATAGCCATAAACTCACAAAAATATATCCAAAAATTCCATTAAAAATCTTTAATAAAATCCATCCATTTAATATATTTTTCCTATTATTATTTAGGTCAGTGATTCCTCGTTAACTCGTTTCATCTAAATCGTGCGCACCTCACCAATTCAAATCCAACGCACCCAATGTGAGTGAACCCTTCAAATTCCCGTTTTAATCACATTTTTGGGGTGTATCATGTGTCTTATTCATTTACTTATTATAACTAAGTTATTGTGCATATATCATATCATGACATGTGTGTTAGTTGTTGCTGTTCAGTAGTTAGAATTGTTTGCAAGTTATTATTTCAGTACATGCAATTGCTGAGGCCGTAGCTCCCCATCCCTCGAGGTTGAGTTTGATCCCCATTTTATTATGCGGTTGATCAGGGCGTGCCCGCACGATCGGCTCCGTTTGATTGAGCCTTGATCGGTTATTTACATTTCAAGTTCATGCAATACGCTCGGCTCCGTTTGATTGAGCCTTGAGTGCACAGTTCAATTTACATTTCAAGTTCATGCAATACGCTCGGCTCCGTTTGATTGAGCCTTGAGCACACAGTTCAATTTACATTTTCAGTTCATGCAATACGATCGGCTCCGTTTGATTGAGCCTTGATCTCACAGTTCATTTATGTTAATTATCATATGATGTTGGTATGATCATGTATGTTATCAATTGTTAATGTATGTTATAATTGTAACCGATGTTGCCATTGCTTGATTTCATACATATGCTCTTTTATGATTATGCACAATATTTTATTGATAAACTAACCAGAAAATCATTATTAAATGTTTATCTATAAGGTTCACTCGCCAACTTATGTTGACCCAAAAACCTCCCATTTTTACACATGATACAGGTGAACCAGCAGCAGCTAGGAACACGTAGGGCCTGGATTAGAAGAAATAAAACGATTTAGTGTTTGGATTATTATGTTTGGTTATTTTCCTTTGTAATGAATGAACATGTTTGAAGGTTTGAGAAATGTAACTTTGACTTCATTTAATTATGAAACATAATAGTAAATGTCATGTGCTTTGGTGATAACCCAATTATGCCCCGACTCTTATTTCCGCTGCGGGTCGGGGTGTGACACATGATACAGTCTAAAGGTAAAGTACACCTGTATAATTTGGGGTGGTCCAAATTTGTGGACCTTGTTAAGGAAACATACTGCCCACCCCATGAGGTGGAAAAAATAGAGACAGACTTCTTCTCTCTCTCAATGAAAAACCTAGACTGTCGGAAGTATGTCTCCGATTTCAATTCCCTATCTAGGTTAGTTTCCTATCTAATCACCCCAGAATCCAAACGCATTGAGCGTTTTATAAATGGATTAGCGTCCGAGATTAAGGGCATGGTAAAGGCTGCTCAACCTAATACCTATAGGTCTGCTGTAGACCTATCTCTCTCTCTCTCTCACCCTTGATTTAGTAAGGCAGAAGTCAGTTAAGCTTGAAACTGACAAGAAAAGGAAGAGAGATGAAGACAACTCCCAAAGATTTAACAATAAGAAAAATAAAGGGAGATTCGGGTTCAAAGGGAACCCCAGGCAAGTCGGCTATGATGCCATTTTGCAAGACTTGCAACCGCAGACACTAGGGACAGTGTAATTCTGATTCACAAGCTAGACCTTGTGGTATTTGTAAAAGGAGAGGGCATAAGACCCTAGATTGTAAAGATCTTAGGCATGCTGTATGTTATATCTGAAATGAAAAGGGCACATTGCAACTAACTGCCCTAAGAATTCAAAGAATAATAATTCAAAGCCTGGAGAGGCCAAGAAGGGGAATGCACGCGCTTTTCGACTGACTGCTAAGGAAGCTGTTAATGACAATAAAGTCATAACAGGTACTTTTCCCATTAATGATATTTATGCTAGAGTTCTTTTTGATTCGGGTGCAGATAGGTATTTTGTTGATCATAAGTTTAGTAAATTATTAAACCTGCCCATAAGAACTCTAGATAACATCTATGAGATAGAACTTGCTGATGGAACGACAGAATCCACATCTTCCATTCTTGATGGATGCTCTATATCCATGAAGAATCATTCCATTCCTATCTCTCTTCTGCCAATGAAATTGGCGGGGTTCGATGTTGTCTTAAGCATGGATTGGTTATCTCATAACCAAGCCCGCATTGCCTACGATAAGAAGCTCATCGAAATTAAGACCCCATCTGGTGAAGTGAGCACCATTCCCGGAGACTCACACTATGGATTGCCGGACAAGGTGTCGTTATTTAGGCATCCAATTGTTTGAGAAAAGGCTGTGTCATCTACATGGCACAAATAACCATAAATGAACCTAAGCTGAACCTTGAAGATCAACCAGTTATCTCGGAGTATCCCGATGTTTTCCCTGAGGAATTACCTGGCCTACCTCCAGATAGACAAGTGGAGTTCAAGATTGATATTATACCGGGATCAGCACCCGTAGCTAGAGCTCCATATGGGCTAGCACCAACGAAAATGAAGGAATTGAGGACGCAGCTAGATGAAATTTTAGAGAAAGGCTTTATATAACCTAGTTCCTCGCCTTGGGGAGCTCCTATCCTCTTTGTAAAGAAGAAAGACGGTTTGATGCAAATGTCCATTGATTACCGAGAGCTGAACAAGTTAACAATTAAAAATAATATCCTCTACCCAGGATCGACGATTTATTCGACCAACTTCAAGGAGCTAGTTATTTCTCCAAGATCAACTTAAGGTTAGGATATCATCAATGAAGGTTAGGAATGAAGATGTTCCTAAGACAGCCTTCAGGACCCGTTACGGTCATTTTGAATTCTTGGTGATGCCTTTTGGGCTCACAAATGCACCTGAAGCATTCATGGATCTCATGAATAGAGTCTGCAAGCCATATCTTGATAAATTTGTCATTGTCTTCATAGACGATATACTTATTTATTCTCGTAATCAAGATGATCACGAGAAACATCTTAGGTGCATCTTAGAAGGCAAGAGAAGCTTTATGCTAAAGTCTCTAAATGCGAATTTTGGCTTAGAGAAGTCCAATTCCTTGGACATGTTGTAAGTGAACGTGGTATCCAAGTGGATCCACTAAGATAGAAGCCATAATGAATTGGGAAGTTCCCAAAAATCCGTCTGAGATTCATAGTTTCTTAGCACTGGCTGGTTATTATAGAAGATTCATAGAGAACTTCTCAAGAATAGCCGCTCCTTTGACTACCCTGACCCGTAAGAATGTTAAGTATAATTGGGGTTCGAAGCAACAAGAATCTTTTGAGGTTCTTAAACACAAGTTAAGCAATGCTCCTGTGTTATCTCTACTTGGGGTATTGAGAATTTTGTTGTTTATTGTGATGCATCACACACAGGTATGTGTTGTGTGCTAATGCAAAATGGCAAGGTAATTGCCTATGCATCACGACAATTAAAGGTGCATGAAAGAATTACACCACCCATGATTTGGAATTGGGTGCCATTGTATTTGCACTAAAGCTATGGAGACATTACTTGTATGGTACAAAGTGTATTATATACACTGACCATAAAAGTCTCCAACACCTGTTCAATCAGAAGGAATTGAACATGCGACAATGCCGTTGGATGGAAACACTTAATGATTATGATTGCGAGATTCGCTACCATCCTGGCAAGACAAATGTAGTTGCCGACGCCTTAAGTCGCAAAGAAAGAGTTAAACCTATTAGGATTAACGCCAAGAGCATTGAGCTCAGAAATAGCTTGAGTGAGAACCTATTAGATGCGCAAAAACAAGCCCTGTTAGAGGCTAATATTCCTAATGAGGGATTAGGCGGTGCTGTTGATCAATTAACGCCTGGAAAGGATGGAATCCTAAGATTTAATGATAAAATTTGTATTCTGATCTTTGGAGGACTTAGAGATCTAATCCTCTAGGAAACGCATAATTCAAGATACTTCGTTCACCCGGGTGGTGACAAAATGTATCAAGATTTGAAGAAGAATTATTGGTGGATGGGTTTGAAGAAATCCAAGCCACTTATGTAGCTAAGTGTCTGACGTGTTCGCAAGTTAAGGCCGAACATCAGAAACCGTCAGGACTTCTACAACAATTAGAAATTCCCATATGGAAATGGGAAATGGTAACTATGGACTTGATTACCAAGTTACCTAAGACCAAAGTGGAAATGACACTATTTGGGTCATTGTAGACAGACTGACAAAGTCAGCTCGTTTCTTGCCAATAAAGGAAACGTATAATTCAGATAAATTGGCTAAGTTGTATGTGGACAAGATTGTGTCCCTACACGGTGTGCCAGTGTCTATTGTATCTGACGGAGATACTAGATACGCTTCTCACTTTTGGAAAGTTTCCAACAATCTTTAGGCACACGATTAAACTTTAGTACGGCTTACCAACCGTAGACTGATGGTCAAAGTGAGCGTACTATCCAGACACTGGAAGACATGCTTAGAGCATGTGTGATTCATTTAGGTGGAAGTTAGGATGACCACTTACCCCTAATAGAATTCTCCTACAATAACAGCTATCATACTAGCATCAAGGCTGCTCTTTTTGAGGCCTTATATGGGAGAAAATGTAGAACGCCCATGTGCTGGGCAGAAGTTGGGGAAGCCCAACTATCAGGACTAGAGATTGTCCTGGAGGCCACGGAAAAGATTGTGAAAATCCGTGATCGTCTCAAAGCTGCCAGAGATAGGCAGAAGAGCTATGTTGACAAGAGGCGTAAACCTCTTCAGTTCCAAGTAGGGGACAAAGTCATGATGAAAGTATCACCCTGGAAAGGTTTGATGCGTTTTGGAAAGAAGGGCAAGTTGAGCACTATAGCTTATAAGCTCAGGTTGCCAGAGGAGCTTAGTGGAATTCATGATGTATTCCACATATCAAATCTTAAGAAATGTCTAGCCAATGAGTCGCTAGCAATCTCGCACAAGGATGTGCAAATTGATGAAAACTTGAGGTTCATTGAGAAACCAATTTCGATCGAAGATCGACAGGTTAAGAAGCTCCGAAGAAAATTGATACCTATAGTAAAGGTTAAATGAGATGCCTTTAGAGGTCCCGAATATACATGGGAGGCTGAGTCCACTATGCGACAAAAGTACCCTCATTTTTTTGAATAAAATCTCGAGGTCGAGATTTCTTTTAAGGGGGTGAGGATGTAACACCCTGTAAAATCGTGTCCAATAATATAGTGACATGTGTTGTATTTTAATATAGTCAATTAAAAGACTATTATGGACTAAAAGAGACAACATGCGCAAACTAAGCCTCTGAATGACTTTCTGATGTCAACATGCATAAAAACTTAGCCTCTGAACGACCATTAGTTTCGTTATGCATAAAACGTAGCCTCTGAACGACCATTAGTGTCGTTATGCTTAAACTCGGCCTCTGAGTGACCGTTGTGTCAACATCCTTAGCCTCTGAGTGACATCAGAGTCAACATGCTTATACTGAGCCTCTGAGTGATCCTGTATAAAGTCCTAACTCTCATATGTACCGTTTGTTGGACGAGAGTGATTAAATCCATTAATATACGAAAGTTGGATAATGGAGGGATTAAAAGTGTCAACATGTTAATTTATACCTCTGAGTGACCTTTTAACAAACTGAGACCTCGACAATGTCGAGGCATAATCCCGGGTATGCCAAGTATTGGCTGCGGATGGCAAAAGTGCCAAAAAGGTGTTTTAAAAAGGTTTTTAGAAGCTTTATAAAGTTAAGGGGTAAAAAGTGTCAATTTTTGAAACTGGCCATATGGCGGTCGCGGGCCGCGAGAGACATGGCATGTGTCTCTCGCGGGGCGAGAGAGAGCCTCTGTTGTAGAAAGTTTTGCTTGGCTCCGAAACAAAACTCCAAAACCATGAATTCGAAACCATGGACTTGTAATCAGCTATGCCACGTTTTGGGACACTTGTAAGCTTCCTCTTACACCCCTAAACACCTGGCTTCACCTCCTTTGAGCTCTCCAACTATAATAGGTGATCAAGTTCACCATTTGAACTTGCACCTTTCTAAATCACAACTCTTCTCCCTCCTCTAGAAGTTCCTAACCGAAAGGAGCATCCAACATAGTTCATTTGCACCTTAGGAATCACTGGTAAGTGTTCCTTTTTTGTGCATTTTCATTTATAGGCTTTTATAGCCAAAAGTCAAGCGTTTTTCGAAAAATGCTTTGTCTTTCGATTAAGACCATTATGGTCCAGCCATTGTTCGAAATGAACATGTCTAAGTGATCGTAATAAGGTAGGTGTTAATCCCTATAAAGGGCACCTCCTGAAGATCACATTTGCTAGACCGATTGACGGGTTAAAGTTATGATATTAAAAAGTCAAACAGGCCATTTTTCGGAAAAATCATAAATTGATCTTATATATGTTATGAAACCTGTTTTGACACTTAAAAAAGTTGGTAATAATTATTAGAACATGTAAGAACATGTTCGGCTCGTCAATTTCAGTTCTAGGGTCGGTTCGCAACCGAAAGTCATGAAGTTTGACTTCTGCTTTGACTTTCGATTCTGACCCGATTTATATTAGTACCAACTGATCTAAAGTTGCATTATGATCATAATATAATGTAGCATAACCCTATGAGGTTATATTACATGATCATAATCATAATCCAAGTTTATGCGCAAGTTCCATAATTATGCCATCTTTGACCAAAATGTCCTTTTTGCATAAAACAAGCTTTTAAATAGTAATGAACTTGAAAATTAGTTTTCTACTGATGTAATATTATAAGTAGGATATTTAGGGTGTTAAACCAAGTTAAAACTGAGTTTTCAAGCAATCCCTTAAACTATGTCGATAAATGGTGATTTTAGCCCTTGTGGCTCATAAAATAGTTTTACTCAAATCTTTTCAAGGTAAATCTTTTACCTACTGATATGTTATATTAATTAACATATCTAAGAAATTTTAATCTAACCTTAACATCAGTTTTCATAAACATCACATAAAAACGTCATTTTACGACATAAGCGCCGTTTCGGCGCATAGTATGGTTTAAAACCATATTAATGGACTAAGACTTATTACCTACTGATATTAAAACTTATTTTCAATATTTTTAAGTAGGTACACAATGTGAACTCAGAATCCTAAATAAATTATAAACTATGTGTTAAATTACCAAAATGCACATTCGGTGCATAGTTTGGCCATAAAAGATAAAACACACACATAATTAATATCCTCTGATATTATATCATAAATAAACTATTTTTTTCAGAATACTTTTGATTATAAACTTAAATTATATTCAAGTTCCTTTTATACGGTATATAATTACCAAAACGCCATTATGAGGCATAGTTTCGTTTTAAAACCTTAACGGGCATACAAGTTGATATCCTACTGATATTTTAACTTATTTAAAATTTAATGGCATATAGAACTTGTCCATGACTTATCCAGTTACCCATTATCGCTTTTAAGCAAATGGTTGATTACACGTAACTAGTTACGGAATTTAACCGAAACGGGTTTAACCTTATCATTTTAATCTCAAAATCCAGAATGTTAATTGTTTACCCATATTATGCAAGTCAAAGTGCTTGTCGTGTTTAAACTACATTCTATCCGATCATCGTTTAATCAAACATTATACGTTTTGATCATGTACACCTCTCGGTCTAAGTCTATGACTTAAATAAAGACTGATAGTATTTAATTGGTTAGCTTATGCCATAATCCAGACTAGAGCCTTGCCGGTAAATGCTATCTGCACGTTAGTACTTTTGTATATGGCTGAGTTATTGAATTTTGAAAGAAGACTAGCTCAGGTAAATACTCTCGACTTATTTTCCCTATATGGGCTTGGGATACGGTAAACTATTATCGCTTGGTCCGAAATGGGGTCAATCGAATGCCCATTTGTGGCTAGTAAGCCTGCATATTCCGTTTTAATCAGTTTTGTTTGATAACTTAAACATTGGGGGTTAAATTACCGTGTCCTG
Organism: Scalesia atractyloides; assembly: GCA_947069175.1. Lineage (NCBI taxonomy): Eukaryota > Viridiplantae > Streptophyta > Magnoliopsida > Asterales > Asteraceae > Scalesia > Scalesia atractyloides. The sequence goes on from CAMTDV010000023.1 coordinate 18,371,176, forward strand.
GATATCCTCGGCTCAATACATTAGTTATTGGCCATGACCTTAGCGTGGGGTGTAGGCATACACCTGACAAACGCTCATATGAAAATTACCCAAGATGTTGGGGATAACTCCTTCGTGAGTTCGTAAGTGGTGTGTATTTAATCATGTCTCGGTTTCTGTACTGGGCCTTGTATGTATTGACAAACATGTGAATCTGATACAAGGTTGCAAGGTCAACTTTCCTAAGTTAATAAAAGATTTTGTGCCGTTTTGCACTTAAAATCATTTTAGAGTTTTCAAAATGAGTCAGTTGGTGTATTTACCAGCGTAAGCTGACGTATCGTCCAAAGACTAAACTGCAGGTACAATACGTAATTGGCCAGAAGTTGCTCGGTAGTGAATAAGAGGATCTTGCAAATCCTAGATCTCCCTAAAGTCTGTTTTATATTCTTTCTTGTACATTTTAATGATCCTCCTGTGGATCTTCTATTACGAGCCTGTATATTATTTTATATTTCGAACATTCGGTTTGTAATAGTAATTTTATTCCAAGACGTCCGTTGTGCTATGTTTAATTGACAATGATGTTATCAACTTACGTCACGATACTCCCCACCCAGGCCCATCGGTGTATGGATTTCGGGTTGGAAATCCGGGGTGTGACACAACCCGTTACGTATTACGTACCCCGCCCATTTCCACCTTTGGCCCAAGCAAACAAACCCAACCCCGACCTCTTTACACCTACAGCCCAAACCCCAACCCTTTCCCCTTGATCTCAGCCCACCTCTAACCCACCTCCCAAACTGCCACGCCCTCTTATTACGTAAACTGCATGAAGGGTTATCAAGATTTATTATTACACAAAACCCAAACCACCAATATCATAATCGGCGACCTGTGCTCTTTCCTCCCTCTCTGCCGACGCAAAAACAGGCCCAAGAATCCTTTCTCTAATTCGATCCAAGGCTTGATCCTACCCACTCGCTACTAGGTATTGATATCTTGTGTTTTGTGGAGTTTTATTGTGAATACGTGAGTTATATATATGATTTTCATGGTTGTGATTTTTATGATATAGCGATCTTTAATGTCGTATGATGTGCTAGGTACGTTTGCATGTCGGTTAACTCACTAGGGTTTCATTATGGGTTAAATCTTGTACTTTAGTAATAATAGTAGTGTTCTGGCATGATTTTAGTGTAGATATAGGTTGCGTTTCTGTTTAGAAAAGGGGATCTTGAAGCTTGTTGATTATTTCGGTTATTAGTCGGGTATGCGTATGAAGTTGGGTTACGTGTTTTGGCGTAGTGGGGGTTGGTTAAACAAATATGGGTGGGTTTTATGTGGAGTATGATAAATGACATGTATAGTCTGATATATGAAGTGTCGTTAGGTTGCATGATCAATAAACCCATTAAAGGAACCACTAGAACTCGCGTTTGATGTTTATAGCCGACTTCAGTTGACTATAACGTGGTTAAGACATAACGAAAATACGATTTTCTAAAGCCTGAAACGAACCTCTTTGAAATACGATTCAAACCGCGTTGTTTTCATAATTTTTGGACCTAGTTTGATCTGCCCAAAGCATTAAATAGTTTCATTGGTCAAAGCTGTAATTTTCTACATAATTTGTGTGTTGTGTTTTACATCATATCTTGGTGAGTATTTGGAGTTAGGTTATGAAATTTATACAGTAGATATTCTTATGTGTCTGTATGAATCTTCAATTGGAATCAGGCCAATCGGGTAATCGAGGATTTTAAATGAATTTTCAGTAAGCTACAATCAGAAAGTGACTATCTGGCCACTGCTTAGTAAATGATTTTTCCTAATTTCTCGATAAAGAGTTAGGCCTTGAAAATTCTACACAAGCCCGACCACACCGAGGGGCACATCACATAAAAAGATTATAATTTTACAACTCCGTAAGTATGGTAAACGAGCTTTCTAAAATAGCCCAATTCTAGTGAATTTGCTATGCATGATTTATAAACGTATAAGAGTCAAACTTGCTATTCTTAGTATCCGCACTTGTTTGGTTATTGAATAAATATCATATATCATGTTGTAGGTTATATTGTAAACATGTGCACGACAGCACATGATGAAATACTATGTGACAACTTGTTCATATGGTAATTGCTAGATATGTATAGGACTTACATGAATTGCATAAACAACCACTAATAATCCATGGTAACCATAATAGGTCGCGGTTGACCATCTTAATTCGCATACACTCATACCTTACTACAATACGAATGTAAGTTCACGGTCCCCATATTTAAATGTTTTGAAATACAAGGAAAGGAAATGTGAGCACATTACGATAATGTAATGCCTAATCATTATAGGATTATAACGCCTTTATTTAAATTGCTATATCGTTATGGTCACAAAGTAAAATTAATACATAAAGTCCTTGTAAACCTCGGACCATTAGTATTGTGATTAATAGCGGGGAATTTTGAGTAGTATTACTGGTCCCGACAAGCCCCACCCAAGCTAGTCGCGCTAGCTAGACCGGTAACGGTTATCAGGTGTATAATTAGCCTAACATACCGCCATGTAGGTGTGTGAATTTCTGACACAACCCGAAAACACGACACGAACCTAACACGAAATTCACGGGTTTAGGTTAGTCTAAACAGGTTCGGGTCAGTTTCAAGCTGAACCCGCAAACCCGTTTAGCTAAATGGTCTGGGTTCGGGTTGACGGGTTGACCCGTTTAACCTTTTATATTATATTCTATTTTTTTCCGTATTTTTATGTTATAAATTAAAATGTGTATATATTTTATGCCATACTAATAACTTAAAAGAGAAATTCACAAAAAAGTTTATAAACTAAATGTAATTGTATTATAAACATTTGGGTTTTAAAAGTAAATTTTAATTTTAATATATTAATTTTTGGAAAAATTGTGAAAAAATAAAAAAATTCAGGTTGAACGGGTCGGGTTAAGGTTCATATGTATGACACACAATTTTCGGGTTCGGGTTCGTGTAAAATTTTCGGGTTTGGATCGGGTTGAACCCGCGAACACGACCCGTTTAGCACCCTTACCGCCATGATCAATGATGGACCTAGCAAACAAAGGCAACAACACTCAGCTTTGGTTTCGAACTCTTTCGTGACATAACACGGGTTAGCTACCTACAAATATGACAATAATCTATTAGATACTAACACTTACTGTTCTGGTTGAATAATGAAAACTTGTAAAAACGAATCATGTTATAACTTTAAACTATATATGTGAACTCACTAATCATAAATGATTGACACTTGTTTCTTACATGTTTTCCCCATGTCGCTAAGGTACTTGCCAACTGTTATGTGCACAGCATGGTGTCAAAAACATTTTTATTTCGTTGCGTTATTACATTTACATTCTGTTGGTTTGGGCGTTTGTTTTGACGCATGTTTTTACGTTACATTTATTACCTTCCGCATTAATTATAGATTGTTGGTTGTTTGGTAAAACATTTTTCTCATATAGAGGTTATTCGATATAACTGGTGTCTTAGATTATGGTTTGTCATGTGATTCGTGATAAAACTCAGCAAGTGAATTTTGAGGGTGTGGCACATGCCCTTCTGGTTCAAAAAGTTTGACACTACCTAAAATCCTTGAAATTAAGGAATCGTCGTTTTTAATTAAATGAACCCGCTTCGTCTTTACATGCAACACATTTAAATTAGATCCAATGGAGTTTTGATGCCCCCCACTGCTAGTTAAGAATATTTTTTGGATTTGATTTTGACAAAGCAATCAGAGTATGAATAATTTCTTGAAATCGGTTTTATGCAAATAAATTCCATTGAACTCGATTTTACTTTTGAGGGTATGAAATTGTTTTCTGTAAAGTGATTCGTTAACCCAATTATTTACCATAAAACATCTTTTCTCTAAAGCAATTCACAATCTTTTGTGAACATTGATTACACAAATCATTATGATCATGAACTTTGTTTCCTTAATATCGATTAAGGAGATAACTCTAAAAATTCAATCATAAAAACGATTTAGTTTTGCACTTAGCGAATGGAAAATGCTCAAAACATCTCCACATTGAAATGGATGAATTTTTTGAGAATCAAGAAGCACTCTTTTATAGTCATTTGTTTCATCCAAAGTTGTTTTTTTTTTCATATCCGATGTGGGATAGGCAAAATTGCAAAAAAGAAAATACAAGAGATTTGGATATTTGAAGGCTTTAAAGAGGTTAGTCCATGAATAATATGTAGTTATGTACACTATCAATATGCGACTACTTTAAATGTGGATAAACATTGACCACGTCATGAATGAATTCGAAGTTCAATAAGACTGTACGGGTCAAAGAAATATATTATTGAATTCATCCCTTTGTTTAATATTCAACTTCGACTCGTCTAACTAGTCACCGCCAATTTAAATTAAATAGTGTTCCAAGCTTATCTTTAAAAAGTACAATAACAATAAAAAATGCATATAATTCACAAGGATGTTAAGATCAACAAGTTTGAATGTGTATAAGTCCATTATTTTACTCAATTCTCTAGACGTCGATGAAGTGTCCTTTCTGTTGTAATTGACATCAAGTCCAACATTCAAATAGGTGTCTCTTAAATGTCTTTCAAATTCGATTGAAACCGAAAAGGTTTTTTTTTTACTCTTAGAATGCAGTACACAAACAATGAAAAAAAAAAGTAAAAATCATTTCACTAAAAAATATTACTTATATTTTTTAAATTTACATCACACCTAGCGCACACAAAAATACGAGACATGAATGGCTTGAATATGATTAGGCTGAATTGCTTCTTTTTTTAAGGCAACGCTTACTCCTACTATATTACACTATAATTCTACATTATTCATTATTGTCCAATTTGAACCTTGTACCTCTTCTCTTAAAGGCATACGCAAGTGGGCTAGTCACTGGCGAATCGCTTCTTTAAAAATGTAAATTTTGTTTCGATGTTGTCATGTATAATGAAATCGATCGGTTTCTTTGACAGTTCTTAAACATATTAATTGCATTGCTATTAAAAATAGTTGTATAGTTTAATTAAGATAACTCTGAAATGAACTTGTGATATGAGTGGACTCAAATATTGTTTAGGAACTAATAGAGCAGTACTCTCGAAATTGTGTTTCATTCCAAGAGACAAGGGTCTCTTGTTCTTAACCAAACTTCTACTTTATCCCATTTTCCACAAACAACAAAACACATAAAAATTCGGTTTTATCTCAAACTTGCGAGTCCATATTATGTAGTGCAACCATTGTTAAGTTGTTGTACCCTTGGCAATGGTTTTGCGATAGCGTGGAAGTCGTTTTAAAATAATAGATCAAACAAGATGCCATAGCCAACTTTAACGTGTTATGGGTCGCTTGATTCTTGCATCTGAATATATGTAGTTTGATTTTTTATATTTTGTTTTGTAAATAGCAGATTATTTTGTTTCTTATAAAAAGTAGTTTTTTTAATGAACGCCAGAAAAATTTACATGTATTATTTTATTATTTGTAAAATCTAAAACTTGTAAAAAGTTGCTACTCTATGAAAAATGAAAATAACTTACACACCATCAAAACTAATACATGCATCATCAATCATTGATAACAAAATTATAATATATATATGTGTGTTTGTTTTAATCATAACTTTAGCTTAGTCAATCAACTTAGTAGATTTAATGTTGTTTGGTACGTCATATAATCATTATATTTTTGTTTTTAATTTGCAATATATCTCATCCTTAATCTTAAAATGTTTTTTAATCACACCTTTCATGTTATATTAATAATAATTCAGAAATCACGGTGACAGGATGGACCCATTCAATGATTTGGGTTGGATTCGCAGAATTGAATTGATGATTATAGTACGTAGATGTTGGCAATTATGATGGCTTTGAACACAAGATTTCTTTTTTTTTTCCCTTTTATTGGGTCCGTCGTTTATGGCCGTCCGACCAATTATGCCTCCTTGCTGTCCCATTCTAGTAATGGACTACTACTCATATTATCATCACTTACGTATATATTCATTTATTATTCAATAAAGTCCATCTATTATAGGTACCACAACATGTTCAGTTTAAAATCTTTATTCTTTAAATATAAACGCATCTAGTTATTTGATTAAAAAAAGTACAAACGTTTTTCAAGCAATCCAACTTATACATTAACGTGATCATTACTTTTACGTTTTATTATTATGCTTTATTTGTTTCAATAACTAACGCAGATCTTAATATCACATAAATAAATCTGACATAATAAAAAGATACATATTATTTAATATATTTAAATATTATATAGTTAAGACAAAATTAGTTTATTACAAGCAAGACATGCTGTGTTTATCTACACAAAGGATAACTATAATAAATGAGTTTGTTTATATAATGAAAAACATAGTTATGCCGTATGCGCTTAGATTAAAATTTGTTTATATAATGAAAAACCTTAGTATAACACAGGATTTTGATTTTACACGAAGCTGTATTATATTTAAATGATTATCACGTTCCAATAAATATAGAATTTGATTACAACAAATTTACCCATCCGAAGGTTGTTAGAACTACACTTAAGTAGATCAAGGGGTGGGCTAATACATGATTAGAACTACGCTTAAGTAGATCGAAACATGCTATGATCAGTTCGATAAATTAATAGTTCTGGATTTTAAGAACTGGTTTTCAGATTTCATTAACTCTTTGAAATTCTGGTTTTTGGATTTAATCGGGTTGATATTTTATTATTCGGTGTTGATTAATTCAACCCAACTTGATACACATCTCTACCCTTAAGTTAGAACGGCTAATGTCTACTCTCGCATAAATTCAATACTAATTACATCTATTCAGGATCGAACGTTTATCTCTTGCAAAAGCTAATTCCTTTTTACTATTAAGTCAAAGCCTAAAAAAAAGAATAATTGATTTTTATCATATACATCTATTCCTAAAAACAAAATAACTAATGATTGATTCCACCTGCTCTTTCTTTTAGAATTAAGAAAAAGGAGATAAGGATCATATATGATTGAATTTTTTGTTTTTTTATACATGCATGCATAGCATATTTACTAAAAAAATAAGCCATGTAATGAATAACAATAAATAAAAAAAGGAGGGAAAGACAAACAAGAAACACCATTGCTTTCTTTTTCATAGTTTGAGATAAGATAAAGATATTACTTATAAAAACTAGAATTCGAATAAAAGAAATAAGAGAAGTGAGAAGAAAATTTTTTAGTTTTATAGAATTGCGAAACATGACGCAAACAATTATCTATATCTATATTACTATATAATGTATATTAGATGGGTAATAATTTAATTTTATAGTTGAGTTATCGATCAATGAAGTAGGATTGAAATTAAATGAAGTTAAGTTATTATGACTAAGGGGTGTGGATCTCTATATCATCTTCACCTTACCACCTCCTCCCCCCCTAGTTACAAGCATCCAAAGCCTCAAAGTCAACAAAATCACATTAGGGAGAACAAGGGATATCAGTGATTGCCTAGAAATATGATTTGGTACTGTGTGTGGGGCGGGGGTTGTTCCTTTGGGGGCCAATGCCACATAAGTGACACATAGGCTTCCCCGATATCTTCCCCTTCTATATCCTATAGCCTAATTCTGTTGTGCTATTAACTTAATGAGAATAATAATAAATTAGTTATTTGATTTATAAACCATATGCATATTTGAATTATAAGAAAACTGAGAGTTTCGTCCATGGAATCACGTATTGTCGTCGCCTGTAACGATCGTCAATTTTCTCATCGGCGTCACTAACAATCAACTTCGTTGCCTGTAACGGTTGTCAGTAACTATCATTTTAGATTATCTTTTCGTTACCAACCGACTATACTTCAAAAATTCGTGTCATTATTATAATTGTTATTTACAATGTACCCGATATCGTTTGTTAATTTAGTGCTTCATAGTTTGTATAAACTAGTTAATTCACTATGGGAAACTTAAATATAGTGTCTTAAATGGAAATTCATACTAACATCTATTTTTATATCAATACTTATATTATATCATATTAATATTTATTTATTCTAAAAGCTCTAGTTTTTTAGTGCAAGTTCTTTTAATATGCAGCAGATTGTTGAATCAAGGTTTGATTTTTATGGATCTTTGTTTGTTGGAGAGATGGTTTTAGAGTTTATGGTTTGGTAAATGTTATTGCTTTGATTATCTGATTATGTGATATATATACATTTTTATTATTTTGGACCAATAATGAAGGCTTTGTTTTCATTGAGTTTTGTAGAACTTTTTTTGTGATTTTTAAAATAATTATATTGGGTGAGTTTTTTTGTTTTTTGAACTCTGTTCATTGAGAGAGAAAGGTGGATTAAGGTTGTTTAAAATGATAAACATATTGGAAAATGAAAGTGTTGTATTTTGATTTGATTGAGTGTATTGCATTTCGTTTTGGTACGTTATGGCAACCGAAAGTTGTGTTTGTTTATTGCGTTAGGCTTGATATATGTGTCTGAAAGTGATTATATTATATCAAATGTAATAAAATGTTTTTGAAGAGATGCTGCTTGGATGTATCTTTGTTTCTTGAAATTTTTTTTGCCGAGGGTTCATACCCCTTACATAATTCACGACCCTGTCTCAACGTATGGGTTACCTTCTACTTTATTTAGTAGGTAGAGAATTTTGTCAAATTCATTCTCCACATATTAATTAAGCAACTTTGTAATAAATATATTTTGAGAACATGTTTAATACACAAGTAAATTAAATAATAAACACTTATGCGTAGTGTTGATAAAATATAGTGAAACGGAGAATGAATTTAGCAATTAGATGCCTATATAATTATCTTATCTATAATCTATTACATTTAAAGTAATAACTACTGTATTTATATAATATATGGATTTTATAGTTTTTTACTTGGTATTATTTAATTTCTATATCGAAGCGCACCTTATAGATTACATATTATAATGAAGATTGATAATATATTAATAAAATCAACTAAAATATTATTATTTCAAAGAATGACCAATAATTACCACTAAACCAACCTTTAGAAACTATGAAACATGATTGCTTGGATATTAAAAAAATGAAGTGGTGATTGGTGAAGGGAGACTTGTTATCATCTCTCCACATTCGACAAGTTTGTGTGTGTGTGCGTTTGTTGAAATTAGGTGAGAGAAAACAATTGGGTGGTTGGAAACATATCCAAATTTGACCAATTTGTTGGCTGCTAGGGGGGAACCTAGTTAGGTATCCGTCAACATATCAAATATATATATATATATATAATAAAACTCACCGAATTAACAAGATATACAAACTCGTAACGTTGCATTTAAAATTAATTTTAAATAAAGGGATATGAAAGTGAAACAAAGTTTATACGTGGCGTTAATCATATATAGTGGTTGAAAGATATACGAATTGTTGGATGGTTTTATTCTATTTCCAATAAGAGGGTTTTAGACAAGAGAGAGTGAAGTGGAGTTTTTGTGCGAGAACGGCCTCGGACGATTAGGGTGAGTGAAAGAAGGATAGATAGACGTGTGTGGTAGTTTTGGGAGAAAGTAGAATTTTGTGAGGGGGATTATTATTATTATTATTATTATTATTATTATTATTATTATTATTATTAATTATTATTATTATTATTATTATATATTATTATTATTATTATTATTATTTTGTGTGTGTGGGAGGGAAGGGTAATGTCATAGATAAGTTTTTTTGCCAACAAAAGAAACAAGGTACTGGAGATGGTCTTATGCACAACCTTAATTCGAATCCTTTGAAGGTGCTATGCGTCGGTTCAAGCTAAAAAAATATTGTTGGTACGTTATACAGTTTTCTAGGATGAAATAACATGAAAATAAACATGTTCTTCATGTATAACCTGAACCCTATTAAGGTGTTGTGCTTTGATTCAAACTAACAAAATATAGTTGATACCTTATAAGCTTTTCTAGATGGAATAACATGAAAATAAACATGTTTATGTATATGATGAAAGAAAATAACCAAACAAAGAAAAATAAGAGGTAAATTCCATCTTAGTATTTGTGGTTTGGGTCATTTTACCAGTTTAGTCTAAAGGTTTTATATTTCGCATGTGGGTCCAAAAAGATTTCACCATTGCTATTTTAGTTTACTGGGTTAAATTCATCCATTTTTTCCGTTAACCAGGAGGGCGATTCAACCATTTTATATGTAATTTTGTTAACTAAAAGGGCAATCCGGCTATATAAAATTAGCGAATTGCCCTTCTTGTTAAGAGAAAAAATGAATGAAGTTAACCTAGTGGACTAAAATGGCAACGATGAAACATTTTTGAACCCATAGGTGAAAAATAGAACGTTTAAACTAAACTGGCAAAATGGCTTAAATCACAAAGACTAAAATGACATTTAACTCGAAAAATACAAACCTTAATATACTATAGATTGAATTTAGGAAGATAATTTACAAGCATCGAACAAGATTATGGAGAAGGGATTATGTATACATGATCTAGCTCTCTTGAGCACTAATCTAATGATTTAAATACCTATATGGGTACGAGTAAGTAAGGTCGTATTCATAGGGAATTTGTGATTAGTGTTTAACTACGTTATTTAATTAAATATTAATAATGTGATTTGGAGATTTTGATTTATTTGGAAAAAACAATAAAATTTAATTAAGAGAAGAGATGTTAGATTTAGAAAACGCAACCTCAACCTACCCAGGTTTAAGGTTCTAGGTTTCACAAAATTCAATTTAATCAATTAATTGTATACCACATAGACATGATGTTAAAAGTCGGTTAATTTAAATGGAATAAAAAACAGCGTCTTTGTCATCAGATCTTTTACAGTTTGATTATCCTATTTACCGGTATGAATCAACCTACTCTATATCACCCAACAAGCCATAAAGTTTTGTAATCAACCGAACAAGTGGTAAAGCAAGGAATACTAAAACAGGAAAAATAGTTAAAAAAACCAACACATCAAATTGTTTATACAATGTTGTCACTGTCAAAAACAAATCTAAAAATGAATAAAAATGAGGACAATGTTATACCCTATTAACTGTCCGCATGGAAGAAGCCACTGAGAGCTAAACCGCTCATGCTTGTCATCTTTTTGCTTTAATATTTCTGCACCTAGCTTGAATCCTGTGTAGGGTAGTGACATGGGTGAGCGTGGTTATAATTTTGTTATATTTTAAGTACTTTTTACTCGTGGATCAAGTTTTAAATTTATAAAATACGATGCAATACTATCACTCTACACGCGTTAGGGCAATTGCACCCATCGTAGACATAGTATAATGATGGTAAGATACCGAGGTCGTCGAAGGACACAAGGGCTTTTAATACCGGCTTATCGTTAACGTCTAATCTAACCAAATTTTGATAAAAGTTTTGAAAGTTTTGAAAGATAAATTAAATGTGAAAATGTAGAGAAATAAATAAAGACAAATAGACAAGAAAGAATCACTTGGTTCCAACTCCTCTTTTATACATCTTTTGATGATTTTCATACTTTGGACTTTTTAAGAGATTATCTTAGTTATAGTGGTAGGCCCCTCTTGTGAAAGTGATGTTACCCTCGGCCATATTGGTCTGAGTCAGCAGGGATACAGTCCCGCAAGGTAGGAATATTGAAAGATAATTAAATAAGTTATTAATGCGAAAAGTGGTAGGCCCCTCTTGTGAAGGCGACGTTGCCCACAGCCATATTGGTCTGAGTCAGCAGGGATACAGTCCCGCAAAGCCAGATAAAGTTTTAATAGTAGTTTATTTATTAGGGGTTTAAGTCATTGAACGAGGCAAGAACTTTACCCAAACACCCTTCTAACCCCCTTCCAGGTAGTTAGCGCGCTTTATATAAACCGTAAAGACATGAATGAGAGAATCAACGAAACATGAAGAAATGTTTAACCAAAGTTCACTTTCAACATAAAAAACTAATTATTAAAGTTATTAATACATACCTACTTAAAAGGTTGCCAAAGATTAGAAATCAAAAGTAATACATAAAAGATTTGTCTTCACCAAGTGATGTAAGAGATTTAGCCAAGCATGACCTTTGTTTGACAAGAACTTTTACAATCAATCTTGGATCCCAAGACTACTACACACTCTAAAAGATGGAATGTGGATGATGGTGGTGGGTGTTGGTATTGTAGTAGTGGTGGACTGATGGCAAGTGTGAGAAAAATGGTTGCTAATGAATGGCTTTCTCATGAACCAAGCACCTCTATTTATAGCTGGAAATAGAGGGCAGACACGGCCTCGTACCCACCTGGCACAGCCATGTGCTTATCTTTTTCTCTCCCTTCATTAATTGTAGATGTCAGGTCTTGTACCAACACGCCCTGTGGTGTCAAAGCACGACCCCGTGGTCAGTGTACTTGTTGTACTATCGCAGATTCTGCGAATCTTATAGTTGACCACGGCTCGTGTTTGGTTGGCACGACCCCGTGTTTGGTTGGCACGACCCCGTGTTAGTTTGTCTGTTGAAGTTGTCTTTATCTGCAGAGAATCTTGACTGAGCACGGCCCCGTGCCTAAGCTTCTGTTCTTGTTATTTTTGTTGTTTTGGATGTGGATAGGGGTTGCTAGGTCGTGTCAATCCTTCTTTTTTGTATTTGTGTTGATTTCTGCTGTTAATTTGTTCCTTTTATGCGTTTAAACTCTTTTGATCCTGTAATTTAAAAGTAAACAAAGAAACATGCTTTTTCTAACATTAATACCAAAAATGGTTGATTTTATGTCATGTTCGATATAATTTATATGTTACATTTTACGCAAATCAGGTAGCCACAATGCTGGCTTTTTTGCGAATTGCCTTTTGCCCTATCTAACCGTCAAAATTATAAAGGAAGATGACCTGTGGTACCGTGTCTTGCCTAAAGTGTTTTATAATAGAAGATGACCCATGGTATGGTACCCTACCTAAATATTTCTAAAAAAGGAAATCTACTTATGATTTCCTTAAGTTTTATTAAAAGTAATTTAAGATTAGTTTTACTTTTAATTATGAGTAAAGTGCACAAAACGTCCTTTAAGTTTTCTCAAACTTGCAGGTTCCAGCCTTAATGTTTAAAAGTTGCCAAAAACATCCTTTACGTTTATTTTTGTTGCATGTTTAATCCTTTATCACTAACCCAGTTACTAATCCATGTTAAATGGCCTCACATGCATAGCATGTGAGAGTAAAACCGTCTTTTCATCTCTCTCTCTCTCCACTTTCTTTATCTGCACAAATGCAATTTAAACCCTAAATTCAAACACAATGATGAGACTATTCACACACAGAAAGTCACCACTCATCACCAACAGATTCATCTCACCTATCCACACATCAACAAACACCACACGAATCAACGACGAAACAGTTAATGAAATCACAACACTTCTCAAAACCGCAATCTGTTAGCGGCGGCGGAGGGGGGGATTTTGGGCGCTGCCAGGGAGACCTGATTTTGGACAGGTGTGGAGCTTCGCGGCGGCGCGGAGACCGTGGTGTTCCGTCGAATGTGATGACGGCACAGGGGAGGTTTATTCAGCAGCCGATGGGCTAAGCTCATTTCTTCAATATACATAAATCATATCCAAAAATTGTTATCAGATCCATACACGAGCACCGTTGTAGGCTTTGCGATTAGGTGTCTCGTAATCGTCGCCGTGGGTTCTGCAATTGGGGTGGTGGCAGTTGAAGATGATGGTGGCGGAGTTATTTAGGGATTTTGGGGGGTTTTGTCGAAGGTGGAGGTGGTGGCAGAGGAGGTGGTGTCGGAGGTGGTGGCAGAGGAGGGTGGTGTCGGTGGAGGAGGTGGTGGCAGAGGAGGTGGTGTCGGTGGAAGAGGTGATGTGTTGGGGATTTTGGGGGTTTTGTCGAAGGTGGAGGTGGTGGCAGAGGAGGTGGTGTCGGAGGTGGAGGTGGCGGCAGATGAGGTGGCGTCGGTGGAGGAGGTGGTGGCAGAGGAGGAGGTGTCGGCAGAGGAGGTGGTGGCAGAGGAGGTGGTGTCGGAGGAGGTGGTGTCGGTGGAGGAGGTGATGTGTTGGGGATTTTGGGGGTTTTGTCGAAGGTGGAGGTGGTGGCAGAGGAGGTGGTGTCGAAGGTGGAGGTGGTGGCAGAGGATGGGTTTGATCTGAATGAAGAAGAAGAAAGAGGAGTGGTGGATGGTGTGATGGTTACCTGGATTTTATAACCTCACTAGCAGAAAAGACGGTTTTACCCTCACATGCTATGCATGTGAAGCCATTTAACATGGATTAGTAACTGGGTTAGTGATAAAGGATTAAACATGCAACAAAAATAAACGTAAAGGGTGTTTTTGGCAACTTTTAAACATTAAGGCTGGAACCTGCAAGTTTGAGAAAACTTAAAGGACGTTTTGTGCAATTTACTCTTTAATTATCTTTGTAAACTCAGAATCAATGTATTGAAACTTGTTAGCTTATTTTTTAGGTACTTAAAAATTGACTTCAGGATTTTTGCTGCGATATATGTGTTAGGTGAACGTTGTTTCATAAGTGTTTTATTTTGGATAATGTTTTTTAAATTTGGAACCAATATCTCAAACAGCTATTTCTTGTTTTTGTTTATGAACTTAGATGATTAATATCATTCTAAAATAAAATGTTTAAAACATGAAATAACTTGACATTCACTAAATCACTATTTGTTACCATCCTTTGTTATCGTCATGTTTTCCTTCCGCTTCGATTTTCATGGTACTGCACATCTTGGTTATTTCTTTAATATAAAAAATATCATGCCAAATTCCCAAATTGAGAAGTATTATACAGTAGGTTTTATTGGTGTCGTGCGTTGCGGCGAAACGGTGTAAATGATAAACAAACGATATTTGAAAATGAACCATGTTGCTTCGAAAGCCAAATAATAGAACCGTTTTAGTTTATCATCTACCGTAAAACGATACCAAATAGATAATCTAGTTTGAATACAACTTCATTTTTAACAATACTTATATCGGAATCTTCAAGAGGGGGGTTAATCACAACTGCGTACTTAAGTTTTTTTAATTAACGAACGAAAATTATTAAAGGAAATATTAAATTAATTACTAAAGGTAATTTTATTTAAAAAAATAAAAATATATGAAAAATAAAAAATAAATAACAAAAGAGAATATGGTTTTAAAAAATAAAAAAACGAAACATGTTAAAAGTAAATATAATGATAAGATATTATAATATTAAAAAAACTATATTTCACTGTAAATTTAAAATTACTATTAATCGTCCTTGAAAAAACCATATATATATATAATATATATATATAATATATATATATATAATTGATCATTTCAAGACTTGAAATCATGTTGCAATACTTTTTTTTTATAAAAGGCTCTTCCAACAATATTTGTTTCATACTACTACTATTTGAGTAAAATAATCAGATGGTTCTTGTGGTTATATAACATAACAGTTATAGTTTCTAATTTTTAGAAATTACTGATTTATTACTTTCTTACTTGGATAGTCCCTGAATTAAATAGAGGTTATATCAAGTCGTTAAATGTGGTCACATGTTGTACATGTGAGGGCATTTTCGTCCATTAATGTTAAAAACCCCTTACGTAGAGACCAACCAGACATGTACTATTTTATGAAAGATGTAAACATTTATAATGTCCAGCTCGTTTATAAAATATATCAAAGTATATGATTCAGTTCTTATGAAATATCTTTATTAGTTATCATTAAGTTTATTTTTATAAATTTTTTAATGTTTTATAAAAAGTTTGTCTTAATCTAAAAAAGATTTGGCTAGAAGTTTTATAAAAACGTGGTTATGTGATTTTAAGCTAAATTTAAATTTACATTACCTATCCTTCAGTTGATGTATCTTGAATACCCAAGGATGAGTAGCCTGGTTATTGACTTGAGAAATCAAAATTCATATTTTTTTATTTGTCCAAGTGTGGCATGGTCAACTTATGGTTAAAGCGTGCATTAAGTCATGAACCATGGTTCTTTTATTGTTTGATTCTTAAAATGTATTTAGCTCATGCTAGACGGTTGATTGTAAGACTGTAAGATATGAACATATGAATAAATATATTTAACATTTATATTACATATCCCTGTTACTATTGCTATCAAAACAATGAGCTTATTTCACAATGTGTGGCTGTGTATAAACAAACAAGTGTTGTAGGGCATAACACTTGCCCAAATTGGATTTTTAGTGCAGTATGCATATGCATCCTAAATGGTCAAAACTTTTTAGCAAATACTTTAGATTTACTTTAGTTTACTTTCATAATAAAATCAAAACCCTTTGGATATGATACGTACTTGCTCTATATGGGTAAGATAATTGAGTTTTTGTGTGATTTGATAACTCTCATCAGTCATAAGCTTTGGTTATTGATTGAAATTAATTATAACCACATGTGAACAAATCAGAACACATAAGAATTCACACATTATACTGTGGCTTCCAATTTCTACTACTGTTGTCATAAGCTTCATTCAAAACTTAAATTATCTTTTCATCTTAACACCACAATGTAGATCTTTGGCTAGTTTATATTTTTCTCCCCTTTTCATACAGGTATGTAGTCAATCAATCACCTTTTTTACTAGGAAATGTAGGATGAGCGGGGTGAGATCAAAAAATAACAAATGCCATTCTTTAGTTGAATTAAAATAGTATGGGCTGGCCCAAGTTCAAGCTACACACTTAATTATAACCATTATGTTATGTCCATGCTAACTTCTTTGTTGCCTGAACTCCTAAACTGTTTATATCAAAAAAAAAAATTTGAGTGGCTAAACTTGCACACTATAGGGATTTAACCAATGACCTTCTCTTACCCTAAAGTTTATCTAATTCACCAACACCACTAGACTATTTCTAAGTGGATAAGAGTTTTCTATCACGTTATTCACATGGTTGTATGTAATGATTCTCACTTCAGTATTATTTTTGATAAAATTTAATATAATATATACTAATATAATAAAGATCTTAGCATTCAATAGAACAAGATCTAATAATAATAATACTAGAGGGGTGCTCACGAATTCAATAGAACACAGAGGGGCCTAATTAATATTTTATAATGACTAGAGGGATAACTCACTCAATTTAAAGAAGTAACACAGATGGCAGTAATCATGTAACATGTTAATTTTTTTAAATGAAAAAAACTAGAATAATAACGTACTCAAATTAAAGAAAGTATAATACTCGTTTTTATGGTGTAATTTTTTTAAAATATTGACGTATGAAAATTATGGTTGTTAAAAAATTCTGGGGTAAGTTAGTTTAAAAGTCAGCTATATAGTTAAAAGATTATACCATATGTTTTAA
This sequence comes from Scalesia atractyloides, assembly GCA_947069175.1. Taxonomy (NCBI): domain Eukaryota; kingdom Viridiplantae; phylum Streptophyta; class Magnoliopsida; order Asterales; family Asteraceae; genus Scalesia; species Scalesia atractyloides. The sequence continues at coordinate 18,388,520 of CAMTDV010000023.1, forward strand.
AGGGTCTAAGGTGCGTAAAGTGATGCCCCTTTTAAAAAGATCCAGGGCTCGAATCCTGTGATGGAGTTTGCTGTATAGTATGGTAGATTGTTGTTATAGAATTTAATTACTCAGTATTACTTCTAAAAAATTATGTATTATAAATTTAGTTATCAATCTACTTATTATGATTAACGCATGTACTTTGAATCCATTTACATTGCTATAATAAGCATATAAGGGAGTCATGGACCTCACTTAAGTTCAGCCCATTACTTTTATGAATATATTCCATGGGTAGGCCCTATATGTTCTATACAGATGTACATAATTTTTAGTCCATGCTTAGTTAAATGGGCGGTCTTATTATTTTCAAAAGGTAAACTAGCTTTAAATAATTAGTCCATGCTTAGTTAAATGGGCAGTCTTATTATTGTCAAAAGGTAACTTGCTTTAAATAATCTTAATTTTGATTTGTTGGTCGACATTAATCTCAACTTAAAAAATTTCTCATAACAGTTTCAACTTTCAAACTATTTTCCTCCACCGAGCTTTTTTCTAAATGGGGTCTAAACCAGTTAGTTTTTTGTCTGACGTGGACAAAAGAAGGCCAAATTACACCGATGAAGAAGGTTGCAACTTCAATGTGGGCGGAAAAGAAAATGACGCCAACAGAAGATGTCATTGGGGAAACCAAGTTGGGACCAATGTGGCATCTTGTCAAGTCTATGCAGTTGAGGAAGAAGCCACCATTCTATCTAAAATTACAGTCTTTTAAATTTACAAGTTGTTAAAACTAATTTTATTTTTGTTGGGAAATTTCTTGAAGGCGAAAGAAATAAAAATATCAGAAGAAGGTGTTGTTGCATTGTAACATTCTCTTTAAGTTTTTATTACTTACGTGATTATTACTTGCATTGTTACCTTGCAATCTTATGCAACCACAAACATCAAAACAATCTTTACATCTTAAAAACTGCTTTCTTTGTCATGTAATAATCATCAATCCAGCCCTCAGTAAGCTTCACCTCGGACAACCTTTGTGCCACCAACCAATCCAGATCATCAGCCGTAGCCCCTCTCAGATCCACGTGATGCGCACCTGTTCATCCATCACCAATATATCAAACGAATATGTTATGTTAAAGGTTACCTTTTTCCGGGTCACAAGAGCCACTACACTGTCCGATATGTTCTCTAAAACACTACACAATGCACCAATTTACACGGTTGTTTGTCACAAATAGGATGATTGGTGATTAGAGAAGCTACCTGCCGCCACTCCAAGGATCTAGGAGACCGTTTGAAGTGATGATGTTGCTTCCCAATGTCTTAAGGACAGACTTATAGTCCTACATACAAATCAAAACAATCATATTCATATATCTTTTCAAATGGTTAAAGCGACAGCAAAAGTCTTACATCTCCACCGAATTCTGTAGTGATCTAAGTGGGCCTAGGTGTCACACCGAATTCATTCAAGCACTCCTCGGCATAAGAAGTGTAGTTAAAAGCCCATTCTGGAAACATGCCAGAGTTCTTGTCACTAGACATTGGCATAACCATTTCAGTGCGTGCCTGTAATGTAACATACATGACATAAGTGATTTTTGACAAATTTAGTTCTATAACAATACTTGTGTACCTGCCAATCCCAACCGTCCATGCCATCCAGGTCCTCATCCACTTCAAAGCAATCGGCTTTTCCAGTGTAATTGTAGTACACACTCACACCTTTAAAGATTCGGTCCAAAACATTTGTCCCGTCAGCAGAATCGTCTATCGCTTTGCACACCTGGCAGATGAACATCTTTAGTCTCAAAAAATATACAACAATAAATTGTAAAATAACAATGACTAATTAACCTCTTTAATTGGGTGTGCAGGCAAAGGCGTTTCGTATTCTGCTGGGTATGGGTAGTCTACCATAGCTAAATAACTATACGCCGATTCCAACCAGTTATAAAGATCATCACTGCTCCTTAGTTTCCTGCCATTTATATATTGAGTTAATAAACACGAACGATACAATGGAACCACGATAACTTACTAACTAACTAACCCGCATAAATGGAAAGTCTTGGCAAGATGATCAAGACCGTTTGTTTACTTTCCGACCCACTGAACTTATCACATCTCAAGACTTCTTTATCGTGTCAAAACAGCTTGTACTTTCGCGCTATGGTAAAACAATAAAAATAAAAAAGTAAACTTAACACTTGGAACTAATACAAACGGAACCAAATTAATGAAACTAAATATGTAGAAACTCTGAAATCATTTGAGACGATATTGTAATGTGTTTCGAGTGGCACTATATCCTCAAACTGAAGAACGGGTGCTGATGAAGCAAGTGCACCTATTGCAATATGAGGATACTTGAGCCTCATCCATGCTCAACACTACAAACATCATATATATAAACATAAATTCAGCTGATTTTATCAATCAAATTGTACAAAATTTTAGAACTAATTCTTACTTCCACCATATGATCCACCAAACAAGATTACAGGAGAAGCTTCTACAGACAAATTTCTTTTCAAATCCGCCGCATAATCCGCAAGGGCTTGTCGGGCTGTTAGATATGCTAAAGTAGAAGCATTTTTATATGCTTCATCCTTGCTCCCATACGGCATTGATTCTCCATAATATCGATGCTGCAATCATAAAGTCAACCATAAATGTTACCAACCGAAACCATTCCAAATGTGAGGTTTATATAAGATATATTATGTTACTTCGGGGAATATGATCATGGCGCCGAAACGAGGAGCGAGTTCCCAAACAAAGCCGGTGTTAGCGGCGATGTTGCCTTCGTTGCCGCAGTAAAGGAAGATGGGGCCGGACCAGTGGTGGGTGTTGATGAGATAACGTTGATGGAATTTGGGATGATCATGGAAGCTAAAATGGTCAAGAGTCTGGTGGAAGTATGCTCGTGAGCCGGCTTGAATTATTTTATTTTATATATATTAATTTTAATGGAGATGTAAAATTGTGAATTTGTTAGCCTATATATTTGAATCTTAATATTTAGTTAGTTCTTGCATGTACCAATTTTAAGAGTTCTTATATGATTCTAATACATGCACTTTGATTATGATACTATGTATGTATGTGTTTGTGGAGAATGTACAACAAGTAAGCTTATTATGCAGATGATATAACAGATCATGAATATAGAACTAATCAGATGAATCCATGGATCATAAGAAAAGCATCTTTAAATATCTTTGTACTTCGCAGCATTATAACATGCCTATCACACAAGCAATAAAAATAAAAAGGTGAGGGTCACCTATTCATCACGTAAGTCTTGATAACACAATATAATCAAGTCCTCTTTGTACATATCCATCTCAATCATCTATCTCAAAATCATTTTTGTCCCACATTGCTCCGAACAAGAGAAAACATCTCCCCTATAAAAACCTAGGTGAAGCCACCAAAAGAACTAATAACCTATACTTTCAATTTTTGTCCTTTGGCCAATGAAAGTTGAATATTTAGCCCTTTAGCTTAATTACATTGCAAATGAATCTTGTTTGAGTACTTTTAAACTAGTAAAATTAATTATTCTTTGTTTGATCAAGCCAAACCGGCTTGAATTTGTTTCGAGTCGAGCTCGAGACCCAAACCTTAGCTCAATTTAAAATTCAAACTCGAGTTGAGCCAGCTCGATTTGAATCAAGCCGAGTTCGGGCTGACCCTGACTCGGCATGACTCGGCTCGTTAACAGCCCTAACTATTACCCTACAAGACAATAATCGTGAAGGTCACAATTGCTTCCACCCGTCTCACAAATTGCCACTTCTCTCATATTCTACACCTCATATCTTTTTACTATGAAACCTCTAACCGTAAAGATGAGCTTCTTCTCAACCCCGAATAACAGCTCTTCTCTCTCATCGCTACATTTTCATTATGTTGTAAATGCTCATAGTGATATATGTTTTCTAATAAATGGTTTAGAAGATTATAGCATTTTAAACACACCATTGAGTGGCTTTCAACTCGTTCAATGGATTTATCATCAACAATGTCCTTAAAATCATCAACAATAGATTTTACTCAGTAAATTCAAATGTAAAGTCTAATTATAATATTAGTTTTCCAATTTTGCTAAAATCGTCTCTGGGTTTCGACAGATTTGCCTATTTCATCCAAAAACAATTTCTTTTGCAACTGAACTAATGAGGTTTGCAATTTATTCTCAGTTCCATCCAATTCGCAAACCGCGTCTAAAATTAAGTTACCTAAGAGATATTAGACATTTTACCTATTTGTTTATTTAATTAATATACCTATATTATAATTAAATACATGGGTAGTCCTAGTGTTCTGAGTCGAGTCGTTTCGGGCCTGGCCTATGGGTTGAGTCAGATCCATAACCTATTATCCATGTCAATTGTCAAATTCATTTTAAATTTTAAAAAAATATTACAAAGCTTCTTGTGGTTTAAGGACTCGCACTCGAGACCCTTAAGTTAGAAAGCAAGACCTTACCAGTAGACTAGGTTTGTTTGGCTTAGTAGCGTAAACGAATTTCTTTAACAAGCTTGTTCATGGCGTTTTCTTCCTCAAAGTGGGTTTTCCGGTTAGTTGCAGGTTTCTGGCCAAAGAGGTCAACAAAAACATAATCTTTTACCACATCAATGGTGCGGATGATAGATCTAGTAGAGCTCAATGTTATTATTTTATAGATTTGTTATTATTTTTATAGATCTAGTAGAGCTCAAACCCATGGGCAAATCTAAAAAAATTCAGGATGAGTATCTAGGTATGAGATTATTTTAAAATAAATTAACAGGTTTAGGACGAGTACATGATTAGGCAATATATTGCCTGATAGCCCAAAATCATATGCTCGTTTACCTGGCCATATTCCCGAAACATTACCCGATTTTATATATATATATATATATATATACACACACACACCCTAGTCTATTAAAAGTTCATTATACTAGTTATGTTATGTGAACAAAAATAAAGTTTTATTTTGTAACATGTATTTGATAATATAACTTATATTTTTTTATATTCTTTAAGTATGAACTAGTCTTAAGCCTCCCGCGTTGCGGGGCAGGGGCGCAAAACCGTACCACCAGTGGGGATAAGACGGTACTAACCGAACAATGACCAAAATCGGAAAAGAGTGTAAAACAAAAACACAAATTTCTAACACCAGGGTGACTCACGTGAACTAATACGTAGACGACGTTGAATTTATACTAACAATCTTATTAAAGTTTAAGAGTTATATGATACATTTATTAAAATTTACGGTAGAAAAATAAAATTCTTAAATAAAATAGTAAAAAGTGAAATAAATAAACTATAGAAGGTGAAAGCAAAAGGGTACAATAAAATATTAAATAAACTAAAAGACGAAATTATTACTATTCATTTAAAAATGTTATGAATTAATATATATATTATATATATATTATTTGAGATTTATATCATTATCGAAATTTACATAATTAAGATTATTTAAACTTTTTATATCGGTGATAATTTGTATGTCATTTATCATATTTTAGTTTGTTGCAAATCTTAAAAACATAAGATTATTAGATTTAAATAAACCAAATTTTCACCAATTGGCCAATGGTACTCCCAACTTTCGATTTGTACACCAGCACTCCTAATGTATTGAATAATACATATATGTATCATGTACGGTTTATACGATTTTCGTTAGTTTTAGTTTCGTTTTTAGTTAGATTGTATATACTTTTGATCTGGTTATGTTTTGCAAGTCTTGGTTGATGGAAACAGCTGAAAAGTGCAGAAAATGAGATATAAATATGGAAAGACCGAGTACCGGAACGTAATTAGAGGTTCGAGGGGTGAAACGGCACGAAAATATGGAAATAACACCCTTTGGCAGGCCGCGACAGGCAATGAAGATCCTCTCGCGGGGTGCGAGAAGCAGTTTGAATTTTGATGAATTTTTACACGGTCACGGGCCGTGACAGAAGGACCTATTCCTCTCGCGGGGCGTGAGAGGCTGTTTTTATCAGTAGGTTTCGTATGCTTGGCGGATTTTTGATGAGAGAAAGGTATAAATACTTATTCGTCCAAACTTAACCCTATACGAATTTGGGAGATCAAAGTCGAACTTGGAAGCTTTTTCTGCACGGTTTTGAAGCTTGGGACGCCCCAGAATCATTCGGTAGGAGTTGGAAGCATTGGGAGTGAAGATTTACGGGTTTTGTATTCCCGTTTCATCATTGTTTTTCTTTTTTCCCATATCTTGTCAATGAATTCTGTTTTAAAGATGATTGTTTTGATTTCTATTACTATGATTCTTGGCTAATTGCCCTTAACTACCTAGGGTAGGATGAAACCTTGTTAAAGATTTGATTTTTATCAAATATTGATGTTGATTTTGGATTTTCTAGTAAAGTAAAAGACTTTGGTACCTTGATTTGATGTGTATGCGCATTTATACTTGATTAATGATTGTTTATCTATTTTACATATATTCTGTTTAATGTCTTTCATATAATGAATTTATGTTGATTATCAGGTCCTAACGGGTTTGGGTAATCTTTTGGTGAACTGGCCAATAAACCATAGAAACAGTATTCAAGAGTTAATTTGTTTAGGTATTCTACTAACCTTAGTTGCTGAGAAGTGATAGATTGTTAATAGGTCTAGATTGGTGAATTGCTAGGATTAGGTTTTGAGAAAAGTCGGTTTTAGTTGCCTTGCCAGTACTTTGCTATTAAACCAAATCAAGTCCATTCGTCGCCTTAAGCTTTTCGCTGGAGGTAGTTAGTCACATTAAGGCACTTTTCTAGAACATTAGATAACTGTAAGGGGATTCTAGTTAACCGGTGTTCGTAACAATCCGTTAGAGGTCCATAGGTGTCTTCCCGAGAAGGGTTGGAGGTAGTGTTCGGTTTCTCTTAGAGGTTAGCATCCAAAGATCCTGGTTCCAAATCACTTTAGTATCCAATAGAAAGCCTTTCGATGGTAAGGGGAATTCCAACCTAGGTAGTCTTTCATCACCACTGAGTTCAACCTTCGTCTCGAGTCGCGTTTTAGTTCGTCTTAGTTAATTAGTCTTTGATTCACTCACAATTAGTATTTTCAGTAACCTCCCCCCAGACAAAAAAAAAACAATTAGTCATGTCCATGCCAGTCCTAGTCTAGATAAGTCATTAGTGTAGTTAAATAGAGTCTCATGGGTTCGATATCTGGACTTACCTTAGCTTTACTAGAGTTGATCGGTTCACTTGCCGGTTAATAGTTCAGTCGAGCTTTAGAGAGTCTAGAGTATTACTTTGATTCTAGAATAGATTAAATTGGGTTGTTTTAATTAAACTACTTTAGCACATCAACTCCCAACTTTCAACTTATTGGCTGATAACACTCCTTAACTAACTAACCCTAACCCAGTTAATTTTTGCTGATGTGGCCCTTTTTGCTGACGTGGCATATGACATGGCAGCTGATGTGGCATTTTGTTTTGATGATGTGGCATCCGATGTAGCAGTTGACATGGCTTTTTTTATGACATGGCAGCTGGCGTTAGCTAACTAGGTTAGTGTTCAGTTAGTTAGGGAGTGTTACCAGCCAATAAGTTGAAAGTTGAGAGTACTGATGTACAAATCGAAAGTTGGAAGTGTTATCGGCCAATTGATGAAAGTTAATGTTATTTAAATATAATATCCCTATAAAAATTAGAATGATATGAAAAAAATGCATTAGAAAAGCCCAACGGGTATTACTTAAGAAATTCACAAACATACCCGATATCGATAGGTAATCGCCCGATCTATACATGACGAGTATCAGAGCGGTATGTGACAGACTTTATAAGTAGGTATGGCCCATTGGCCATTGTCATCCTTACTTCACATTACACACACGTATTTTTTTCTCAAGTGAATGTAAAAGGAATTCAACCTACGTGGGCACGTGGCATCACATTTAAATACTACTAATTAGTAACCCACCTAGATATTGCACCTTTTGCATTAGAGCTTGTATATGCATTGGGTATTTGTAAGTTGTTTTATTGTTGTACATTATCTTGTTATATAAGGATTTTATTTGTGTGGGGGCTTCTCCATTTGCTTCCCAGCTCACCATCACCGCCTTCTTTACATTGTCCCTTTTGTGACGGTCTCTAACGTTTCATGCCGCCATTGACTGGTTCTTTTCTGACCGATTGTTTGTTAGTTGGGCTTTGATTTTTGGCGTGTCGTTGATATCTACAAAAGGTAATCACAAAGGGATTCGAAATGTTAAGGTTCCATTGTTCTGTATTTTCCTTTTATAATCGTTTCTTTAACGAATTTGCGATTTCATGTCATTTATTTACACCTACACAGCTTTCACGGCCTCCTTTCCGGTGTTCTGTTGTATCCGACTCACTTCAATGGCTTTTGGTTATCATAGATATTCTGTGTATTTTTCTGAACTTATATTTTGGGGATATTATTTGGATATACAAAGGGTCTAAAACTTTTTGGTTGGCCTATGTTTAATCTTTGTGTCCATGACGATGAACTTAGTGTATCATCGGAGACATTCGTATTTTTTTTTTTTTCAGCTTGTATATTGGTCTGATATTGTATGGTAAAAGGATGTGTTGTTGTTGCTTGTCCTTTAAGAATGTTTGTTCTGCTGTTGAATGTTGTTGAGGATGATGCTATAATGAATGTGGTTAATTTTGGGAGTTGTATTGTTGTTGTCTGTGAAGACCAAAAATTCGTTTCATTGGAAAGGAATTACTTTATGCAAGATGTTTTTGGTGTTCTTTTGACTATGGATACGACTGCTAACTCGATGAATGTGGATCATCTGAGATTTCAAAGCTGATTAAAATACTACTAATTTGCAACTCATATAGGCAAATGTTGTTTGGACCTTTTGCATTATATCTTATATGTGCATTAGGTATTTGTAAGTTGTTCTTTGTTGTACTATGTTACTATATAAGGGTTTTGTTTAGTGGTGTAACACCCCAAAAATTATATATATATATGTGTGTGTGTGGTGTGCGCTGCGCACGCGTGTGTGTATAAGTATAAATGTTGATTAAATGGTGACAAGAATTATAACCCTAGTTAAAATACAAGTAAAGTTTTAACTTAAAGGGGGTATGTTTAGCTATAATAATATAAACATCAAACTGATGCATGAAACACCAAATCATCATCATCTAACAATTCTTAACATAAGGTAAGTCAAATTTTATGATTTGGTGATCATTTATAAAGTGGGTTATAATGAATTCGTGAAATTTTATGAAATTAGGCATGGATATTGGTTAGATTATTTATGTAGAAGATGAAATATACTTGAATTTGAATATCTTGATAAATTGAAGTAAAACCCACTTGTAGTAGTAGCATGATGAAGTGTTATGATCATGTAGATGCAAAAATTGAGTGCAGTTGTGTGAATGTGTGTGTACTAGAGAAATTTTAATGAATTTGAGTAGAATGAAGGTTATGTGAGTTTAGTTGAATTGTTGAATCTTGATATGATTGGGTAGATTATGCATGAAAACACTAGTACATGATGCTTGAAGTGTTGTACGCATACCAAGTGTTCGACAAAATGCCTAAGAGATGATTATTGTGGCTTATTGTGAATTGAAAATTACTGCTTGTATTTATGATGGAAATTGAGTTAGTTATGGGTTAGGTTGTAAAAGTGAGCCAAGAATAACATGGATTGTGTAAAAGCGAACAAGTAATCTAAGTATGAATGAATCATGTGTTGGATTAAAAGAAGAAGGAACAAGCTCAGAGAAACGACCAAAAGCTCAAGACCAAGGTACGTTACTTGTATGATGTATTTTCATTGTATATAATGTCTAGTTGTAATGAAGTATCTAGTATCATTGCGAAGATTATAGTTGTTTTTGTTTTGACTAGAGAATTGCTAAAAGTATGGTTTTAAGTTGACTCGTGTTGAACGGGTCAACTGGATAAGAAATAAGAAAGTAAAAGTATGGTTTCGCGTTGACTCGTCTTGAACGGGTTAACCGGACAAGAAATAAGAAGGTAAAAGTATGGTTTTTGCGTTGATGCGTGTTGAACGGGTCAACCGAGTAAGAATAATAATGTAAAAATATGAAATTGTGTTGCATCGCATTGAGCGATCAATCGAATAAAAATGTGAAAGTTATATGACGATTTCGAGTAGAGCTAATATAAATGAGTCTATCAGTTCATGTCGTTTTATGTCAATGAAAGATTTTGATAAAAGTCAAGAATGTGATAATCGATTAACTATTGGAATTTTTATAAATTATTACATGAAACGTTAACCGAATTCTTGTAATGTTTAGGTAAAACTTCCACTTGACGCTGCGCCTCGCTTGGAACGTAAAACTTCCACTCGACCTGCGCCTCGCTTGGAACGAACGCACTTTTGCCCTTTTTTACGCTTCCGCAAGTGATAACGACAAACGGGTCAAACTATTTTGTTTGGGTGTGTAAATGATGAATTTACTTCAAAATTTCTTTTGTAAGAAGATCTATTAACCTCGATAGTTACTAGTTTGGTTTCATGTAGTTGAAATGTTTGATAGCCGAATTTGTCGTATTAAGCTTAAGGGTAAAATGGGAATTTTAAACTTTTTATTTTGAAAGCTCGAAATTTTTATAGCTATTCAGTCGTAAAAGTAGGAAGGGCGTTTCAAGTGGAGGCTCCTCCATTTGTTCCCTTGCTGACCACCACTTCTTTAGACTGCGCGTTTTTGCCGCGGTTGTTGACATGGAAAGGGTTGTTCCTATACCCTTTGATAAGTAGGCGATTTACATTGTTGGCTATGTTTGGTTGTGAAGTAAACTTGTTTTGACAAAGATAATGACGAGATGGTTTCATCGTAAGACTTTAAGTGAATGTTATGTTGTTAGGTTGTCTAAATACGACTTGGTGAAAATGGCCTCGGGCTACTATGAGAGTTGTAAGTGCGATGATGTTGCTTATCATTTGACGTGACATGATTTGATGCAGCCATGTTAAGCTTATGAGCACCGACAACTTCATTCCATTAGATTACCCAACAATGTATATTTACACGTTTTTGTAATGTTTTAAGTTGTCCACTTGGTTTATTGGAGCTCATTTGGACTCACAAGTTTACTTATACCAAGTTGTGTTGCTAATTAGTAGTATTTAAATTTAAATTGGCTATGATGTTTGCGATAAGGTTTTACAAATCTATGATGGTTTGATAAGAGCAACAAGTATAAACTATATTCCTGAGCCAAATAAAAGAACCCGAATTTGAAACAATTTTTATATATGTTTTCTTGTGTTTTTTGGTTTACCTCTTTTTGTTGTGTTAATTTAGAATAAACATTGTTGGAGATGATGAACAATGAGTTTCGTTGTTGTTTGTAAGCATCAGAAGTCTCTATTAATTTGTTTTAGTTAAGTTAATTTTGCTTTGACTTTTTTCGTATAATGTGTATTTTACTTATATTATAAGATAATTGATTTGTTATCTTCTTCTTTGTTAGCATGTCGACCTCAAACGATGATGATATGGATGCTTCCAAAGACTTGCTAACCTGTTTGAGGAGTTTGTTTAGTTGGATCAGATGGGTAATGAGAAACTAAACCATCTAACTGAAAGAATAACGGACATTCAAGAAAAAGAGGTTGTACTCCAACTGGAGTTAGGCGCGCTTGTAGCGCGTTTCGCACGGCCTACCAATGTAACTAGAAAAAAGTAAAGTTATATATGTACATATTTAGGATTGTTGATTGTAAGTTTTGTTTAACTATTATATACAATCAACATTATTAAATAAATTTTGTACTATATCCGAATACAATTCGATTTCGTTAACCCATATGTTGATGCAATGTAAGCCCCCGCTGCATCGCAGCGGGTCTCCACCACTAGTTCACATTCATTAGCATCACATTCACATTCATTAACCATAACACATGGTCTTACAATCTTCCAAGCCGTTTTATTAGATAAAGAAAACAATACAAGGTTTTTCGTCTCACGGTCTCTTAACTGGAAGAGGGAGTGAGCGACGCGGATGTAGCGATGAGAGGAAAGTATAGCAATTCGTGAGATAAGCTTCAAACATGCCGGTGTGAAAACATATGACCCTCTCGAGTGTGATCTAACAGTGTAGTATAGTTCACCTTGTTTAACATCGATTTAAAAATATGTACAAGTATTCAACTAAAACTCATATCTACCTTTTGATGCTTTTTATCAGATAATGAATAAATTTTTCTTTTATCTTCTCGAATATTTTCATTTTCTTATAAATAAAGTAATAAACTTTCGATGATAATAAAGCCACTTTTAACTTTTAAACAAGTGGTTATCTAAAGTGAAAAAAAAAATAAATAAAAAAGTAGATAGATATACACATTGAAATAAATACTGAACAGTCCTCAAATTCAGTTTAACAATCACAGTATTCTTCATCGTCAACATGACAAAACAAGTGTTCCACACCCTCGTACTAATCATTGCTATACTTCCATGGTCACCGGAATGTCGCCGCCTCCCGTTTCTCGGCAAACATTCAGTGCTTCAGAAACCCCCAAACAATCTTGTTGCAGATAACTATACTTACGAGATCAGATATTTTCAGCAGACTCTTGATCATTTTAGCTTCCATGATCTTCCCAATTTTAGTCAACGGTATCTCATCAACACCGATCACTGGGCTGGCCCTTCTCGTATGGGCCCGATCTTTCTTTACTGTGGCAACGAAGGCGACATGGAATGGTTCGCCGTTAACTCTGGCTTTGTTGGGAACTCGCTCCTCGTTTTGGCGCCATGGTTAGCTTTCCTGAGGTAAGCCCTGATTGTTATACTGCTTTTGTATAATTTAGTTATGAGATACAACATGGTATTGTGTATTATTAATCAAATGTATATATATATATAGATACAATAAGGATAGTTACAAAAGAAACCTATTAGAGCTCGTAGCATAATAGTATCAAGGTGTTTTGATAAGTGTCCCTCCCGGTGTGGTTGAGTGTTCAAGTCCCATATTGGGCATAAAGTATGAGATAGCACGATGATGCAGGTTCAAGTCTTAGAAAGTGGTCAATAGGTGAATTTTAGGAGTTGACTGTTCGCCGTTCAAAAAGAAGATTAGTGGTGTGTAAGCCGTTAAAATGAAAAACAATAAAACAAACGAAACTTATCAAATCATATCTCATAAGTCATAACTATGATGTAGATAATTACGATAAACCACAGTATAGTGTGTGTATGTATATACGAAATGATTACTACAAATTCCGGTTAATATATTATATCTATTATTTTTATATTGCTGATAAGTTGAAATAACTTAGTTTCCACATCTTTCAACAATTGTGAGCTGTGAAAGTTTTATGGTTGCAGCATCGATATTATGGTGAATCAATGCCGTATGGGAGCCGGGAAGAAGCATACAAGAATGCTTCTACTTTAGCCCATCTAACAGCCGAACAAGCACTTGCTGATTATGCCGTTCTGATAACGGATTTGAAAAGAAATTTGTCTGCAGAAGCCTCCCCTGTAATCTTGTTTGGTGGATCATATGGTGGAAGTAAGAATTAGTTCTAAAATTTTGTATAAATTGATTGATAAAATCAGCTGAATTTATGTTTATATATATGATGTTTGTAGTGCTGGCAGCATGGATGAGGCTTAAGTATCCTCATATTGCAATAGGTGCGCTTGCTGCATCAGCACTCATTCTTCAGTTTGAGGATATTGCGCCACTCGAAACATTTTACAATATTGTCTCCAATGATTTCAGAGTTTGTGCATACTTATTTTCACTAATCATGCTTCATATTCTTGCAGGAAAATTCCAAATATTAATTTACTTTTTATTTTTATTATTTTACCATAGCGAGAAAGCACAAGCTGTTTCGACACCATAAAGAAATCTTGGGATGTGATAACTTCTGTCGGTCGGAAAGTAAACGGTCTTGATCAGCTTACCAAGACTTTCCACTTATGCGGGTTAGGTTAGTTAGTTATTGTTGGTGTTCTTTCATTATATTGTCCGTGTTATCAACTCAAATTATAAATGGCAGGAAACTAAAGAGCACTGATGATCTTTATAACTGGTTGGACTCTGCGTATAGTTCTTTAGCAATGGTAGACTACCCATACCCATCAGAATTCCTAATGCCTTTGCCTGCATACCCAATAAAAGAGGTTAGTTGGCAGTTATGTCACATTATATCGCCATAGTTATATATATTTTGAAACTAAAAATGTTCATTTGACAGGTGTGCAAAGAGATAGACTATTCTGCTGATGGGACTAATGTTTTGGACCGAATCTTTAAAGGTGTAAGTGTGTACTACAACTACACTGGCATAGTCGATTGCTTTGACTTGGACGATGGCCCACATGGCATGAGCGGTTGGGATTGGCAGGTATGATAGTTTTATTATAGGACTAATGTTATAATATATTATAATATTCACTTGTGTTTTGTATGTTACAGGCATGCACCGAAATGGTTATGCCAATGTCTAGTGACAAGAACTCTAGCATGTTTCCAGAATGGGCGTTTAACTACACTTCTTATGCCGAGGAGTGCTTGAATGAATTCGGTGCGACACCTAGGCCCACTTGGATAACTACAGAATTCGGTGGACATGTAAGACTTTTGTTGTCGCTTTAACCGTTTGAAAAATATGAATATGGTTGTGCTTGATTTGTATGTAGGATTATAAGTCTGTCCTCAAAACATTTGGAAGCAACATCATCTTTTCAAACGGTCTCCTAGATCCTTGGAGTGGCGGCAGGTAACTTCTCTAACCACCATTCATCCTATCTGTGACGAACAAAACCATATGAATTGGTGCATTTTGTAGTGTTTTGGCGAACGTATCAGACAGCGTAGTGGCTCTTGTGACCGAAAAAGGTAACCTTTAACATAACATATCCGTTTGATACGTTGTGACTTTGTTTTGGTCAAAGAGTGCGATATATTGATGATGGGTGAACAGGTGCCCATCACTTGGATCTGAGAGCAGCTAGGGCTGATGATCCGGATTGGTTGGTGGCACAAAGGGCGTCCGAGGAACAGCTTATCAAGGGGTGGATTAATGATTATTACACGACAAAGAAAGCAACTTTTAACATGTAAAGATCGTTTGAAATTTGTGGTGCATTTGAGTCGGTCTAGAACTCCTAACACAACTTATGTTCAAGGATTGGCATCAATAAATTTCAGAAATTTTGATGATTAGTTGATCAAGTGTATGCACATTGCACAATGAATATTGAATAGGGAGACGTTCGTTTTGGAACTAACATTCTTGATAATGCACTCGTACATACTGCATAAAGTATAATTAAAAGTAGCGAGAGAGATTAGAAACAGAGGTGGTTACATAATCGTCATGTGTTTCATATTCAAAGCAATATCTATAAATGCATTATGTAGTTTTGGCACTTCATACCAAGAAAACGGTTGACAATCTATGATGTTTGTATATTTTTTTTTGAACGAATGATTTTTATATGTATTTGAAGTTGTTTCTAAGTCCGTATGGTTTGAACAAAATGGATGTTGATTATCAAGTTAAAATTTCAGCTAGGGGACTTGGTGTGGGAGTACAATACACCCAATGGCGTATTATACACTCGCATGTAGGTGAAAGACGCCACTCTCTACTGCCTAGGCCAATCAAATACACTTGAGGAAGAAGTGGGCCCGCGTATAATATGCCGACCACCGTATTATACACGGGTTGATTTTTGTGCGGTTTTACTTCAAAGTTTGAGGCGTTATGGCTTGATAGTGCGCGTTTGTTAGCACTTGCTAATTTATATGTCATGTACGTATTTTAGGTATGAAACAAGTAGTCAGAGGTCAATCGTGATCAAGATGATGAAAAGCAAGAATTAAACACAACTTGTGTTAATGATAAGTCTTTTCTATTTGATTAGATAATCTTAAATAGAACCATTTAATGACTTATACACTACATTCAGAGCTAAAAAAGGTTAAATTTTGTAATTTAACCGGTTAACTTGCTTGTATAAAACTTATGACGTCTACTTTTATAAAACGAAAAAGTTAAGGCCATATTTTCCACATAAATCTTGAGTTTATAAAACTAAAAAGTTAAGGCCATATTTTCCACATAAATCTTGAGGTTTAAATCTTTTAGCAAGTTGGGTGAGACAACTTTTTCCTAACAACTATTCTCGAAAGATATCCTACACGATATTATTTATGAACTTTTGAGTTCTACTATTTTTGTTTTTTATGTTACAAAATGGTGTGAGTTTCTGACACAAACCCAACATGAAATTCAGAAGTTTAGATTTAGTTTAAACATGATGGATAAGTTTCGGACCGAACCCGCTAACATATTTTGCTAAACGTGTCATATTCGTTTCAACCGCTGGTTCACATGTTTACCAATATTAAAATGCAAAATATTAAAATCGAGTAAAAAGTGAAAAATACAAAAACTTTTTGAAAAACTCCCTATGCTATATTACAATAACATAAATCACAAATTTATTGATAATTTATAGTTTGAAAATATCTTAAAAGGTATTTGGGTACCTTTTAATTTAAAAACATAAAATTCTGAAAATATATTGCCATGTTACAATTACAATTACTAATTACTTTATTTTATATATACAAAATCCAATGGAGGGAATAGTTACAAAATTCAATGGAGAGAATAGTGACAGACAGCTCTGTTTGATAATCCGCTGTGTTGATTTGGGTATGTTATGATTTAACCTCTATTTTAAAATTACGAATTTGTCCCCTTGTTTAAAGTTTGCTCATATTTAAAAAATTACAGTATTGCAATCGCTTTAACTTTTGGCAATTACAATTTTACCTAGCACAAAATTACAATTTTGGCCCCCGGTTAAAAATTACAGTATTGTCATAGTTTTAGTTTTTTTTAAAAGGTGTGTTGAGGAATGGTGTCAGGCTGCTGCATCGCACTCCCCCATTCTCCCGAGTATGTTACGATTTTACCCACAGTTCAAAATTACGAATTTGGCCCTGTTCATAATTATGAATTCCCCCTGGTTCAAAATTACAGTATTGTCATCACTTTAGCTTTTTGCAAATTACGATTTTACCAAAAAAAAACAATTTTTCCCTGAGTTCAAAATTACAGTATTGCTACTGTTTTAGTTTTTTTTTTTTTAGCAAAAGTATAGAAGTGCTTTCCTTTAATTGGTTGACTCAGTTTAATTTTTTTCCCGTGTCAAGGAGTTGCCTAACACTCGTTCATTAGTCCTGAAAAATTATAGTTTTGCCCCAAACTCAAATTTATGTTCTTGCTATTGTCTTAGTCTTTTTTCTATCAAAACTATGTTGTATTTTTTAGTTGCTTGAGAAATATTCGACTTATCGCTCCGTAACGCGAACGACGCATCAACATCTTATGTTTTAATACATGTTTACAAACGTTATAGTTAGTTGAATAAAAACATGATAAAATTGAGTAATTGGCCACAAATCACAATTAGAAAATTGTTTGAAGTACGGTATATTCACATCTTTAAATGCAACCATCACGTACTTCCAAAAAGCAATTAAAAGTTATGAATATGAAACTAAAATAGCATAAACAATTATAATATTAAATCATTATGAAAATACATAAAATGTTTAATAATGTAACATCCGTCAAAAAACGGATTTTATCAAACCCGCTCCGTTTATTAACCGAACAATCAGTTTAAAATTTCGTGGCGTATTTAATGCCCAAATTAATTTTAAACGATACATAATTAATTATTATATTGGAATATATAATTTGTTTTTGAAAAATTGTTAAAAATAATGAAATAAAAATAAGATGGTTCTGCCGGGTTTCGAACCTGGGTCAGTCAACCGTTTCAGCAAAGTCTTATCGCACACACACTCAACCACTGCGCCACTAGTGTTCTTTGTTAATTATTAGAATCAATTAATTCATATCATGATTCTCGAATTCAAAACCGGCGCCCAAATTGCAGTCGTCGGAAATCCCGGCGATCTCGCGAGATTGAACGGTTTCTTTTGTTCTTAACGTAAACATTTACTAGGACATCGGTTATAACCGACGCCTGAACCCGCGACACAAGCTATAACCGCCGGAAAACGTAATGACTTTGAATCAAGTCGGAAATTGGACCAAATTCATCGATAACCTGCCCTATAAATACCCCCTCGAACCTCTGCAAGCTTTTTCGCTCAAAACCGCACCTTTACCCGACGTAATTCCACTCGCCGGAAAATTTCTGCACATCGCCGGAAAACCGAGCCCTTCACTTCTGAGCCTGACTGAACCCCCTGAGCTTATACCGAAGTCACCCACATCCTTTTCAAGCTTGCTGAAGACTCTCTGCTGCAAGACACACGACGCCGGAATCTTTTGCTGTCGCCGGAGTTCTGCCGGAGAAACAGAGGAGTCCAGTCGGTATACCTTACGCTTAAATCTTTCATTCTTTTTATATAATCTCACATGTAATTAACCATTAGACACTAACGAACATGATTAATCTTCGAACCAGTCAGACTTCCGATTCTGGTTAAAATCTAACGAAGAAGACGAAGTGTCCGTTGTCTATAAGTTTAATTAAAATCAAGTTATAACTCGGGTTAGACACACAGTCCAGCGGTGGACTGTGTGCACATTAAACACGTAAACGTCTCGAGTTCGAATCTTGTCCCACGCATGCTGCCTTAATAAAAATGTCCTTTTTTTTGTTAACCGAACAGGAGTCACCGCTGTTACATGTTAAGTTTATTAATAACCGGAATAATAACCAAGTTAGACACACAGTCCAGTGGTGGACTGTGTAAATGTTTAAACACACGTCACGAGTTCGAGTCCGGTCTACTGCACCGATTCGGACAATTATCTAACTTTTTAAAATAAGGCAGAAATGAAATAATGAAGTTTGTTCATAAGTATAATATAAATCGGATTATTTAACAAGTTAGACACACAGTCCAGCGGTGGACTGTGTGTTAACTCAACCCACAGGTCCCGGGTTCGAGACCTGTGGAGCGCACCGAGTCACTGATTAAAATATTTTTAGAAATAAGTTGATTTTCGGATTAATCTAATTAATATATAAATATAATTAAAAACAGAAATATTTCGGGTTAGACACGTAGCTCAGGTGGTAGAGCTACGTGCACGCGTACGGGAGGTCTCGGGTTCGAGCCTCACCCAGCGCAACGCATACGAACCAGTCAAACAGTCAAGGTCAACGGTCAACGGTCAAAAAAGTCAACATTTTTTATTTTTTTTATTTATTTATTTTAATTAAAAATCAATTAAAAATACTTAAAAATAACATTTTAAAGGTTAGAAAATAGCCTTAAACTCACAAAAATACACCCAACAATCCTACTAAAATTGATTAATAAAATCCCATTATTTACCAAACCATTATGTTATTATCTAGGTTAATTTCACTCGTGGTTAAAACCACTTTGTGCGCATTCAACATCATCAACCGAACGCACCCACTGTGAGTGAATCTTACAACTCCCCCTTTTTAATTACACGTTTTGGGGTGTGTCATGTGTCACAAAATAATTAACTCGTTTATTTAAACTTGTGCCATACCATATCGTGATCTAAACTTAGATTGTTTATATTGTTTGTGATTATGTATTTCATTTTGTCAACTTATATGAAATTCATTCATTAAGCCCATCAGTTCCTCGTGGGAGACGAGTTGAGCAACGCGTGCCTCAAAACCTATCCTTATTGTTCATGTGTGTATTATTGAGTTTATATTGTTTGTAGTTATGTCTTTCATATTATCATGTTTATGCAATTCATTCATTAGGCCCATCTGTTCCTCGTGAGGGACGAGTTGAGCAACGCGTGCCTCTAAACGATCCATTATTGTTCATGTGTGTATTGTTTAATATTAAGTTGATTTATGAATAAGTTTACATCTATTTTTACTCATGTGTGGTTGTGCACTTTATTTTATAATCAATTAAATAAATTTGTTCAAACGTTTTCCATAGGATTCACTCGCCAACTTTTTGTTGATCCAAAAACCCTTTTTACACATGATACAGGTGAACATGATGAAGCAAGGAAAACATAGGAAATGCCTTAGAAGAAAACAATGAAGCCTAGATTGATATTTAGGACATGTTGTAATACTGATTGTAATTTTCCATTAAAGTGTATTAATGAATATGAAACGTTCAAATAAATGTCATGAGCTTTGATGATAACCCAATCATGCCCCGATCACCTTTTCCGCTGCGGGTCGGGGTGTGACAGATTGGTATCAGAGCCATGACTATAGGGATATAGGATAGGTTATTAGACCCTTAGAGCCTATACTATAGTCTGCCTAAATTTTAATTGATTAGGTGGTTACATACAAACTTGTGATATTTATTTGTTTCATATTTGTTTATATTTACAGTCAAACATACATACTTATATACACATTCATTATACATATATCAATGTTCATATATTCAATTCATCTTCATACTTTTGTTATTCAAAGATTTTGTTGCAATTTTCAAATCTCATCAAAGTAAGTTCTGCGACGGGCATGTAGTAACTAGAAGGGTACAAGTACCGGTAGTCGGAACGTCCTGTCTAGGTTGGCATTCGTATAAATCCAATATAACGGACCAGTTTGCCTACCTGGGGACTAACGATGAGAGTACGAAGGACCTATTAGGCCAAAGCATGCCACACCAAACGTCGTTCGAACTAACCCCACTTTGAGGTGTCACCGTGTCTACACCTGGACACATTCCGAATATCACACGTTGTATACATATTTCTCGATTTTCTCCGGGTTTTAGTGTACGCAACCAGGCTAACACATGCGAACCATGTGAAAAACCCGGTATTCATGGGGGCCCACATGATTACGAAGGTGAAGTATGGCGGCATGTAGGGCCTAATGGCGAGCAAAGCCCAAGACATCCTATGGATGTAGTAGATTTATTTTTCTATAATTATTTTATGAATGTTCATTCCTAGTGCGACACATGATCCCAAAAACATCCAACTCATACTCTTGACATGTATTCCTTGTAGATGTCTTCTAACCTCACCCGTAGGAAGATGAGAGCAGGAAAAGCCCGCGAGCGCATGGCTGCCCTAATCGCTCAACAAATGGCTGCCCTAATACCCAACATTGTAATCCAAGTACAACAAGCACTTACCGCTAATCCTGTCAATCAAGAAAATCAAAACGTTATCAACTCTCCCCCAAATACCACTAAATGCACCTACAAGCATTTCAAATCATGCGACCCTCCAAAATACAAAGAGACTGAAGGCGTCACCGCTCTCCTCCATTGGTTTGAAGAGATGGAGAACACTTTTCTAAATTGCGATTGCCCCGATGATCGCAAAGTGCGATATGCTACCGGTCGATTATATGGGATAGCACTTACTTGGTGGAATACAGAGAAGGCCAAACGAGGCGTCGACGATGCTATGACTTTAACTTGGAATGAATTAAAAGAAATCATGACCAGACGATTTTGCCCAAGGAGCGAAATCAAGAAATTAGAAGATGAGTTCTATTCGTTGAAGCAAAAGGAAGGCGACCACATCACGTACAACAAAAGATTCCTCGAGTTACATCAAATGGTTCCCAACATGTTCACTCCCCTCTACCGTTTGATCGAGCACTACATTCGTGGTCTTCCGTCAAAGATTCAAGACTCTGTAATAAGTACCACGCCTGCAACATTGGAAGCGGCAATGGAGTTAGCTACAGAGCTCACCGAGAACCGAATCCGGAACAAAGACTTCAAGGAGGAGAAGAAGAAGGATAAAGCATCGACTGAAACCTCCGACTCCACCCAAACCGAATCCCCTTCTCAACCCACTTCTAAGAGAAAAAGAGACGGGCAACTTTTTGCTGCTATCCAACGAAATCAACCAATTTCACACGCCATACCCATCCAAGCTATCCCAATCACTCAAGCGGCACCCAACTCAACTTACCCAAATAAGAAACCATATCTTGGACCTCACCCTCGATGCAACAACTGTTTTTATCACCATCCCCTTACTCTACCTTGTCGACTATGTGCAACTTGTGGACGCTATGGTCATTTGAGCAAGGTTTGCCGCACCTTTCAAAACCAAATCTCTCCCCCTACTCAAACCATGAACCAAACCTATCAACAACCCCAATACCCCATGTTCCCATATGTTCGAGCTTGTTTCAATTGTGGCGACCCTACCCACTTTAGAAACACATGCCCTCAATTGGTTAACGTCATCAACACTCAAGCTCAATCAAATCCAGTTAACCAAGTAAACCAAGGAAACCCAACCGCTAGGCCACTAGCAAGAGGAAGAGTCTTCAACATCAACGCCAATCCTGTCGAAGATAATGACGGCCCAAACGAAGATACCCAACTAGTCCTCTTCACCGGAAATCAAGATTCAACTCCAATCGTTTAGTTTTATGTTTTTTCTTTATCACATAGAACCAATCATAACTTAAGGATAAAGCCAATGGGAATTTGACAAGAATATGGTGGATACGCCGCTGGTACTTCCTACATATAAGTATTCTTGTCAAAGGATCAGAAGCATTATCTGACGGTTATGAGAGGTTCCATGTGTAAACTGTTTGAGTAATTATTGTTTATTATTTTCAGTATATGCAATTTCATAGGCCGCCGCTCCCCATTACATTATGAGCGTTGAGCATGTTCCCCATTTCATTATGAGGTTGAACCTGGCGTGCCCACATACGATCGGCTCCGTTTGATTGAGCCTTGATCGCACAGACATTTTCATTATCAGTATCTTGTGGTTGTTGTGTTTGTAGTAGACTCACATAGAACTAATCATAACTTGTGGATAAAGTCAATGAAAATTTGACAAGAATATGGTGGATACGCCGCTGGTACTTCCTATATATAAGTATTCTTGTCAAAGGATCGGAGGCATTATCAGGCGGTTATGAGAGGTTCCATGTATAGGCTGTTTGTGTGATTGTTGTTTAGATTAAATTTATTATTTTCAGTACATGCAATACGATCGGCTCCGTTTGATTGAGCCTTGATCGCTCAGACATTTTTTCATTTCAGTATTTTGTGTTGTTGTATTGGTTGTAGAGTCATGTAGGATTAATCATAATTCACTGATAAAACCAATGAAAATTTGACGAGAATATGGTGGATACGCCGCTGGTACTTCCTATATATAAGTATTCTTGTCAAAGGATCAGAGGCATGTCAGACGGTTATGAGAAGTTCTATGTAGGATTTAGTAGTTTCTTGGTAACTAATCATAATTTGCGGATAAAACCAACGAAAATTTGACAAGAATATGGTGGATACGCCGCTGGTACTTCCTATATATAAGTATTCTTGCCAAAGGATCAGAGGCATTATCAGGCGGATATGAGAAGTTCCATGTAGGATTTAGTATTGTCTTGGTTGAAATTTGTGTTACATTCATATCATCTCGCCATTTAAAAAAAATTGGACTGTGTTCTATTTCTACATAAACTAACCTCTCTATCATAACAAACGAGAGAGGAACTGTCACCATTCAAACATATATGCTATCAGAATGTGGATTCAAATATTAGTTGTTGTGTTTATTTATGTTCTTTAGTCATAGAACCAATCATAACTTACTGATAAAACAAATGAAAATTTGACAAGAATATGGTGGATACGCCGCTGGTACTTCCTATATATAAGTGTTCTTGTCAAAGGATCTGAGGTATTGTTAGAGGGTTATGAGAAGTTCCATGTAGGTTGTAGTATTAGAAGTTTTACTTTAGGATATAACCATATCCTCCCAAACATATCCAAACTCTTATGCATGATATCATATTTAGCGAATCAACTCTGCTTGTCAATACTTTTACAGCAGGCAACAAAAAGCGATTCCTGTAATAGGGTACTTAACCCTTACAAGGGACGTTACCGCCTCAAACAAAAATTTAAACTCTTACTTTTCTTCTAAGTATGTAACTGTCAAACTAAACACCATCATTCTTTTAGTCAAATATATCACTACTTAAATTTCGGGACAAAATTTCTAAAAAGCAGGGGATACTGTAACATCCGTCAAAAAACGGATTTTACCAAACCCGCTCCGTTTATTAACCGAACAATCAGTTTAAAATTTCGTGGCGTATTTAATGCCCAAATTAATTTTAAACGATACATAATTAATTATTATATTGGAATATATAATTTGTTTTTGAAAAATTGTTAAAAATAATGAAATAAAAATAAGATGGTTCTGCCGGGTTTCGAACCCGGGTCAGTCAACCGTTTCAGCAAAGTCTTATCGCACACACACTCAACCACTGCGCCACTAGTGTTCTTTGTTAATTATTAGAATCAATTAATTCATATCATGATTCTCGAATTCAAAACTGGCGCCCAAATTGCAGTTGTCGGAAATCCCGGCGATCTCGCGAGATTGAACGGTTTCTTTTGTTCTTAACGTAAACATTTACTAGGACATCGGTTATAACCGACGCCTGAACCCGCGACACAAGCTATAACCGCCGGGAAAACGTAATGACTTTGAATCAAGTCGGAAATTGGACCAAATTCATCGATAACCTGCCCTATAAATACCCCCTCGAACCTCTGCAAGCTTTTTCGCTCAAAACCGCACCTTTACCCGACGTAATTCCACTCGCCGAAAAATTTCTGCACATCGCCGGAAAACCGAGCCCTTCACTTCTGAGCCTGACTGAACCCCCTGAGCTTATACCGAAGTCACCCACATCCTTTTCAAGCTTGCTGAAGACTCTCTGCTGCAAGACACACGACGCCGGAATCTTTTGCTGTCGCCGGAGTTCTGCCGGAGAAACAGAGGAGTCCAGTCGGTATACCTTACGCTTAAATCTTTCATTCTTTTTATATAATCTCACATGTAATTAACCATCAGACACTAACGAACATGATTTAATCTTCGAACCAGTCGGACTTCCGATTCTGGTTAAAATCTAACGAAGAAGACGAAGTGTCCGTTGTCTATAAGTTTAATTAAAATCAAGTTATAACTCGGGTTAGACACACAGTCCAGCGGTGGACTGTGTGCACATTAAACACGTAAACGTCTCGAGTTCGAATCTTGTCCCACACATGCTGCCTTAATAAAAATGTCATTTTTTTGTTAACCGAACCGGAGTCACCGCTGTTACATGTTAAGTTTATTAATAACCGGAATAATAACCAAGTTAGACACACAGTCCAGTGGTGGACTGTGTAAATGTTTAAACACACGTCACGAGTTCGAGTCCGGTCTACTGCACCGATTCGGACAATTATCTAACTTTTTAAAATAAGGCAGAAATGAAATAATGAAGTTTGTTCATAAGTATAATATAAATCGGATTATTTAACAAGTTAGACACACAGTCCAGCGGTGGACTGTGTGTTAACTCAACCCACAGGTCCCGGGTTCGAGACCTGTGGAGCGCACCGAGTCACTGATTAAAATATTTTTAGAAATAAGTTGATTTTCGGATTAATCTAATTAATATATAAATATAATTAAAAACAGAAATATTTCGGGTTAGACACGTAGCTCAGTTGGTAGAGCTGCGTGCACGCGTACGGGAGGTCTCGGGTTCGAGCTCACCCAGCGCAACGCATACGAACCAGTCAAACAGTCAAGGTCAACGGTCAACGGTCAAAAAAGTCAACATTTTTTATTTTTTTTATTTATTTATTTTAATTAAAAATCAATTAAAAATACTTAAAAATAACATTTTTAAGGTTAGAAAATAGCCTTAAACTCACAAAAATACACCCAACAATCCTACTAAAATTGATTAATAAAATCCCATTATTTACCAAACCATTATGTTATTATCTAGGTTAATTTCACTCGTGGTTAAAACCACTTTGTGCGCATTCAACATCATCAACCGAACGCACCCACTGTGAGTGAATCTTACAACTCCCCCTTTTTAATTACACGTTTTGGGGTGTGTCATGTGTCACAAAATAATTAACTCGTTTATTTAAACTTGTGCCATACCATATCGTGATCTAAACTTAGATTGTTTATATTGTTTGTGATTATGTATTTCATTTTGTCAACTTATATGAAATTCATTCATTAAGCCCATCAGTTCCTCGTGGGAGACGAGTTGAGCAACGCGTGCCTCAAAACCTATCCATTATTGTTCATGTGTGTATTATTGAGTTTATATTGTTTGTAGTTATGTCTTTCATATTATCATGTTTATGCAATTCATTCATTAGGCCCATCAGTTCCTCGTTAGAGACGAGTTGAGCAACGCGTGCCTCTAAACGATCCATTATTGTTCATGTGTGTATTGTTTAATATTAAATTGATTTATGAATAAGTTTACATCTATTTTTACTCATGTGTGGTTGTGCACTTTATTTTATAATCAATTAAATTAAATTTGTTCAAACGTTTTCCATAGGATTCACTCGTCAACTTTTTGTTGATCCAAAAACCCTTTTTACACATGATAACAGGTGAACAGGATGAAGCAAGGAAAACATAGGAAATGCCTTAGAAGAAAACAATGAAGCCTAGATTGATATTTAGGACATGTTGTAATATTGATTGTAATTTTCCATTAAAGTGTATTAATGAATATGAAACGTTCAAATAAATGTCATGAGCTTTGATGATAACCCAATCATGCCCCGATCACCTTTTCCGCTGCGGGTCGGGGTGTGACAAAGAAGATGCACAATGTGACTTTCGTTTCTAATAAATGACAAAACATGGAAACTGGTGTATCGAAGTCAAATAGGTGTTTTGGTTCTTTTTAACTAGACGGGTATATATATTTCTTGCCTTTAAAACTATGTACGAATGTGTCAATATATTAAATCTGGTTTACTAATATTTGCGAGTTTTGTGAATGGTGTATTCGTCTGATTGGGTCACGTGGCGTTATACTGTAGGTCCACGTTTTGTGTTTTTATTTTTCTTTATTTTTTAAAGAATCCATTTCACCACGAACTCAACACCAAACCACCACCTTAATCAACCATGGATTGACCTTTTGTTTTTTTTCCACCACCGTTTTAGTCTTCACGTGCTTCTCGTCCTTCTACGGCTTAAAAACTATAGGGGTTTAACGAACCACAACGATGCCATCTGATGTAATTTTTTATGATTTTCGATTAATGTAAAACATGTGTTGACATCCTCACGAGTATATTTCTTTCGGTTGTTATGACCAAGTGTCAGTGCCGCCGCGTATCACGGATATTCTTATAAGTTTAAAGATAATGGCTAAAAACAAGAAAACAATATGTAAATTTTAAATTACTAAATAACTTTTTTCAAGCTAAAAAGTCGAACTTGTATCAACCCTGAATATACATTTTATATCATGTTCATGTGTGACTATAATCACATGATACACGAATTCGTGTCAGATTCAACCCGTGAACCCATAAACACTACCCATTTAACAACCCTAATTTCTATACACACGTCTCGAAGGCATAAAGGCAATGGATTTTTCCACTGGCAATAAATGCTTTTTCTTTTTCTAAAACATAAAACAGCTTTTTCTTTTTTTCTAATACATAAAACAGAAAAGAAAAGCGTTAGAATAAGGCTAGCTGTGAACTAAAGAGAGTAAAGCGATCTCAAAATTTGAAATCAAAATCATAACCGAAATCGTCAACGGATCGATCTCATTCTCGATTCTTGGTTCTTGCGTTGTTCACAGCATGACGAGTCCTCAATCAGGACGATTTACACCTACTCCGACAACAACAATTACTTCATCCAGGGTTTCCAGTTTGAAAAGCCCTTTGAGCGATGCAACC
This sequence comes from Scalesia atractyloides, assembly GCA_947069175.1. NCBI lineage: Eukaryota > Viridiplantae > Streptophyta > Magnoliopsida > Asterales > Asteraceae > Scalesia > Scalesia atractyloides. Next base: position 18,416,278 of record CAMTDV010000023.1, read on the forward strand.
ATATGGAAGCGTCTTCGTGAAGCAGGATTCGATGAAGAATCAATTAAGCGAAGGGATAAGGGTTCACTGATTGCTCATATTGCTAAACTTGAAGCTGAGGTTGTTTCTCTTTTCATGATTTATTATGTTGATTTTATAAGCTATTGTTTGTTAGTTAGGTTTTTGTTTTTTTTACTCTTTTGGGATGGATTACATTATTCATTAATGGATAGTGATTATTGTGGTTTTAATGTATAATCTATTGATACAAATAGGGAGTTTTGATAGTTGTTAGGGCAGTGAAGGAGGTGTTATGAAGAAAGAGAAATAGATATAGAAACTGATATAATGTTTGTTTTTTTTTTCAATGAGTTTTAAAGAGCAAGAGTCTTTTCAAACCCTAAAGTTTAAGGGAAACTGAAGGGTTGATTTGTCTTGGCAGTTTTAGTTGTATAATCTAATAACTTTTTCTTTAATGGATCATTGGATTGTTCAATTGTTACATTTGTAAAGAATTTAGTCATGTGTATAGTGTTATATGGCATGAGTATCTTATTATGTGTTTATGTAATGTAGATTTACAGCCTTCAAAACCAAATGGGCATTCTGATCATTGAGAAAAAGGAGTGGGTTGCCAATTATGAGCAGATGAAATCCACTGCAGAAATGGCTGAATTGACGCTAAAACGTGAGCAATCTGCCCACACGGCTGCTCTAGCCGAAGCAAAAGTAAGGGAAGAAAAACTGAAGAAGGCTCTTGGAATTGAAAAGGAATGTGTTTCTAATGTAAGAATGTATTTTCATTATAATTTCCTCTTTAATGTTTCTTTATAAATTTCACCTTTGTTTCTTAACTATGATCTTTGTAGATTGAGAAGGCATTGCACGAGATGCGTGCAGAATGTGCAGAGGCGAAGGTTGCGGCCGAAGTTAAATTAGTTGATGCACGAACTTTGATGGATGATGCCATAAAGAGGATGACAGAAGCCAATTCAAAGATGCAAGCGGCGGAATCTTTGGAAGCTGAAGCTAGTAGGTCCCGTCGTGCTGCTGAAAGGAAATTACACGAGGTTGAAGCACGCGAAGATGATCTTAGAAGGCAGATGAATTCTTTCAAATCTGAGTATGTCTTAGTTTTGATTTTTTTTTGATATGTTGTGATTTAATTTTTGCTAATTGTTATTATGTCGCATCATTAGCATATCTAATTGTTTGCATTGATGGTTGAACGTTTGCAATGCATCATTGTTATTCATATAAAATATTGATAATATTCATTAATTTTCTCTTTTTACCTTATCAAACACGTAACTCAATCTCATAGCTTTGATGATTTTGATTAAGTTTTGGTAACTTATGAGATTTTTGGTTTACTGAATATGTTAGGTGTGATGCAAAAGAAAAAGGAATTCTCGTTGAAAGACAATCTTTGTCTGAAAGGCAAAAATCTCTTCAACAGTCACAAGAAAGATTACTTGATGGTCAGGCTTTGTTAAACCAACGGGAGGAACACATTTTAAGCAGAACTCAGGAAATAAGTCGTCTTGAGAAAGAGCTGCAAGCTTCCAGATTAGACCTTGAGAACGAGCGTAAAGCCCTTAAAGATGAAAAATACAATTTGGAGTTGAAAGAAGCTGCGTTGGATGCGAGAGATGAGGTTCATAGAATCATAGTTATGCTCTTTAATTACTTTATTAGTTAAATACCAAGTGTATTACTAAAACTTTATGTTTATGAGTGTTTGCAGGATATCACCAAGAAGGAAAACAATTTAAAAAAGAAGTATGAAGAGTTGTGTAAGGAACAGGAGGAAATTGCAAGCAAAGAATCCGTAAGTCACCATTACTCTAATTGATATATGTTTGAATTTGGATATTTGATTCAAGTTTCTGACATAATTAAATAATTTTCTAGGACCGAATTAAACAAGCGTTGGCTATTCATGAAGCAGCTTTGAAAGAAAAAAGTGCTCAATGTGATGCGGAGTTGGAAACAAAACTCAAATTAATGGAGGACAAGATCGAGAGCAAGAGGCGGGCTGCTGAGTTAAGGGAAGTTGAGCTGAGTCAGCGCGAAGATTTTATTTCAGAGAAAGAACATGACTTGGAGGTCAAGGCAAGCACCATACGTGATAAAGAAAATGATCTTTTAGAAAAACTGAATGCTGTAGAGGAGAAGGAGAAAAAAATTATTTTTGTAAAAAAAGATGTAGAATTACAGAAAGCTATGTTGCAAAAAGAAAAAGAAGAGTTAAATCACATGAAAGTTGACACCAATGAGTCATTGAGATTATTGGATGAAAAACGAAAAGAGATTTCTCAAGCGGAGGAGAAAGTTGAGGCTATGAGAAATGAAACAAACGAATAATGATCTTGGAAAGCAAATTTAAAAGAAGAAATTGATCTAATTAGAGCTCAAAAACATGAACTTGAAGTTGAAGCAGACCGTTTGAAAGCAGCAAAAGCCGAATTTGAAGCAGAGTGGGAAACAATTGACGAAAAACGAGAAGAACTAAGACTTGAAGCAGAACGTATTGCAGAGGAGAGAGTTATAATTTCAAAGTTTTTAAAAGACGAACGCGATGCTTTAAAGAAGGAAAAAGCTCTATTTCGTGAGCAATATAAAAAAGATACCGAATCACTTTCACGGGATCGGGAAACCTTCATGAGAGAAATTGAACAAGAACGATCTGATTGGTTCAGTAAAATTCAGAAAGAACGCACTGATTTTGTGTCGGATATTGAGTTGCAGAAGAAGGAGATAGAGCATTGCATTGAGAAAAAACGTGAAGAAATGGAATTATATTTAAGAGAAAAAGAAAAAGCTTTTGAGGAAGAGAAGAAGAAAGAACTTGAATATATTTCATCTTTGAAAGAAATAGCCGCAAAAGAAGCCGAACAGGTTAAAATCGAGATGCAAAGACTTGAAGCCGAGAGAAACGAAATTAATCTCGACCATGAAAGACGCGACAAAGAATGGGCGGAACTTAATCACTCCATACAAGAACTTAAAATTCAACGCGAAAAATTAGAAAAACAGCGGCAACTTTTGCACGGTGATAGAGAAGAAATTATTAGTCAGATCGAAGAGTTGAAGAAATTAGAAGACGTAAAAGCTGTGCCTTATCGTATTGCTGCGACTGAGATTGAAGAACGCAATCCAAAGCATAACAAACACTCACAAAGACATGTTGTGAAGAACCGGGTTAGTAATTTGAACTCAAGTCATGATGAAATGGGTGCCTCTACTAAAAAAGAAACGAGTAATGGTGGGTCCCCTCCTGTTTCTACTCCTTTCGGCTGGCTTAAAAGATGTGCTAGTAGCTTGTTGGAACAAACACATAGCAACAAGAGGAGAAAACAGCAAAAGGAAGCAAACCAAACGGATGAAACTATCACCCCTCGGTACAGTAAATCAGTTTTCTTGTTTATATATAGGGTTCAAGCGAAACTCCTTTTATCGCGAGAACTCGAAAACACCCAAAAAACCTAAAAACACACACAAAAAAACTTTTTGTAACATTGTTTGCCGTAAATCTAGCATTTTTAAGCTACAAAAATACTTTTTTTGTGGAAAAAAATTAAAAATAAATTAGTATTACATATGTGCAACACTACGAAAAAACCGCCAACATCCCCCCCCCCCCCCAATTTTTTTAAAAAATAATAACATATGAAGAAGATAGAAAAGTTTGAAAAGTTGTATATTCTTTTTCCAATTATGCCCCTCCATTAAAACTCCCATTTTCTTCATTAATAAGGAGTTTTAAGTTCTCACTTTAACTATGGGTTTTTAATTGAACATTCTAATATGGTTTCATGAGGTTTTGGAGTATAATACGTTTTCTTTATCTATATGCAGTGGTTTATCTTCACTATTAAACAATGTGGAGGATGAAAATGGAGCGAGTGTAGTAGGTGGTACCAAGGAGACGACCGTATACATAGACAAGATTATCACAGTTCGAGAAGTGACATCTGTTACGACTGAAAAGACTCTGGTAAACCATTGATATTATTTAAAAGTTAAACGCGGAAATTGACCATCCGCATTTGTACATTCTAACTTGCTGTATTTTGTTCATTCATTGAATAGGAGGACAAACAGGAACTCGAACATAAGGATAAGTTGGAGAACCAAAAGCTGAAGGGTCTAGTTGAAGGGTGAAGTGGTGTGATTTGTGATGTTTTGATGCATATATATATATATATATATATAACATATATATTTTAGGGTTTTTTAGGTGCTAATGTTTTCTCTTCTTTAGTGGTTGGTGTTCTAAGAAGTTTGATGATATTCTAAGGTAGACAGATATACCCGTAGGGTTTAGAGGAGGGGTTCTCTTAACCTTGTTTTCGGGTGTTGATTTCTTTCCCAAATAGTCGGTCTTATTAACGACTTAAGGTTTTTGGTTGGGAGTTGTAAATGGTTTGCTAATGCTGGCTTATATTTGGATTTTAGCTATGGTTAGCTGATCATTGGTGTTGCCTGCTTGCTTAACTATATTTTGTGTGAGATGGATGACATTCTTTGGTTTTAATATTGTTTTTTTTATTGTCAACCAATTCGCAATCTTTTGGCCGTTGGAATTTACAGATGTAATGTTCTTTTGATTGTTTGGATCTTGTTCTGTGTTTGAATGTTCAAGGGACTTTACTGTTTGTTGGTTTACCACAAGTTACCCGCAAGCTAATAGTTAGAACACAAAATTTTCTAAGGGCTACAAAATGATAATTACAATTAGAATAGTGATTTGTTTCTTCAAAAGGATCCGGTGGCAATATGCCAGTTATAAGAGTCTGTAATAGATTTGACACACGTTGTAATTGCTGCGTAGTTTTGTTTAGTGTCTGTGTTAGACTTGAGAGCCTTGTAATTGCGCTGTTTTGTTTAGTGTTCGTGTTAGACTTGAGAGCAATTTGGACGTGCTTCTGTATGTAAAGTGATGCTTCATTGTAATTGGTTGACAGCCTACACTTCGTTGTAACTAGTTTTAATGCCCTACTATTTCAACATTTTATGGTTTGTTTTTTCCAATACAACAATATTATACGTATAACAATTATCATTATCAATTTGCGTGAATAGTGTATCAATATTACCCTTAACTTTTCATATTTATACTTACAAACCCTCAAGTTTTAGTATTTTACACTTACAATTCTTTAACTTTCTAAAGACGTAATCAAGTTTTACATGTTTTTTATGTACGGGTCGGTATAAATCAAGTTGATTTACGTTTCGACGTAAATTTTTATCTGAAATGAGTTGGGAATATAATATGTTCTTATACTTATTATTATGTATGCTTTTGGTTGTTATACGGTTATAACATAATTTTTTTTCTAAAAATGAGTCAGGTCAAATATAATACGTTTCCGTGCTTATTTTTATGTATGTGTCAGTTGGTCTATGTGTTGACGTAATTTTTTTTCGGAAACCAGTCGAATCATTTATAATACGTTTTCATTACACGGTATAATTCGATATATTTTACATTTCTACTAGATATTTTGAATCCAAATTCAATATGGACGTATGGCTGAAGACCCAAGTTTTTTGTAACAAGGATTTGAACAAGTAAAAGTGAGCGAGTTTTATGCATAGTGGAGATGGATATAATCGGGTGGTTCCGCTCGTGGCACGATGATACACCAGTAGTCCGTCAGTGATCCAAATTTACCGTTAAAAAAAAAGTGAGCGAGTTTTAAGGTATTGAAATGCTTGATGTTTCAACTTTCATGTATGTTGCTTTTCCTAGAGTTTTATCATCAAATACTGAACAATACATTCCTTATTATAACCTGAAACTTGATTTACAAAGAAAAAAATAATAGTGAGTGCATTTGAAACTTTTAATTTGCCAACAAAGATGAGTCTTTTGAAGGAAACAGAACTATCGATAATTATATGCATAAGAATGTGTGGATGTTTGTGGAGCCCATGTTTGCAAGTATGGACATGTGTTGGTGTTCCATTGCATGTGATGCCCATGTCACACCTCTCATGCTCTTCTCGCCCTATTCACATCATTTATTTTAATTATTTATTTTAATTTTAATTATATAATAAGTTGTTTCTATATTTTTAAACATTAATAAATATATAAAATCAGTTAAAATTGAAATAAATAAGAAATTGGAGGAAAATATCTCTATCATTTTACTTGGCCAGACTATATTGAAATTTAGGATGAATGGGACGAGTCTGGGACAACAAGTAGGTATTTATCATGTTGTAAAAGTTTCGTCTAGGCTTCGAGTACTTCTTGAATAGTCGCTACAAGGTAGGTTGTCGAGGGCTGAGTACTGTACACCTATGCTGATTACTCCTTATCAATCTCTGCCTAGGCCGAGTACTTCCCGAGTACTCTCAAATCTAACTAGAGAACGCCTAGCGACTTTTGCAACCATAGTATTTATTACTAATTGCATGTTAGCTATCAAACATACCTGTGTGTTAATGTGGTTAAAATTACTTGCTGGGGTACTCCCCCGGCCCGTTACATTTTTTACATTTCTTATTCTTTTTAACTCAAAAAAATCAAAACATGATAAATCACGTACATATCATCATAGCCAGTTCACCATAAAATTCTTGAGGATACAAATCGCAAATGGTGAGTTCATACCACACAAGATATAATTAATATCATCAGTCTTCAACTAATTAATTTATTGATCCAACATTATCATATTACGTACAAGTCATTCCGTAAAACCTCTTTCCTAAACTTGCATAAAAAGATACACTATTAAATAATCATCACTAGGATACCATCAACATAATAATTTTAAAACTGGAAATATATATTTTTTACCACATCAACATCGTCACCATCAGTCATACTTAATTATTTGACAATATGACTTGAGTCTCTTTTAAACAAGTTGTTGTATACTATCATATATATGTATAAGAAGTACAACACAATTAATAAATAAAAATAAAACAATTATATAAAATGTAACGGAATGAAACTACCACTTATTCTATTTAGCAACCAACCATAGATCATATATACCTGATTATATTACCACCAGAAGACAGAATGGAAGCCATAAACAAGTTGTATAGAGAACGGTCGTTGAGCATATTGAACATTGTTTGTGATCATATTAAAATATTGAATGCTCACTAATTCACTGGAGTGAAATGCCATATGTAACCACTAATTTCGTTTGGATACATAGCAAACCACTAAAGTTCATTTACATATACAATAATTTCATTTCCTTTCACTACCCTAACTTTTTAAATATACCTATGAATGAAATGACCATCAGCTACACTCCTTTAACTAAATTCATTTCAGAAATACGGTGATTTCGTTTAACCATAATTTGTTTGTAAATTGGAGGGTTTTGGTGAGGGTGGGACAAATCTCTAAAGGGTTGATACAAAGATAATTAGTTTTTTTTTTATTTATTTTTTATTTTTATCATCAAAGGGTGATTTAGGGAATAGTAGGAAACAAAAAACAAATTACAAGCACCGACCCTAGATTAGTACAAAATCAAAAAACTAAGGTAGTGTTTGTTTTTTCAAAAAATATCTATGCAGACTCTTCTGTCTGCGCCGCGCATACATTGCCATCTGCAGACTATTTGTTTTTCTGAAAACGTTTCATTAAAAAACGTCTGCGTGAGCTCTTCTTAGTGCAGACTTGTCCCAACCACTTCTAAGATCTTCTAAAGTCTGCAGAAGGTTAAACACCACCGTCCATCATCACCGTCCACCACCACCCACCGTCCACCACCCATCACCGTCCACCGTCCCACCACCACCACCGTCCACGTCCACCACCCACCACCGTCGCCCACCACCACCACCCCACCGTCCACGTCCACCACCCACCACCACCACCCATCACCACCATCTGTACATTATCACCAATTAATTTTAGAAGTCTACAAACATTAAAAAACAAACAACCTTCTTTTTTAAGGTTGCAGAGGTTTGGTCCACATTTTCTTCTATAAATGTCTGTAGATATGGTACGTAGACTGCAAACATTTTACCTCTTAAAAAACAAACAACACCTAAGTAATTATTAATGCTAAAGTGCTGGTTATCAAAATGACGAAGATGATTTATGCTCGGCTTCTTAATATCTTATATCCAACTCTCCATTTGTTACTCTTATAGAAACGTAATTACAGTTGCAAAGACGGTAACAAGACTTGTAACTCTGTAGGGATTGAAAAGGCTACAATTTAATATAGGTGTTTTTTTAATTTTTGGGGAGACCTTGAAACTTAGGTATATTAAAAGCCAGCTAAAAATACCCAAAAGGGAAACTAAAAATAAAAAGAGAATATTACGAGTATGGTGTGGGTAAATGAGTATATACTTTTAGGTGACCGGATCGGTATCACACAATAGCATACCTGCACCTTTGAAAATGTTTCAACGTCTGATCTTTTTTTGAACGGCCAACAGAATCAATCCCGAGTACTCTCGGGGCACCACTGGCTCGGACTCCGAGGGTAACCCGAGTCCACTAACAATGGTAACAAGACTTGTAACTCTGTAGGGATTGAAAAGGCTACAATTTAATATAGGTGTTTTTTTAATTTTTGGGAGACTTTGAAACTTAGGTATATTAAAAGCCAGCTAAAAATACCCAAAAGGGAAACTAAAAATAAAAGAGAATATTACGAGTATGGTGTGGGTAAATGAGTATATACTTTTAGGTGACCGGATCGGTATCACACAATAGCATACTGCACCTTTGAAATGTTTCAACGTCTGATCTTTTTTTGAACGGCCAACAGAATCAATCCGAGTACTCTCGGGGCCCACTGGTTAGGACTCCGAGGGTAACCCGAGTCCACTAACAATTCCGAGGAAAACCCGCGAACCCTCCCGCCCATAGGCGCGGCAGTGAAATTACCTGTAAAACCGTTTGCCTCAAGGATCAAACTCATGTTTTCTTGGGTCTTCTATCATTGCCCATCAGTTTCTCACTCTACACCAAGTGGGAGTTGAACTTATATCTCTTAAGGAAATGCAGACATTCCACCACTTGATGTTACGATGAATATACATCCCATTACTTGGCCCAAATGCATTGAGTAGTCATAACAGCCCAAATGAAAACAAATATGAATAAGGTATATTATACTATACTATCAATTATTGTTATTAATTTGGTAAAATTGGCGCATCATTATATTTAGCTAAAGTTTTTTTCTAATAATATGTATGCACACACACCAAATTAACGACCAATGTAACATTTACTACCATTTGGTGGGTCACCGTCATGTTTTTGGGTTTGATCACAAATTAGATGAGCATCATATCCAGTTTTTTTTTTTTTTTTTTTTTTTTTTGGGGGGGGGGGGGGGGGGGGGATGTTGATGGATGCTGTTGTGGTGTTATTTATGGCTTGTAATTGTATTATTTAAGTTGTGAAATACGTACAAGGTAAAGTTAGTGAACATTTAAATTTAATTTAAAGGTTAAGGGCTAAATAGATTTTTAAGATTTGCACAAACCCATTTTGAACTTTATAGGGTATTGTTACTTAATTAGAAGTATCGTAACGTGACAATCTATTTCATATCAATGACAATTTAAATTTGTAGACTCGTATAGGTTTTTAATTTTTCGAGTTATCCTACTATATACTTTAGGAAGACACTCTTAACAACCTTCATAGCAATAACGATTATGATTATTTAACGTACTTAAATATCTTCACTTGTTGAGGTTATCCATATCCACAGTTTAAAATTTGTTAATAAAGATAAAGGAAACATTTAACACAACATTTTTTACACCTAAATATTATTTTTATAAGGGCAAATACTATACCACTAGACAACTAAGCTATAGGTAAAAGAAATACTAGTTATTATTCAATTTCTTAAAAAAAAACATTGAAGGTAGATGGAATTAATTCTCAAACGTATACAACATTTAGTTTAAGATTTTCAACATAAATATTTTTTAGAGTCATATTCTTGTAAAACTCAAAAACATTAACTTAAAGAGGTGAAAAGGAAAGGTTTAGCGTTTATGTCCATTTAAAAGGTGCATAATGTTACAAAAGGCAAAAGCATCTACAATAGGGCCCTTTGACCTTAAGAACTCTAATGTGGAAGAAAGTTGTGGATGTGGAAGAGAGAGGGTGAATCTGGTTTATGCTCACGGGCCGTCCATAGCCGGAAGTTGCAGGTTTCATCAGAGGGGAGGAGATAGAAGGAAGGGTGTTCTATGACCTCTTCATTACGAAAGCCAATTTTGTTTTAGCAGTTTTCCTAACAAGCGATGTGGCAACATGTGTCCATGGCCCTTTGCTTTGCGGTTACTATTTTAGAGATTCAAATATAGCTAATTGTTTATATTGGTAACTTTTCTAGCCACTAAACTAGCTTACAATTAAAGGTTACTATTACATAAAATATTTCTTTAAAAATATTTTTTTTTTTCTAATGGTTACAAAATTTAACATCAAAAGAATGTTATTAATGTTTTGTAAATAAGACAAAATTAAAGGCATCTTTTATAAACCCTTTCTTCACAACAAAAATTAGGAATTACAAATTATTATGTTTAAATCTTTAAACATATTCTTTTTCTAGGAAAAATAACATTATGAGCTCCATAAAGATTTAATCGTTACGGGTGCTTTAAGTTAAGCTAGGGACTTTAAAGCAAGAATAAATTGACGCATCCTCTGATAATTTAGGGAAAACAAATGTTACGGAAAATAAAAACTTTTCCCTTTGTAACAAGTTTGATATCAATACAAATAGTTAATTTTTTTGTTTCTTTTCTCCATTTGCCATTTTTTTGTCGTGTTCAGTTATCCTAATTTCAAAGTGCTAAGGATATTGAAATAAATTGTCGACGTGACAAGCTTCGAAATAGGTGATGGAACTATATATCAAAGACAAAGAGACTTGTGGTTGCACATACAATATCTTTCTATTTAGAAAATCGTATTTGATTAAAAAAAGATAGAGAATCCGTTACTTTTTGAATTGATTTTCTTAATGGTAAGAATCGTGTATGAATGATTTACAAACTTAATACGGATATGTAACTCAAGATTTAATATTCATAAACTATGTATATATTTTTACTTATCTATTTAAGGGGTTGATGTTTAGTTTCTTAATGGGCTTTTAGTGGTTGAGACCTCTAACTGGTTTAATATTTAATAGTTCAGACTATTTGTTTCGCAAGTAGATGTCTGGATGGTTTAGACATTTGCATCTGAATGATTAACTATTATATTGACTCTGAATGATTAAGACATTTAATCTGAATTGGTCAAACATTTACCTCTAGACGATTAAGCATTATACTGACTCTTAATGGTCCAAACCTCTTACTGGTTCAGCACTTAATGGTATAGATCTTTTATTGGTTCAACACTTACTCATTCAAAAGTTGTCAATCAACCCCTAAATTTAAAATAGTTTTGTAGAAACTAACATAAATTATCTTAATAGTAACATTTTAAAACCATCGAACCTTCCTGGTCATTACTCACTAGGAGTTTATTCTTTTGTATCCATCCCTTTGATGATGGAGCGTTGGAAGGCTAGAACATGTGAACAAATAATTTTTAGTAAATTGCTATTTTAGTCTTTGAGTTTTGTCTCAAATTATCATTTTAGTTTAAATAGTTTTTTTGTCTTTAAGTTTTCAATTTTTTTTGTCATTTGATCCAACATTCTAATTTAGTAAAAAAAACTCAGTTTTAACAGGGTATTTTTGACATTCTCCTTATAAAATTATCAACTTGCCATTTTAGTTCAAAAGTTATTTTACATTAAAAGAAAAATAAATGAAAAAAACTTTAATGTAATAAAACACACACATATATTTATTTATATATAAATAATTCATACACATATATACATAATATCACCTCCTCCGTAACCTCCACTTGCAACCACCACCGTCACAATCACCACTAACCACCACCATCACACAATGGATAGCCACCACTAGTGCCGCCGGTTACCCCTCCATGTCTAAGCTATCCATTTCCAGCCACCACCAATCGATGCTCTCGAATTTTTCACTTTCGTCGGCACAATATATGGCAAAAACCCCCTGATGATCCAAACAAGAGATCTGATGAGAGTGAAGAGATCTGAGATCTGATGGTTATGATGACAGTGCCCGAGGATGATGATGGCAATGAAGACGGTTGCCCGGTTTGGTGATTGCGATGGTTGCCGGGTTTAATGACTACGACGGTCACTTAGGATAAGAGTGAAGAGATCTGAGATCTGACGGTTTTGCCAACGATGGCCTGGGATGATGATGATGTGATGATGATGGCAATGAAGACGGTTGTCAGGTTTGGTGATTGTGATGGTCGCCGGTTTGGTGACTGCGACGGTTGTCGGGGATGATGATTGCTACGGTGGTTGCAGCAGTGGTGTAGGTGACGGTGGTATAGGTGGGTGGTGGAGGTGGGGGGTGATATGGTGGTGTGAGGTTGCTAGAGAGAGAGAGTGCATGTGTATTAGTATGTGTTATATAAGTGGTGTGTGTATATATATAATTACACGTTTAGGATCCTTTAGAAAATGAAATTTGTGAGAAGGATAAGAAAGAACATGATGATGACACATGTCATTATTTAATTTATTAGGATAAGGACAATTAAGTAATTTAACAAAAAAACTAACTAAAGATAAAATTTAAAAACCCACATGCAATGCATATGCAACTTCCCCCATCTTTTTTAAACGTCAATAACTGTTTATACGTAATTTTTTTAAAAGAATTACACCATAATAAGAGTGTTTCTTTACTTTAATATGAGTAGCATATTGCTAACTTATATGCAAAAAAAATTATGTTTCGATCGTATGTTTAAGTTCATGGTGTTTTCTCTATATTGTTTTAATTGTATAGTGATTCAAGACATTGTGTTTTACATAAAACACCATGAACGTGTATAAAACACCATAACATTGCAAATATCATTTACGTTCAATCTTTCAATCTCATTTTTTATGGTGTTTTATTTTAGGATTTCAAAACAGATTAGGTGTCTTGTAAAAGAAAAAAATTAGCTTGTTGAATTTAATGATATTTTTTATTGCTGAATGGTTTTTTTGTATAGCTGTATGATGTCTTGTTTTCTATGGTGTTTTACTTTAGTTTCATGGTGTTTCTGTATAAGAAAATGGTAGTTTGTTGAATTCAATGGTATTTGCAATGTTCATGGTGGACTTATATACGTTCATGGTGTTTTACTATAAAACACAACACCTTAAATCACTTATAACTAAAACAAAATAGACAAAAAATATGGACAAAAACATCCAATTAAAACATAATTTTTTTTCTCTATATAAGTATTGCAATATGTTACTCATATTAAAGATAAAAAACACTCGTTATTAAAAAGTTATTAACGTTTTAAAAAAGAGGGGAAGCTGCATATGCATTGCATGTGGGTTTTTGAATTTAAAAATGTTAAATTTACTTTTATACCCTTAATCTATAAAATTAATTATTCTAAGGGTAACATTATTTACAATTTTGTCATTATAATCTCAACCATTAGATTATAGATCAAATGATGTAGATTCTTTTTTACACTTCTCACAAACACACTCTTTTTACAATAACCATACCCTTATATATATATATATATATATATATATATATATTATTTATATTATATTATATAATATAAATTTATACATAATTAAAAGAAAATAAATATTTAGAAAGAGATCGGATGAAAATGGCGAAAACAAATATAACTGTAAAGTGACAAAAATACCTCTTGATTTAACTGGGGTATTCTGGATAGAGTTATGTCAGATGATCAAAATGCAACAAATGGAAAAATCAAAGACCCAAAAAAAACTATTTAAACTAAAATGATAATTTGAAATAAACCTAAAGGACTAAAATAACAATATATTCAAAGATTTTGATGTCTACTGGTGGCAACAAATGTACATTGTTAATTTAAAATAGTAAAATATATTTAAAAAAGTTTGATTTAACTATTATACTAGGTTTTGGTTTGAAAATCTGAAACAAATGACATGCCCACTGCCTCATGCCTCCTTGTCTTAAAAAAATAAGAAAAAATGGTCGGTTTGAAGAAAACAAATTAAATTAATTTAATAAGAAAAGGGGTGGCCGGCGTCGGCAGTCTGAGTATCAACGGCAGTAGGACCGCTGTGGATGCCGCCGCTGCTATCTTTACATCTACTCATACTAATTATGGTAAACTCCAATCGGAGATCTATTATTCCAACCTTTACTCCACCTTCTGATTATATTAATTAACTTATACACCTTAATTCACTTCTATCTGATTCTGATTTTATTCCGTGTATAGATTATGAGTGTAATTTTTTTAAAGTGTGAAAAAAAAAATTTATGTTTAATGTATCTATGATCAAGTAAAATAAGAAAAATTAAGATCTGTTGCTTAGTGTTTGGTTGATTAGATTTACTGGAAATCGTTAAAACTGTAGTTTATTTTTTGTTTTTATTTGTTTGGTTCACATTTTAATCGGAATAGGAACTTAAGATATGACATTTGTGAATGTAAAATAAAAGTAACCAAAAATAAATCTCCTCTTAAATTCCTTTAAGTAACGAAGTGTATATCTTGTATTATCGCTTTCAAATAGTAAATGAATTTAGCCAAATGAATTGAAATATTTCACTTGGGAATTCGATATCCCTTTTGAATAATAAATTAACTTACCAAATGAATTGAAATACATCACTTATGAATTCAATATCGTTTTCAAATAATAAATAAATTTGACCAAATAACTTGAATATTTCACTTTTTAACTATCGGCATGACACGACTATGGTTGTCGTCCCCGCATTGCTACCAACTTTGTTGTCATCTTCACGCCTCTACCGCTACTACTAACACCATTACCAACTCTGCCGCATACCTTTCAATTTCTTAACAAATTAAACCAAATATGTTTACATAACATCAATTCAAATCAAATTAGTTTCTTCAATTCTAGTTTTACAAATACATCATAAGTTCAAATTTTTTTCACAAAATTTAGTTTCTTCAAACTTACGGTTGGGAGTTAAAATTTAAGACTATGATCTAAAACAACTTACGTGAGTTTTATCAGTTAATACATCATAAGTTCAAATTTCTTTCACAAAATTTAGTTTCTTCAAACTTACATGACTATGAGGGCATGTGACGGTAAAATTTTAAAGGAAAAACTATGAAATGACCTAAAATGAGCAAACTTACGTGAGTTTTATCAGTTAAATACATCATAAGTTCAAATTTCTTTCACAAAATTTAGTTTCTTCAAACTTACGTGACTATGAGGGCATGTGACAGTAAAATTTTAAAGGAAAAAACTATGAAATGACCTAAAATGAGTTCTGGATTAGAATTTCATTTTTAAACATACGGAACATAATGAAAGGTTCACGAGCTCAGTATTAATGTAACCTTTAATCTGTGTCGTAAAGTTAATTTTCTAACAATTTATCTCGAGTATGCTCGCGGGCTAAGTGTTTGTTGGTGGTGCGTTTTTTGCATCCCCTCTAAATGAAAGAAAAATATTGTATTATAAATAAGTGGGGGAAAAGAGCTAAAAAATATAGAGAAAAGATATTATTGGTACTAAGTACCGACTTCACTTTTATAAATATACGCTATGGCAACGAACAGGGATAGGTATGGGTTGGTCATGCTCGTGAGAGTAAAATTTCATGTACTCGGACCAATTATTTACTGACATATAAACATTTCTTTTTCTTTTTTTCCTTTTAAATTTTATTATTACAATATTTTATTTAAAATTTGTTTTTTTTTTTTAAATAACTTATGTTCGTTAGTGTTTTTTTTTAATTCTAAATACATATTTGTTTATTTTTTTTTCTTGAACATTCCAATATAAAAACTAACTTAATGAAGTTGTTTAAGGAAATGTTTTGTTAGAAATTTGGTAAATGGATATTTAATATATTTATAATTTAATGAAATTATAAATATTAATTAGAATCTTCATGTGGTGATTAAAGAGAAACTCTTAAGTATTGTTTCTTATGACCTTTAATTAGTTTTATTAGAGTTTTAAGTCTTTAATTAAGTGACTAATTAAGTGAAACCTTTCATAATCCTTAACTTATTACAATTAGTAGGCTATGTGCTTCTTTTTGTGTATATAAGAATATGGTATTGCTTGATACATGAAGAATACTAGAAGGGGGATGAGCACTTGAAGACCAACTAGAGAGAGGAGTACTCTCTACTTGTTTTCCACCACCATCACATTCTTATTTGTTCCATAAGTTCAGACACTACAATTACCCGGTGTAACCTTGGGCGCGTGAGCCATCTTCGGCAGTACATACTGCTTCGGCTGTTGTACCCTGAGAAACAGTCGCGTCGTCTTTAGTAGAGGCGCGAAATTGTTTTAAGGAACGTGTTGAACATGGGCCTCAACCAAAATCGTCAACGTTTTAGTGTGCTCTTTGTTGCAGTCTAGGATGCTATAAAGTGCAGGTGAAGGACCCACCAGAGATGCGGCTTGAATCAAGATTGGTATATATCATTATATTTTATATTCTTTTTATTTTAGTTATCGCAACCGATATTGGTACTATGATATTTCCTATGAATAACGAGAGTCTCGTTATTACATATTTTGTAATTATATTTTATAAAAAGTGAACTAGTTCCTACAAACTTAAAACAGATTTCAAGAGATTGTTGCTACAATCTTAAAACCTTATTTATAAAAGGGTTTTGGGATCATGAAAAGATTTGTAATAAAAAAATAAATAAATATTTTTTAGATATCATGGTCTTATAAATATTTTTTAGGAAATATGTATGTAGTACAACTTGTTGTGTTTGGATTTCTTGAGATTGAGATACAATCTTAAATCCTATACCGTGGTACAAAACGAATAGTTTTGGTTCTTTTGGTTTTTTGAAACGATTTTGGAATCGTTAGTCTTTTCTAACTTTTGTGTTAGATCAGGTTTATTAGTGTAAAACATACGTTTTTGTAAACGTTAAATTTTTTAACATGTCATTAGACCGGCTTTATTTTTATAAACAATACAACGTTTCATATTCTAACATGCTTTTAACGATCATATTATTTATATAATATGGTTAAAAAATGAGTGTTAATTAATAAGTCTATTTTATATAAACTAATAAGCCTTATAATGATTTTTGTAATCATTTATTTCTAATATTGTGTTAGAAACGTTTATGAAAAAAACGTTAGTTTGGAAGCAAATTTTTTTAATGTTCATTTCTAAAATGTGTGTTGGAAATGACTTATTTATTTGACCCATATATATGTTTATAGCAAGTGGAATTAACATTTTGTGGAAATGTTAATATTTCTAATGTGGGCGCTAGATTTTTTTTCATTTTAACATGGATTGTTAAAAATGGTTAAAATACAAATGCTTTGAAATGTTTTATGTAAACATTTTATATAATAATTTGTTATAACATTGATTTTAATGAATATAAACATTTATATTATGCTTTGTATGGTTTAGAAATAAAAGTTCATACATTGAAGTTGATATTTGATCGACTTAAAAATTAAATCACCATAAAGTGATGGTTTTGTTATTTATATAAATTTAATAGATTATAATTATTTAATAGACTCTTCGTATGGAAGATAAACTCTTAAGTGGAGTTTTATGTCAATTTATTAGTTTTTATTAGAGTTTATGTCTCTAATAAAACCTCTAATTAAGTGAGACTCTTTTCACCCCATGTCTCTTGTATTAAAAGTAGGCTATGTGCCTAACTTGATGAGATTGAAAAACTACAAGAGTAAGAATATAAAAATTAAATCACCATAAAGTGATGGTGTAGTTGTGCGGGATTTATCACCAACTTTAATTTGTGATTTCTAAACCCAATTGGTCATGTTTTATATGTAAGAAAATGACTTAATTTTCTAACACGTGTGTTAGAAAATGTGTATCACAAATACAATGTTAGAGATTGTACATTGTATAAGGCATAATGAATGGAAATGTTTTATGTAAACATTTAATTGCCTATTGTGAATTAAAAATGATGAGAAATGGTTTATTTTATAAACTTTATCCTTGGCAAACATTTTATGTAAACGTTCGTTTCTGTAATGTGCCCATTATAACATTTTTAACATGCGTGTTAGAAAACGTTTAGTACATGCGTAGTAAGACTAAACAATATCAAACCGTTTGATATTTTGGGTTTTGATTTATGTTATCATAAACTCTAATTGATATTATCAATATTGTACATTTCAAAACTAAGGAAATATCTTTAAAACAAAGTTTGGCATAGTTTTGAGAATTCAAATGGTTTGTACTCTTGCTAGAAGTAGCATATGTTGAACAATGTAACAATCTCGTGAATATTATTTGATGGAAAACAACTTGGTGTTGTTGTTAACAAATTTAATTGTTCAAGTTTACTACTTAAATGTAGTCTTTGTAAAACTTGGTGTTGTTTTGAGCAAAATTGTCCAAGTTTTAAAGTTTCATGATGAAATGGGGAACTTGTACTTACAAGTGCATGGAGTCTTATTCAGGGAGTACCTCAAGACATCCATGGAGTTCTTGAAGATTTTAGTCAGATGTAAATGTGAAGATATACCTTGATATTTGATTCTACATACGTGCTGGAGTCTTATTTCATTTAAATTTCAAAAGTGTTTGACACTTCTGATTTAGTTTCCACTGTATTTTATAGTTTTGTGTTCAATATCTTGGATAACACACGCAATTTTTTACAAAGAAATAATCACTAATGTTTGTGACTTATAAATTATTTTTGTGGGAAGTAACTATAACGTCAATTATACATTGTTTAAAAGAATATGGTTTTAAACGGATAGTACATGAATGTTTTGGACATAAACAACTTGAGGGTTGTTGCGTTGACTGAAAGTCAAAGACGAAACATCAAATGTATAACCACATCATGAGAGAATAATGAAAGAACGTACTCAGTGTATTGAGATGAAATACACAAACGAGATCCATGCGGACATACTTCGTTAGAAGTGATTGGAAAAATTCACAAGTGTAATTCTAACATATGAATGAAAAGGTACTATATGTTATTGTATCCTTTGATAAATCTTGCGAGATTTGTTTCGAGTGATTATAGTAGATACGTCTACCACTTGATTATTGTTAGAACTATATGGAGATTTTATATTCGTTTGAGGAGAGCATCCTAAATATATATATATATCTCCTAATGAATAACAATAGATGTGTACAAATCCTTATGGCAAAATTATGAATGCCATGTTGTTGAGTGTCGATCTAGTTGACTCTATCTCACACATAATAGTGATTGTAGACGAGGAACATTCATCTTGTCGGTGATGAATGTGCTCGGCAAATGACTTGAAATTAAGACTTATGTTTAAGTCTTATGAGTCAATGGTAAAGCGTTGGAGATCAAGGTAAACAAATTATGTTCCTTAATTGAACGATAAAAATTAGCTATGTGCTATATACAATAATTTGTGAGACCTTCCTAAATATTGATGTTTAGGATTATGAATAAGTCTCATTATTTTCTCTTAACAAGGGATGAATGTTACAAAGTGATATTATGATATCCTTGGGGCTGTGAAGAATCAGAATATGCATCTTCTGTTCACATGCTAAAGTATTATAGTCTAAAGCATGCTAGACTAGTACTTGATTAATTATGGGTCTTGACGGAGACTAATTAACTTAAACATTGAAATGTTGATGAACACAAAAAGAATTTGTGTGCAAACAAAGTTGAGGGAGAATTTTCATTCATTATAAGGAAAAGACATGAAACTTTTGAAGAGTTTGTTCGAAAAGCTAATGACGAGAACTCATTGTCTAGGCTTATTCTATATGTTGAATTAGAATTATTCTAAGTTGGTGACAAACTTATGACAATGGCATGTGTTGCTTTGGTCAACTCGGAAGCTTATGTAAGCTAATGCAATATGAGTTGAATTCACTGATACAATGAGGTAGATTTTGTTCAATCATTGTGTATAAATGTCGTCATAAGTGAAGTTACGGAAATGTTGATCAAATGGCAAGAAATGTGGGGGAGGATCATTTAGAAACGACCCTATAAGGGTATGTAGAAATGGTTTTCATTACCCCATCTGGATGATATCCTATAACACTCAAATGTAGGGGTATCTTGCATTTTATCATAAAAGTTTGGTAATAAGGATTTTGTAATCCAATCTGATATTGCAAACAGACGACTAAGTGGAGAACACAAAGGTCGTAGTGCATAATGGAGATGTGTTTACCTTAAATGATATCTTTATCTTAGAAAGACATATATTATAACCAAATTCAGATGGCCACTGAGGTTATAGTATTAAAGTTGACAATAGGCAAATTAACTTGCGAGTTAAGAACACATCATGACAACTGATCTCAAATAAGCAAAGTTATTTGTTTTGACTAGACAAAGTCAAAGATAATGTTATGGATCCAACAACCTGAGGGTTTATTAGAGATCAAGTTGTGGAATGAGACTAAAGCCTATTAAAATGGGTATGTTAAGGAACCTAACTTAGTTGACTGGAGATCCCAAGATCTAAGTTCAATAGGACAACTAACTCATATGCCTAAGGGTGGTCACTGTGGGGGCATAAATGATATGCAGAAGCTAGTATATATGGTTATACATACCCCAATGTATAAAAGGGTGTTTAAATACGTCCTAGTCTATTTCTATGATATTCAGTGACAAAGAGTGAGGCTAAGCATAATATGTGGTAAATGATTTGGATAAATCACGATAACCACAATGATTTTAATGATCTAAGGAGAATCACCATATGTTAGAGAGAAGTGGGGATCGCTTAGAATGGAATTGAGGGCACAATTCCTAGAGCTCTCGCAGAACCAGGAAAGTGTTCCACGACCATTATTGGACACGACTATGAGGAGATGACCAGGCTAAGGAGAGTCTTGTGTGAAGCGTATGTCGTCTACACAAACGGCAGTCGAGTTCAAAGACATCGATGTCTACTCAGAGCTAGTGAGCTAAGTGCATTTCATGAGCAAAGGTTAAAGGGTAACATCTACCTATCGTATGCAAAACTCAACTGTCGAGGTTCCATTGGAAATTTTATGTGTTTTGAACGGTCTCCATTCATTGGGGGATTGTTAGAAATTTGGTGAATGGATATTTAATATATTTATAATTTAATAAAATTATAAATATTAATTAGAATCTTCATGTGGTGAATAAAAGAGAAACTCTTAAGTATAGCTTCTTATGACCTTTAATTAGTTTTATTAGAGTTTTTAAGTCTCTAATTAAGTGACTAATTAAGTGAAACCTTTCACTAATCCTTAACTTATGTACAATTAGTAGGCTATGTGCTTCTTTTTGTGTATATAAGAATATGGTATTGCTTGATAATAAGAATACTAGAAGGAGGATGAACACTTGAAGACCAACTAGAGAGATGGAGTACTCTCTACTTGTTTTCCACCACCATCACATCCTTATTTGTTCCATAAGTTCAGACACTACAATTACCCGATGTAACCTCGGCTCGCGTGAGCCATTTCGGCATACATACTGCTTCGGCTGTTGTACCATGAGAAACAGTCGTGTCGTCTTTAGTAGAGGCGCGAAATTGTTTTAAGGGAAGCGTGTTGAACATAGGCCTCAACCAAAATCGTCAACGTTTTAGTGTGCTCTTTGTTGCAGTCTAGGATGCTATAAAGTGCAGGTGAATGACCCACCAGAGATGCGGCTTGAATCAAGATTGGTATATATCATTATATTTTATATTCTTTTTATTTTAGTTATCGCAACCGATATGGTACTAGATATTTCCTATGAATAACGAGAGTCTCGTTATTACATATTTTGTAATTATATTTTAAAAAAGTGAACCTAGCTCCTACATGTTTATAGTTACGCAAGAGGTTTTGAAACGTGTTTGGATCGACATTTTGGATAATATCGAATTGTTTAAAATAAATGGTATTAATTGTTTAAAATTTATTGAAAAATTTTAAAAGAGATCCAACGACCTCCCACCCCTCACTAAATCATAATATATGTCTAGTGAGTGTAAAAGAAGACGCTCTTTTGCATATATGGTGCACATTTTTCATCTCTCACTTAGGTGTTACGTTTAAGGGGTAACGGCTACGGTTAGATGCTATCCCAAACTTTGAGGCTATGTAGTTGTTTAGTCTTCAAAATTTCCACAAGTTTATTTTTTAGTGGTTGCAACGGTGGGTGTCTCAACTAAAGGTCATGTTTTTTGCAAACCTTTTCATGAATTCTTATGGCCTTTTCTATTTATTTTGTTTCAAATGTGGTCAAGTAATGATATTTCCTACTTGCAACTAATTCACATTAGATACTTTTCATGAAGTTTCTATATGTAGCCTTTTCTAATTTTTATTTTCGTTTTCAAAATGTGGTCAAAGTATATTTGATAATTTTCCCCTACGTTTGGCATAACTAAACTTCACATTAAGAAATACTTTTCATGAAGTTTCTTATGTAGCCTTTTCTAATTTTTATTTTCGTTTTCAAAATGTGGTCAAAGTATATTTGATAATTTTCCCCTACATTTGGCATAACTAAACCTCACATTAAGAAACACTTTCAATTGAACATGTGTTCTCGCGAAAGTAATATCTCGAAAATGATAGGTTTTTAAGAAACAAATTTTTAAATAGTTATGTTTTGTACACAAGAATATATGTTTTATATGGACATTCATACACTACGTTATGACTTGTGAATATAATTACCACTAATTTATGGTTTTATTTTTTATAATATTTTCGTTTATAAACAACGGTTACCAGCATGGGCGAAGCTTTTAAGGAGCGGGAGGGGGCGGCCGACCCCCGAACTTTTCGCTCAGTAGTGAAGAGTATGTAGTTTTCGTATAGAAATTTTTCGGTATATATGTTTTCGACCCCTGGTTTAATAGAAATTTTAGGTATAGTAACTTCTTCCTCCGTCGAAAATCTCAAACTTGACACTAGTTACCATTGAATTTGCGAAAAATAGCATGAACAAATTTACATGTAACATAATTTAAAAAGATTTAGTGATTTGGTAGAGAAAACAAGCCAACCAGTTACCAGTCAACCACCCCTACATGTATACTGAAAGTTATTTTGCTAATCCTTATTAGTTATTTATTTTATGAAACTAATACATGATGTGCTAAACCCAATCGTAACAACTTAAAGACATTACCAATAAATTATTACTTTAACAAATACTTATACATTTTAATATATTTTATAATACAAGAATATTTCCTCTAATTCCAAAAAGATCGTCACACTTGTAGTAGCAGGTGAGGTAACCATAGTTAGTTCGTGTTGGTAACCAAAGTGCTTAGTTAGCTAACACATGTACATAATATTAAATAATCGAATACTATAATATAATCATATCTTTTGAACAATTCAAAAAGTTTACATCAATACTACTCAATGGGTATACAAAGTAATTAAAGAAGCATATGCCACTCCTAATCCATAGGGGTCGAATGCAAATTCCTATACACTATATATAATCCCAAAAAAAAAAACAATGGTTGTCACACTCCGATCTACGGCGGAATAAGAGTCGGGGCATAATTGGGTTATCACCAAAGCTCATGATGTTTACTAAAATGTTTCATATTTATTAAATTCAAATTACAACTTAAATATCAAAATCAAAATTCATACAATTACAAGGAAATGAAAATATGTAAATAATCCGAAGCTTAAACTGGTTTATTCTTCTAGGCCTTCCTATGTGTTTCTTGCCTCAGCTGGATCACCTGTATCATGTGTAAAACGGGGGATATTTAGGGTCAACAAAAGTTGGCGAGTGAACCTTGATAAAACATTGTTATTAATTTCTTGTTTTATTTAATATGGAAAATTTGTGCAATAATCACATGTGAGCAAACATATATAAGTAAACAAACACAAACCACTTTGGATGAGTATATGATATGAATGATGATGAATGTGAGATCAAGGCTCAATCAAACGGAGCCGATCTTATGAGGCACCTGATGCTCAACCCGTCTCCCACGGGGAACTGATGGGCCTAATGATATGCGTGCACTGAAAATGATAAATCCAAACTACATATAATCCACACCACATTTGATACACATTTGATCACGGATATGATGTATGCACAAGTGTTTAAATATAATAAAGAATTAAACGACACATGATACACCCCAAAACATGATTAAAACGGGGAATTGATAGAGATTCACTCACATTGGGTGCGTTCTTTGATGACGTTGGATGCGCACGAATTTAGGATTCAATCGATGAGGGAAAAAACTAGCCTAGATAATAACAAAATGATTCGATAAATAAATAAATTTTATTTGAGATTAATATTTTTTTAATTAGTGCTCTTAATGGGATTTTTAGATTTATTTTTGTGAGTTTAAGGAAATTTTCTAACTTTAAAATCTTATGTTTAAGTATTTTTAAATGATTTTTCTATTAAATAAATAACTAAAAAGAAATAAATAAAATAAAAAAATTTGACTTTTGACCGTTGACCGTTGACCGGTCGGACTGTGTTTAATTATGCGCTGAGTGAGGTTCGAACTCGAGGCCTCTCGTACACGTGCACGCAGCTCTACCAACTGAGCTACGTGTCTAACCCGAAATATTCTCTGTTTTAATTATATATATATACTAATTAACTTTAACCTTATTTATTTTTATTAAAAAAAATTTGATAAATTGCCAACCCGGTTTAGGTATCCAGGGTTGAACTCGCGCTCTTCAGTTTACGTGCACACAGCCCAACCAGTTGGGCTGTGTGTCTAACCTGTTTATATACTGAATTATATTATATTTATATACATGTTGAAGGATGATCTGAATAGGTTTTAAAAAGGATTGGTTTTATTTCTGAAAGTCGGTAACATGTGCGATTCAAACTCAGGACGTGCGTGTTATGTTGCACACAGTCCACCGCTGGACTGTGTGTCTAACCGGTTAAATATCCGGTTTTAATTAAACTAATACACATTTCTCAACTTCGTCTTCTTCGCTTAACAATACAGAACAGTGAAATACGACTATTCTGTTTAATTGATCTTAACTTATACTTGATTGAAATGAAAAGAGAAATTAAATGACATGGTATACCAGAACGGCGAGTTTGCTTCAGGTTTTCCGGCAAGGTCTCGTCGGCTCCAATCCGCGGATTCCGGCTGAGGGAAACTGTTTGATAGTTTTGATTACTGTGTTGAGTAATTAGGTTACTAATCGAGAGATAGCAAGAAAAGTTTAGATGATTGTACCGTCTGAAGACAATCGCGGTTTTCGTACAGCGATTCCGGCGAAATTGAAATTTCCGGCGACGTGCCCTGGAAGGATTAAAGCTTTGAAAGAGAGTGCGATTCTGAGCGAAAAGGTTACCAGTGGTTTGGGTGGGTATTTATAAGGAAGAACAGGGTGTATTTGGTTCGAATTTGGGTCTTGATTCGTGGTCAAAGTTTTCCGGCGGTTATGACTGAAATTGAGGGTTAGACATCGGTTATAACCGATGTCGAAATTAGTTCACGCGTTTCAGTCAAAGGAAACGGTCATAATTCGCGATAATCTCGGCTTTTCCGGCGACTGCGAATTTGGGCGCGCTGATTACCGGTTTGACTTTCAGTATTATTATAAATGTTATTTGTTTTAATGTTTATCACAAAAGCTGGGCGCGGTGGAGCGTGTGTTGCGTGTTTGTCCTTGTGGGTGACCCGGGTTCGAAACCCGGCGTCTCCATTATTTTTTTTAATCCACGATTTTTTTGTTATTTAATAATTTTGGTTTAAAATTCATATATATATATATATTATTTATGTATTGTTTAAATTTTATCCGAGCAATAAATGCGCAACGAAATTTATAACTGAGTATTTGATTAATAAACGAAGCGGGTTTGGAAACCCGTTTTTCGACGAATGTTACAATGATAATAATTAATCAAATCCAAATCCAAACCCAAATAAAAATAAAAATTGAATATAATAATAATCTGATCTCTCGAATCTACCGGTATCTTTGATATTTGTAGAATTTACTGGGTATGGGTATCAAGCATTAATCGGCTAAACCTCGAGCTGGTGTGTCGAAAGCGAAAAAACCCACTTGGGTAACGACTTTGTTCTCCTCGCATGATTAAGCCGAATCTGTTCTTGTCGAGACTGATTGCTATTTTTCTTCGACATCGATTCCACAAATGACTTAACCCGTTGCATGGCGAACACCAACGTCTTCTCCGACATGTTAGCGAAACAAACCCGAAACCAACCCGGTTCACAACAATGACAAGATGAACCGGGCGAGATATTCAACCGAACATCATAAACAATCTTCTTCCATAGCTCCATTTCCCTTGAAATGTTTTAGAACTCATAAGATGCCTCATATCAACCCAACAAAATAAACCGGAGTTACCTTTCAAGCACCGGATTCCGGCTTTTTGAAGCCCTTTTACTAGGGTTTCTTGCCGGTGTTTCAACCTCCGACGGTTCTCGGACAAATATGTTTTTGTAAACTTCTTGTCTGCTAGCATTTCCGACAGTAAATATTGAGTTTGCGACGAAATTAACCCGAAACTCGACATTTTTGTCGCCGCGGAGATAATGTCTCCGTTTTCGGAGTAAATCGCTCCTATACGAAAACCGGATAGGCCGAGGTCTTTCGAGAGGCTGCAAATAATGTGAACTCGCTTCGAAAACTCGGTGTTAATGAGGTTTCGATTCCTTAAAACCTCCATGATGCTAGTGAAATTTGGGGAGCTGAAGACGGTACCGGAGTAAACTTCGTCGCTAATGAGGTGAATGTTTTTGGTTGAAATGAAGTTGACGAGTACATCAAGCTCATGCAAGTTTAATGACGTGCCTAAAGGGTTGGAAGGGTTTGTGACCAAAATACCCTTTACTTTAAGGTCATGTTTTTGGGCTTGTTGGTAGGCATCTTCAAGGGCAGATTTGGTAATTCGGAAGCTGTTGGAGCTAGAGCACTGAATCGGGACGATTTCAGCTCCGGTTCGCCACCTGAGATCGCGGTCGAACCTGTTTAACGTAGGAAACTGGATTAGAATCAGAAGTATTGGCTGCTGTCACGTTACTTAAGGTTTAAACCTTAAATATATATATTTTTTTAACGGTGACTTTCTTTTTGAGTGACCCGATATCACACTGTCTAAACGGCGGCCTTAGGCAAGATTTGCCTAGACTATCTTTTTTTAACCGGATCCACGCTGGATTTGTCAGACTGGTTACAGGGTTCCCCCAGAAACCGTACTGCCTCCACACGAGTTGTCTCGCTGAAGTAACAACCGGATGAAAACTGGGGTGCCGCTCAGGATCGAACCCCCATCGGTGGGTTTATTACCATCATTGCCCAGCCTTAAACATATTAAAGTAGAAATAATGTTAGTATGAATGTGAACTATATACCCTGGATAATATGGCGTCGGAACAAGGATAGCATCGCCGCGGTTCGCGATGCAAAATATTAAAGTTTCGTTAGCGGAGGTTGCGCCGGCGGTGAGTACAAGGTTGTTTGGATCGAAAGTAACCGTGTTTCCTCGGATCTCCGACATGAACTTTACTAGTGCCTGTAAAATAATCAAATGTAATTATTTAAATATTTATTTAATAATTTAATAATATAAGATTTTTGTGTCTAGGTGGGTGGGGGTGGGTTTTCAAAATCTTTTTTAACTATATTTTATGAGAAAGGGAATGAATTAACAAACGCTTACATTTTTGAAGGCAGGTAGGCCATGGTAATCTTGAAAGAGGGCAAGCTCTTTGAAGATGGATTGACCGTTTTTCTTGAAGGCGGTTGCGTCGGGGTTGTTCTCTAGCCATGATTGGAGAATATCGAACGAAAGCTGGTTTTCAGCGAGACCCATTTGGACTATTCCATTGGGATTGTCGATTTCATCATAGGGATTCTTCTCGTACTCTTCCCAGCCAAGAAAGTACGAAGAATCCTGTCCGTGAGCGTTACAATCGGTAACTTTTTTAGACAACATTCTCGTATTCGTGTTAGAAACCTTAACTTATGTAGGAAAAAATGACAACAATAGGGGAATTGAATGATTGGAGTTAGATTTTGGTAAAAATGGTTGGTTGTGTGGGTGAAGTGATTTGGAGAAAGATAGGACACATATTGTGGTGGGTACTTGGAAGGTATATATAGAGTCTAGAGGCATAGTTGACAAATGAGTTTTACTTTATTCTTTTCCACGTCAGCTTGTTTGACTTTGGGTTCATAGACTTTAAATTATCACTCTAGGCGCATCCATACACAAATATACACTCCATCGTGGTTCTTAACTCATTAAGTGTATTGCACGTGATAAGGTCATAACCCTTTGCTAATAATTTAGCATCATCACGTTTTTACAAATCCAGTTGGAATAAATTAGACCCTCCAGCAAACTAATTAAACAATTTGGTTTTCATATGCCTTTTTCGTGAATTATCAATCAAAGACATATGAAGTGGCAATGCTTTACCCATTTTCCAAGCATCATCAAGTTCGTCGACACTAGTTGAGATAGGTATTAGAGTTTGTTCGGGTCTTTTAGTTATTTACTTTCCTATTCCTATTATTTTGACAATTTGACTTATTCTTATTATTGAGGTTCAATGGCTCATCTTGAACATATTAGGAGAGTAACCTCGGTGTCAAATCAAAGGAGGTCTAGATGTGTAAACACTTTTAGGTGTTACCTTATTCATTGAGATAGTTCAAAAGTTAAGTAGAAATGAACAGGAACCAAGATGTTTGAGCAAACTTCGAGCATACCCGATGTCTCTACATTTGCCACGTCACATACCCCCCCCCCCTCCCCAAGATCATGCAAGCCATCATGCATTGTTGTGGACTCGGTTGACATCACCTCCGAAAGAATGGCTTTATATTGACTAAAGTGATGTTCGTCATACATTTGATTTCAACATATGATTTTATACTTATGGAAACCCTTAGCAGAACACACGACTTTCCTCCAGAGTTGCTCATTGTTATGATTTGGGTCGAACCCGCTCTGGTACCATATGGACCAACGATTTTACTTCACATATGATCAAGGCTCAATGGTCCCTTGCTTTTGAATCATCAATTCGAAGAGTGACCCCTTCTCCGGACAAATAGGATGCTGAGAAGTGCATGCACTTTTAGCACACATCTTTCTTTAATCGTACATGCACTTCCAAAATAAATATGATTGACAAAGAATCAACTGATTTAAACACGTCACAAATTCACCTGATCTTCGAACGCCACACCCTCATAGAAGAGCTTTACATACAAAGCTTAATCATCCTTCAGTAGTTGGTTAAATGTTGATATATATAAAATTATATAAGTTTTTTAAAAAATAATGAAGCTAGTAACAAAAAAAAATCAATACAATGAAGAATTTTCCTTTTTACCCTATCAGTTGTTATTAACTTCAATTTAGTTATACATCTGTCACTGAATTAATCTAAACAAATTCAATTGGTTTAACCATATACGCAAAATACTTTCTATTTTAACCGCCACATACGTGTATTATCTCATTATATTATTTCCAAAAAAAATTGAGGGTTTTTTCACAAATTATTAATATTTTGGTTTTCTCTAACAGCACCAGAAAACTGTATGTTTATGGATTTCATTAAAATGAAACCTGATTATGTTCACCATAATAGCTCTAAGATTTAGTTGATCTTATTAAAAATAAATAAATCTGTCGATGTCTTGCGTATATTTTAACCTCCTAAAAAGCAAATAAAATCATGAACCAAATACTTAAAATACGGGATCGGTAACAAGCCTGAATGCAAATTGCAAGCCTACCACCCCATTATATAACAAACTTTCTACATTCACAGAATCACGTACCTATGTTGCCCGTTTACTTTTATATTATTTCTATTACTTGTTATATATCAAGATATTTACGTATATAGTTAATAAACTACTACTTTTGGTTTACTTCTAAAAGGACTAAAATAATTTCAAGTGGTTTACTTTAAAAAGGAATAAAATATATTTAAGGGGTGTTTTTCTCAATTTTTGCCACGTCACTTATTTTTATTATTGTGATACATATATTTTGGAGTTGTTTTTTGATGATGTTTTTTTTTTAAAAAAACATCAAAATACAAGTTTATTGTAGCCCTGTGTACTTTATATATATAATAGAGAGAATAAGTGGTATGAAAGAGTGGTTAAAAATTAAAAGGTGATGATAATGTGGTAATGGTTTTTGATGTTTTTTTTTTTTTCTTATTGGTGAGTTTTGATAGTTTTAAAAAATAAGTGTTTTTATGATCTGGTAGCTGAGTAGACATGTTTTTAGGTGTTTTTAAAATTGTTTATTGTGAATAATCTTGTATACAAAACTAATTTACAAATGGATAGATACTACTAAATTTATTATTATTATTTATTTATATTATTGTTAGTTTAAGAAGATATTAATTTTTTTTTTAAGAATTTTAGGTGACAATATTCAACGCATTACTTTACTCAATGAACACCATCCGGTCGTACTCAAGCCTCCTTTTCTTTCCCCTCTTACATAACTTGTTTGAGAGCGTTATTCCAAACGCTTTCTCCTCCCTCTCTACTCTACATAGATGGCCATTTACTCCCTCTTCTACGTATGAGCTCAAAACTCTTCTCTGTATGAGCTCAAAACCGTAATGTTTATATGAAGAAAGTTTTTTTAAAACTAAATACCATTTCTAATAAATAAATTATTGTTGTTGAAATAAAAATTCTTGATTTTCTACAAACACATTAAATCAAACTATATCCATCTGATAGAAGTTACTTGATCAGATACAAATATACGAAAGTTATTTTTGGATTGTAATTTAATATAAAATTTTAATTACTTTTAAAAACATTAATGGAATGTATGAAAATATACTAATACTTAATATATGTGTGTGTAGTATTGTTTATTTTAAGAATTATAGAAGATACATACAAAAAGATTTGATATGTTATGAACAAACAAATTCATAAGATCTTTTATATGTCGAGGTGTCACAACTCAATACGAACACGAGTAGCCACGTAACCATACAATCAAGATGTCGGTTCCATTTCACATTCACTACCTGACCACACGTATCACGTAACCATACAACTAGTCTTCAAGACAACAACTAATTAATTCAGGAACCTTCACATCATAAAAGTTTCAAATATATAGTTTATTTAATTTAATTCCATCGAATATCATGACCGTAAGGTTTTCACTTACATGAAGTCACGTTTGTCAAGCTGTATCCCATTAATATATAATCAGTCACCACGTACATGGCTTCGCTTGTTACCACCCGTTCATATTATGAGAGTGTAGCTTTCAAACTATAGCATCTCCTTAATTACGCATCAATTTCTACTATGGTAAGTTTACCGTTTGCCCACACAGAAATGAATGTGTCCCGTTCGATTTTGTTATTAATGATTCATATTTTTTAAAATTATTTTTATTATTACAAACAGATGTATTAGACTAATTTGTTCATATCAAATTTTTTAATAAACTCCTTTAGTATAATTGAGTATTCTTCTCTTTATCTCGCATAAAGTATTGTTAATTAATTAAAAAAAATTAAAGCGTGTATGATGGTAGCCATGATCTTAAAAGTGCATCCGACTTTAATGCTCACTTAATACACATTGTGTTCGTCTCATAAAATGGCGTGTCATCTTATATGGCTTACCTATCCAAATTTTTCGAATTTAGTTGGAAGTGTTTACCCCTTACCATTTGATATACATGATACCTCCTGTATGGCGGGCATTCGATTGTCATTGGTTTAGTTTGTCACAATTTCATAAGCGAAAGAGAAAACAAAAACATAAAGACATGATATTCTCAATTATTAATAGGAGAAAAGAAAATAATATATGGAAAAAAAACTCAAGTTAAATAGTTATATAATAAATGTAATAAAGATTAAAAAATTATGATTATTACTTTTTAAAATTTGAAAGAAAAATTAACATATAAAAATTAGTTAATAAAAATGTTGAGTTATAACACGAAACATATTAAAAATAAGAAGTGTAAAAAGTCATTATAGAATGACAAATGTCTAAAAATATTCAAATGATAATGGTAATTTTGTCAAAAATGAATAAAAAAATTATGCATACGCAAGCCACATGCTAATTCCGTCTCATTTTCTAAATGTCCGTAACTTTTTTATACATCATTTGTTTTAAAAAAATATATACCATAAGCTCGAGCGTTTTTTATCTTTAATATGAGTATCCTATTGTTATACTTAAAAAATTCGAAAACCCAGTTGCATATGACACGACGGAGATAACATAAAACACAATGAGAAAATTCAGTTGCGTATTACACAATGGACATAACGTAAAACACAAGTGTCTAAAAAATATTCAAATGAGAATGGTAATTTTGTCAAAATTGAATAAAAAAAAGTATTGCATATGCAAGTC
This sequence comes from Scalesia atractyloides, assembly GCA_947069175.1. Classification (NCBI taxonomy): domain Eukaryota; kingdom Viridiplantae; phylum Streptophyta; class Magnoliopsida; order Asterales; family Asteraceae; genus Scalesia; species Scalesia atractyloides. Next base: position 18,448,762 of record CAMTDV010000023.1, read on the forward strand.
ACATGCTAATTTCGTCTCATTTTCTAAATGTCCGTAACTTATTTATACGTCATTTGTTTTTAAAAAAAATTATACCATAAACTCGAGCGTTTTTATCTTTAATGTGAGTATCCTATTGTTATGCTTAAAAATTCGAAATCCCGGTTGCACAATGAGAAAATTCAGTTGCGTATTACACACTAGACATAACGTAAAAACACAATGAGTATCACACTAAAAACACAATTCAATGTAGACCAAAAACACAATCGATGACAATATTTAAAAATTACAATGGACAGTAGATTAAATACAATGAGTATCAAACTAAAAACACAATTGATGACAACAGATAAAAGACATAATTGACAGAAGACTAAAACACAATGAACAACAAATTATAACACAATGCGCAACAAAACAAAAACAATGGACAAAATATTAAAACACAATCGATAGCATGATAAACACAATGACTAGAACCTATAACACAATATATAGAAAACCCAAATATAACACCATTTTCATTGTGTCGTATGTTGTGTTATAGGTTATGATAAAAACGCAATGGACATAACCCAGATTAACACTATGTTATAAGTTTTAACAATAACACAATGTATAGAAACCTTATTAAAAAACGTAAGGACCAAAACCTAGTTGAAAGACACAATGACAAAAACCTTTAACACAATACAAAGAAAACCCAGTAAAATAAAAATTTTATATTATTTTTATATAACAATATCATACTCATAATAAAGATAAAAAATGCTTGTTATTAGGCTTAATTTTTTTTTAAAAACAAATGTCGTATGAAAAAATTATGGACGTTTTAAATTGATGAGGAGAATTGACATGCACCTTTGATATACGTTAAAATATATATAATTTAATTCCCCATTTTGCCCCTGTTTCGTGCATTTTTAGCTAAAATATCGTCGTATAGGTACTTAATCGTTCCATTTTACATTTCAGTTCCTAAACGACGTACCGCAGACAAAGTTGGAGAAAAAGTGGGATAAACGAGCATTCCGGACAAATTCTGCAGATTCTGCTGAAGTTACAGATGTCGCACGGCCGTGGAACCCATTGGCACGGCCGTGCGAGACTGCGATCTCGGAAGCACTGACTGTAACATCCGCCAAAAACCGGATTTACCAAACCCGCTTCGTTTATCAACCGAACAATCAGTTAAAAATTCTGTCGCGTATTTAATGCCCAAATTAATTTTAAACGATACATAATTAATAAGTATATTAGAATATAAAATTTATTTTGAAAATGTATTAAAAAAAGCGAATTAAAAATAAAATTCTGCAGTCGGGTTTCGAACCCGGGTCAGCCAAAGGATACACAAAGACTTAACTCACACACTTATAACCACTCCGCCACTTGATCTTTTTGTGAGTTCTGGGAAGCAATTAAATCAAATGTTCAACTGAGAATCAACCTGATGCGCCAACTGAAACCGATATCGGCTTTCAAACCGACCAAGACGTTTGAGTGCTCGCGGAATCTTGATCATAACCGATAAAACCGACATCTTAAATCAATTCAGTCGTTAATGAACTTGAATTCAGGTGATGTTTGGTTTTTATAACCGAAAAACATTCATTCTGGTATTTCTTCAACAAAACACTCATTCCGCGATTCAATTTCATTCCCTGAGCTTCTAATTTCGTGTTTATTCTTTTTTTCTGGTCGTCGGAATTACTTTCTGATCATCGCCGGAATTTTCTGCAAGTCGCCGGAAAACCGAGACTCACCTCAAAACGGTAAAATAACTCGACTTTACTGTTTCAGTCAATTGTTAGAACCTTACTAACATTAATCCGTCACCCAGAATCAATCCCAGACGACGTTATCGGATTCTCTGTTTTCGCCGGAAAATTTCTGGATTTTTCGGAAACCAGCTGTTAACCGGTATGATCAATCAAACATACTGATAATCGTTACTCAATGGTTCAATTTCACATCTATTTCATCCAAACTAAATATTGAACTCGAACAGAAGGAGCTCCCAAAACAGAGCCGACGAGCTTCGCCGGATTTTCTGAAGAAGACGATCTGTTCGGTACTTTCTTTCCCCAAACTCTTCGGTTCAATACTTTTCAATTGTTCATCTTGTTCATTAACCGAATTTAACAAATAACAGATTGATAACCGTTGCCTGAGTTTTGAACAAAGAAGACGAAGTAGTTATGTTATAAGATTATTTAAAATCGGAATTATAAACGGGTTAGACACACAGTCCAGCGGTGGACTGTGTGCAAATAAATACATACACGTCGCGAGTTCGATTCCGGTCCCAACCTCATTCGCTGTAATAAAATGCCGTTTTTTAAAAACTGAACCGGGTTAACTCCGTTAGATGTTAAGTATAATAAAAATCTGTATTTTAACCAAGTTAGACACACAGTCCAGCGGTGGACTGTGTGTAACATTAAGTCACAGGTCCCGGGTTCGAGACCTGTTGACGACACCGGTCCGATACATTAAAACCCTTTTTAAAAATAAATAATTAATTGAATTAGTGTATAAATATAATTAAAAACAGAAATATTTCGGGTTAGACACGTAGCTCAGTTGGTAGAGCTGCGTGCACGCGTACGGGAGGTCTCGGGTTTGAGTCCTGCCCGGCGCATACATACACACAATAAACCGGTCAACAAGTCAACGGTCAAAAAGTCAACATTTTTTATTATTTTTATTTATTTATTTTATTTAAAAATCAAATAAAAATACTTAAAAATAACATTTTTAAGGTTAGAAACTAGCCTAAAACTCACAAAAATATATCCAAAAATCCTATTAAAGTTGTTAATAAAATCCATTTATTTACCTTACTTTTTCTTTATTAATTAGGTTAGTTATTCCTCGACGATCAATCCTCTAAACTCATGCGCATTCATCATCATTCACCGAACGCACCCACTGTGAGTGAATCTTTACAAATTCCCCGTTTAAATCACGTTTTTGGGTGTATCATGTGTCTTACTATTTATTATATTTAAATCATTGTGCATACATCATATCATGAATAAATGTGTATCCAGCCTGTGTAAACGGTTTGTGTGATTATTGTATAGATTTAATTTATTGTTTTCAGTACATGCAATTTCATAGGCCGCCGGTCCCCATTACATTATGAGCGTTGAGCATGTTCCCCATTACATTATGAGCGTGAACCTGGCGTGCCAACATACGATCGGCTCCGTTTGATTGAGCCTTGATCGCACAGACATTTTTCATTATCAGTACATGCAATACGATCGGCTCCGTTTGATTGAGCCTTGATCGCACAGTTTCATTTATGTTATATATTTATGCAAGTTGATATGTTATTGTATGCTGTTGGTTTGTTAATGTATGTTATTGTTTGTTGATGTTTAATATCGTATACTAATGGTTTGTGATTGCATGCTGTTGGTTTGTTAATGTATGTTATTGTTTGTTGTTGTTTGATATCGTATGCTAATTGTTGTTATGGTATGTTTATTTACGTTTGTTCATATATGAATATTGCACAATTTTTCCATATTAAATACAACTAGAAATAAATTAATAAATGTTTTCTAACAAGGTTCACTCGCCAACTTTTTGTTGATCCAAAAACCATTTTTACATATGATACAGGTGAACAGGATGAAGCCAGGAAAACATAGGAATTTGCCTTAGAAGAAAAATAATGAAGTTTAGAAGGATGAATAGAACATGTTGTATTTGTTTGATATGATTGTATGATCTCTTTTAAATTGAAATAATAAATATGAAACATTATAATAAATGTCATGAGCTTTGAGGATAACCCAATCATGCCCCGATCACCTTTTCCGCTGCGGGTCGGGGTGTGACAGATTGGTATCAGAGCCATGACTATAGGGATATAGGATAGGTTATTAGACCCTTAGAGCCTATACTATAGTTGACTAGATTTTAAATTGTTTATGTGGTTACATGCAAACTTATGATATTTATTTGTTTCATATTCATTACATACACAAATGCATGCAAACATTTCCAATATTACATTTTGTGATACATAGTGAATTATACTTGCAGTCCAACATACATACTTACATACATATTCATCATACATGTTACAATATTCACATATTCAAATCATCTTCATACTTCCGTTATTCAAGATTTTGTCGCATTTTTCATTTTTCAAATCTCATCAGAGTGAGTTCTACGACGGGCATGTAGTAACTGTAAGGGTACAAGTACCAGTAGTCGGAACGTCCTGTCTAGGTTGGTATTCGTATAAATCCAATATAACGGACCAGTTTTCCTACCTGGGGACTAACGATGAGAGTACGAAGGACCTATTAGGCCAAAGCATGCCACACCAAACGTCGTTCGAACTAACCCCACTTTGAGGTGTTACCGTGTCCACACCTGGACACATTCCGAATATCATACGTTACATATTTCTCGATTTTCTCCTGGTTTTAGTGTACGTAACCAGGCTAACACATGCGAACCATATGAAAAACCCGGTAATCATGGGGGCCCACGTGATTACGAAGGTGAAGTATGGCGGCATGCAAGGCCCAATTACGAGCAAAGCCCAAGACATCCTATGGATGTGGTAGATTTATTTTACTATGTTTATTTTATGAATGTTCATTCCTAAATACGACACATGATCCCAAAAGCATCCAACTCATACTCTTGATATGTATTCCTTGTAGATGTCTTCTAGCCTCGCTCGTAGGAAGATGAGAGCAGGAAAAGCCCACGATCGCATGGCTGCCCTAATCGCTCAACAAATGGCTGCCGTAATACCCAACATTGTAATTCAAGTCCAACAAGCCCTTACCGCTAATTCCGTCAATCAAGAAGTTCAAAATGTTGTTAACCCTCCCCCAAATACCACTAAATGCACTTACAAGCATTTCAAATCCTGCGACCCTACAAAATACGAAGGGACTGAAGGTGTCACCGCTCTTTTCCATTGGTTTGAAGAAATGGAAAACATTTTTCTAACTTGCGATTGCCCCGATGATCGCAAAGTGTGATATGCTACTGGTCGTTTATTTGAAATAACACTTACTTGGTGGAATACAGAGAAGGCCAAACGAGGTGTGGAAGATGCTATGACTTTGACTTGGGAAGAGTTGAAGGAAATCATGACAAGACAGTTTTGCCCAAGGAGCGAAATCAAGAAACTAGAAGATGAGTTCTATTCGTTGAAGCAAAAGGAAGGCGACCACACCACATACAACAAGAGATTCCTCGAGTTAAATCAAATGGTTCCCAACTTGTTCACTCCCCACTACCGTTTGATCGAGCACTACATTCAAGGTCTTCCTTCAAAGATTCAAGACTCTGTAATAAGTGCCACACCTGCAACCTTGGAAGCAGCAATGGAGTTAGCTACAGAGCTCACCGAGAACGGAATCCGGAACAAAGACTTCAAGGAGGAGAAGAAGAAGGATAAAGCATCGAATGAAACCTCCAACTACACCCAAACTGAATCCCCTTCTCAACCCATTTCTAAGAGAAAACGAGACGAGCAACTTTTCGCTGTCACCCAACGCAACCAACCAGCCTTACAAGCCGTACCCCTCCAAGCTATCCCAATCACTCAAGTGTCACCCAACCCAACCTACCCAAATAAGAAACCTTACCTTGGACCTCACCCTCGATGTAACACCTGTTTTTATCACCATCCATCTACCGTACTTTGTCGACTATGTGCGAATTGTGGACGCTATGGTCATTTGAGCAAAGTTTGCCGCACCTCTCAAAACCAAACCTCACCCCCTACTCAAAACATGATCCAAACATATCAACAACCCCAATACCCCATGTTCCCATATGTTCGAGCTTGTTTCAATTGTGGCGACCCAACCCACTTTAGAAACACGTGCCCTCAATTGGTTAACATCATAAACGCCCAAGCTCAAGCAAACCCAGTTAACCAAGCAAATCAAGAAAACCCAATCACTAGGCCACCAGCAAGAGGAAGAGTTTTCAACATCAACGCCAATCCGGTTGAAGATAATGACGGCCCAAACGAAAACACTCAACTAGTCCCCTTCACCAACAATCAAGATTCAACTCCCACTGCTTAGTTTTATGCTTTCTTTATGTTATCTCAATTCTCACGTGTCTCAATTTTAAATTGGAAGTTTATCCAAGGATCTTAATGCGAATTATTATTTCAATTATGTTTTATACTCATTGATTCAACATTCATACCATCATACATCTCAACGTATTTCAATCTCATTATTTAAAGAAGTTGGGCTATGTCTCACTTCTGCATATACTAACCTCTCCATCACAACAAACGAGAGAGGGACGGTCATCATTCAAACATGTATACTATCAGAATTATGACTCAGGCATTGTTTGTTATGTTATTTATGTTTTAGAGTCACAAAGAACTAATCATAACTTACGGATAAAGCCAATGAAAATTTGACAAGAATATGGTGGATACGCCGCTGGTACTTCCTATATATAAGTATTCTTATCAAAAGATCAGAGGCATTATCAGGCGGTTATGAGAAGTTCCATGTAGGATTTCGTAATGTTGTGATTGAAATTTATTTTACACTCACTGGTTCAACATTCATATCAACTCGTCATTTAAAGAAATTGGATTGTGTTCCATTTTCTACATAGACAACCTTTCCATCATAACAAACGAGAGATGTATTGTCATCATTCAAGGACTCAAGCTTTGGTTGTTGTGTTTGTGTATGTTTTAGAGTCACATAGGACTAATCATAACTTACCGATAAAACCAATGAAAATTTGACAAGAATATGGTGGATACGCCGCTGGTACTTCCTATATATAAGTATTCTTGTCAAAGGATCAGAGGCATTATCAGACGGTTATGAGAAGTTCCATGTAGTATTTGGTATTGTCTTGATTGAAGTTTGTGTTATACTCACAGATTTAGCATTTATATCATCGCATCCTTTAAAGGAATTGGATTGTGTCATCAATCCAACATGTATGCTATCAGAATTAGGACTCAGATATTGGTTGTTATGTTTATTTATGTTCTAGAGTCTCATCATAGAACCAATCATAACTAACTGATAAAAACAATGGAAATTTGACAAGAATATGGTGGATACGCCGCTGGTACTTCCTATATATAAGTATTCTTGCCAGAGGATCAGAGGCTTTGACAGGCGGTTATGAGAAGTTCCATGTAGGTTTTAGTATTAGAAGTTTATTTTAGAATATAATCAAATCTTTCAAACGTACCCAAACTCATATGCATAACATCATACTTACTCGATCAACTCTGTGTATCCATGTTCCGTATTCATACACTTTAGGCAACAAAAAGCGATTCCTGTAGCCGGGTAGTCGACCCTTACAAGGAACATTTCCGCCTCAAACAAAATTTAAACTCTTACTCTCTTCTAAGTATGTAATTGTCAAGTTAAAACACCATCCTTTTTAGACAAATATGCCACTACTTAAATTTCGGGACGAAATTTCTAAAAGTAGGGGATACTGTAACATCCGCCAAAAACCGGATTTACCAAACCCGCTTCGTTTATCAACCGAACAATCAGTTAAAAATTCTGTCACGTATTTAATACCCAAATTAATTTTAAACGATACATAATTAATAAGTATATTAGAATATAAAATTTATTTTTGAAAATGTATTAAAAATAGCGAATTAAAAATAAAATTCTGCTGCCGGGTTTCGAACCCGGGTCAGCCAAAGGATACACAAAGACTTAACTCACACACTTATAACCACTCCGCTACTTGATCTTTTTGTGAGTTCTGTGAAGCAATTAAATCAAATGTTCAACTGAGAATCAACCTGATGCGCCAACTGAAACCGATATCGGCTTTCAAACCGACCAAGACGTTTGAGTGCTCGCGGAATCTTGATCATAACCGATAAAACCGATATCTTAAATCAATTCAGTCGTTAATGAACTTGAATTCAGGTGATGTTTGGTTTTTATAACCGAAAAACATTCATTCTGGTATTTCTTCAACAAAACACTCATTCCGCGATTCAATTTCATTCCCTGAGCTTCTAATTTCGTGTTTATTCTTTTTTTCTGGTCGTCGGAATTACTTTCTGATCGTCGCCGGAATTTTCTGCAACTCGCCGGAAAACCGAGACTCACCTCAAAACGGTAAAATACCTCGACTTTACTGTTTCAGTCAATTGTTAGAACCTTACTAACATTAATCCGTCACCCAGAATCAATCCCAGACGACGTTATCGGATTCTCTGTTTTCGCCGGAAAATTTCTGGATTTTTCGGAAACCAGCTGTTAACCGGTATGATCAATCAAACAAACTGATAATCGTTACTCAATGGTTCAATTTCACATCTATTTCATCCAAACTAAATATGTTATTGTATGCTGTTGGTTTGTTAATGTATGTTATTGTTTGTTGATGTTTAATATCGTATACTAATGGTTTGTGATTGCATGCTGTTGGTTTGTTAATGTATGTTATTGTTTGTTGTTGTTTGATATCGTATGCTAATTGTTGTTATGGTATGTTTATTTACGTTTGTTCATATATGAATATTGCACAATTTTTCCATATTAAATACAACCCGAAATAAATTAATAAATGTTTTCTAACAAGGTTCACTCGCCAACTTTTTGTTGATCCAAAAACCATTTTTACATATGATACAAGTGAACAGGATGAAGCCAGGAAAACGTATGAATTTGCCTTAGAAGAAAAATAATGAAGTTTAGAAGGATGAATAGAACATGTTGTATTTGTTTGATATGATTGTATGATCTCTTTTAAATTGAAATAATAAATATGAAACATTATAATAAATGTCATGAGCTTTGATGATAACCCAATCATGCCCCGAACACCTTTTCCGCTGCGGGTCGGGGTGTGACCCTGACCGTGCGGAAGGCAGTGCGACTCATTTCTCGGCGAACAGTCTACACATGTGATAAAGAAAAACATAGGACTAAACGATAGGTGTTGAATCTGGATCTTCGGCGAAGAGGACTAGCTGAGTATCTTCGTTTGGGCCATTATTATCTTCGACAGGATTGGCGTTGATATTGAAGACTCTTCCTCTTGCTGGTGGCATAGTGGTTGGGTTTTCTTGGTTTACTTGGTTAACTGGGTTTGATTGGGCTTGAGTGTTGATAACGTTAACCAATTGAGGGCATGTGTTTCTAAAGTGGGTAGGGTCGCCACAATTGAAGCAAGCTCGAGCATATGGGAACATGGGGTATTGGGGTTGATGATAAGTTTGGGCCATGTTTTGTGTAGGGGAAGAGGTTTGGTCTTGAAAGGTGCGACAAACATTGCTCAAATGACCATAGCGTCCACAAGTTGCACATAGACGACAAAGTAGGGTAAGGGGATGGTGATAAAAACAGTTGTTGCATCGAGGGTGAGGTCCAAGATATGGTTTCTTATTTGGGTAAGCTGAGTTGGGTGCCACTTGGGTGATTGGGATAGCTCGGATGGGTATGGCGTGAAAAACAGGTTGATTACGTTGGGTAGCAGCGAAGAGTCGCCCGACTCTTCTTCTCTTAGGATTGGGTTGAGAAGGTGATTCGGGTTGAGTGGAGTCGGAGGTTTCAGTCGATTCTTTATCCTTCTTCTTCTCCTCCTTGAAGTCTTGGTTTCGGATTCGGTTCTCGTGAGCTCTGTTGCTAGCTCCATTGCTGCTTCCAAAGTTGCAGGCTTAGTACTAATCACAGGGTCTTGAATTTGTGGCGGAAGGCCACGAATGTAGTGCTCGATCAAACGGTAGAGGGGAGTGAACATGTTGGGAACCATTTGATGTAATTCGAGGAACCTTTTGTTGTAGGTGGTGTGGTCTCCTTCCATTTGCTTCAATGAGTAAAATTCATCTTCTAACTTCTTGATTTCGCTCCTTGGACAAATCGTCTGGTCATGATTTCCTTCAATTCGTTCCAAGTTAAGGACATAGCATCTTCCACACCTCGTTTGGCCTTCTCTGTGTTCCACCAAGTAAGTGCTATCCCATATAATCGACCGGTAGCATATCGCACTTTGCGATCATCAGGGCAATCGCAATTTAGAAAAGTATTCTCCATTTCTTCAAACCAATGGAGGAGAGCAGTGACGCCTTCAGTACCTTTGTATTTCGGAGGGTCGCATGATTTGAATTGCTTGTAGGTACATTTAGTGGTATTTGGGGAAGAGTTGAAAATGTTTTGGTTTGCTTGATTGACAGGATTATCGGTAAGTGCTTGTTGAACTTGGATTACAATGTTGGGTATTACGGCAGCCATTTGTTGAGCGATTAAGGCAGCCATGCGTTCGCGGGCTTTTCTTGCTCTCGTCTTCCTACGGGCGAGGTTAGAAGACATCTACAAGGATTACATGACAAGGGTATGAGTTGGATGCTTTTGAGATCATGGGTCGCATTAGGGATGAACATTCATAAAATAATTATACAAAAATACTACATCCATAGGATGTCTTGGGCTTTGCTCGCTGTTAGGCCCGTCATGCCGCCATACTTTACCTTGTGTAATCATGTGGGCCCCCATGAATACCGGTTTTTCATATGGTTCGCACGGTTTCTGCCTGGTTGCGTACACAAAAACCCGGTGAAAATCGAGAAATATGTATACAACGTGTGATGTTCGGAATGTGTCCAGGTGTAGACACGGTGACACCTCAAAGTAGGGTTAGTTCGAACGACGTTTGGTGTGGCATGCTTTGGCCTAATAGGTCCTTCGTACTCTCATCGTTGGTCCCCAGGTAGGCAAACTGGTCCGTTATATTGGATTTATACGAATGCCAGCCTAGACAGGACGTTCCGACTACCGGTACTTGTACCCTTCCAGTTACTACATGCCCGTCGCAGAACTTACTTTGATGAGATTTGAAAATTGCATAAAATCTTTGGATAATAAGAGTATGAAAATAAATTGAATACATGAACATCGATATATGTATAATGAATATGTATATATGTATAATGAATATGTATATGAGCATGTATGTTTGACTGAAATGTAAACAAATATGAAACAAATAAATATCACAAGTTTGTATGTAACCACCTAATCAATTTAAAATTTAGGCAGACTATAGTATAGGCTCTAAGGGTCTAATAACCTATCCTATATCCCTATAGTCATGGCTCTGATACCAATCTGTCACACCCCGACCCGCAGCGGATAAGGTGATCGGGGCATGATTGGGTTATCATCAAAGCTCATGACATTTATTAAACGTTTCATATTCATTAATACAATTTAAATGGAAATTTACAATGATTGCTACAACATGATCTAACTACAATCTAAACTTCTTTGTTCTCTTCTAAGGCATATCCTATGTTTTCCTTGCTTCAACCTGTTCACCTGTATCATGTGTAAAAAGGTTTTTGGATCAACATAATGTTGGCGAGTGAATCCTATGGAAAACATTTGAACAATTTATTTAAATTGATTATGAAATATGTGCACAACCAAACATGAGTAAAATTAGATGTAACTTGATCAACAATCATAATATGTTAAATGAAAACACACATGAACAATAATGGAACAATTAGAGGCACGCGATGCTCAACTCGTTTCTCACGAGGAACTGAGGGGCCTGATGAATGAATTGCATAAACATGATGATATGAATAACACACTACAAACAATATAAACTCAATGATACACACATGAATAATAATGAATTTGATGTGAAGCACGCGATGTTCTACTCGTCTCCCACGAGGAACTGATGGGCTTAATGTATGAGTTTCATATGACTTGACAAATGGCAATAAGTAAATCACAACAATAAAAACAATCTAAGTTTAAGTCATGATGTGGTATGGCACAAGTTTAAATAAATAAATTAATTAATTTCATAACACATGACACACCCCAAAACGTGTAATTTAAAAGGGGGAATTGTAAGATTCACTCACAGTGGGTGCGTTCGGTTGATGACGTTGAATGCACGCGAAGTGGTTTTAACCACGAGTGAGATTTAACCTAGATAAATCGCATTATGGTTTGGTAAGTAAACGGATTTTATTAAACTATTTTAGTAGGATTGTTGGGTGCATTTTGTGAGTTTGAGGCTATTTTCTAATCTTAAAAATGTTATTTTTAAGTATTTATAATTGATTTTTAATTAAAATAATTAAATAAAAATAATAAAAATATTTTATTTTTTTTCTGCTACAGTGACTTTGACCGGTTGACTTTGACCGGCGTTGACCGGTTCGAGGCATATTGTTGTGCGCTGGGTGAGGCTCGAACCCGAGACCTCTCGTACGCGTGCACGCAGCTCTACCAACTGAGCTACGTGTCTAACCCGTTATATATCTGATTTTAATTATATATATATATTAATTAGATTAAACCGAAAATCATTTTTATTTTAAAAACTGTTTAAGCGATTCGGCGGTGCGCTCCACAGGTCTCGAACCCGGGACCTGTGGTTTAATCTAACACACAGTCCACCGCTGGACTGTGTGTTCAACATGTTATATCATTCGATTTTTATTATACTTAAATACTAGTTATTTATTTCCTTTTCTGCCTTAATTAAAAAAGAGGAGATAATTGTCCGAGTCGGTGCTGAAGACCGGACTCGAACTCGTGACCAGCGATATAAACAAACACACAGTCCACCGCTGGACTGTGTGTCTAACTTGGTTATTATTCCGGTTATTAATATACTTAACATATATCTAAGGCGATCCGGTTCAGTAAACAAAAAAAATGGATTTTATTAAGGCAGCGTGTGTGAGACGGGATTCGAACTTGAGACGTTTTGCGTTTTATATGTGCACACAGTCCACCGCTGGACTGTGTGTCTAACCCGATTAATTTCATGATTTAGATTATACTTATATGTTACAGAATTTACGTCGTCTTCTTCATCCAGTATAACCAGAGGAAATCGATTGACTGGTTCAAGGTTCTTTATCGGTTTATTAGTGTTTTACAGTCGATTAAGGTAAGATAAAAGTTAAAAAGGAAAAGAAACTGGGCGGAGAGGTATACCGACTGGATCCTCTGTTTTCCGGCAGAACTCCGGCGACAGGATTCAACTCCGGCGTCAGGTGTCTTGCAGCAGCGAGTCTCCGGAAAGTTTGGAAAAGGTAAGGGTATCTCCGGTATAAGCTTCAGGGGTTCAGAAAAGCTCGGCAATGGGGAAACCGGTTTTCCGGCGACAACAGGTTTATTCCGGCGAGTGGAATTACGCCGAGAAAAGGTGTGATTTTTGAGCGAAAGTGTTTGTCGTCGGTTGTGGGTCAATTTATAGGAGAAAAACGAGATGTATTTGGTCTGATTTCGGACTGTATTCACTGATTTAAATTTCCGGCGGTTATCATTTTTGGTCGCGGACTTCAAACATCGGTTATAACCGATATCTGGTTAATGGTTTACGTTATAACGTAAATCGTAGTTAAGACTCGCGAGTTTACCGGGATTCCGACGACTGAACTGATTGGGCGCCGGTTTTGAATTTGTAACGACACTTTATCAATTAAATGATTCTATTGTATAACAAACAAAGCAGTTGGCGCAGTGGTTTGTGTGTGAGGTGATAAGTTGTTGAACTGACTCGGTACAGACCCGGGTTCGAAACCCGGCAGATGCAAATCATTTTTATTTTGCGATTTTTGACAGTTTTTCAAAAACTAATTACATATTCTTGTATAATAATTGATTACGGATCGTTTAAAAATATTTTGGGCATTTAATTCGCAAGGAAAATTTTGACTGACTGTTCGGTTGATAAACGGAGCGGGTTTGGTAAATCCGTTTTTGACGGATGTTACAGTAATGCTGATGCGCACGTCCGTGCGGATAAAGTGCACGAGCGTGCGGATATGAAAATTGTCTATAACACAGCTTATTTGCGACTGATCAAAATATTGGGTATTTTTCCAAGTTTCTGGGCGATTTCTGAGGTGCGGGAGCTGCCGGATCAGGAGGCTTCAAGCCTCAAGGTTGCAAGAAGCTTATCATTCATCCAATCCATCAAATCCTTGCTTGTTTATGGTTTGATTTCTTGTTCTTAATGTAAATTCTGATCACATTTGCAAGCATTGAGATGATGTTTATGTAATATTGTTATGAATACTATGAAAAACACTTGTTTTATGATCAATATTTAGTTTGTTATCAAGTTAAAATGAAGCTCAGTCATCTGTTCATGTTTGAATTTTGATGATCATATGGCAATCTTGTTTCATTGATGTTGGATTCTTGATTATGATTGTTTATCTTGGATGATTAGTAAATGGTTAGTTAGGATAAGTTGAATAAACCTCATAATTAATCATTTATTAGTGAACTGTTAATTTGATTAATTAATATGTTTACACCATGAAACTAGAAATGAGTATTGGTTTAATAAAAAGTAATCTGATTTTGATCACACGGAAGGGCTCTAACTGGTTAGATGGTGTTATTGCGGGTTCTTAATGTATTTCATAATCATTGTTGAGTATTTGTGGCCAAAATAACCAACTTGGTATATTTATATTTAAGACTTGCAAAATGAATGAGTTTGTGATATGATCTATGTTATGCTTGTCTCGGTGGTTATATTGTGTTTATCAGTATTGTTTTCCTTGATAAAGTGATGTTAGAAAACTCGTAACGGATGACTAACTTATTTTTAAAGATTCATATGAAAATATATCAATAGCTCGCTAAAGAATAATTTTAGGTGGTTAAAGTGTGTTTATCGTGTTAACTTTCCGAAGAATTATCATGTTAGGATTCCCGAAAGGGATACTAATTGCCTTTATATTTGGAAAATTGATCAAGTGCCTTTGTGACATTTTTTATAACATGCTTATTTTGCTTATAAAACAAGACAAAAGAAAAAGAAATTATATTTTTGTATTTAAAATCTTTTAGGTCTTAAAATATATTTTTAGATAAATTTTAGAAAAACTATTTCACATACCATTTTTACCGGTAAATAAATGATGACGGTTTAGTACACAAGCACCTGTCCGCGTCTATGGATCGACATCTGGTTCTTACCCATACTTTACTATATATACGACAGGGTACACTTGTCCTTTTGTGTGTGTTTTAATTTAAGGTAGAAATCATTTTTATAAATACTAAAACCGAGTTCGTGTGTAAAATTCATTGTAAAAATGTGTATATATACGCAACGTCAACCTTGCATATGAAGAGAGAAAATCAATAAATGCAAGATTCCTTTTATGATCTTCCATTATTTTCTTTTTCCCTTCAATTAATCTCAACCCTTTAAATATAAGATCAATAAACTAAAATTCTTCTAACTCTTCTTATTTGTATTATCTTTTATATTTGATTGTAGTCCTAAATATAAAATCCAACCATTAGGTCAATGGGTGCGGATTTTAGTAAAATTTGAGTTAAACAATAATAAATAAATAAATAAAATACAACAATAGGTCAATGGGTTAGGACTCGAACCAGCGTCATCATCTAAAAGGCATGCCAGATCATGAGACCAACCACTTTTTTATTAAATTATTTTGTTTAGCTTACACACTATGTGTAGAAAATATCTCGTTAAAAGAAGAGAAATATAGCCAATAAACCTTCCACTTAGCAGACTCTTATTGGCTGACACAATTAATAGTCATAAAGTGTTGGTATATTTTATTATTATTATTATTATTATTATTATTATTATTATTATTTATTATATAAACGATCTCTTAAATTATAATATAAAGGAGTAGGGGGGGGGGGGGGGGGGGGGGGGGGCGGCGGAAAGAACCATCTCAACTAAAGTTGGTAATATAAAAGTTAAAAATTGTTTAATCCCCAAAACACCAAACAATCAAACCGCCATCGGTATTTGCCACCTGATTTTAAAGTGGATTACCAAAAACTAAAAATGGTACTTTTGAAGTTATCATGTTTATTCTAAAAATAGTTGGACTTGGCATATTATTATTGATGTGAAGCGTGAGTAGTTAGGATTTTTCTAAGAAAACTAAACACGTTTAGCATATATCTTGAAACTGAATGTCATTATACGTATTTAAAATGTGTTTATTACATTTTGTCTTTGTATTCATAACTCTAGAATTGTTTACAAATTGTTAAAAGTGTTTTTAATGAAATATTTACGTTACCAGACAGTTTAGTTAAATTTGGTAGCCAACAGGATTGCTTTACCCGGCCATTGTAATTGCTGGATGATACTTAACTCTTTCAATTTTATGATGAGTAAGTCTATCTTGATTTTTGAATTCTTGGAAGAATATGTTGATATCAATAGATATTCTCTTATTCATGTTATCACTTTTTAAAGGGTGTAAACGAGTTAAGTTTTCATAAGCTACTCAAGATTGGCTTGCTAAAAGCTAGAATAGACACAAGCTTAAAGAAGTCAGGGTTCGAGCTCGAGCCTAAAAACAAGCTCGTCTAATAAACGAGCCCAACCCTGAGCTTTACGTATTGAGATCGAGTAGGCGTGTAGGGATGGCAAAAATACTCGAGCCCAACGGGTATACCCGATACCCGACGGGTATTGAGCCGGGTATGAGATTCGTTTTAAAATTTTCGCGGGTATGGGTTAGGTATGGGATTAGGTGATACCCGACCCGATTACCCAATACCACATACCAGTTTATCCGAACTATATACCCGATTATATACCCGAATTTTTTAATTTATATTTTACATTTTTCATTAAACTCTGTCTATTAGTGATTTATTTTAGAGTTAAATGTTTGGTTGGTCCCTGTGGTTTGCAAATATGGTCCCAGTGGTTTAATAATTACACACTTGATCCCAGAGTTTGTAATTTTTGCACTCGTGTGGTCCTTATCACTAACCCATGTTAAATTTCTGAGTTAAGTGTGTGCAAAATGACTAAATTGCCCCTAAACAATTAAAAAAACAGATGGGGCCATATTCTCATCTTCTTCTTCCATCCTCTCTCTCTCTGTAAAACCCACCACCACCACCACTACCACCTCCTCCACCGTTAACCCACCACCTCCACAGTACATATATTTAAAAAAAGCTTAATTTCTGTTAGATCACACCAATGAATGCATCTCAATTGGCCGCGGATTGCAACACCACACACAAATTTAACCCGCAGATAAGATGTCATTTTCTACCAAATTATCTTAGACATATACCCTCATGAGATTCTGGCTGCTGGAGTTACCTTTTCTGACACGAAAGATTGAAGGAGACGCGATGTTGGGTGAGATGGCAAAGGTTGCCGGAGATGATGACAATGGTGTAGGAGACAGTCGGCAGCTTCCGGGTCTCACCTCCACCACAACACCACCCAACCTCCAGCACCCCGATCACCACCACACAAATCCGCCGGAAAACGATTATAGCCGGAAAAAAGAATCTGGCCGGAAAAACGATTATAGCCGAAAACCTGAATTGAATGTGAAATTGGTGATCAAAATCAACCATTTTGATTTTGTTTTTAAGTGTGGAATGTGGACTTGATCCAAGTTTTCCAGGTTTGCAATCCAAGGTGGTGGTGGTGGATGTATGGTGGTGTTGTTGTTGTGGGTTTAAAAAGAGATAAGGAGAGAGTTGACTGAGAAAGAGAGAAATCTGTGGGAGGGTGGGCGAGGATTGGTTAAAAACTAAATATGGAGCCCACTTTATAATTAGGTTTTTTGGTAATTTATTTATCTGTTTTTGCTATTAATACTAAGGGTAGTTCGGTAATTTTACACAAACTTAACTCAAAAATTTAACATTGGTTAGTGTTAAGGACCACACGAGTACAAAAATTACAAACACTGGACCAAGAGTGTAATTATTAAATCACTGAAACCAAATCTGCAATATTTGCAAACCACAGAGACCAACCAAGCATTTAACTCTTTATTTTAGTATGTTCATAATGAAATATAAACTTTTTTTAGTATATGTATTTGATAATAGTATCTATATTTTGTATGTTGTGAAGTATATACATATAAGTGTATAAGTATATTAAAGTTATTATTAATTTATGATAAAATTTATATGTATGTAATGTACATTTTTTTATAATATTTGTTGTATAAATAAAATTATACAATAATTATAATAGTAAAGAAATGTATTTGGAAATCCCAACGTATATTTTTAACAAACTAATGGGTCTACCCGATACCCATCGGGTAATTACCGACCAATACTTGACGGGTACTGGGTCGGTATGGGACACGATTTTACAACTGGGTATGGGTATCCCGACCCCAACCCGACCTATTGCCATCCCTATAAGCGCGAGAGCCTAAAATAAGCCTATTACTTGTATAATTTTTTAATACATTAAACATATATTTACATAATATTCATTATACATAAATCTTTGATATAAAAATAACTAAATAATATATAATTTTATAATAAACATTTTCATTTTTTACACAGTGAGAAGAAAAAAAACAAATAAAATCAAAGTGATGAAAGTTTTAGTATCCTGTAAAAAGGATTTTTTTTCATGAAAAGTGTGAGAAGATATAAGAATTGACATGTAGGTATTATGTTTTGGACTTAGGCATAATGTTTTTGGTTATTTTGGCACAAAAAACACCAAACATAACAATGTATGACACAATGCAATGAATTATAGGCTTAAAACTTAAAACAGCATACCAAGAACGTTAAGTAGTGTGTTTTAAGTGTTAGCAGTGTGTTTTAGTTGTGTTTTAAATTTCACGCCCATAATACGTTGCATTGTATTTTAAATTATTATGTTTAATATTTTTCTTGCCAAAATAACCCAAAATATCATGCCTAAATCCAAAACATAATGTCTACATATCAATTTTTATGTTTTCTCATACTTATGAAAAAGTCCTTACCGGTGGTTAAATTGAATATCATTCGTATCATAACGGGTAAATATAAAACTATCATAAGGGGTAAACATGAAATTAACATATATCTTAAAACGTTATGGGGTAGCACTTACATGTGCTCACCCTCATGATAAGTAGCCAATGATTTTTCTGTTATGTTTTTTTTACTTTTTATCATTGTTTTTTTTTTCTCTTTTACCCCTTTGTCTTTTGTTTTATATTTTTCTAAGTAATTTTCTTTACGATTCTGATTGGAAAACATTAGTACTGGTAACCGTACTATTAGTACTGTTACTGATATTTGTTTTTTATAGTTTTCATTTGACCTAAAACATTCTCGACATCTTTTTAGACTTATGACTACGCTGTCTCGATGTTCTTTATGGTTTTATATATCTTTTTGGATTTCTATACCGAGTGCGGTACCACATTGATAATCAAACTCCCGCCGCAACGCGTGGATTACCAGCTTTATATTAAAATCTCAAACTGGCAGAAGAGGAAAAAAAAATTAAAAGTCGCAATAGCAAGAATTCGACCCGAAACATGGGTGGATTCATAATCTTTTTTTATCGGTGTTATTGTTATTTATTGCTCTAATTTAATAGAACCGGAAAAAAAATGTGTGGGCTGGTTTTATTGTTTGGGTCAGATAAGGTTGATTGCATAATAAAAATAAAAATATGATACAATAATAAAAAAACATCGCCATAGAATTTATAAAAACACATAATTAATATAAATATGATGGTCTTTTAGAAAACTACCTATTGAAGTGGTCAATGAGCGTCTATGGCTTTATAGCCTAGTGGCATCATCGGGTTAGGATAAGGCTTTGGGACCAATAGGTATCGGGTTCGATTCTCACAAGGGGGTTTTTCCCATATATATTGGGTTTCCTCTAGAATGGTGTAAGACATTATGCCTAGAGGGAATATACTCAGGTGGTTCCGCAAGTTGACATAATAATACTCTAGCGGTCGTCTATCCAAATTTGTCGTTAAAAAAAAAGTGGTCAATGAGCAATGATTCTCCGTATGTATGACACATAGAGTTTTTCCTTAAAATTAGACCATTGCCAAAAGAGGACAAACGATGTTTGTCCACACTACTGAGATACAATTACAATTAATAAATCAGTTATATGACCATGGATGACAGTTAGAAACCAAACGCTACACATCAATCTTAGTTTAAAATTAGGATGTAAGAGAGGGTCAATATATATGCTTAATGTAACTGAATGAATCAAGCATAAGATAGAAAGTAGGATAAACCGACTTTGTGTTTTCATTATGATTATTTATAGAAACTACTGAGGGTTGCAAAGTCATGACACCTAAATCAAGTGCAACAATCGTTTTACAGTTCATCGTCAACCTTAATTGAATCAGACTAATAAGCCACAGTTCGAATATGAGCTGTTGTTGGATGAAAAGCTTCAGAAGGATTACGTGACATGAACCTGAATTTCATCTATAAAAGTGTCCCAAAAAAAAGTTACAAGCTTAAACCTTAACCTTGTCATAAATTGACATTTTCAAATAGTCTTTCTTTGTTGTACTTTGGGTTGTTAATGGGGTTTTCACATCATATATTTCAGAATTTTTCATAAAAAAGTTATAAAAAATTCGTTTCTATTTAAAATTATGTTTTGAGATTGATATAATAAAAACTTATACAGTGTTATCCTTTCAATTCTCATGCAAAGAAATGCACTTTAAGCCTTTAGAATATGATGAGGTGGGTGCATGGAAAAACCCATTCAACAAGGTTGAAACAATAAGTTAAACAAAGTTACTTTAGCAACCGGAAGTTGGAAGCTGAAGGTGAAAGCTAGAAGCTCATGTTGCTATACATATTGGGTTTTCTATCCTACCGAATTAATTTTTTTCATTTTGGCGCCTCATCTAAAGATTATTTATACCTTTTTTAAATAAAATCGGTGTTCTTAACAACATAAGCAAAAGGTGCTATAAATGTAGTATTAGTAAACTATCAATAATAGTAAAAATGGTGAAAAAGTTTAATAATAACAAACACAATATCATAAAGACCAAGAAGATAAAATGCAAAGATCACCAAATGTAAGTAAAGGAAAAAACTAAGCCCCTAAGTTAAGTTGTAACCTCCCCCTCTCCCCCTCTCTAAATGTCCTTATTGTTAATATTACATCCTCGCGAAGTCATCATCGACTATCTTGTTAGAAAGATGCAACTTTAGCAAATCATATCTAATCTGCTCATCACAAGTTAGTTTGGACCTGCCTTTACTTATTCTCCCTTCAACAACAATGATTTCTACTGTTATAACCGGGGAACAAGTTTGTTGCTCTGTGCAAGAGGGCATTTGTATTTTATGGACTTGGAAGTATATTAAGAAACATAAAATGCTTCTTATGGAATCTAAATAAAATAAGAAAAAACTTACTTAAAATATGATATCCTTAAGCTACAAATGTAAGTAAAGACGGTGATAATGTATAATAATAACAAATACAACATCAAAGAGATATGACGTTAAGAAGAAGATCAAATGCAAAGGTTCCCAAAAGCATAGAAAAAGCTAAGCCCTTAAGATAAATGTGTAACCCCCTCTCTAAAAGTCTGTCCTTAATGCTGCATCCTAGAGATGGGCATAAAAAACCGGTTCCGAACCCGAACCGGTAGAATCGAACTGGAACCGGTTCCAGTTCCTACCCGACATTAAGTAGAACCGGTTCCGGGTTCAAAATACCCGTTGGTTCCAACCCGGTTCCACAATTTTACCATTTGAATCGGGTAGTAACCGGTTCCTAACCGTACCCGGTTCCTACCCGTACCCGGTTTTACTAGTACCCGGTTCCATCAGTACCCGGAAATGCAGTTCTAGAAGGAACCGGTTTATACCGTTAAAATGTTACCGTTGGAACCGGTTATAGCCGAAAAAGTGGAGACTAACGATAGAAAGAAACACAAAAATAACAAACACAATAGAAAGAAACATTACACAAACTTTATTAAAACACCAAACCAAACGGGTTACATCAAACATTTGAAGAACCGGTGCCGGAACCTTCTCCCGTCTCATTTTTCTTTGCCTTCGTCACTGGGCAATGCCGCTTAGTGTGTTTCTTAAGGGTTGAGTTGGCTGCGGCCTTCATAAATTTTCCGCAAGCTTTGCATCTAGCCATCTCGTGGCTGTCGGACATTAAACAGAGATCAAAATTCTTCCATATAGCTGGGTTTCTTTTCGTCTCTAAGACCGTAACAACTTTTTCGTTGCATGCCATAGGTATTTTGCAAGATTTTAGAAGATGATTGAGTTTGTAAGTTGATGATGGTGAGTGTTAAGTTTTGAAATGGAAGTAGGGAGGGGTTTATATAAAAAAAACCGATTTCGACTGCCATGAACCGGTTCCCAACAGTAACATTTATCAGGAACCGGTTCTGAACAGTAAAAGTCAGATTTTCGACTGTCAGGAACCGGTTCTGAACAGTAAAAGTCAGATTTTCGACTGTCAGGAACCGGTTCTAAACAGTAAAAGTCAGATTTTCGACTGTCAGGAACCGGTTCTGAACAGTAAAAAGTCGGGTTTTACTATCAGGAACCGGTTCCACACAGGAACCGGTTCCCACCATACCCGGTTCCATAATACCCGTACCCGGTTCTACACGGTTCCATATTCTTGGGTGTGAACCCGGGTAGGAACTGGACCCGGTTCCACACCATACCCGGTTCCAATGACATCCAAGCAGAACCGGTTCCGGGTAATAATAAAACCCGATTATGCCCATCTCTACTGCATCCCAACGAATCCCTATCTTCGAATATGTTACTAGAGAGACGCAATCTAACAAATCATGCCTATCTGCTCATACCAAGTCAATTTAGGTTTGACTCCACTCATCTTCCCTTCCACGACGATAGTTTCTAAGGCCCTGACTAGAATGCGAGTTTGTTGGTTCGTGCGTTGGGGCCTTTTCATTTTATGGAAATGAAAAATAAATTACAAATATAATGTGCTTCTTATGGAATCTAAACAACATAAGAAAAAGTTACGAAAAATATGTTATTAGTAAGCTAGCAATAACAAAAAAAATAAGTGTTATAAGAATAGTTAGCCGCTAGTTGGTCGGTGGGTGATATAAGCAAAAATGCACATGTTTTTATATCAAATTATCACCCATTTATAAAATGATCTGTTATTGAAATGTTCAAAATAGGCTTAAATCGGTTTATATTTATCTTTTTTGGACATAAATAACATTATATTTAAAGGGAAGCAAAATCGGGCAGACAATGGAGAAAAATAGAAGAAACTGTTCAGACCCGCCTGTGCCTCGGAAGGCATGTGTAACGATCCGAATATTTGTACTTTCCATTTTTAGAAAGCTTGTATTTATTTTCTATCTTTAGTAGCTTTGTAATTGTACTTTATACAAATCTTGTAAATCTGAGACATTAATCATAATGGAATACCATATTTATATCAATGGTATCTTAATTCATGCTTGTGTTATGTGAAATCAAGCATCAAATACGTATTTACAAAACTTATGTTATATGCAATAAATCGAGACTTTCATCGTCTTTGAAATGTTATTCATATATGTTTACTCATTATGCATAGTTACATACCTTAAAATCCTAAAAAAATATATTTTTTTTATTATTTATAAAAACCGGAATTTTAATATATTTTTGAAATTTCCCTCCTTCTATCTCCCAACCACTTCATTTATGACAAAACCCTAATACCCACTTATAAATACAAGCCTCCAGCACCTTTTAAACACTTTCTACACTCTCAATTCACTCTCAACCCTCTTTAGGCTCCAATATTTTTTAACTTTTGGGCAGAAAATTTCTTGCTCAAAAAGTGAGTTTTCAACTCACTTCTTCATTTTTTCTTCTTGTTTTTTTTGTTTCTCCTTCTTTGGATAACCTTTAGAAGTGTTACCCCATGTTTACCAAGGTAAACAAAGGTGGAACATCACCATATTTGAGGTACAAAGTGTCATACCCCGACCTGCAATGGAATAGGTGACGGGGGCATGATTGGGTTAACTCGAGAACTTATGACTTGCTATTACTCGTTTTAAATATTCATTAATTCATATCAAGTGTCTCACAATACAAATAATTCACACAAACAATTAAAAACACAAGTCGATTTTTATAACAAGTATATTACACTAATCCGTTTCTTGTTAACTAAGGCCCATCCCATGTCCAATCTTCTCTTCGTACCTGTTCACCTGTATCATGTGTAAAAATGATTTTTGGGTCAACAAAGGTTGGCGAGTGAATCTTTTTTAATCATTTGAAAGAAATAATTATGTTGATTAATTTAATAAAAATGTGCATAAACCAAGTATGAGCAAACGTATATGTAAACTATCAACAAACCACATAAACATCTAGCAATGTACACATAAGCATAATAAATGATGAGTTGTGACATCAAGGCTCAATCAACCGGAACCGATCTAATTAGGCAACGCGATACTCTGCTCGTATCCAACGAGGAACTGATTGTAACATTCGTGTAAATCAGGTTTCAAAAACCCGCCCCATTTTATCAATCCAAGTGTATTTATTTACGTCGTTCGGTTATTTATTTATTGTTTACAGTATTACAATATTACTTATATATAATAATTAAAATCAATGTTTAAAAATATAATAATAATTAAACTTTAAAGAAATAATGTAATAATTAATCAATTAAATGTTAAGTATTTGTAATTAATAAATGATTTAACTTAAAAGAGTGAAAATAAAAAACAAAAAAAAAAAACTCAAAATGGGTGAACCGGGAATCGAACCCGGATTCCCCGGGTAAACTCACACATCAAGCACCACCAAGGCACCCGCACCTTTTGTTAAGATCTCAAAGTATCTAATATATATATATATCCTCTACGTTGCCTACAAATTTCAAATCAGCAAAACCCGCTGATTTCGTTCCATTTCTATAAATCTTTAGGGAGCTAGCTGTCAAGATCGCGTGATTTTTCCTAATCAACTTCAATCAAGCAATTTTGGTATGCAATCAATCTTGATTTCGGCCAATTAAATCAAATCGAAGTTTTCCTGCAAATCTATAAATACCAGACATCATCTTGCAAAACAATTCGTTCAATTCTTCTACTTCTTTTTCCCCCTTATCATACGAAGTTTTACTGCCGATCCTGTTGTGAAGTTTTGTCGCCGGAGTCAATCACCAAGAGAAACCCAAGATCCTTGCTGTTTTCGTTGGTATGAATCTCGAAATCTTCGAACATTTACGTTAAATATTGTTTTGATTTCATGAAATCAGTTAAGCAAACTATCTTAGATATACTCACAGTTCTGGTATTATCAAGATGAAGAAGACGAAGTTGGTGATGTGCATTAAGTTATTTAAAAACGGTTTATACCCAGGTTAGACACACAGTCCAGTGGTGGACTGTGTGCACGGTTAACTTGCACATCCCAAGTTCGAGTCTCTGGATCACCGGTTTTCTGTAATAGATTTTGATTTTTTTTATATGACTGCAGAATACTCTTGGTTAGTTGTTAAGTATAACAAAATCATTAAATCGATGCAGAGCCGCAGGTTCGAATCTTGTATCTCCCAACTGACCCGCTAATTAAAATCCTTTTTAACTTAAGTGAATTCTGTTATAACCTAAAAAGAACATAAGTACAATTAAAATCAAGAATATGACGGGTTAGACACGTAGCTCTGTTGGAAGAGCTGCGTGCACACATACTAGAGGTCCCAAGTTCGAATCCCGCATGCGATGCCAAAAATCTATCTCTAAACGGTCCAACCTTTCCTGTCAGCCTGACAAAATATTTTTTTTATTTATTTTATTTTTATTTTTGTATACTTTATTCCTTTATTCTACTTGTATGACCAACTGTAAATAAATATAGGATCATATAAATAAACAACTTCATAGGCTAATTTGTGTAACCTAAAAATCTAATAAAAATTATAAAAATTAAAATATTAATTTTTGGTAAATGTTGAATATTTGCGTTAATGTTTAGTTTAGTTTTTCTTCGTCGGCTAAATCCTTTATTCGTACGCATTTATTATCATCAAGGAACGCATCCACTGTGAGTGAATCTCTACAAATTCCCCGTTTTAATCACATTTTGTGGTGTATTATGTGTCGTATCATTTCTTTATTTTATTTAACACTTGTGCCTATATCATTTCGTGATCAAATGTGTATTGCTTGTAGTGTGGTTTATATGTGAATACATTTTATCATTTCAGTGCACTCATTTCATTAGGCCCATCAGTTCCTCGTGGGATACGGGTTGAGCATCAGGTGCCTCATTAGATCGGTTCCGTTTGATTGAGCCTTGATCTCAGATACATCATCATTCATGTCATATATTCATTCAATGTGGTTTGTGATTAGTTACATATATACATTTGCTCACATGTGATTTATGCACAATTTTATTTAAAAAACATAAAAATCAATTATTTAAATGTTTTATCAAGGTTCACTCGCCAACTTTTGTTGACCCAAAATTTCCTCTGTTTTACGCATGATACAGGTGATCAAGTTGAGGAAAGAAACACCTAGGATGGCCTAGAAGAATAATCAAGTTATTTCGTTGGAATAAGCATTATTATTTGTGTTTGTATGAAATTTTGTTTGATATTTGAATTTTAATTTGAATTAAATAAGTATGAAACTTAATAGTAAATATCATGAGCTTTGGTGATAACTCAATCATGCCCCGACTTTTATTCTGCTGCGGGTCGCGGTGTGACACTGATGGGTCTTATGTGAATGCTTGACTGAAATGAGAAAACATAACCACATATAACAATAAACCAAAAGTTACATAACACGTTAGATTCTAAAATGGTAGTAGCACAAGTGTTTGAATAAACGATATAAGTAAACGACACATGATACACCTCAAAACATGAAAAAAATGGGAAGTTTGTAAGAATTCACTCACCGTGTTTGCGTTTTTAATCCTTAGTGAAAAACCGCATGAGAATAAGGAGAAAATCCAATTGATAAGCGTGATTTAAGCTAGACAAACGAATGCAACAAGAAAAGGGTAAACGTTATGCTAGGCATAACTAAATGAACGAACATGATATGTTATACTCGTTGAGCCTAACGAGCCTCTACAAGGCTACGCCAAGCCTAAACTAGGCTACCTTAACGAGCCTAATGCTCCTTAACTAAGAACCTAAACTAAACTAATTAAACTAAAAAGCAAATAAATAAATAAATATAAAAAAAAGAAAGGAAGATTACCTCGAAGAAGAACTTTACAAAATGAGAAGAGCTTGAAGGGCAGCACCTCCTCGACGAAAGCGGAAATAAAAACTAATACACGTCACACCCAAAGGGGTATTGTGCTTGTGGAGCCACCAAATTTGGTTATTCCGCTTGTTTATACTCAAACTAGGAGTTGCAAGCTATAAAGAACCAAGAAAGGGTATTTATAGGTGTTAAATGGAGCACACAATGGTGATTGAGGCAATGTGGGATGACTTTAAAACAATATTTTCATGTCTTTCAAATCAGCAACAAACACCAAACTTGTTTTCGCGATTCCCGCTTCGTTATAAATCCGTTTTGCGCACGGTTTTCACCAACGTTCATTATTTTCAGAGTACTATCATATGGAAGAGAGTAATCCAACATCCATGGTGTTGAGAATTGGGTTTAAACCTTGGGTCCTGATGCGGGTCGAGAGTTATGTTCTAAAACTTGTGTTTGTGATTCTCGTTATGTTGGAGCTCAGTTTTATGCACCATTTGAACCTACTTGATCCTTAGTATACCAAGTATATCTTGGAGCTTTGAATAGACCATAATGATAGCTCAAGGATGGAGAAAAGTTGGCAAGAAAGTCACCCAAAAGTCATCTTATGACAAAACTAAGAATACGACATGTAGAGCTTCTTACTTGCTATCATTTACATCTAAACCCTCCAAAACACAATGTCTTATGGCATGTAAATAATGAAGTTTGTATGATAAGAAGGTTAGGATACGATGTGCTAGGTATGTTCACGAAGTCTCCAAAGTTATTGATTAACTTAAGAAAACCTTAGTTTTAGACCTTAGAGATATGGAAGGTTGCTTCAAAATACATGGAAATGAATTTACAAGGTTGTCCAAAACATGTGTAAGACTATAAATCACCAGATATGATAACATGTATTATCAAAACATAGAATTCAAGACATTTTATTGCTTAAACATTAAACAAAATTACGTGGGATATGAAAACGGATCGAGTTACAAAAACGGGTCGGGTTTTAGGATTCATTTTTTTTACGAATGTTACACAAAGTTGGATAAAAATTATGCATTGATTAAAACTTTTACAAACTTGTTTTTTATTTATTTTTAACTTGAACAATCTTATAGCAACCTTGCTTCTAACCAAAGCCATGGTTTGGAGCTTGAGTATAGTTTATTACCATAAGTTTAAAGGTTCAAATACTTTCTAAATTTTTTGTTTTGACAAGGTCTAAGGTGACCTACAGGTGTTGAAACGATTCAAGTCCACCATAGTTCATATGGTGAGTCTTGTGTTTTGGTGAAGGTGCGAATCCTGGAAGCTTGGGCTATCCTAACCTCATTCCACCACCTCACTTAATGATTTTATTCATATTCACTAAGTAGTTTCCTAGTCCTAAAGTAAG
This sequence comes from Scalesia atractyloides, assembly GCA_947069175.1. Taxonomy (NCBI): domain Eukaryota; kingdom Viridiplantae; phylum Streptophyta; class Magnoliopsida; order Asterales; family Asteraceae; genus Scalesia; species Scalesia atractyloides. The sequence goes on from CAMTDV010000023.1 coordinate 18,477,200, forward strand.
TTTACCTGTCTCGACTCCAACATTTGCCATGTTGGATATGACACGCCCGAGTTGTTCTTATTTGGCTACTTAGTATGTTAGTAGATTAGTTGTACTTTACTTTCATTCATGACCAACCGGGTTTACCAACTATGTTGGTAAACTTTGTGATTTGGTGAATCATACAATGAGGTTCAATGGAGTTTATCATCCTAGCTCCATGCTTGACTTCTATGACATTCATGATGGACTTATTATATAAAATATACTACATATATAAATATAAACATAACCGAATTCTGATGTTGACCGATTATAGTTAGACGTCATGAAAGTAGGTTATATTATTATGTTTTAAACCTCTCGCTACGATTCTCATGGGCAAGTTTTGACCCATGAAATCACATGAAAATAACAGTGTCAAAAACGAGTGTTTAAGACTAGATAATTATTTTTCGTATACATACTTTTATATACTAAGAATTTCGAATCCGAACTCTCCACAAATCCGAATACTCACTCACCCTCATTTCCCCATGTAGGGTAACTTCGGTGTTCGAAACTCTAAATTCTCGTCGAACTCTCGGTTGCTAGGAACGCTTTGCAAAACCGTGAGTATACATGACTCCCTTTTTACTTTTTACACTTTTGGGTGCAATGCGTACATGCTATCAAAACTCACACAAACACATACTTTATGCTTAAAACACAAACAAACAATCCTATATACATGCTTGATACGTTATACTTGAATTCATATATGCTAGACTATTCTTATGCTTTATACTTGTCACTAACTTCACACAAGCCTCCCTTAACATGTATAGCGATATAAATTAACGCACGCCCGTATTCGTGAGGTCATGTTAAGTAAACAAAACGGTCTATTCATTGCTATGATTAGATTACACTAGCGGGAATATTTGGGGTGACATTTATAGTTGCATGCTAGTATCGTATGTTAGTTCTAGTTAACTATTATGCCATGTGGATTCATTTAAACTTTATACTTATGCTAGTACTCAACCCGTATGCTCGCCAATACTTTTTGTAATGAACTATACTTTAATACGTATTGAAGGAATTTGATGATGACGACGACGAATGGAACTTAGTAGGATGAACTAGAAACTCATCTTAATTTTTGTACTTGTTGTTGTATTTATCCTTTTGTTAAGTTATTGTATTTTGCTTCGAAACATTGTACTTAATTTTAGTAAATGAAATTTTGATTATTAAATACATGTCGCAAACTAGCGTTATGAAGTCTCGAGCAATCTATTTCGTCTCGCCTCAATGTTTCCACCATCGGTTTGGGGTGTGACAACATACCAGTGCCTCGGATCTTGACACGCCCCGTGCCTTGGATCTTGATCCTAACACCCTAACACGAAATAGGTTGGCATGTCACTATTACGGATATAAAAAACCAACAAGTCTCAATAAAAGATAGAATCCAAGAAACAAAAAGTCTTGAATCAACCAGAAACCTAAGTCTTATATTATTCAATTGCTGAAATAAAAAAAAACGAAAAGCTTTAAAATGACTTGAACTTCATAATCCTCTCACTCATCCCCATTTCCCTTGATTACCTGTAACACATAAGATAAACACAAGAAAGAAACTACGGCTGAGCCTAAAAGTTGCTCAGTAACGGAGAAATCAACAGTAGAAGTAAGACAGGAATAAGGAAAGAAACATGAAACGGTATTGAGATTAAATAAATCTAAATTCTTGCATTGAACCGGATACTTACGTAACTTGAATCCCAAAACTTATACATAACAGATACTAAATCGATAGAGATGCGTATAAACGTATCAAACAGATACAAGACATACGTGACTACTCATAACAATTTATAAGTCACATAATATAGAAGCGATGCATATAAACATATCATAACAGATACAAAACATACGTGACAACATATAACAATAAAATAAGTCACGAATATAGAAGCACCCACGAGCCTAAACAGAGGGGTACATGGCTATAGTCTATGCACCGAGACGGTGCATGTAGGCGTACACACATTATTCCATCTCAACAGAAGTCAGGAGTCAGAGCTAAGATTGATATGTTCTCCTCTAGGGGCCAGGTGCTACACAAGCAGAAACTAGAGACGGCGTGAACTTTACTTACGCACCGTCACGATGAGTGCCATGTCATTGACGCCCCAACGGCAAGACTTGACATGTTATTGCTCGGGCGACAGAGTACAAAGTCGTATCAGAAATAAATGTATCTTGACATCAGTTTAAGGGAACATGTAATAATGAGCGCAAGATCTAAGATCTATTGCATGTTACATATATACTAATCATATAACAATACGAAAAGAAACAACTAGCAAAAACATCCATACTACAAAGTAACGAACTTGAGTAGAAATACTATAATGGCAAGAACAGGAATCTGTATCAACGAGTAACGAAGAATAAAAGTATACTATGATGAAAAGAAAACAGAATCCGTACCTTGTTAGCAAGCAAAGCAAACACCAAAGTAAAGACGTCCACAGACAATCAACAACCTATATTCCCGTTGTAACCCAAATCATCAATTTTATGAACGTTATTTGATTGGTTTTGTTAAGAAATTCCCGACGACCAAGGTTTATGTTTGAGTTTATTAACATTTTATTATAGAGAAAAAAACTGTGACTAAATCGTTTAAACAATTATTCCACCTGCTGTTATATTCTACCTACTTGCCGAACAACCAAACAAAAGTTAATCCAAACTATTACACATTCAATTTGAAAGAGTATTCATAGACTTTGGTTGTGGTAACTTTCATATGATTAATATTGAATAAATAAAAACCACCGTAATGAGAATTAGTAAAATGTACATTAGTCCTCGTATATGGGTATATGACAGAACCACTTAGTTATGCGATACTTGCAATTTCATGAACCTACCAACTCTATTTTTCTTTAAGAAAATAGTCAAATACCAATCATTACAATTTATTAGTAGTACCCTCGGTCAATTAATTTACATATATATCATGTTCGAAATATTTTATATGTATACGTGTATTGTATAAGAAAACAGTGGCTATATTAATTTAATTCTAATAAGAAATTCTATGAGTTGGAGCCTTGACTTACACATATACATACTTAACCCACAAGTTTATAAATATAAATTAGCAGTTACGTCCATTTGCTTTTAAATTCAACTTCAACTCTAGAATAATAAATTTCTTAAAACTGTAAATCATCCAAAGGAAGCAGTAAATCACAACAAACAGAGTGCAAGTTGGTTGTCGAACTATAAGTCTGGTTATTCAATCGAAATTATTTGCCGTTTAGATATTTCTAAACTTTTTCTCTTCGTATGGCTAAATTATCTCAATCTCTTCTCCATTATCTTATATGATATACTGATCACCTCTAATCTTCATGAATAACCTTATTTCTTATCCGGTCCAATCTTGTATGACTACACATCTTTCCGAACATCCGCATCTCTGATCAAACTTGTACAGTTATGTCCTTTTAATGGTGTTTCAATAAATAAAGTTTAATTGTTATGTCGTCATTGGCCACCATTCTACAAGGATTAAACACACTGTTCACTAAATTATATTACAGAAAAGTCAAAGAAATATAAAAAATTTAAAAGAAGGCACAAATCTATGTGCAATATCTCACATGGTTGTGTCCTCCAAAGCTGGAAATGTGAAATTTGGCAGATAATTTACAAGGCACGTGAACACAAAAACATACCCACGTACTTCTGGTTGGTTTTTAGTTTGACATTATCATCATGTCACACAACTATTTGTTGGATGCACATACTATTGTGCTGCTATCTTTGTTAAAAGTCATATTTTTGAAGGGATCCACAAAATGATGTTGCATTCATGATGTAAAAACCAGAGATATTTCCACAGTGAGTTTTACGCCTATCTTACCTTGCCTTACATATATGTGTGTCTTGTTCGATTAAAAAATAAATTGTGCTATTAAAATTTTGATGTCTTTTGGTGTTAACCCTTTGTATCGAATAAGATGTTTAAACTCAGCTCTTGAAATTATTGTATTACGACGAGCTCATTTTGGACCCACATTAGTCATCACTTGCACACCCTTTACGATATAGAAAAACAACAATTAGTTAAGCTAGTGTAAATATAAAAAAAGGTTTTTCCCTAAGTGTTATGTTTCAAATTAATTTTGGGAAAGTCATAAATAGATTAAATAATAATAATAATATTATTATTATAAAAACAGATTTACAAAATATTAATGTGTAAACCTTAAACTTATATTATGGTTAATGTCTGGATCAAATCCTTAAACTTATACGTAACTTAGGAGACACCTGCCTCCGGTTTCTCGTTGCCCTTTGACAAACACCAACTTGATTACCTCATTTGTTTCCTCTCTTTCAATACCATGTAGGCCCCTTGCAAGTTACATTCATACTCATGGGTCCCAAATTATATAAACCCATTATTTAAATAACAATTTTAGACTATACCCTCTTGCAAATGGGCCCAACCCATCAAGAATTGAGAAGACATTTTAGCATATAATGAAGGACAAAAATCTTGAAACAAACAGACAAAATTTGACATCCTGGCATCTAACTTCTGTAAATATTCCAACATGAGTACATGACACCCCTTGGCTTGTAACATAAGGTCATGGTGACCCCAGTTCAAACTCAACATATTCATTATTGAATTTAAGTTGAAAGTATTAATAAAAGGCCTACGTGGTGCACTAGGCTCCGGTGTTTGCCCAGGGTCCAGGGAGGGGCTGGATCATTTCGCGATCTGATGAACACAGCCTTACCCTACCCTTTTTGCAACTTGTTTCCAAGGCTTGAACCCATGACCTCAAGGTCACAAAGCAGCAATTAAAAGTTGTGAATTCAAAATGATATAAGGAGCGTCACAATGTATAAATTCAGATAAATAGGAGCGATACTGGATCTGTTCAAACAAAGCTTTATAAAACTCGTTATTTGTCTTTAAAGAAATAATTATACAACTATTGAGTTGGGTTCATAAAACTTTAATGAATTGGTATAAATAATAGAATAAGGGTGGTGATGCAATCAACATTTTCCACCAAATTGAGCCAAGAACAATACAACTATATCAATATACGAGCCAACTTTTTTTTTGCTAAAATGATTATGAATAGTTAGTACCTCACCCATTAATGGTACGAATTCAAGTGGAAAACTTGGCATTTTGGTTTGTATGAGCTCTTCGCAGCAGCCTGCTCAAACTTCTTGGCTGCTTTTTCGTTCTCTTCAAGACTCGTCTGCACAAAAAAACCGGGCCCACCAAGACGCGCTCCTCATTTTAGCCTTCACAAAAGTGTCATTCAGATCGTTAATTTCAAATCATAATGAACTTATCAAATGTAAGGCGTGTAATCTTAAAAGACGCCTAAAGTCTGTATATTATTGTAAGAGTATTGTTTTTCTAATCATAATTAGCACGTTTACTTGTATCAAAAAGATTTTAAAGCTAGAAAAAAGTTGTTGGCGATCAACCCAACCAGGCGTGGCCCGACCCTATAACAAGACTCAGATGCTTACTGGGCGTCCAAATCTTGATGCTTGTGGGAGTTTAGCTTTTGAATTACTAGGTTTACCTAGAAGAGCACAAAGGTAACATGATTAAAAATTTACAATAATTACCTTATTTTACTTCAGTTGTTTAATTAAAAAAATGTTACCTGTGAATATAACAAGATTTTGAGCGGAAACTCTTGCCAAATCGGGAAGGGTTTTATTGAGGTACTTAGGAGATAAATAATCAATCGAATCAGAAACTATAATTAGAGAAAACGATTTAGCCTTGTATGGTAACGAGAACTTAATATCAGCAACACGAACAAGACCCTTTCTTACAAGACTTCTGCAAGCCACATCTGTTTCTTCAATATCATATGGTTCCACGCCCCATGCTTCCGTATCCTTTTCTTTACTCAGTTCAGATACTATTGAGCAAGTATCGGGCCCCACGTGTAATACTTTGCGCATGCTATCACCATATGTTTTCTTTAGTATTGGTATTGCTGTATGAACATCATACGTGCAGCTAAAGTCGCCCTGGATCTTGCTAAACGCTTTATAGTCCCCAGAACCACCTGCATTTCAAGATCATGTGTGGAGTTGTGGAGTCAAAATACAATATGTTTACACATTTAGGTGTGTTTGGATGTGGGATTCGAAAGTAAGTATATGATATTGTGACATCAAGTTGCAATGATCTGATAATCGGTTCCAAAACAACAAAAAAAAAAACAAACACCGTCTTAACTTAATCTACAATAACCAGATTAGTACAAACCTGAGCCTTTAAGAACATAGCCAATCACAACAAGTGTTCCCTGAATTACAAAAAAACAACCAAATTAGGTTTAATCAATACGCATTAAACACAAACATATGAAAGATTATAAACTTACTAATAAGCCAAGCACAATAGATAACAGAGGAGAAGCTTGCGATTTGGAATGAAAAAGCCCCCCTCCGCTACCCACGAATCGACGTGTAGAACCTGGCCTTCTCGACATGATTATTCGGCTAAATTATCAAAGTGAAAACACTCCACACCCTGCCAAAACAGACAAACAAAAACATCAGATTTTGATTTATTTATTTTTTTCAAGATTCAGAATTAGAACACTTTTTGGTTTCATTATCTCATCAAGATTGACAAAAAGCAAATGATTTATGCATCTTTCTAATGTGAATTAACTTACTACATATCTACAACCAACAGGGCATGAACTATGAGCTAACAATTAAAATAACAAACCAATCAATATTCAAGAACCCATTATATCTTAAAAGTGAGAAACTACTGCACTCAAAAAATGGCATTTGGGTTCACAAAAAAAAAATCATATTTTCTTGTAGTCTGACATGAGTACTAACTTTCCCCAAATAGAAAGACACAAAACAGACTTACAAGAAGCAAATATACAGATAAAGATTCAAGATGATGAACACACATCATGTAGCAGATTTAAAGGAAGAAGAATTGAAGAAACCTGAAATAGGGATGATAAAGTAGAAACCTTTGAATGGGATCTTGGATCTGTGAACAGATGTGGGAGTGAGTGATGCTTGAAAATAGACGGAATAAAAGGGAAGGAGGAGGAGTTGATCGTTAGGCGGGTCGTGGGTGGGTCACGTTAATATGATTTGGATCTTGGTATTTTGTTTCTCCGTGTCGGCAACTCTGGTTAAAACCTCTTCTTCGCTTTTCACATTTTCCTTTTTCATATTATTATTATTATTATTATTATTATGATTTGCAATCAATTTCTATCATTGGTTTACTATCGGTGTAACAGTGTTTTGGTTTTTGAATGTTTGAAAAACATTTACCCTCGTCATTAAACCCGATTCAGATTTCAATGATTGGATCAGCAAGATAAGTACAATGGTCATTTAAAATTATAACCCTTGAAGAAAATAACAAAATCTAGGATTTTATTAGACAAATATAACCTGATTTTACTTTTGGACTAAAATGACAATAAAACTGAAACAACGGGGACATGGATTCAAAAGGTTTATGTTTTGAACTAAAGTGTCAAAAGTGACCAAACCATATATACCAAAATGATAGTTTACTCTTTTTTTTCTTATCATGTCTTCATAAAAAAAATGTCTTTATATGTGACGTCATTTATATATATTAGATGCATATCTAGCACATAAAAGAAATTTACTGACGCAGATCATGGTCCAAAGGTCACTAGACACTCTCTAGTCAGAGTAGATAGTACCCGGGGATTGGGGTGGGCCGCCTACCTTCGGCACCAGGGTGACGCCCCCCCCCCCCCCCTCAAATATAGATAATTAATGTTAGTTATAAGTGAAAATCCCAACTGCACCCTCTATTTTTTTTAACCTGCCCCTAAAGATTTTTTCAACATGAAATTTCTAGATCTTGGTTCATCTCGAAGATGCTTCTTTGTTGATAATTAACAGTTGAGATGATGTTTAGATATGGTGGTGGTTGTGGTAAGTAACAACCAACAAAAATGGCGTTCACCTAGGAAACTATACCGTCGGCTGCCACTTGATAGTAGTTGTGTCACTACAAGAGCATAACTCTCTCGCGTAACACACGGTGTGAAGAAAACCCGGATGGGCTTGGGAATCGAACTGGCAACCTTGTACAAGGTCTAGTTCAAATCCTTCATTAACCATATTCACCAAAAATGACACAAGTGTGAATCGAACTTGGATCTACATTAGAAAACCCAAGCCTCCTACCAAAATAGACCACAAGTAGGGGAACTATGTGGAAGGTTATGTTGTCTACTTTGTATCTAAACATGTCAATACATGTATGTGACGTTATTACAAACATATTTAAAGTTGTGTTCTAACGAATCGAATCAAATCAGGTCATGTCTTAATTTCAATTTGCGAACCTTAGTTTTCAATCTAAATACCAATAACATGAACAAACAATGTTTTATTTCTATTTCTAATCACATAAAAAGAAAAGAAAGTCTTAGACATGATAACTAATCTCTAAATCTCCTTATTTCCCTAATCATCAAATCAAACAAAAAATAAAGAGTAAAATGCGAAAAGAGTCTATAAGTTTTAAACAAGATTATCTGTTACATCCAAAATAATTTTTTTAGTGATACATTTTGCACATTTTGTATACTTTTTTTATTTTAATTAAAATCCCTTTATTTTAATTGAACGTGCAATGTCAAAAAGTCAAAAACTACACAAAGTTATAATATCTTGGATCCCGTAGGTACTGCATTTGCTGTGCTTTTGATTACAATATGAATTTTAGTTTCTCTTTTTTTTATGACCTGATCCAATACAATTTGTTATAAACTGAAAAAAGTTATTATATAGCTAAGAGCCTAAAATCTTTAAAAATTTTCTGCACCCAAAGAAAAAAGTTTCTTCATTCGCCACTACTCAGGGAGTACTCGGCCTAGGCGGAAAGTGCACGGGCCTCAACAGCCTAACCTGTATCGATTACTCGGGTAGTACTCGGCCTCCGAGACCTTATTTTACAACATTGTTGTATTCATAGTAATTTTTTTTCTTTTCTAAATATCTTTTTTAAGACTATGTGTAGTGATTTGTGTTAAAGTTGCTTATTATAATGTTACCTTAGTGTCACATAAGCTAAACCACACTTTCACATGTACATAATGATTTTAACTAAGCTTCAATCTTCGAAGATTTTAACTAAGCTTCAATAATTTGGATTGTGATTGGTCCTCATATCCAAGCCCCCATGCCCATTAGCCGGTTAACGAAAGGGAGGGCACGAGGCACATTGGCACCGCTCATACATTGTTAGTAATGATTTAACGAAGGTTGACTGGTAATCTAAAGGTCCATTGACAGCCCATTACACCAAGTCTAAATCATATATACATATTTTTAATTAAAAAATATCAGCATTTATATAACTTTTTATTAATATTAATTCAATTTCAAAACATACACTACTTTTAACAACAGGTTGACTATGAAAGTATATGTATTGTATTTGTTTAAATTTATATTTGTATTTTTACTTTAAAAAGTTAATTAAGATTTTGAAAAGCTATTCAAATTTACTGGCTATATCTTAATTCATCCTTTATAAGTATTTATTGATCAGTTGAGTTTAAATAATATAGTTGTATTGAGACCACATATCCATACTATTTTAGTTGCAAGTTGGAACTTAACATAAAACTACGAACTTCCAAATAAATGTCTACATCTTAAAAGTTTTGGTCCCAAAATGATTTATAACGATAAAGACATAAGAAAACCGTCTTTCACTATAAAAGGCTTCTTTAATATTATTATTTAAGTAATTGTTTGTTCAATTTTGATGTTTTTAACGAAGTATATATGGTACCAATTCATCTCTTAAAATTCACAGTTAGATTATTTTAATACTTGTCATGAATAGAAAATAACCCGTCTTATTTTGAATTGAAATGTCAAAAATCTAACATAAAAGTTCATGCAAACTAACTTGCAAAACCAAATATTAAAATAGCCAACGTGCTAACATATATGTCTTGACATGTTGTTTAGATACAAAGTAGACAAAATAAACTTAAAAACTTACTCGATACGTATGGACACAAGGCATGTATATACCACACGCATCAAATAATATGTAGTGAGGGGTTGGTTTTGATACACAATATCCATATAAGAAACACAGGAAACCGCGTCAAATACGTTGAAACCGTCCCGTCGAACACTTAGCCCTAAACTGCAATGTTGTTATGCATCAAACTGGGATTCAAGAGATACGAGCTAAAGATTGAAGAAGAAGAAGAAGAATAAGTAATCCAGAGAAGAAGAGAGAATTTTCTCAAATTAATAGCTACTCATCAAGGGTTGCTAGTTTGTTACTTAAACGAACACTTGTTACAACATACAGTTACATTCTGCTATTGAACTTTTACATATCCAGTCCCTCTACTATTTACTATGTAAGAATACTTCCCCTTCAAAAGATTGTTGTCCCTAATAATAAGAAGACGGAGAATAAATATAATAATCAAACAATCATAATTAAACTTGAAAATTCATAGGCTTCACTTTCAGCTCCAAGTGAGCCTGCATCTTCCAACTACCATAGTTATGTGAAATTGGTTTATTCTCAAGTCAAGCCAACAAGTTATTATTGAAAACCACCATATCAACCATAAGCATCAACTAATACACTAACAAATAGTCATCAAATGGAACCATCTCCATGGCATCAGAATGCACCATATATGTTTGCATAACTAATTGGATTCAACATCCTTACTTCCCAATTTATAAAATCTCACATTCCATTTCTTGACTTTATGACCAAACAGGGTTTTAAGTATTGTTGTATGATCCAATTTTAGTGATGCCAACCTAGTTCTAGTGATATACACGCAAACACCACAACACTACTCAATTGGAACCATCTCCATGGCATAAGAATGCACCACGTAAACATCCAACTTATACACACTTCAGGCCACACTGATTGTTTTTATATGCTATGAGGATGTTATTCATTAGAGATCATCTGGAAATGAGTGAATCTATTTTGGGCGTTTACGAGAAACTCAATTTTTGTTTAGTGTAGTTGCATGCAGCTATACTAGTATAAACTTCCATAACCCGCTTGAATTTATATTTCCGCTTATATAGTCAACTTTCCAGAATTTCTTGTTTGTGTTTAACTCTCATTTTGGTTACGCAAATTGGAACAAAATCATGACCATCTATCTACCTTCAATTTTGGAAACTTAATCACAACTAAGCTATTAAAAACTTTTTTCACAACTCTCATCTTTCAAGACATTTGAAGATATATTGAAGGCATCATTATGATTTAATTCATTCAATCCTTGATTTAGAGAATCAATTCATTTTCAAATCCACTAATATCATCTTCACGTGTTCTTGACTTATTATCAGTGACTAATCCTTGAGCTTCTTCCCCATTTTCATATTCAATAATTGGTTCTTGAATCTCACTCTTAAACATGTTACGTATTTCATCAAACACCTTGGTTGCCATTTTATTATTTGACTTAATATGACTTAATTTTGATCGGCATCAAAATAAGTAACTAGTATTAAATACGTCTGCACCAACAATCTTTTTTTTTTTTTTTTTATGACCAACTTTGCAATTTCTACTAACTCAATGGCCATAAAACACACTGGTATTATTACATACGATCTTATATCTAGACACATAATTGTTTACTATTCCTTACAACACTTTCTTGAAGTAAATCTATAGCAAATTGATTCACCAGGCACAACCTAACCTACTATTTTTAATTTTTATAATGGACATATAACAAATTTACTCGGTACTTAGGTACAACCGACACTGTTGCGTCATCAGTCAAATTTTGTAATTTTGTCCAAGTAACAATAGGACGTCCGACTTTTGAATTTAAATAAGACACGTACACACAATTAAACATGCTTGTCTTAGACAAATTAAGGTAGGTGCTAACTATTGCAGATGGCTAGTAAAACAAAACAAACAAAAATAAATGATACGTAAAGTGCAATTTTCTTTTTTCTTTTTTTATACAGTGCTCGGCAAATGGTTTTTCATTAAATTTCTCAAACAAATTGATTAAAATATCCATTTAGAAATTCCATTTGCAGAAAAAGGATGAGGGACCTAAAATTACCTTTATCTAGAACATAATTATTTCTTGAAGTAGGTTTGAAACCACTTGCCTTCTTTCTCATATTTGCAGGTTGTATAACCATTCATATTCCAACTTGTACCTTAATTCTGAGGTGAATTTCCACCAAACTTTTTTTATTGAAAACTTTAGCAATAAAACAAGTTATATTTGATTAATTTAATGTATGATCTGTGGGTAAAATATTGGTTGTTTAGGTTGATAAAACCATGTGTAACGAGTTCATTTTTACACTAAAAAGTGAAAAAAGTGATTGTCACGTTACTGGCATATAGGCAAAGAGCTCTCACTTACTTTTTTTTTTTTTCCAATTTTGTGTGTAACGGCATGATGTATTTAAATCTAGCTTGGGTAAAAGGTGAAAAAATGATTATCACGTTACTGACATGATGTATTTAAATCTAGCTTGGCTAAAAATATTAAAAGAACAAGTGAAAAAGGTAGCAACACTCACTCCAATCATGAGCCCGTTCACGCCCAAAGGGACTAACACCCCTTGAGCCTTGAGGGCAGTGTAAAACATCTCAATTTCGCCCAGTTAGTATTAAAGATGGGCATAATCGGTTCCTTTTTATACCCGGACCCGGTTCCTAACCGGACCCGGTTCCTAACCGGACCCGGTTCCTGAATGTGTGTCAATGGAACCGCTTCTTGTTGTAACCGGGTCCGGTTCCTACCTGGGTTTTACCATTAAAACTAGAACCGAGTGTACCCGGTTCGGGTCGGATTGGAACCGGTTCCAGTTCCTTAGAAGAACCGGTTCCTAATGTTACAATTAAATGGAAAAGACTACAAAGACTATTAGAAACCTATTCATTCGGTCAATTCAATGAAAAAAACTGCAAAACTATTAGAAACCGATTGTAAATTCCTTGACTTCTTGCATCCCAATATCAATAACTTACACTTTCAAACTTCCACAATTAAAATGGCGTGCAACGACGAGGTTGTGATGGTTTATATCTTGTAGGTGTAAGTTAACGGTAGAGATGGGCATATCGGGTTTTTTTGTCCTACCCGGAACCGGTTCCTCGCACCGGGTCCGGGTAGGAACCGGGTACGAACCGATTTTATTTATAAAATGTGGAACCGGGTTGGAACCACCGGGTTTTTTGAACCCGGAACCGGTTCTACTATTAGCCGGGTAGGAACCGTAACCGGTTCCAGGTCGATTCCACCGGGTCGGGTTTGAAACCGATTATTATGCCCATCTCTAGTTAGTATGGGCGTTAGCCCATTACACCCGGTCCTAATATATATCCTCAATGCCCATAACTTTATTCTTCAACTAAAATATGAGATTTGAGCATTCAAATAGGCCCCCGCCCCACATCATTAGGTAACATCAACAGCCTAGTTTCTATCATATAACTCATCTCATAGTCTCGTACAGTCGTACTCGGTGTTCACTAGCCCAATCGTTTCATGATCTAGCCCATATTAAATAGGCCTTTGTTTCTTATGTTGTTTGTGGATTGCTTGTTGAATAGATGACTTACTTTTCATTTCAAACTGCTTAGAAACTTACTTATTATTTATATTTAGTTTACTTGAAAAAACAATTGCTTTATAGTTTATATTCACTAGTAAATAGACACACGCGCGTTGTGGTGTGCGTACATTACAAACATCAAATAAATTAGTGCAAGTGTTATGTAACCCGCGAACGATGTGTAGCAATCAAAAGGGGCTTATTATAGCTATAAAAAATAGAAAGTACTCGAAACACATAATAACTCGAATTTATACCGTCGGTTGAAAATGTATTATATTTAACAACGCTCGGTTTGGTATGTAAAGAAAACATGTCGTACTTGCACTGACTCGTTTCCTAAGAAAAGTTTTTGTCTAAATGTAGATCAACTCGAATTTATACCGACATGTATATAAAAACATGCACGTAAAAAGTTACCTTTTTTCAAGCAAAGTAACAAAAGGGGCAAAGTCGAAACTTTTGAAATTCAAGAAGGTTAATGACAAATTAGTTATTTAAAAAAGAAATTAGTGAAAAAAATCATTAAAGAAAATTACGTCTGAACGTAGATTAACTCGAATTTATAATGACACGTACATAAAAGTCCGCATGAAAAAACATATTGTTTTCAAGTAAAGGAATGAAAGGGGTAAAATCGAAACCTTTTGAAACTCAAGGCGGTTAACGACAAATTAGTTCTTTAAAAAAGAAATTAACGCACGAAAATCATTAAGAAAATAATATGTTAAAAACACACACACACATATATATATATATATATATATATATATATATATATTACATGGGTAAAGTTAGAATATTAGAAACTTGAGGGATTAAACATTGACGTTTGCAAGGCAATGAACTAAAATTATGACATGATGAAACTTTGGGTAAAAACCCAAAAGGGAAAGCAAAGATAGTTATGTTGAGGGTGGCCTTGTCTTTTTGTGAAAAGTGAAGGGTTGATGGTGTAAAAATCATATGACATTTATTTTTAAGATAGAGATAAAAGTTTTTATAATTTGGGGTTTCAATTACGTTAACTCTGATTTTTTTCTATCTTGTTTAAGTGTAGACATGTATAACTTAAAGTTTAGGGTAAGTGTTTCTCATATCCATTTAGGTTTTTTCATTTTCTAGAAAAATTCAAATTGGATGCCAATTGGTTACAAATTGTTTTCATTTTTCAACAATTAGTATAATCTAAGCATTAATTGTTCTGTAATTATTTTCATTTTCGAAGAAACCATCTTTGACCTTACCATCTGGCCCAATTCATTTTATCTATTGAAGATTCTTGAATCCCTCACAACATATTAAGTTGCCAAGAGAGAGCGGAAGACTGTGTCACATCTTGACTCGCAGCGGATATGATACGGGACATGATCATTACTTATAACTTATGCCACTATTATAAGTTCAAATATTTAAACGTATCACTTTAAATTTGTCACACATAATCATAGAATATATTGAACATATCTTTCATACAATATCATTAACATAAACAGAACATGAAAGAATAATCCCATTTATTACTAAGGCACATCCTACGTGTTTCACTTCAAACTCTCTCAAGTTATGTAACTGTATCATGTGTAAAATGGTTTTTGTTCGTCATAACGTTGGTGAACAGACACAAATTTTAAATAAAACATTTTGCTTTATTTTACTTATAAAACTTTCAAAAATTTATTTTACATGCAATATCATGTGTTGTAGAAACATCAATATCACCACAATCCCAACAACAATCAACAAATCACTACAACCACAACATAGATACAATAGAAATAATAAGACTCAAAGACAATAGCGTGCATTAGGCACAAGCCATGAAGAGTGAGTCTAATACTGGTGGCGTTACTAGGCTACAACCCATGGTTGTGGGGAACCTAGTCAGCCAGCGGATCCACACGAAACTTGTGATACAAAGCAAGTAAACACATAGATACATATATATGCAACAATAGATACTAGAAATAATAGAAACGATGAACACGAAACACATAGTGACACATTGACCTTGCATGTTATTAAATTAAATAGAAAACAATAGAAAAACATGACACATGATACACCCCATAACTATTTAATGACTAAAAAGGGGGATAAATAGATCTACTCACTGTTCGCGAAGAAACGACCCACGAGAATTACTGCACGAACGGGAATAGGTAGATCCTAAAAAATAACATAACGACAATAATCACCCTAAAATATAAACAAGCGAAATCTTAAACGAGCAGATATTATATTAATTTTAGGAAACTGGGCTTCTTATTTTGGAACTTAAAATATAATGAGAGTTATTTAAAATAATATCTGAATCAGTATTTGTATTTCTAAATTGATTAAACATGATAAATTCTTAGAAATACCAATTTAATAGGTTAATACTATTTTGTAAACGCCAAAAATTAGACAAATTAATTAAATCCATCTAAATTTATAAATCAGATTTAATGATTAACACATATTTTTATTTAGAATAATTAATTTTATAAAGAAATCTATTTGTTTAACATTTTCATTAATCCTTTAATTACAAAAGCATTACCAAAATTTATAGAAAAATTTCTATAAAAATTCTAATACATTTAGACAGTTTCTCTTATTTTCTAATACATATGGGACTCCATTTGTTAATTGTATAATATATTATATTATACTAATCTCAAGCATATTACTAACTTTCATAAATCATTTATACCATATACTTTATTACTTTGATTTAATACCCAGTTTTGTACGCTTATATATTAGTTGTTTCATTTAAAAAAATAAAAAGAAATCCTTGTCTATAACTAATATTAAAACTAAAACAAAAATCATACCATTATACCTTTAAACCAATGTTCACAATTTATAACGCCAAAATCGTTTATATATAGATATTAATATTTTGAATAGAAAG
This sequence comes from Scalesia atractyloides, assembly GCA_947069175.1. Classification (NCBI taxonomy): domain Eukaryota; kingdom Viridiplantae; phylum Streptophyta; class Magnoliopsida; order Asterales; family Asteraceae; genus Scalesia; species Scalesia atractyloides. The sequence goes on from CAMTDV010000023.1 coordinate 18,493,776, forward strand.
TTAGTGGCCATTTTCTTGATTCTAGTAATAAAGATTAAACAGAGAAGAAGACAATTATATTCTTAAATGACACCGCAACCCTTCATCTTTTCACATATCTACAACAACCCTCCAACTCTTTGAGCTAACACTTTGATCACTAATCTTCTGATAATTAACATTTTTCATAGAAATTAAAACATTTCAAATTAATAAATCTATCACTACAACTTTGGAATGTTTGAATTGATAGTATTTTAACCAAAATAAAATAAAATAAAATAAAATCCTAAGCCTGCTTTTTGTCCACACAACTAAAGTTACTTTGTCTATTATGTCAAGAGATAAAAATCGGCCAACAAAGTTTTTGTTTATTCAAATGATCCATTTTTTGCATATGGCTGTACTAACAACATAATCAAAACCAAATGACAAAATTGCACTATGTTTTTGATAAAAAAGAGTGGTTTTCATTGGAATATGCTCAAAAAAATCCAATCACTTTGTTTCCAACCTTACATGGAAGCATTTAAACCTTTTATAACATAAAAATGAAGGATCAGGATTATAGATTTTGAAAGTGTAATGAAGTACTTACCATGTTGCAGTCTCGACTTCTTCTTTCACGTGCGGTGATCACCATGATCGTTTTGTTTGCTGGAATGATGTCTGGGCTCACACTTGGGCTCATGTCAATGAGTCTTGTTGACCTTGAAGTGCTTGCCACATCAGGAAAGCCCGCTGACCGTCTTCGTGCATGTATGCTTAATCTTTTTATGCACATTATTCCATATACTTATTGGATTTTTAAGTTAATCAGAAAAAAAACTCTTGTGGATGCAGCAAAGATTTTATCAGTTGTGAAGAGGCATCATTTAGTTCTATGCACACTCTTGATCAGCAATGCTACTGCCATGGAGGTATATTATGCATAAGTCCCATAGTTAATCACATGTTATATACCTTTAAAGCGCTTAAGCATGCGTTATTGTTGCTGTTCTAGGCACTTCCTATATTCTTGAACAAACTGGTCCCGGAATTGGGTGCTATTATCATTTCAGTGACGTTAATACTTCTCTTCGGCGAGGTTAGAATCCTAAGTTTTTAACATAAAATAAATGTAGATAAAAAGGTACCTGAACCAGAACCTGTAACTTTGACCAGATAATACCACAGTCTATTTGTACACGTTACGGTCTTGCAATCGGTGCAGCCGTGACTCCACTTGTTCGTGTTCTCGTCTGGATCTGGTTTCCTGTAGCTTACCCGATAAGCAAGGTGAGTTTTATTTTATACTTTTAGAAAAAAGAAGACCTAAACAACCTTCAACTGTGTATGATTCTTGAACAAACTGCCATCAGGTGCTAGATTGCATATTGGGGAAAGGGCATGTTAGTCTTTTTCGCCGAGCTGAGTTGAAGACATTAGTCGATTTTCATGGTAATAAGGTACAGTATAAACCTTGTTAATCCATAAATCAAACCTTTGTAAAAATATTCAAATAATAAGACTACAAAATTATATACTTGATGAAGGCTGGGAAAGGTGGAAACCTGTCGCTTCATGAAACAACAATCATAGGAGGAGCACTCGAACTTACCTCAAAAACAGCACGCGACGCCATGACCCCTTTATCTGAAACGTTTTCAGTCGATATTGACGCCAAACTAGATAAAAATTTGATGAATCTAATCATAGAAAAGGGTTATAGCAGAGTACCGGTATACTATGATCAACCCGGAAACATAGTCGGAGCTCTTCTGGTAAACATTTACAAAAAAAAAAAATAATTGTTCTTATCTAGAAAACAGTTTTGAACAATCTTACTCATTGTGAAAAACACAACAGGTGAAGAATCTAATGACAATCAATCCAGCAGATTGCGTTCCGATAAAAAACATCACTCTTCGACTGATTCCTAGGTATAATATAACATAAAGTTTATTAATGTACCAAAAAAAACATCAACCTTAGTTGTAGGATATTTGTGATGGTATCATATACAGGGTTTCAGATACAATGCCGTTATACGATATATTAAACGAGTTCCAAAAGGGTCTTAGTCACATAGCTGTGGTGATACAACATCTAAGTCAAGGTCAACGAGTGCAGCCATCAATAAGCAAAGGGTCAAGTGACGTGAGATTAGATATTTTGAATGAAAGCTATCAAAGCAATGGGAATGGAGGTATAAGAAGCAGGAGCACGTTTCACAGGTTTAAGTCGGTTTCTGGAAGTGGGAATGTGTCGCGTGCAGAATCCTCAAAGAGCAGAAGGTGGTCGGATAAATTTTTGCCGGAGGTTGTTAATATAACAGACAAACCGTTTTCTTCGTTCAGACAAGAAGGGGAAGTTATAGGAATCATAACAATGGAAGATGTTATGGAAGAGCTCATAAATGTATATAGCTTCAATCTTTTCATTTCGTTGATTAATTGCCGCATTTTCAAGTTTTTAATTTTGCTGCAACTTGTTTTCTTTTGTGTTATGATATCATGTAGGATGAGATATTTGATGAAACCGATCATCATAAAGAATAACCAGCTGGAGAGAGAGGCCATATGCAGATGAAGAGAACGAATATGATTATGTCTGATATACTAACACGCAGAGAACTTGATATACTTGCAACTGTATAATTGTAGTTACTCATTAATCGTCTATTGAAATCGCAGTCTAATTCTTTTTCTATGTATTGTATTGGAGAAGTGGCATTCGAATCACGACCTTTTGATTATGCAGCTTACATCAATATGTTGTGATCAGAGTACTTATAATGCAATGATAGTTGGTCTGGTGAGCCTAGGAAGAGAGAGACAACCATGCTTTTATGATGTATAAAAACATGAAGAAAGTTAGTTTCAACCCAACCAAACAGACTGTAGTGAGCATATGAGTTCATACTTTGTATAAAGGCTGTCATAAAAGTCCGCACACATGCCATCAAGACAGCAGGTGATGAGATGCAGGGGCTTTCTGGCTTAGAAACTTCTCATGCTTCAGAAGAATTGTCAGGTATAACTTGAATAGTTAAATTAGCCTGCTAATGTTGTCGTCTATAAACCAAACTCAGGGCCATCCCAAAGAATTTAGGGACCCTCAGGCCCTATGCGAGTGGAAAAATGGGCCACTAAATATAAACTTATATATGGAAAAATCAATAAAATGACGAAACTGTGATATCAATAAGAATCCATTGTAGCATAATGATTTATTTTAAATAGTTACTTGAATCGTGAGACCCTTCTAACAATAAACTAAACAGTACTATTGCATATGTCACCGTTACTCGAATAGTCAACAGACTCTATGCAATTAATGAATTAGGATAACAATAGACCTTCTTCATCACTATTTTATAGTTTATACAACTTCTAATTGATCCACAAAATGCTAAATTATGTTTAGCAAGAAATTTCACGAGTGCGATAATTCTCAAAGTGACTTGAATATGATAATCTTTTTACTTCTTAAACTGCTCGTACGTTGCTTGAACGCCTGTTTGTTAGCTTTCAACCTTTGACGCATTTCATACCAAGTAGTTATATTCTTCAGATGTTCGAAGCCAGTTTCATGTTCTTTAAGTCTAGAAGTAACATGTTTCCAATCCCCATAACCTTCATTATCCAACTGACCTTCCTTTTTTATGTAGTTTATAGCAAAAACAAAAACTTTGTGAAGCTCTTTCGAATAGACTAGCCAATTTCTATCACAAGTCTCCTTATTCGCTAGAGTTCTAGTATACAAAGTTGCAGAAAATCGTCTTCCAGTTTATTCTTGGGACCCTTATCAATAGTCAAATCTCGTTTTGGACCTTTCTCTACCAAAACATTGATCATGTCCCAATTTCTAGGATCAAATATATCAATTTCATTAACCTCAACATCAACATTAGCGTCAACATCATCTTCTTTAACATTAGCACCAACAACATCTTTTTCAACATTGGCAACAACGTCATCTTCTTTAACATTAGCACCAACATCATGATAAATTAATAATCAATAACAACAAAGTGAACAATATGATAAATTAATAATCAATAACACATTCAATTTACTATAGATAATGTTAAAATTATAAAACTATTCATGAGTATTGTAAACAATTCAAGTCAATGAGTCAACAACACTTATTGATGAGTGATGAGTCTGGTCAACAACACCTTATCATTTTATCAACAAATTGTAAAAGTTAATCAAACAACTACGAAGTCGAACAGTTCGATGCTCCCTTTTTGGAAGTTTGCCGCTAATTAGTAAATTATTAGGTTTAAAATTTTAACTTGGTAATTTGGTTAAATGGTAAATGGGTTTAGATGTGGCAAGTCTTAAAAGGGTATTGGGTTTGTATAATTGAGTTAGTTTTTTTATAAGTGCGATGAGATGGTAGCCGGGTTATAAGGGCGGAGCTTTATCTCCTCATCTTTACTGATTTTTCGCTCTTAGTGTTAAATTTAATTGAATTTTTTTAGTGTAAAATATTGGATTTTTAAAAGAAGACCCTCACCGATTTGGAATTTAAAAGTCCGTCCCCAACCGAGTTTCTGTTCAAGTTGGGTAAGTCCTTGTGCCATAACACCGCTGCCACCCGCTAGGGTAGGCAAGGCGGGTATTGTTTCCGAGTAGAGGAACCCGTGCAAGGTAGGAGATAAAGGTTTGAGGGTGGAATCCATCTCTTTAATGGTGTGTATATGTGTGATTGATGGTTGAGGTAAAAAGTAAGGTTTATGGCAAGGGTAAGGTGCTATCAATGTTTTGTGGTTTAATAATAGTTTTTAAGAAATTTGATATGATGAATTGTGATTGGTCGAGCAAGATACTATATTCAATGTCCTTTCCCCCTAAAAAGGTTTATAAGATTGACATGTTATTGGGCATTAAACTCTGTATATTTAAATAAAATATACATATAAAAAGATAATTTCGGCCAATAAAATAATGGGCCCGGTGCGGTCGTGCTTATCCCCCCTCCCCTTAGGCACCGATCCTGACCAAAATACAAGCAACGATCACCATAGGTTTAATAAAAAATCAAATTTTAAATAGAGTATATATTAACTTACATAAAAAGAAATCAAACAGAAAAACTTGGTGTATTGGTCAAGTGAACTACTTTTAACAACACCCTGCATAACTTAATTAGTGACACCAACTCAGAATAAACCAATTTAACAAAAATAATAGATTAAAAAAGCAACCCAATTGATATTCGTATAAAAATAAATATAGAATTTGTAGGGTGTATACTTTTTGGTAAAGGGCAAGAGCTCTGGTGAGGGTGAGGGAACAAGAATGATAGATAGTAGTGGGAGGTAGGTCTTTTGGGGACGAAAGAGTACTACCCGATAAGAATTTTTGAACCAATGGAAGCCAGTAAGCAAATGTTCTATTAGGCCCCGTTTTTGCTAATTCTATCTTTGTCGCGTATTTTGGATTAGCCGTTGAGTTCTACTTCTATGTTTGTCGTGCTCGGGTCGAAACTTGCGTGCTGGTGTATGCCTGTCTACCATGTGTTTTCGGTTTAATCAGTTACAATGTCAAGCTGCACAGTGGTCTCCTCGGCCTTAGGGTCTTGATCTTTAAAGTCTTTTAGCTTGAACTTAACATATGATCATTAAAGGTCTTCAAGAAGCCATTTTGAGTTAAGCATTAGCTCCTTGTTAGCCAACCACCACGATGAATTCTCGTAAAAAAATAACATGCCTATATATATAGCATTTGTTTGTTCCCGGATCACAACATCACCGTCCTTTCTTTTGTTGGTTATAACCCAGAAACATACACCTAATGGCCTTTCGTTCCAATTTAGTTCTCAATTGGTTGGGTACCAAAGCATAACAGACGCATCCAAAAACTTTGAGATGCTCCACATTAAGGCTTATCTTAAGTAGCTTTTCATATGGTAATACATAGTCCATTCCTTGTTGTGGTGGTCCAATAATAACGTAAGCAATGATCTTTATTGCTTCAACCCATAACCGACCTGGTACATTCTTCTCATGTACTATACTTTTGCATACCTTGGATAGATGATGGTTTTTATGTTCGTACACACCGTTTTGCTAAGGTGCGTTTGCACAAGTGAGTTGTCTCCTAATCAATGACCCTTAAGATATCTTGAAAATTCAGCTGCCAAGCATTCACCACCATCACCGAATCTTAGGCGCTGTATAGTATGTTTTAAAAGTAGCTCAACATCTGTTCTAAACTCTTTGAACTTTTCAAACACTTTTGTTTTCTGCTTCATGAAGTTGAACCAAACATAACATGAGTAATCATCAATAAAAGTAAGCACATATCTCATACCTAATATTGAGGTTGGGTTAACCAGTCCAAACACATCAAAATGCACCAACTTGAGAGGTTCTTTGGATTGGAACTTTGACTCGTCAAATGGAAGCTGATGTGCCTTGCCATATTGGTATCCAGCACATACAATATTCTTGTTCACTTCTAATCAGGCAAGCCAATAATTGGTAACTAGCCCTCTGCCAAAATGGCCTATGTGAAGAAGACAAATAAAGTTTGTCACAGCCAACATGCCCTAGGCGATTGTGCCATACGTCCAAGTTTTCAACTTTATTTGTCTTCTTCGCATAGGCCGTTTCGGCAGAGAGCACAAAAACAATTTTATTTTTCTTCCCTTGTAACACTAGTTTTGACTTGTCTCAAACTCATCAAAGATCTTCACATATTCAGGTCCAAACAAGACATATTTTCCAGAGGTGACTTGTGGAACAGAAACAAACTTTTCTTTGTACTTAGGAACATGGAAAATATGTTTCATAGTAAAATTCCCTTAGATCCAAGTGTTCTTGTAACTTCACATCTCTTCCGTGTGTAATATAGTCATCTGCTATCACTACTACCTGCTTACACGTATACTTGGAGGGGTTAAGTAGTTGTTCTCAGTCACCCGTTATGTGGTTAGAGCACCAATAATCAACAGTTTACTCAACCCTAGGTTGTGACTGCTCTTCAAAGTTGATATGAGTACAAACTCCTCCTTAGTCTCTGTGATCATAGCCTCTACCTGTCACGACTCTTCGTCTTTGACATAGCCAAGTCTCCATCCTCTTTTGGTTGTTTGGAATCTTTAGCGATATGCCCATGATACCCATAGTTGTAACACCTAAAGGGAATCGTTACTTTGGCTTTTATTATTCCGATCACATATTCTTTTTCCTTAGTGCCACGTTTCTTCTGGTTATAAACTTACCCTGACCTTGTTATCTTAAATTATTTCAATTGGAGGTATACCGGCCCTTTGTTGCTTTTCCAGCATGCAAGCATTGCTTTTTCATTTTCAACTTTCACTAAAACTTGACTTAGTTGGTTAGTCAAGGCTTCTTGACTGGAGACATGGTTCTTCAATACGGTTAAGGTTGGTTGGGCCAGCCACCCTTGAATAGCAATGGTGAAACTTCGGAATTCCGGTCACAGTCCATGGATCTATTTCCCTGATTTTCCTACACGGAGTCTTGATGTTAGAATTTGGTATCTGAATGCAAATCAAAAGAACATAAATACAGGGTATGATTGAGTCGAAAGTTTATAACTTTATTGAATAACTAGAACAATAATCGTCACAAAATTTACAAGCTTTTTCTACTGATTGAAATTGAGGAGAACTGAATAATAAAAAACAAGACGTCTGCTGCTATAAATACTAAAAACGAAACTGAATATGCTAAAGAATTGGTCATCCACGTTCACCATAAAATCTGAGACCCAATTGTTGCAAACGTTTATTATTTTCCTTTTCTCCAACGTTTATTTTCTGAACTAGTCCTCCCTTTCTATCTGGTCAAACACTAACCAACATTCACCCCTTTCGTGTTGATCACAGTCTTCAAATCTTCAACTCCCACGAGCTCTCTCATTTCTACAAATTTGATCTTTGGCAGTGCCTTAGTAAGCATATCTGCCTTCTGAAGATCTCCACTAACATGTTCAACTCCAATCTGATCCCGTTCCACACATTCGCGTATGAAGTGGAACTTAATATCTATATGCTTACTCCTCCCATGGAATACATAATTTTTCATCAGTGCAATTGCAGATTCGTTATCCACTAAGAGCTTTACTTTTTGTGCTTTTTCACCACTTAAGTCACTGATTAAGCTTCATAGCCATAAACCTTGACAAGCAGCCGATGTAGCAACTAGAAATTCAGCCTCACACGAACTCAAAGCGACTGTTTATTGATTTTGTGAGGCCCAAGTTGTTAATTTTCCGGAGTAGTAGAACACCATACCAGTTTTCCCTTTCTATCGTCCAGGTTTGTACCGTGACTACTGTCACCGTAACCAACGAGCTTGCCATCACCACCTCTATTGTACTTCAAGCCGTAACTAACAGTTCCTTTTAGATACCTTAATACCTGTTTAAGTGCAGCAAATTGGCTTTCTTTTAGGTTCTGCAAGTACTTGATTAATGCACCCACTAAATAACTTAGATCTGGGCGAGTATTTATCAAATACCTAAGACTTCCAATGAGGCTCCTATACTTAGTTGCATCAATCGGCTTGCCACTATCATCCTTACACAATTTCAGTTTGAACTCCAAAGGACATTTTGTATTGTTACAATCTTGCATTCCAAAGCTTCAAGAATACGTTTTGCATACCCTTCTTGACATATAATTATCTCATTTTCTTTCTAAGACACTTCAATTCCTAGGTAGTAAGTCAAATGGTCCAAATCACTCATTTCAAACAATCTTTTCATCTTTTCTTTAGATTCCAGAATTTTACTTTCTTTTGACCTGTGACTATCAGATTATCTACATAAACACCAACTATGAGTACTGAATCAGCGTTATGTACCTTATAGATAGCCTGATCGTGTGAGCATCTAGTGAACTCCATCTTCTTGAGTGACTGATCCAGCTTCAAGTTCCAAGCTCTTGGCGCTTGCCTATGCCTATAAAGAGCTTTATTCAGTCTATATACTTGAGTTTCTTTGCCTTTTATCTCGAATCCAGCTGGTTGTTGCACATACACTTCTTCCTTGAGATCGCCATTCAAAAACGCCGACTTGACATCTAAGTGATGTACAGGCCACAGTTCCTTTGCTGCCATAGCCAACAACAATCTAACAGTCTCTAACCTGGAAACTGGTGCGAATGCTTCATCGAAGTCCACCCTTTTCATCTAAACATATCCTTTCGACACCAGTCGAGCTTTATGCTTCATGATTGTACCGTTTGGATCCCTTTTCAACTTAAAAATCCATTTCAACCCAATTGCTTTCTGGCCTGCAGGTAAATTAACTAACCTCCAGGTCTTGTTTCTATTTATTGAATCCATTTCTTGTTCCATTGCTTTTCACCAGCACTCATCTTTTACAGCTTCATCATAACTCATGGGTTCATTGTTGAGTAATAACAACTCTGGGTTTCTATCATACAGATCTCGAACTTCATTATCAGTCATCGCTGTTGATCTCTGATCCACGTCATGCATTGATCGAAAACCTTGGGGAGGTGTGTCCATCAAATGGAGCCGATGCATTTTCAGACGTGGTTGAACTATTGCCTTACAATTTCCTGCAGAATTAAACATAGGTGACACAAAATCTTCATTGTTAACTTGTGAATCAGCGCTCGCATTGTTGTATTGGGAACTTGGGATGGAAGAGTTATCAGTGTTTAAGTGTGGTGTTGAACGCAGTTCTTTTCCATCTACAGCAAAAGATACACCAGTCCATTTAGCTGCCAGACCTGGGGGTTCTTGTTGAGGGACTGGGTCCCAACTCCAATGTTCAAACTCATCAAACACCACATCCCTTGCAACCACTATCTTGTTCGTTTTAGGGTTCGATAATTGGTACGTCTTACTCCCTTCTTCTATACCCAAATGAACCATAGGCTCTCTTCGATCACTAAGCTTGGTTATTTCATTCAGCTTCTTGACATAGGCCACACACCTGAAGATTTGAACATGCTCAAGGGTTGGTTTAGAGCTCTTCCAGGCCTCATACGGTGTTCGATTCCTCATTGACTTTGTTCCAATCCGATTGAGCAGAAAAACTGAGTGTCGAACAGCTTCTGCCAAGAGTACATCAGGTACTTTCATACTCTTCAGTATAGTTCTTGTCATTTCTACAATCGTCCTGTTCCGACGCTCCACCACGCTGTTTTGCTGCGGCGTATACGGAGCCATCAATTGTCTTCTAATCCCTGCTTCACTACAAAACTCATTGAATTTGTGTGAATTAAGTTCATCACCACAGTCAGTTCATAACATCTTAATCTTGAATGAACTCTCTTTTTCAACTCTAGCTTTGAATTTTTTAAATCTCGTCAAGGCTTCGTCTTTAGACTTTAATAAGTAAACCCACATGAATTGAGAATAATCATCAACCAACAAGAAGAAATACCTATTACCTCCCTTTGAGCAAGGTGTAATTGGTCCACAGAGGTCCGCATGAACGAGTTGTAGAGGTTCTTTTGCCCTCCATGTTGACTCTACTGGAAAACTTTGCCTCACCTGCTTGCCTATCAAACACCCTTCACAAACTTTTGACGGATGGTCGATATAAGGCATTCCGTCTACCATTTCCTTTCTCGCCATGCTTTGCAAGACTCCAAAGTTAGCATGTCCTGTTCGAGCATGCCACACCCATTCTTCTTGGTCCAAATTCATAGCCAAACAAATTGGTTTTCCTGGTGTTAACAAAATTTTGTACAATCTGTTTGCAGATCTTTCCACCTTCATGACCAATCTTCCTTTGGCGTCGTGCATCCTTAGATAGTTTTGCCTCATTCCCACATTGTACCTGTCTTCTGTCATCTACCCTAGGCTAATGACATTGCTATGCAATGCTGGAATATAGTACACATTTGGTGTAGGTCCACCTACGGATGGTTTAAACCATTTCCTTGTTCATATGACACACACACAAGTGCGGAATCCAAGTGTGCATGCAACCAAAGCAAAGTAAAGAACACGGGGTAACCAAAGATTCACTATCTTGAATAATGTATGAGAACAAATACAAATATATACACACAATGCTCGTATGACTCAAACAAACTTGCTGTGTTCTTGTGTCTTCGTCTTCAGAGATAAGAATCTCTCTGGTCAGTCTGGTGAGCTAGTCAACTTTCACGCGCAACTCCCTTGTGACTGAGAAGTGCATGTCAGCTTATATAGTGTCCGTCTAGTTTCGTACGAATCACAAATCCAGACACATGGAACACACTATTTCACACGAGTCATAACTCCAGAATTGGTACGAGTAAGGTGTTATGTACGAAATACATGTTTCGTACGGAACCACTAAGTGACTCACACGAAACCTCTGTTTCGTACGAATTCTCTGACTCGCACAGAATCCTCTTTATTGGAGAACTTGTGTAGACTTGACGTTTCCAAGACTTATCAGTATGCACACATGCAACTGATTAACACAGACAAGCTAAGATGTCATACTAGATCAAGATAGAAGGATATCTCGATCTATTCGACACGACCAAACCTATACAGATACTTGAGCAAGACCGTACAATTACAAATGTAATTAAGAACAAACGACAGACACAAAAGTGTATCAACAAACTCCCCCTTGGATGTTGCTTGGTCTTTGGTCTTCATATGTTGGTCTTCACAGGAATGGTTTGGAGTATCAACAAACTCCCCCTGAAGATCTGCTATCCATTGATAGATCTACTATCTAATGATTAGAGCATCAGGTCTTCGAACTTCTAAGAAACTTTAAATCTTTCTTGTTTCCTCTTCTGGCTTGTCAGATTTCTTTGTTGCTGGTCTTTGTTTATGTTCTTTTGTATCAATCTATACTCAATAGACAAATATAATTAGAACACAACTTTCTTAGAGGATACACACGAAAGACTTATCATAAAATCTTCGTATGATTGTATTCCCTGAACAAGATACACACACTCGTATGAATTCCAACAGCAGATTTGAGAAAAACAAGTGACCAAGTCAAATCAAATGACCAGGTTCATTCGTATGAGATACACACACTCAAACGAATTTCCGATTTTGAATTTCTTTGATGGATTACTTGTTGCAAGATATTACTTTATGAAGTTGCGATATCAAACATATGGTTTTCTGGCGTATCTTGGTAGAAACTCTCGAGTATCAACTTTGACTAACTTTCAAAAAGTAATTACATAAGCAACTAAGTAAACTAGACTTAAAGACTAAATATACAGATAAACTATATATCTATTTACAATCTTTTTCCAGTTTCAAGGTAAAAGAATCATACCAACATTTTAATCTTTTAAAGACGGTATTATGTTTTCAAAATTAAACAGATAAGTATTCAACTATGATTATCGGTATTGTTGTCCACGTAAGCTCAAACTTATCAGATGTAATCGTGATTAGGAGATATGATTAATGTATGGATTTATACTTACTAGCCGGTGTTTAACCACACGACACATTCCTGTATCAAGATATGCACGAGAGAAAATCTTACCGGTGAGTATACTGCTTTATCATTTGTTTTGACGTATATGAATGATGTGAGATACTCACTTATTTTTGATTGAAAACAAGCCCTTTGTGATTTAATCACTTATTGATGAGGAACTTGATTTACATATGCATGCAGGGCACAAGAGTAACTCCGTGAACAGGTTAGTACCATCGTACCGACAAAGAGACGAACTTAGCTCCCGCATAAAGCTGTGATATTTTATCACTTATTTTGGGGATGTGATATTTTTATCACTTATTTGATGGTCGTATGCAGTATGTACACGTATGTATGGTATCATGGAAGTTCTAGACTTGCGCCACCGTTATTTTTCGGCAAAAGATTCAACCATGATACCCAAATGATAAGCAAGCATAAAGACCGTATATCTCAGAACCTCGGCACTCTATCAAATGAAATTTCGGTACCAAAACCATATGCCAATGAATGGTTCCCACCTGGCGTTCTGTCTGTTAAGTTTATATCAACTGCACATTTTAGTCTGATTGTGAGCCTACCGATACATCATAAGTAAAGCTACTTATCAATCTTCTTTCTATGCTTTTAACCATTTCTGACAGATTTACCGGTGAATTTCATCATCTTCATCTTATCCAAGAAACTCATTTTTGATTTTTCTAATGTTTTTGTATTTTTCTGAATTTTTCTCCCCCTTAAAAAATAAAAGACATATTTTTGTATTTTCTTGAAATTTACTCTCCCTAAAATATAAAACTGAAAATCTTTTTGTAGTTTTAGATTTTTAGAAAAGTATAGACAAAAATAGTTAGCCATGGTTGAGTTACTCGGGTTTCACCTTGATGCCATTGACCAAAAGTAGATAATCAAAACGTGATTTATCAAAGGCTTTGGTAAAAAGGTCGGCACGTTGGTGATCAGTGTGAATTCTAACAACGTCGATAAGTCTCTTTTCATAACAATCTCGTATGAAATGATACTTAATCTCAATGTGTTTTGTTTTTGAATGCTGTACAGGATTCCGAGTGATCTGCAAAGTAGCTTCATTATCAACAAAAATAGGAGTAGTAAGAAATTCAAAACCGTAGTCGCGCATTTGCTGTTGAATCCATAGAACTTGAGAGCAGCAACTAGAAGCTGAAATATACTCAGCCTCACATGTTGATGTAGCTACACAAGTCTGCTTTTTTGCATTGCCACGTGACTAGGCGATTTCCCAAGAACTTGTAACATCCGTAAAAAACCGGATTTACCAAACCCGCTCCGTTTATTAACCGAACAATTAGTTAAAAATTTCGTTGCGTATTTAATGCCCAAATTAATTTTAAACGATACATAAATAATAAATATATTGGAATATATAATTTATATTATGTATTAAAAATAATGAAATAAAAATAAATTAATGCTGCCGGGTTTCGAACCCGGGTCAGCCAGCAATTTCAACAATGACTTAACTTCCAACCATCCAACCACTGCGCCACTTGTGTTTCTTGTTCATTAATGGAAACAATTAATACATATCATAAGTATCGAATTCAAAACTGACGCGCCCAAATCCGTTGACGCCGGAAAATCCGACGATTTCGTTAAACGGCGTCGGTTACCTTTGACTCAACGTAAATATTAACAACGACGTCGGTTATAATTGATGTCCAGTCCGCGATACAAGTCAAAACCGCCGGAAAATTTCTAACCGACGAATCAAGACGGAAACCGGAATAAATTCGTCGATGTCCTGCCCTATAAATACCCCCTCTAACCTCTGTTAGCTTTTTCGCTCACAATCACACTCTTTCCCGACATAATTTCACTCGCCGGAGAATTTCTGCAACTCGCCAGAAAACCGAGCCTTTCACCTCTGAGCCTTATTGAACACCCAGAGCACATACCGAAGCCACCCACACTCACCTCAAGCTCGCTGAAGACTCTCTGCCGTAAGACACACGTCGCCGGAATCATCTGCTGACATCGGAGTTTCGCCGGCGAAACAGAGGAGCCACTGTTCGGTATATCTAACACTTAATCTCTCATTCTTTTTATTTATCTCACATGTAATTAACCACAACACACTAAAAGAACATGATTAAATCGACGAACCAGTCGGACTCCGTTTCTGGTTGAGTCCAATGAAGAAGACGAAGTATCAGTTGTATATATGTTTAATTAAAATCAAGATATATCTCGGGTTAGACACACAGTCCAGCGGTGGACTGTGTGCAAATAAAACACGCTTACGTTCCGAGTTCGATTCTTGTCCCACGCACTGTTAACCCAAACCACAGGTCCCGGGTTTGAGACCTGTGGAGAACACCGGTTCGATGCATTAAAAATCGTTTTTAAAAATAAATGATTTTTGGTTTAAATCAATTAGTATATAAATATAATTAAAAACAGAAATATTTCAGGTTAGACACGTAGCTCAGTTGGTAGAGCTGCGTGCACGCGAACGGGAGGTCTCGGGTTCGAGCCTCACCCGGCGCACACAATTACACAGCCTGACCGGTCAACAAGTCAACGGTCGCAAAAAGTCAACATTTTTATTATTTTTATTTATTTATTTTATTTAAAAATCAATTAAAAATACTTAAAAATAACATTTTTAAGGTTAGAAAATAGCCTTAAACTCACAAAAATATATCCAATCATCCTACTAAAATTGATTAATAAAATCCCCTTATTTACCAAACCATTATGTTATTATCTAGGTTAGTTTCACTCGTGGTTAAATCCAACTTCGTGCGTATTCAACATCATCAACCGAACGCACCCAATGTGAGTGAATCTTACAACTCCCCTTTTTAATTACACGTTTTGGGGTGTGTCATGTGTCACTAAAAATTAACTTGTTTATTTAAACTTGTGCCATACCATATTGTGATCTAAACTTAGATTGTATATAGTGTTTGTAGTTATGTATTTCATATTGTCAAGTTATATGCAAATCATTCATTAGGCCCATCAGTTCCTCGTGGGAGACGAGTTGAGCAACGCGTGCCTCAAAACAAATCCATTATTGTATGTGTGTGCATTATCTAATGATTAAGTGTTTTGTGAATAAGTTTACATCTATATTTACTCATATGTGGTTGTGCACTTTATTTTATAATCAATTAAATAAACTTGTTCAAATGTTTTTCATAGGATTCACTCGCCAACTTTTTGTTGATCCAAAAACCATTTTTACACATGATACAGGTGAACAGGATGAAGCAAGGAAAACATAGGAAATGCCTTAGAAGAAAACAATGAAGTTTAGAATGATGTTGGACATGATGTAATTATGATTGTATGTTTCCCTTTAAATTGTAATAATGAATATGAAACGTTATAATAAATGTCATGAGCTTTGATGATAACCCAATCATGCCCCGATCACCTTTTCCGCTGCGGGTCGGGGTGTGACAGATTGGTATCAGAGCCATGACTATAGGGATATAGGATAGGTTATTAGACCCTTAGAGCCTATACTATAGTCTGCCTAAATTTTAATTGATTAGGTGATTACATACAAACTTATGATATTTATTTGTTTCATATTTGTTTATACTTACAGTCAAACATACATACATATATACCCATTTATTATACATATTTCAATGTTCATATATTCAAATCATTTTCATACTCTCATTATTCAAAGATTTTGTTGCAATTTTCAAATCTCATCAAAGTAAGTTCTGCGACGGGCATGTAGTAACTGGAAGGGTACAAGTACCGGTAGTCGGAACGTCCTGTCTAGGTTGGCATTCGTATAAATCCAATATAACGGACCAGTTTGCCTACCTGGGGACTAACGATGAGAGTACGAATGACCTATTAGGCCAAAGCATGCCACACCAAACGTCGTTCGAACTAACCCCACTTTGAGGTGTCATCGTGTCTACACCTGGACACATTCCGAATATCATACGTTATACACATATTTCTCGATTTTCTCCGGGTTTTAGTGTACGTAACCAGGCTAACACATGCGAACCATATGAAAAACCCGGTATTCATGGGGGCCCACATGATTACGAAGGTGAAGTATGGCGGCATGTAGGGCCTAATGACGAGCAAAGCCCAAGACATCCTATGGATGTAGTAGATTTATTTTTCTATATTTATTTTATGAATGTTCATTCCTAAATACGACCCATGATCCCAAAAACATCCAACTCATACTCTTGACATGTATTCCTTGTAGATGTCTTCTAGCCTCGCCCGTAGGAAGACGAGAGCAGGAAAAGCCCGCGAGCGCATGGCTGCCCTAATCGCTCAACAAATGGCTGCCGTAATACCCAACATTGTAATCCAAGTCCAACAAGCACTTACCGCTAATCCTGTCAACCAAGAAGATCAAAATGTTATCAACCCTCCCCCAAATACCACTAAATGCACCTACAAGCATTTCAAATCATGCGACCCTCCAAAATACGAAGGGACTGAAGGTGTCACCGCTCTCCTCCATTGGTTTGAAGAAATGGAGAACACTTTTCTAAATTACGATTGCCCCGATGATTGCAAAGTGCGATATGCTACCGGTCGTTTATATGGAATAGCACCTACTTGGTGGAATACAGAGAAGGCCAAACGAGGCGTTGAAGATGCTATGACTTTGACTTGGGAAGAGTTGAAGGAAATCATGACAAGATGGTTTTGCCCAAGGAGCGAAATCAAGAAATTAGAGGACGAGTTCTATTTGTTGAAGCAAAAGGAAGGTGACCACACCACATACAACAAAAGATTCTCGAGTTAAATCAAATGGTTCCCAACTTGTTCACTCCCCTCTACCGTTTGATCGAGCACTACATTCGAGGTCTTCCGTCAAGAATTCAAGACTCTGTAATAAGTACCACACCTGCAACCTTGGAAGCAGCAATGGAGTTAGCTACAGAGCTCACCGAAAACCGAATCCGGAACAAAGACTTCAAGGAGGAGAAGAAGAAGGATAAGGCATCAACTGAAACTTCAAACTCCACCCAAACCGAATCCCCTTCTCAACCCACTTTTAAGAGAAAACGAGATGGGCAACTTCTCGCTGTCACCCAACGTAATCAACCAATTTCACAAGCCATACCCATCCAAGCTATCCCAATCACTCAAGTAGCACCCGACTCAACTTACCCGAATAAGAAACCATACCTTGGACCTTACCCTCGATGTAACACCTGTTTTTATCACCATCCATCTACCTTACCTTGTCGACTATGTGCGAATTGCGGACGCTATGGTCATTTGAGCAAAGTTTGCCGCACCCCTCAAAACCAAATCTCTCCCCCTACTCAAAACATGATCCAAACCTATCAACAACCCCAATACCCCATGTTCCCATATGTTCGAGCTTGTTTTAATTGTGGCGACCCTACCCACTTTAGAAACACGTGCCCTCGACTGGTTAACATCATAAACGCTCAAGCTCAATCAAACCCAGTTAACCAAGTAAATCAAGAAAACCCAATCACTAGGCCACCAGCAAGAGGAAGAGTTTTCAACATCAACGCCAATCCTGTTGAAGATAATGACGACCCAAACGAAACCACCCAACTGGTCCTCTTCATCAAAAATCAAGATTTAACTCCAACCGCTTAGTTTTTATGTTTTTCTTTATGTTATCTCAATTTTCCCGTATCCCAGTTATAAATCTTATCCAAGGATATTAATGCGAATTACTATTTCAGTTTGTTTATGTTTTAAAGTCACATAGAACTAATCATAACTTACGGATAAAGCCAATGAAAATTTGACAAGAATATGGTGGATACGCCGCTGGTACTTCCTATATATAAGTATTTTTGCCAAAGGATCAGAGGCATTATCTGGCGGTTATGAGAAGTTCCATGTGGAATTTAGTATTGTGTTGATTGAAGTTTGTTTTGTACTTACTGATTTAGCATTTATGGCATTTTATCATTTAAAGAAATTGGATTGTATTCCATTTCTACATAGACAAACCTCTCCATCACAACAAACGAGAGAGGTATTGTCATCATTCAAACATGGATACTATCAGAATTAAGACTCAAGTTTTGGTTGTTGTGTTGTTTTAGAGTCGCATAGAACTAATCATAACTTGCGGATAAAGTCAATGAAAATTTGACAAGAATATGGTGGATACGCCGCTGGTACTTCCTATATATAAGTATTCTTGTCAAAGGATCAGAGGCATTATCAGGCGGTTATGAGAGGTTCCATGTAGGATTTAGTATGTTTTGGTCAAAGTTTGTTCATCATACATTTCAGCGTATTTCAATTTCATCATTTAAAGAAGTTGAGCTATGTCTCACTTCCACAATGACTAACCTCTCCATCACAACAAACGAGAGAGGAATTGTCATCATTCAAACATGGATACTATCAGAATTAAGACTCAAGTTTTGGTTGTTGTGTTTATTGTAGAGTCACATAGAACTAATCATAACTTGCGGATAAAGTTAATGAAAATTTGATAAGAATATGGTGGATACGCCGTTTGTACTTCCTATATATAAGTATTCTTGTCAAAGGATCAGAGGCATTATCAGACGGTTATGAGAGGTTCCATGTAGGATTTAGTATTGTTTTGGTTGAAGTTTGTGTTATACTCCCTGATTTAGCATTCATATCATCTCATTATTTAAAGAAATTGGATTGTGTTCCATTTTAGACTAACCTCTCCATCATAACAAACGAGAGAGGTACTGTCACCATTCAAACATGTATACTATCAGAATTTAGACTCAAGCTGTGGTTGTTGTGTTGTTTATGTTTTAGAGTCACATAGGACTAATCATAATTTACGGATAAAGCCAATGAAAATTTGACAAGAATATGGTGGATACGCCGCTGGTACTTCCTATTTATAAGTATTCTTGCCAAAGGATCAGAGACATTATCAGGCGGTTATGAGAAGTTCCATGTAGGATTTAGAATTGTCTTGGTTGAAATTTGTGTTACATTCACATCATCTCGCCATTTAAAGAAATTGGATTGAGTTCTATTTCTACATAAACTAACCTCTCCATCATAACAAACGAGAGAGGAACTGTCACCATTCAAACATGTATGCTATCAGAATTTGGACTCAGATATTGGTTGTTGTGTTTATTTATGTTCTAGAGTTACATCATAGAACCAATCATAACTTACTGATAAAACCAATGAAAATTTGACAAGAATACGGTGGATACGCCGCTGGTACTTCCTATATATAAGTATTCTTGTCAAAGGATCAGAGGCATTGTTAGGCAGTTATGAGAAGTTCTATGTAGGATTTAGTAATTTCTTGGTACATTGGTTGTGGCGTTTATTTATGTTCTAGAGTCACATCATAGAACCAATCATAACTTACTGATAAAACCAATGAAAATTTGACAAGAATATGGTGGATACGCCGCTGGTACTTCCTATATATAAGTATTCTTGTCAAAGGATCAGAGGCATTGTTAGACGGTTATGAGAAGTTCCATGTAAGTTGTAGAATTAGAAATTTTGTTTTAGGGTATAACCCTATCTTCCAAACATATCAAAACTCTTATGCATGAAATCATACTTAGTGAATCAACTCTGCTTATCAATATTTTTACCGTAGGCAACAAAAAGCGATTCCTGTAGCAGGGTACTCAACCCTTACAAGGAACGTTACCGCCTCAAACAAAAATTTAAACTCTTACTCTTTTTCTAAGTATGTAACTGTCAAACTAAACACCATCCTTTTTAGACAAATATGTCACTACTTAAATTTCGGGACGAAATTTCTAAAAAGCAGGGGATACTGTAACATCCGTAAAAAACCGGATTTACCAAACCCGCTCCGTTATTAACCGAACAATCAGTTAAAAATTTCGTTGCGTATTTAATGCCCAAATTAATTTTAAATGATACATAATTAATAAATATATTGGAATATATAATTTATATTTGAAAATGTATTAAAAATAATGAAATAAAAATAAATTAATGATGCCGGGTTTCGAACCCGGGTCAGCCAGCAATTTCAACAATGACTTAACTTCCAACCATCCAACCACTGCGCCACTTGTGTTTCTTGTTCATTAATGGAAACAATTAATACATATCATAAGTATCGAATTCAAAACTGACGCGCCCAAATCCGTTGACGCCGGAAAATCCGACGATTTCGTTAAACGGCGTCGGTTACCTTTGACTCAACGTAAAAATTAACAACGACGTCGGTTATAATTGATGTCCAGTCCGCGATACAAGTCATAACCGCCGGAAAATTTCTAACCGACGAATCAAGACGGAAACCGGACTAAATTCGTCGATGTCCTGCCCTATAAATACCCCCTCTAACCTCTGTTAGCTTTTTCGCTCACAATCACACTCTTTCCCGACATAATTTCACTCGCCGGAGAATTTCTGCAACTCGCCGGAAAACCGAGCCTTTCACCTCTGAGCCTTACTGAACACCCAGAGCACATACCGAAGCCACCCACACTCACCTCAAGCTCGCTGAAGACTCTCTGCCGTAAGACACACGTCGCCGGAATCATCTGCTGACATCGGAGTTTCGCCGGCGAAACAGAGGAGCCACTGTTCGGTATATCTAACACTTAATCTCTCATTCTTTTTATTTATCTCACATGTAATTAATCACAACACACTAAAAGAACATGATTAAATCGACGAACCAGTCGGACTCCGTTTCTGGTTGAGTCCAACGAAGAAGACGAAGTATCAGTTGTATATATGTTTAATTAAAATCAAGATATATCTCGGGTTAGACACACAGTCCAGCGGTGGACTGTGTGCAAATAAAACACACTTACGTTCCGAGTTCGATTCTTGTCCCACGCACACTCGCCTTAATAAAAATGTTTTTTTTTTAAACTGAACCGGATTCATTTCATATAGATGTTAAGTTTAATAAAAACCGGAATAATAATCAAGATAGACACACAGTCCAGTGGTGGACTGTGTGAACGTTTAAAGCACATGTCACGAGTTCGAGTCCAGACTACCGCACCGATCCGGACAATTATCAAACTTTTTATATAAGGCAGAAATGAAATAATGTAGTTTGTATATAAGTATAATAAAAATCAGATTATATAACAAGTTAGACACACAGTCCAGCGGTGGACTGTGTGTTAACCCAAACCACAGGTCCCGGGTTCGAGACCTGTGCAGAACACCGGTTCGATGCATTAAAAATCGTTTTTAAAAATAAATGATTTTCGGTTTAAATCAATTAGTATATAAATATAATTAAAAACAGAAATATTTCAGGTTAGACACGTAGCTCAGTTGGTAGAGCTGCGTGCACGCGAACGGGAGGTCTCGAGTTTGAGCCTCACCCGGCGCACACGATTACACAGCCTGACCGGTCAACAAGTCAACGGTCAACGGTCGCAAAAAGTCAACATTTTTATTATTTTTATTTATTTATTTATTTAAAAATCAATTAAAAATACTTAAAAATAACATTTTTAAGGTTAGAAAATAGCCTTAAACTCACAAAAATATATCCAATCATCCTACTAAAATTGATTAATAAAATCCCCTTATTTACCAAACCATTATGTTATTATCTAGGTTAGTTTCATTCGTGGTTAAATCCAACTTCGTGCATATTCAACATCATCAACCGAACGCACCCAATGTGAGTGAATCTTACAACTACCCTTTTTAATTACACGTTTTGGGGTGTGTCATGTGTCACTAAAAATTAACTTGTTTATTTAAACTTGTGCCATACCATATTGTGATCTAAACTTAGATTGTATATAGTGTTTGTAGTTATGTATTTCATATTGTCAAGTTATATGCAAATCATTCATTAGGCCCATCAGTTCCTCGTGGGAGACGAGTTGAGCAACGTGTGCCTCAAAACAAATCCATTATTGTATGTGTGTGCATTATCTAATGATTAAGTGTTTTGTGAATAAGTTTACATCTATATTTACTCATATGTGGTTGTGCACTTTATTTTATAATCAATTAAATAAACTTGTTCAAAAGTTTTTCATAGGATTCACTCGCTAACTTTTTGTTGATCCAAAAACCATTTTTACACATGATACAGGTGAACAGGATGAAGCAAGGAAAACATAGGAAATGCCTTAGAAGAAAACAATGAAGTTTAGAATGATGTTGGACATGATGTAATTATGATTGTATGTTTCCCTTTAAATTGTAATAATGAATATGAAACGTTATAATAAATGTCATGAGCTTTTATGATAACCCAATCATGCCCCGATCACCTTTTCCGCTGGGGTCGGGGTGTGACAGAACTGACATCCCGCTGTTGTTGACTTTGCATCGATTTTGCATCGGCCATGATCAGAATCACTGAATGCTGTCAGATCAAAGTTATCATCCTTAGGGTACCATAGACCAGTGTCAGGGCGACCCTTTAGATTACGAAAGATCCTTTTCACAGCCATCAAATGAGAAACATTCAGACTAGACTGATAGCGCGCTAGAAGGCATGTTGGGTACATTATGTTGGGTCTTGAAGCAGTAAGATACATGAGAGATCCGATCATAGCACGATAGAGAGATGGTTCTACATGTTCAGCCATTCCGTCTGGAGTAATCCCATGATTTTGAGCTAATGGAGTTCCCAAAGGTTTTGAGTCGTCCATCTGAAATCGCTTGAGAATATCTCCGACGTACTTGGTTTGATGTATAAAAATCCCCTCCTTTGATTGTTGAACCTGCAAACCTAGAAAGAAAGTCATTTCTCCCATAGCGCTCATCTCGAACTTCTCCTGCTAACCTGTTCGAAATCTTTGGCACATTCGAGTGTTAGTCGACTCAAATATAATATCATCAACATAAACCTGTACTAGCAGCAAGTCCTTGTCCTGTTCCTTGATGAAGAGAGTACAGTCGATCAGGCCTCGTCGAAAACCATTCTTCAACAGATATGTAGACAACGTTCATACCAAGCCCCCGGAGCTTGATGAAGACAATATAACGCCTTGTTGAGAAGCCAAACTTTGTCAGGATGGAGAGAATCTTCAAAACCTAGCGGTTGCTCAACATATACTTCCTCTTCTACCACACCATGAAGAAATGCACTCTTCACATCCATCTATAAACGGTGAACTTCTTGAAGGACGCATAAGCCAAAAAGATTCTTATGGCCTCAAGTCATGCAACCGGTGCATAAACTTCATTGTAATCGATGCCTTCGACCTAATTAAAACCTTGAACAACCAATCGCGCTTTGTTTCTCACAACAACACCTCGGTCATCCTTCTTGCACTTGTACACCCATCGTTTACCAATCTTCTTGTACTTGTCAGGCCTGTCAACCAATTTCCAGACGCCTAACTTCTGAAACTGCTGAAGTTCTTCCTGCATGGCTTCAACCCACGAGTCTTCTTTCATTGCCTCCTTCCAAGATTTTGGTTCTACTTGGCACACATAGCAGGCAAAAGACCAATCATTCAGACCACCAGATTCCCTGATTTCCGAATACAATCCAGCATTCTGGTTGTTTCGAAGCTGATTACGAGTCTGCACACCACTCTGGACATCTCCAATAATATTCTGCTGAGGATGGATATTATGAATACGAGTTTCTGGCACATCAGGAACTCGAGAATCGATATCCAAATTGTTGATATTCAGATCAACAGTTACATCGAGAGCTGGATTTGATGACGTTGTAGATGCCTGACCTTCAGTCGTCCCTTGCGGTTAAATATTTGACGTACCATCTGAAAATCCAGGAACCGCACCAGAGTAGCTTCATTTGCATCATGAAACTCATCATCTTCTGATGAAACATTATAATCCGCAGCGTCTTCGAATTTCTCATTTTGAACAAGATTGTTAACCGAAGTTGACACTTAAGGGTTAACAATAATTGGTCGAACTAATGACGAGTCTACTGTAGTATCACTTTCCAAAAGCATCTGAGCAGCAGCTGTTGCATCATCAAAAGTTGGCATATTAAAGGAGTCAAATAGCCCATCGTAGTCGAACATCCAAGGAGCACCGGAGCTCTTGTAGCTTCTATATATCTCTGAACCTTGACTTCACCCCATTCTTCAATCTTCTTCGAAGACAAATTCCACACCCGGAAATTAGGAGTAGCATATCCAAGAAAGAAACCTTCGATAACCTTCGGACCAAACTTTCGATGTGGGTCGATCATAGTGCATGGAGCTCCAAAAGGTTCTAAGAAAGAATATCCGGTTTCCTTTTATGTAACAACTCAAAGCATGTCTTCCCATGTCTCTTCACCGTCAGAACTCTATTCATCGTATAGCATGCAGTAGCAACAGCTTCTCCCCAAAATTGTAGGGAAGTTCTGATTCTACTAACATGGTTCTTGCAGTTTCAATGAGAGTTCTATTCTTCATCTCAGCGACACCATTTTGTTGTGGAGTATATCGAGAACTGTACTCATGCAGAATACCCTTTGAGGAACAGTACTCGTCCATAACTTGATTCTTGAATTCCGTGCCATTGTCGCTTCTGATTCTCCTTACCTTCAGATTGTACAAATTTTCTAGCAGATTCAAGAGATTCTTTAGGATAGTAGGAACTTCACTCTTGTGTGCCAGCATGTTTACCCATGAGAATCTGGAATAGTCATCAGTAACTACCAGACAATAAGAATCACCAAAGGTTGTCTTGTGTTTCATAGGTCCAAAGAGGTCCATATGAAGACGTTCCAGTGGCATATTCACAGTGTTGATCTTCTTCACGGGATGGGACTTTCTCGCTTGCTTCCCTTTTTGGCATGATACACAAACGTCTTGAAGATGAAAATTCTTCACCGGTACACCATTCACTAGATTGTTCTTCACCAAATAGTTCATTTTCCTCAGGTTAATGTGTCCCATATGTATGTGCCAGGAGATTGATTCCTTCTCGGTGGCTTTAGAGACAAAACATGTTACTTGTGCAGATGTTGTAATAGCTTGGCTCATATCAAGAATATACAAATCATTAATTCTTGGAGCCGACAGGAGAATCCATTCCTTGGAGATCTTGAATCCAGGCTTCAGCACATAACATCCGGTATCATCAAAATGTACCGTGAACTTCTTGTCGTAGATTTGAGAAACGCTAAGAAGATTGTGATCAATTTGCCACACATAATTGATCTTGTCGAAGCTCACAACACCATTGGAGACCATTCCTTCTCCAGTGATGTATCCACCTTTCTCACCAACAAAAGCAACATAACCACCCATTATGCTTTTCACATCATATAGGAGCCACAAGTCGCCCGTATGTGCCTTGATGCGCCACTGTCAACAACCAATGACTGTTTACAGTTCCTCCTGGAACACCCTGCACATTGCACAAACAAGATTAGTTTGAGATGGGGACCCAAGCCTTAGTGGTCTTGGGTCGTCCCTTATCATCAAGAAATGTAATCTCAATTTCTTGATGATTATCAAACTGAGAAACTCCTTTTGAACCATTACCGGTCTTCTAGTTTCCAAGATCCTTGTTTATTACCAGATTTACTATTATTTACAGTTTTAATAGTGTCTGGTTTTATTGACTTTGAAGATTTTTATCCTTTTCGAAGAATCCGATTTTAAAGCTTTCTCAACTGCTTTTACTTGTTTACGTTTTTGTTTCTCTTTTTGATCTTTAATAATTCGTTTATCTTGTGTCGGAGAAACAGATTTACGTTTACAAGTTGGTTCATGAGGGGTTTTCTCTATACATCTTGATTTGGCTGGATTTTGACAATCCTTTATAATGTGGCCAATTCTCCACATTTGAAACATGTTCTCCTTTCAAAAAACTAGGAGATCGTGTTTCTCGGCTTGATGTTGAATTTGTGGATCCTGAGGTACTAGGTTCATTTTCATTACATCCATCAGTGTGTTGGGTGTAATTGTTTTGACTATTTCTTTTCAAAATCTTAACTTTCTTTACAAAAGCAACGTTAGATTTTCCTTGAAAAGTTTCGACTTTATCGGTACCTTTAGAACTCACAAATTTAACAGTTTTGGCCTCTTTCTGGTAACGAGAGCCTTTTGCTTCAACCTTCGGTTGAGAGGTTGTGGGCTTTTTAACTCGCTTCCATTCTTTTTCTTTTGAAGTGGATAATGGTTGTGATTTGGTTGACTTTTTCTTCTATAAAGTTTTGGTTGTTGACTTTTCAAAAACCTGATCTATAGAGATTGGATTTATGTTTTTAATTGGAAAATCTTTGTTTGAATAGATTTTCTTATCTCCAACCGAAGTATATAACACATTATTACTTCTTGTATAGACACACTTGTCTTCACAGATTTCTTAGGAACTGTCTCTTGATTCTCAACAGATTGAGTACTAGGAGTAGTAGACAATTCTACTCTTTTCCTTTCATCAAGAGGCTGATCCTGATCATCATTTCTTGATTCATCATCTGATGTATCATCCTCTTCTTCATCAGATGATGAACTTTCTGTCTTGCTTGGTTCTTGAGAGGAATTGCCTAGTTTGAACCCTAACCCTGTTGCGAATTCCTCAGGATTCAAAGGTACAAAGGGTTCAAAACGAGGCATCTCCTCTTCATCAGGCATTTTGGTATAGTTGTGTTTCATTGGGGGTGGACACGACTTATACCCTATGCATTGAGCATCTCCCTTTAGTTTTTGAACTTCAATAATATGATCAAGCACATATTGGGAGTTGGAATAACTTTCCAATTTGCGTTTGATCGAGTCATATTCGCATTTGGCGATGGCTAACTCTTTCTTTGTTTCTTCTAGGAGATTAATGTAGTTATTAATTCCTGTCTGTTTATTCAAATCTGTTTTTGTCAATTCAGAAACACTTTTCTTAAGGGTTTCTATTACAGATTTGAATTCTTTTTCATTTCTAGTTAGCGCCATATTCGCCTCTTTGCATTTTGATAGTTCAACAACTAAGTTCTGATTATGACTGTTGACGGATTCATATTTTATTTTCAACTCAACACAGTCATTGCAAACAGTAGGAGGGTCAGAATTTACATGTTTTGAAGAACCTTCAACATTTGCCATGAAGGCAGTGTGATGAGGAAAAGCTGCACCATTTGTAGAGAGTGCTCTGTCTCTTTTTCCGCAGCTTCTGCATTCCTCGTCATAACCACCTTTTCACTCTTCAACAACTCAGCTTCACTCAGCAATTTTTCAACCTCAGCATCACTTCCTTTCTTCACACTAGAATCAGATCCATAACCATCTGAACTTAAACATTCTTCATCAGAACTACCAGCATCCCCAGATGTATCATTGTTATTTGGAGTGTTGTTGCTGTGATCATGCTTGATTTGATCCACGATCTTCGCATAACATGTCATTCTTCCGTTGTTCTCAGTTCCCAACTGTACTGACCAATCGCATCCTTCATCAGATTAATTGGTGCCGTTCTTCCAAAGCTCTATTCGTGTTTGAAGGTCCTGATTGATTAGTGTTGTTAGAGTTGCCAACAACTACTATTCTTCTTTCATTGTTGTACTAAGCCGTGTTGGATGGTTGAGACTGATTACGAAAGGGGTTGTGATTTCCTTCCTTGCTGGGTCTTGTGCATTCTCGCTTAAAGTGACCTCTTTCTCCACAGTTGAAGCAAGTAACGACGGTTTTTGGCAAAGCTGTATTTAGTATCCTTCTTGCTTTCCAAACTGGTTCTACCCGTTCTTCTCATATAATCCTTCGCTCTTCTCATAGCGCTTGCAAATGCCCACTTGATGTCCATCAGCTCCATTTCATCTCGGTCAATTTGTTCATAGTCTTTGTTAAATTGATGTTCCCTATTTGACCTGCAACTAAACCACAATATGAACTGACCATGGTATTTAGAAGTTCTGCATGTTCCTGTGCAACTTCTACGTTGATTTTGGAGAGATTTGACGTGTCAAGTTGACAATGTTGGGATTTGCCGATTGACTGTTGCTTCCATAGAAAGCTTGTTGAGGAGCTTGCTGTGGAGCTTTATGCGCTAAATCCCTTGGCTGTGGAAGGAATGCTTTTGGATCAAAAGTCTATCCATAGGTTTGATTGCTCGAACCTGTAGACTGACTTGATTGAACTGGTTGGGGTAGGAAAGGGTTCACGTTTGACACAAACGCGGTTTGCAGCTTCGGTTGCTGACTTGAGCTTGTACCTACATTTATACCTCCAAAGTACATCTCAGGGTTTTGTGGAGCAGAGACTCGTTGTGCCTTCCGGAGTTCTTCTTCATTCTTGTTCTCCAGTTTCTGCACAAATTCATAAATAGTTAGTGAGTCCAAAACACCTGTATGTTTTAATAGTTTAATAAATTGACCCCATTTTGGCGGTAAAGCATCAGCAAATCGCATCACAATCTCTTGTGGTGTTGCTAACACTTTATACGAGTACATCTCACTGAGAAGATGATAAAACCGTGTGGTCATATCATTCAAGGTTTCGTTCTCCATGAACATGAAACCTTCAAACTCTTTCTTGAGCAGATCATGCCGAATCTTCCTGTTAGCAGCGTTACCTTCACCTCTTGCTTCCAAAGTGTCCCACAAATTTTTTGCTGTAGTACAATACACAAACTGATGATAAATGTCTTTATGCAGAGCTTGTGTAAGGATAGCAAATGCCTTGTTCTCTAGATCATAAGCTTTCTTGTCACTTTCGACTAGATTGGCCAATGAGGTTGGATTTGATCCAGCTTCTTCAAGTGATTCATTGTAGGGGGTAGTGAAACACGTCCACAATTCCGTGTTTTGACCGAGAACATACGTATGAAAACGACTTTTCCATGCAGGATAATCGTTCATGTGATTAAACTTCGGCGGTCGGTTATTACTCCCTGTTTCACTTTCGCTCATTAACAGAGTTTGGATGCTTTGATTTTGATTCGCAACACACGCCCATTGATTTGCAGAGATTTTACCAATGATGTTGCGGCATCAAAGATTTTACCCATGATGTTGTGGAGCTTTGCGAAGACTCCTGATTTGAGCTTGAACAACTCCAATCCCATGGGTTAGAACTCATTATATTTTCTGGTTTTAATGAAAATTTAAAGGTTTTAAAATTTCAAAATTATAATTAACCCTTTAAAAATTCACAGGTTTGAAAATACAACAAAATCTTAAAATCACAAAGCTTTGAAAAACACGAAAAACAATCAAAAACAGTTTCGTGCGAGACAACTGTTTCATGTGAAACACTAATGTTTCGTGCGAAATGGTTGTTTCGTGCGTGTCAAGATGATTCGCACAAATAATTCAGTCGCACCAAATGTTTAGTTTAGCGTTTTTCAGAGGAATCTTTTCAGAAATGGTTTGGTGAGAAATTTCCTTTCTTGTGTAGACCTGTTTTTCGAAAATACCTGTTGTCTTACCCACTTTTAGTTAAAACACAGATTTTTAATAGTCCACAGTCCAAGTCCAGATCCAGTCAGAAAATGTCGACCCTACCAAACTAATCAGATTCAAATTTTTCAGATTTCTTCTTCAAGGGTGTTCTTCAGAAAAATTTACCATAAAATTTTCTGTATGCAACAGATTTTAAACAAGTTTTAAGTTAGTTAACTATCCAAAACTTATGTTTTTTGCTGGAGGCTCAGGAACACTTCAGAAATCTTCAAACTAGCTCAGACACAACTAAGCCCGGTTTTGAACAAGGAAAGAGCCAAAGCTCTGATACCACTTGTAGGTCCACCTGCGGATGGTGTTAAACCAGTTCCTTGTTCATATGACACACACATAAGTGCGGAATCCAAGTGTGCATGCAACCAAAGCAAAGTAAAGAACACGAGGTAACCAAAGATTCACTATCTTGATTAATGAATGAGAACAAATACAAACATATACACACAATGCTCGTATGACTCAAACAAACTTGCTGTGTTCTTGTGTCTTCGTCTTCAGAGATAACAATCTCTCTGGTCAGTCTGGTGAGCTAGTCAACTTTCACGCGCAAGTCCCTTGTGACTGAGAAGTGCATGTCAGCTTATATAGTGTCCGTCTAGTTTCGTACGAATCACAAATCCAGACACATGGAACACACTATTTCACACGAGTCATAACTCCAGAATTGGTACGAGTCAGTGTTTCGTACGAAATACATGTTTCGTACGAAACCACTAAGTGATTCGCACGAAACCTCTGTTTCGTACGAATTCTCTGACTCGCACAGAATCCTCTTTATTGGAGAACTTGTGTAGACTTGACGTTTCCAAGACTTATCAGTATGCACACATGCAACTGATTAACACAGACAAGCTAAGATGTCATACTAGATCAAGATAGAAGGATATCTCGATCTATTCGATACGACCAAACCTATACAGACACTTGAACAAAGACCGTACAATTACAACTGTAATTAAGAATAAGCGACAGACACAAAACTGTATCAACATTTGGCAAAACGAATTGCTCACCATTCTTGCAATTAAAAAGAATTGTACCTCTGCCTTTTATTTCAACCTTTGAACCGTCTCCAAACCTGACTTGACCTGTTATCTTTTCATCCAGTTCGGCAAACACTTTGCTAAGACCCATCATATGGTTACTTACCCCGTTATCCAAGTACCACATGTGCTTGCTTGTGTTTGGTTCTTGATACCTACTTGGCACCACTTTTTCTTCATTCAGCAGAACCATATTTTGAGTTTCTTCGCCACATACGGACAATAACAACGTGGCTTCATCTTCTTGCTCTTGAGCCAAGTTCACCTCCTCATCATGTTTCTTTCCCTATTTACATTCAGAGGCACAATGACCAAGGTTATTGCATTCAAAACATTTTATATGGCTCTTATCTCTTGGTCTTCGGTATGTGTGTCCAAAATATTGGCGTGACCCGCCACCCCAGCGTCGACTCTTACCTCTAGATGCACCTCTGCCCCTTGCTCCGCTTCTGTTGCCTCTCGTTTGGTTATACCCACCTCTGCCTCAACCAGCTATCAGATGTGTTTTACTTGAGCCTTTTTGACCTCCCACACTATCTGATTTGGTGAGTAAAAGAATGCTCTCTCCACCACAATTCCTTTTTCGAAGCTTCTATCTGTCTTCGTATGCTTTTAGATGCCCAATTGCCTCTTCAAAAGGCATACTTTCTACATCCGAAATTTGTTCAATTGAAGCCACCAGGTTGATAAATTTCTCAGGTACAATGTCGAATAGCTTTCGAACCAACTCCTCATCACTCATGTTGCACCTACACTAGTATACCTTGAGATCACGCCAGATAACTTTGCAGTATAATAATCAATTGACTCCCCATCTTTCATGTATAGTGTAACATTCATGTAAAACGGGTTTCAAAACCCGCCCCGTTTAAAAATCAAGTATTTATTTGAAGTTCGTTGCACATTTAGTTGTGTTATTTAAATTGATATTTATAGTAATAAATAAATAATTAAGATCTATAAAAAATATATATATATATATATATATTATATATATATATATATATATATATTTATATATATATATATATATATATATATAAATATAAAGAGAATTAGCTAAAAATAAAAAAATAAAAATGAAACAAACAAAGGGGGAGCCGGGAATCGAACCCGGGTTTCCCCACAAAGTTCACACAACCTGCACCAATAGACTACACACAATTATGTTTAAATTTTAAAACAAACTAAATTTATAATGAAACCGTAAGCAAATCTGCAAGATTAAAAAAAATCAGAAACTGTAACCTCCAAAATCATCATCAATTCTCCCTTTTATGTTCGATTTAAACCATGGAAACAGTTTCAAATTTATGAGTTAAGTGCAATCATTGGGTCAAAACGTTTATATAATCATGAGGAGATTTTAATGTTTTGATCGGAATCTTCGAAACCGAAACCCACCCTCAAACCAGCTTTTACCTATAAATAGGGATCCTTGCACCTCAGTTGAACTCACTTACATCCTCTCATCTCTCTAAAACTCTTGAAAGAACCTCCACAGTCTCAATTCTGCTTCTCGCCGGAAAACCATGCATCGCCGGAATAAAACTGGAGAACTGTTAAATTCGATACAAATACTTAATTTCCTTTTATTATCATTTGATTCGTGATATATTATAGTACACTAGTTAATCCAATCTGTATAAATGGATTAACAGTCGAGTATGATGATTCTGGTTTTTGTTTATGAAGAAGATGAAGTCTTGTTAATATATAAATATAAATATAAATAAAATGGGTTTTTAATCGGGTTAGACACACAGTCCAGTGGTGGACTGTGTGCATCTTAAACAAAGTGTCTCGGGTTCGAGTCTCAGATACGGTCTGATTTCCTTAATTAAACCCAACCTTTTTATTACTTATATATATTACAGTATTTAGCAAGTGTATAAATTTAATTAAAAACCAATATTCAACGGGTTAGACACACAGCCTAACCGGT
Source organism: Scalesia atractyloides (assembly GCA_947069175.1). Taxonomy (NCBI): domain Eukaryota; kingdom Viridiplantae; phylum Streptophyta; class Magnoliopsida; order Asterales; family Asteraceae; genus Scalesia; species Scalesia atractyloides. Next base: position 18,526,473 of record CAMTDV010000023.1, read on the forward strand.
TGGGCTGTGTGCACATGATAGAAGAGACCCGAGTTCGATCCGGCCTCTGTCACCGGTTCGACCATTTACAAAACCTTTTTAATTAAATGAATTTATGATTTAACTCAGTTAGTATATATATATATATATATAATTAAAATCAAGATTATTTCGGGTTAGACACGTAGCTTAGTTGGTAGAGCTGCGTGCACGTATACGGGAGGTCACGAGTTCGAACCTCACACACGCTGCCAATTTCAACCATTAAACTGGTCAGACCACCTTGTCAGACCTGACAAGGTCAAAAAATTTTTAATTTTTATTTTATTTATTTCTTTATTATTACTATTTAAAAACCATCTAAAAATGCTTAAAAATAAGATTTTTTAAGTTTAAAAATTACATTAATTACCACAAAAGTAAATCTAAAAACCTAATAAAGAGCACTAGTTGAAAATATTAATTTCAAATAAAATTTATTTATTTATCGAATTATTATGTTATTATTTAGGTTAGTTTCTCTCGTGGTTAAATCCAAATTCGTGCACATTCGTCGTCAATCCAAGGAAACACCCACTGTGAGTGAATCCTTACAAATTCCCATTTTTATTCATGTTTTTGGGGTGTATCATGTGTCATTTATATATTTCGTTTATTCAAACACTTGTGCTACTACCATTATATGATCTAACGTGTGATGTAAATGTTATTTGTTGTATTGTGTGTTTACGTTTTTGTCAGTTGCGTGCAATCATTCACATTAGGCCCACCAGTTCCTCGTTGGAGACGAGTTGAGCATCAAGTACCTCATTAGACCGGCTCCGTTTGATTGAGCCTTGATCTCATTGTTCATCATTTGTCATGCTTGTGTGCGCATTGATTGATAATATGTGGTTTGTGGTTAGATTTACATGTGCGTTTACTCATATTTGGTTTATGCAAATTTTTATTTAAATATAACTAATTCGTTCAAATGTTTAAATAAGATTCACTTGCCAACTTTTGTTGACCCAAACCCCTATTTTTTTACACATGATACAGGTGGACAGGTTGAAACAACGAACAGATAGGAAATTGCCTTAGAAGAAATATAAAGAGTTTCATGAATATTGTTGTGTTTGTATGATTGTTGTAATTTTTCCTTTAAATTGAAAATAATAAATATGAAACTTTATTATAGTAAATGTCATGAGCTTTGATGAAAACCCAATCATGCCCCGACTACCATTTCTGCTGCGGGTCAGGGTGTGACATATAGCCCTTCGAATTCACTCTTTAAAATCCGTAATCTGGCCTTTTTGAACTGCTCAGCACCAACATAGCCGGATTTCAAGAAATCCCAGACCTCCTTAGCAGTTTTCTTCTTCGCCGCCTGCGATAGAATTTCTTCTGGAATGGACTGGAGATGAAGGCACAATCTTTCTTAGATTTCTTTTCATCCACCACCACATCGGTAGGTGACTCGACGACATTCCACAACTCATGGGCGTCCATTATTGCCTCCATCTTTATTGCCCAGGTTTTTGTAATTTGTGACTGTAAGGATTGGGCATTGAAAAGTGATTGGGTTATCTTTGGGAGGGTTAGGGTTCGTACTGACCACTAATATGGTATCTAATCGCAGAATTTTGGGCATACAAATTAGGGTTCGTATTGGCTCTGATACCAAATGTTAGAATTTGGTATCTGAATGCATATCAAAAGAACATAAATACAGGGTATGATTGAGTCAAAAGCTAATAACTTTATTGAATAACTGGAACAATAATCATCAAGATTTTACAAGCTTTTTCGACTGATTGAAATTGAGGAAAACTAAATAATAAAAAACAAGACGTGTGCTGCTATAAATACTAAAAACGAAACTGAATACGCTAAAGAATTGGTCATCAACGTTCACCATAAAATCTGGGACCCACTTGCTGCAAACGTTTATTATTTTCCTTTTCTCCAACGTTTATTTTCTGAACTAGTCCTCCCTTTTTATTCGGTCAAACACTAACCAACACTTGATCTTGTGAAAGAATTGTGGTATCGTGTTCTCCTGCTCTCCTGCTGACCGGTTGGCATAAATTCATTTTCAAAAAGTTGTAACTTCGTATATTCTTCTTTTAAAGCAAAGCCACTGGTGTATCCCATACTTGCTTAGGTGTCTCAAGATCTCGAATATGGTCCAAGAAATCCTCTTCAATGGTTATTTTGAGCAAAACATTGCCTTGCCCGTTTTCACGTTCCAATTGCTTATCGCTCCGTTTGTTTTGATTCTTGGTTGCACAACATCAGCACCAACTGAGATCTTTATTCTTTTTGGAGTTCATGGGATTCGTTGATAATCCATCGATAGTTGTCGATAATTTTCCATGGGTAATACCGAGTTTCTAATTATGAAAATAAGGATACGTAGTGTGTCAACCAATATATGGGTTTTCCCATTTAGTTGCATATTCTTATTGTTTCAAAACCATTGTTGGTGAGTAATATCATCTCTGTAACTACACGCACTACAAGGATGTGAAGCTATCGCTACAAAAAATTGAAGGGCTATAATGGCGATATGTTGCCGTTATAGACCTCTCTCACCTGTCTCAAAAAGATGTCATCACTATAAGTTTGTATCTATAGGTTTGGGGGTATAGGTTGTCAGTTTCGTCGCCATATATGAACTTGTATCGTCGCTACAAGTATGTTGTAAACGATATTTACAAAATAAATAAAAACATATTTAATCTTTTTAATACTTACTAAACAAATAAAAACATTTATTAAATTACTTTTTGAAATATAGTGAAGGATTGTCATAAAAAAACATTTACTAAATTAATAAAACATATATTTAAACCTCGAGGTCCTATAGCAACAGTCACCTTAGACACCTATAGCTATAAGGCTTTCAGGTTTAAAAGTTATTTTTTTAATTATTTTTAGGTTTTTAAACTAAAATTCTTGATAAATCTAACAAAATTAAATCACCTGTTGAAATAAATTAAACCACACTCAAAACAAAAGTATCGGTATTACAAATTAAACGGAAGTAACATCGGTAATACAAGTTAAACAAAGGAGCTAATTATCTTCATTGTCAAAGTCTCGTATCGTTCATTTGTTTTTGGAATTATTGTGTAATACGTTCTTGCATTTCCTCTTGTACTTGTTGTTGCCAATATTATGGTTGGGTGGGATATGTAGTCGACACACCGGGGGTTGCCTTTCTCACAACACGACCAACGCACTATAAATGCCCTCACATTTCTCCTAAGGGCACACTTCATATGTTCTATCTCATCAACCGATGAATCACATGACATACATTCCATTCTCCGTGCCTCTTTTCAAATCATTTCCTATATTAAACAATACGATAAACGCATATTATTTTTTTACTACAATTTGGCAACATAATAACCAACCTGTTCAACTATAAATAATAAATAATAATTACTATTCACAAATTTCAATAAACCTACACTAACAGCAACATTACTACTAACAATACTACATGGTAAAATTATTGTAGTGACGTACACAAAGTTGTTACCTTGTATGAGGGTTACATGCTGTTACTTTAATATTAAGAACCACCTTATACTTTCATAATCATTCAATATGCAAGTGATGCTAGATGCTAGCCTAGACCCAAGTACGGAAAATTAAACTACCGATAAGGGATATACATATGATTGAGTTCAAGTATATACTTCGAAATTGCTCACGACGATCATGTAACTCATCAAATAAATCTTCCAATTTTGGTCATATATAGTCACTATACTGGCCGTGATTTTAATACGAGTATCTTCACTATGTATACACCACCACTATGACACTCACACATAAATATAACTCAAGAATCTTTGTTATTTTATGACAATAAAATGCAACATTTACGTGAGTATGTCATAATCTTAACTAATAACTCAAACCATTCAATCTTCAGTAGTCCCGAACACATAAAATTGTTTTTCTAACATAAAACAGATAAAATTTATTTGATTATTTATTAAGATAAACAAGACAATTCTGCTATAAAAAAAGAAATAAATAAATAAAGTTAAGTTTTATAGAAACTGAAAATGATGATGTACTCCATCCTTTTGATGTATGGAATCTTCTATCAATGTTTAATTTATACACACGTACATCAAGTTACAAATTTATAATTCAAAAAAAGATTTTTCTCAAAAAGATTATGCAAGAAATGAGTTATAGATAAATTTGAATGATAAATAATGTAACGCGAAAAATAAGTTTAAGTCAAAAAAATGGTCAAAGATCACCTATCATGAACCTACTTTCATCATTTCCCATTCAACCTTTTTCTGGCTTTTTTTCATTACAAACTAAAATGGTTTTTCATGGGTTTGAATACTTTTGGAAATAGAAACCCTACAATATTCTACAAAATACCTAAACTACCCTTCCTATTTTAAAAAGAGAAAGAACCCAACCACAGTGGCAATTCAGAGCTGTTGTCAGCTTGTTAAGGGTTGGGTCACGTCCTCGGGACCCACACATTCTTTCTTGACTACATTGTCGACTATGCATCCGTCCATGCACCAAATATGGGGATCTGAGACCTCACTTCATGTGTTGTTGCTGTTGGGATCCAAGCACTCATAGCTTTAGAATCCACCAGTGAAATGGGTTCACTCGCAATGGTTTTTGGTTCCCCATTTTGAGGCTGGTCCGTGGGGTTGGGGTCTTTGGTTCGCCTTGCTAGGTCACCAGTTAAAAGGGTGTTGCTTTTGATGATCTTTTCGACATTGTATCTAGTCATGTCGAAGTTTGTAACGGCGTTGGTGCCACGGAATTTGATTGCAGCCACGTCGTAAGCCTCAGCAGCATCCTCTTGGGTGCCTGAATATTATTCACTTTTAGAATGTACGTTTCTTTTGTTATGGATTAAAGGTTTGCATAAGGTTTAGTGCAAACAGGACTTACTAAATGTGCCTAGGTAAAGATCCTTGTTCCCGGCTACACGACCGATTCTAGCTTGCCATCTGCCATGTTGATGGTGTCTGAAAATTTGCAATTTATATATCATTAAAAGCTATATAATTTCTTTACCTATCGTCAGAACTGAAAAACAAAATAATATTGAATAATCTCTTCTAGGTATTTAATGAAATCCATTTATAAAGAGATATCGCAATGAAAAAGATAATTTAATGTTAGAACTAAGCAACTAATGATAAAACTAATCAAGTAATGATACAAATAAAATGTCAATAACGTACTCATCTAACATTCGAAGAGGATAGGATAACGACTGACAAACTTAAAGATAATATAAATAATAATAATAATAATAATAATAATAATAATAATATAATAATAATAATAATAATAATAACAATAATAATAATAATAATAATAATAATAATAATAATAAACAACTCGGTTAAGACTTGTAAATCATATAAAAATGACTAATTGTTGCACCTTGTTACTCCTCTATAAATGGAAGCACCCCTAGAAAAACCACTGCTTCTCCTGAACAAAATATATGGGGGTAATTAATTAGTCATATGTTAATAGTTTGAAGTGGGAAAACTGGAAGAAAGAGAAGTTACCTCCTTAAATAAGCAACATATTCTTGTCTAGACATATTCTTCATTTCTTCAAGCTCTTGTTCATAATTTTCCAACTAAGTCAACACTTTGGATGTTATATTGGCTTGATTACCATTCAGAAATACAATTATTTGCAATATTTAATATTAAAAAAAGCTACCGGAAAATTAATATGAGTAGAAGGTCCCCATACCTGAGTGCTGCTAGATCATAAGCTCTAGCAGCTTTCTCTTCCATATCATAACCCCCTAAAAGTCATCATGAAGTAATCATTAATTATTAGTTATTCTTGACATCAATAAAGTCAAGTGTTTTTGTAGCTAAAACAAGAAAAGGAAGCTTACCCAGATAAACTGATCAAGCAAAGTTTACAGTCCAGGAACCAAAAAAAAACATGAAAATTGTTAAGAAACTGAAGAAGAGTTATGATTATTTAAAAAGAAGCAAAATAAGTAAAAAGTCAACACTTCTAACCTTGTCTTCCCTTCCTGGTCTGCCCTTCTTTTTTGCAACTGTTGTCCCATAAATGAGCTTCATATCTACCTGTCCATCTATGCTTGGTGTAGATAAATATCCAGAATCATTTCCCATTTCAAATTTACAACAAAATCTGCACATACTTCAAAAAAACAAAAAATAACCTGGTGACACCCCTATACTGGGAGGTTCTTTGACCAAATGTATCTAAAGACTTTCTGTGAACAATCTGCTTATGATGGTTCACCTTTGCAGACCCTCTTTTCTTTGCATCCATAACCACAGTTTCAGTAACACTAGTAGCAACAGGTGTGACTTGCTGCTGTGAAACAGTGACACATGAGCTTCACTGTGAACATCCAGGGCTCATAGACAACCTAAGGGACTGTAAACCATCACCAGAATGGTAGTTGTTTGAAATCCAACCTTCTCCAATAGATGGCAGATAAAGGCCACAAGTAGTATTAGCAACAATATTGGCTTCATGTTGTTGTACTGCTGGGTACAACCCAGAGTAATCTTGGTAGTGTTGAGGTTGAATATGGTAATTTTGGTTGTAGTACATTGTACTAGCATGATTATCCAAACTTGAGGTCCCCATTGTTACACCACCAAAAAAGTTTTCAAGTTTTAGTGTTGTGGAAGCAACCATCCCTAAAAAGAAACCATTACTAACATTTCAAGCAAAAATCCAAAATAATGAAACGAAAATATAAGAAAAGAAGTTAAGAACTGACCAAGTGAACCATCAGATTTGAGGGGCATGGTGGGAAAAGATGAGTATATTCCACCACCATTTACACTTTCAACTCCACCATAGTAGATGTTTTGGTAGTTGAAGCTAGTAGAGAGAGTGAAAAAGGCTGTGGGATTTGAACAAGGATGAGAGTCATGAGGAGAAAGAGAGACACCCAACCAGTTGTCACTGTTTTTGTTGTTGTCATTAATGTTGTTGCTAGTCATTGTTGTATGCTAAAACTCACTCAATAGGGAAAGAGATTGTAACCCAAACCAAGGTTTGATAATTCTCAATGATTGGTGAAGTGGTAAAATATGCAGTGTTTTTTGAAAGTAACAAGAATAGGGGGTGTGGGGAGAGAGGATGATAATATGATATGTTTGTTGTTGTGTAGTTGCAGACTCATAAGTAAGCAGAATCTATGTAGTTCTTGAAATAACGTACATGAACGACATGTATACATCAAATGTAAATGAAAAACAATTGCATTAACTCGTCGTTATCCATCTCTCTCCGTGAAAAGATGGGTAAAGGGGAACAAAGCAAGTTTCTTCAAACTCAAACAAAAAGAATGAGTTTACAGCAAACAATGTTGGGAATCCTTCCAGCATTACGTTGGGATCTGTGTTTGAGAAAGACTTGATCTTTTGCTTTCCCACCTCTCTCTCTTCTTTTCTCTTTTACTTTATGTGATGGATGGATAGATAGATAGATACTACAACACTTATAAATGTATTATGCAATTTATGGTATGTTTTTCAAGGAAATACTTTAGTAACAATTAGTTTACTAAAAGAATTCAAAAGAAGTTAACCATAATGCTATACCTAAATCGTTCATCAACTGTGGACATGAGAGGTATTGGGTTCACAAGAAATGTTTTCTCTGAAATATCACCAACGCGTTTTCAGCGCAAAGACCGTGGATGAGAGGAGAGCTCGTCTGTTAAGCGGCTCATATGAGAATAATGCTAGGATGAGTGACATCGTGAGAACTTTCTATCATGGCAACCAAGAACAAATCCGTAAGCTATTTGTAGCAAAACCATATTATTCATGCCTACAGAACACAATGAAAAAAATAGTTATAAAACTAACCAACTAACTAATGATAATGTAAAGCCTGAATAACTATCATAATATTCAAATTTGAGATAATATGATAACCAACAAAAAAAACTTATGGATAAATGATAAACCAGATAATTATAACTATAAGATATTAGAAATTCTGCTAACAATTAATATCATCTTGAACACACTATCTTCATCACAACTGATTTGAAGATTGAAAAATACTGCAAAGTCATGAAAAACTTCTCTCATCAGAAGTTTCAGTGGGGAAGTAAAAACTTGAAATAATAATACGGAAAATAATTGCTTTACGTCAGAGTTAGGAAAGAAAAGTTTGAATAAATATTAATAGATTTGGTAGAATAGAAAAAATTAGATTTGAGCAGACAAAAAGACAAAAGAGTCATGTTGGTCACTTGAGGCAGCAGCTGGTTTTGTAGGCTAGTCTAGTATACTTTTTTCAATTGATGGTCTAAGCATCATAGCTAGGGTTCACGGCTTGCAGTTTGATGAGGCCATCTGATTGTTGCCGGAGTACATACAGCTGACCAGGGCTTTGAATGTCTAGTCTTATTCTATCTTGCAGACTCTCATTATCCAAATTCATTAAATGTATAACTAATGTCTGCATGAAGTAGATGAGCTTGCTCTCGATTTTAGATATGAAAATGTTTTTTTTTTGTGTTTATGAAGAAATAATTATTGTGAAAAAAAAGTTTCTTTGAGGTATTTATTTCATATTGAAACGGACGTTACTTGGATCAACGGATGGGAATGAAGTTTGAATCAATATTGATCATAAGATTCTGATATTTGATGCACATACTTCCAAAAGGTAAATTAAAGATGGATACAAGAAATGCATGGGTCTTTTTATTTATTAAAAACCTGTTTCTATAACTCCAATGTCAAAAATTTATGAAAGTCCTTAAATTGTGGTTTTAACCACAATCTACTTTCTGCAATTAAAGTCCTTAAAATTGTGGTTTTAACCGAAACTACTTTCTGCAATCAAATAATATTACTTCATATTCACATTAATTCACATTAATATGGATGGTTTTAAGTCCTATAAGAACATTTGTGCGACAACAAGATTAGGGTCAGCAAAGAGGTCCAACGTTCAAAGGTGCCATCCGCGTTGTCTCATTAGCTTCTTTTACTTATCCTAAAAGTGAAATAATTCGTTAGAAGAGATTGAGGTCTTTGAACCACCCTCCGATGCTCAGCATTAGTGGTTTATCCATTGCAAAACGTAATATATAAGGGGAAATAGCCAAAATAGCCTTTAACTGGTCAATATATCAAACCCATTTGAAACCCAATAAAATGGGATTTCACGAATTCTCATGCGGTTCAAGTTAAAAGCTAAGAACTTTCCTCAGCAACTACTCACCTTTTGCCACGTGGCAGCTGCTGTTTTTCTCCTGCTACTATTGTTTTTCAACACATTGTTTTCACGAACTCCCATGCGGTGAAATGTTAAAAATCTATCGCACTACCACCCTACCCCCTATCTTCTCTTCTTCAGATAAGGGCCAACCACCACCATCCCATTCTAACAACTACAACTTCATAACTTAAAAAGACAAAATTGTTAACAATTCGGACACTATGCTTCCACATGCACGCTTCCGGTTATCAAAAGAAGATTGACACGTTCTTCTAGAGCGGATACAAATGAAGAATACCTTTGGCGTTTTTTAAAATTTTGTTCTTATATTTTACTTTTTGCAACTGTATATTTGATAACAGAATTTTAGCGTTAGTATTATACTAAGGTTTTTTTGGCGTTTTACTTGTTATTAATTACTTTTAGTCGTCCCTTTTTTAACTATCGAAATTGTCCCAAACCACTTAACACACAACTATTAGTGTTTTCATAGATAAATGATTTATTCATTCATCAAACTTAAAACAAAATAAAACATAAAACCTAAAATGCCATAAAACATGAAATCATCATTCAAAACTCATCATCCGATGGGATTATATCTGAGAAGTACCCATCACTCCCCTCATCTTTTTCTTATGATTCTTGTTCAAAATACTAATCTTCATCTTCAGTTATAACGGCGTCCTAATCTTGAAGTACTTGACACCTCCATTTAAACATTCCCTCCAATGAAGCCACTGTCGGGATTATCTCAGAGTTCAAACATCTTGAATTGCATAACTGTTCTAAAAACCCAAGAGTTTCTTTGGTCAGTATGTCATCAATTGTGTGCTTATCTTCTTGCCCATCGTTCCACACAACTGTCACCAATTAATAATCTTCACCAGTTTGTGTTTTCTCACACAAGTTTTCTCTGGAACTTGGTATTTCTCTCGATAACTTGATTTGTAATTTGGACAACAATACATGTGCACAATTGTCAATCAACGGGGTCTGCATAATAGGATTATTACGGATAATCTGAATAAATTATTATGAAGTTCCATAAACTCTGATTTCATACAAAAGTCTAAGACCTATGACGCATGAGTTTAATTACTTACAAAGTGTAATGTTAGATTATACTTAAGACGTAAAAACTTGTTTGAAAAAAAAACAAAGTGTAATGTTAGGTTATACTTAAGGCGTAAAAGCTTGTTTGAAAAAAAAAAAAAAAAAACATAAAATAAAACAAAATCCTAACTCCTATGGTTTTAATGACAAATAATTTTGTAGATTGTTTGGTGGCCCCATTTCTGTTGGTAATAAATTTTATTTCAGGTGATTGGAGAATGGGGAACATAAAAACCCTAAACAAGATCCAAGCAACCCTGCTCACTCTGAAACTCACCCATTCCATTCAAACTCTTTTTCTGTCCTGTAGCTACTTCACCCCTTTTCTTTTCTCACTGTGACATCTGATTCATTATATTTCTAAACTCTAGTCCATATATAAAGATTAATGATAGCTAGCTAGTAAAATTTATTAAAACTGTAAATGAATAAATAAGTAGAAGTGATTTGTATGTTACAAATACATTTTAGAAAGGGCAGTTCAATTAATTTCGGAACCAAAATACAAGAAATAACCAGATAATTTTAGTTAAAAAAGATTTATGATAACGACAATTCTTTTAATTTAGTTTGTCATCCATGGTTATTCAGAAATATATATATATATATATATATATATATATATATAAACTTTAAAAAAATTATCATCTCATACATTACCCAGAAAGAAATTATGTCGATAGAATGTGGATAAAACAAACACAGTCATCCTACGTTGCTAAGTAAACTAGTGACCATCAAACAAATTAATGAAAATTGTAAAAGCCTTTATATTTATTATTTAATTTGAAAGTCCTAATTTTTTTTCTTTATATAATGAAGCCACCAGTAGATTAACATAAAGATCAAAATAAGGTACGTTATTGTCATTTTGACAATTATAAACTTGATAATTTATACTGTAAAGTGTTTAATACACATCTATAAATAATGCAAGATACGTCTTTACAGCCATGTTATAAATTTATTTTCATTAACATTAATTTTATAAAAAATAATGTCATGAAAATATAAAATGTAGGCTTTATAATTATATAAGGGTTGTTCTGTCATTCTTAGAAAGATATAGCCTGGGGAAATGATAGTTTTACTGAAGTTAAAACATGAAAGGAAAAAAATAATTAGATTCAGCTCACCCAGAACTGAAAACGGACCACCCTTCCTGTTGTACCAACTAACGACAAAGCGATCTATCAACTGCGTCAAATCTCTAAATATTTTTATATAAAGGTAATTTCGAAAATATAAAAACTATTGTTCACAAAGCCACGTCATCCCTATGAATATTTTTACCAAGTATACTGATTTAATTGAAAAGAAAGATTAATTAGAGTGTTAATGTTAAGTGAAGAGAAAGATTAGAGTGTTCATGTTAAAACAAAAATTACAAATGTTTATAAAGTTCGTGTACTTATTTAATTATGTTTAGTTGTGTACTAACATGCTTATGCATTCTTAAAATATAAATGCATCTTCATTATTATTTTTTTTGTCAGGTGTGTGTATATACATAGCATCAAATATCAAATAAACTTTTCTTCTATATTTACATATAGGGATGTGAATTTCTGACACGACTCGAAAACTCGACCCGAACCTAACACAGAATTCGTGGGTTTAGATTTAGTCTAAACGGGTTTGGGTCAGTTTCAGGTTGAACCCGCCAACCCGTTTAGCTAAACGGGTCAGGTTCGGGTCAACCCGGTCGGGTTGACGGGTTGACCCGTTTAACCCATTTCTATTAAAATAATATTTTTTATAGCATGTTAAATGTCAAAAATTAAATAGGGTGTGTATTTTATGCTATAATCATAACTTAAAAAAGGGAAAATAGACATAAAATTTATGATTTTAATGTAATTTTACTATATAAGTTTGTGTTTTTTTGTACAAGATGTTAATTTTATATATTAATTTGTTAAAAAAAGAATCGGGTTGAGCGCGTCGGGGTCGGGTCAGGCTGTGAATATTCGGGTCGGGTTCGGGTTTATATGTATGGCACAATTTTCAGGTTAGGGCCGGGTTTGGGTTTGGGTTTGTCTAAAATTTCGAATCGAGTTGAACCCGCCAACCCATAAACACAACCCGTTTAACACCCTTATTTACATAAATGGACGTATAGACATGCATGTCAAAATCTATATCAGAGTCCATGGTCCAACGCCCCACCCCACCCAACAAGCCAATAGGCCAGGCCAGCCTAGTCGTCAACCCACAGAGCCAACCCAATGTATATTCTGTACCATCCAAATTTAGAAAGAAAAAGCATCCAATAATATTTAGGTATATAGGTACAAAGTAAGCGAATAAATTGTTAAGGTGTCATGAAACATTTTTGATGAATCGTATTTCAGTTAGGGTTTTGATAAAAACATTATCATTTGGTTTAATTAAGGATATCTTGGTTCTTTAGTTGATATAAGTCTAGGGGTCTTAAAATTAAGACATTAATGTGGTTCTTTGTTTTTAGAAGCCAATCAAATGATATTGTTCGTTTTAATCAAAGAAAGGTTATGAGTTTGTTTTTTTTTTCTGTCTGAATGAACTTTTTAGGATGTCACCTAGGATGGTTCCCACCGTAGTACATTTAACTGTGAATTCTCCTCTTATACATAATGATTGTGCCATACACACGTTGGTGATATTCGAGACACAACATTCTTTATAGCTCAATGTCTCTCATGTGAAAGAGTTAATAGATAGCAACATCATCATTTGAGTATGTAGACATCAAGACGCTCATGAAGAAAAAAAAGGGACTGATCACCATCAAACCACTATGGTGATTTAGTATATTATTTAAATGGGAATGCACCAAAAGATGCATGTTGGTGTTACTTGTATAGTTGTATTATATGTTCTCCACGCTTGATTAACAAATTTCTTATCTTTTGGGTAATGTTGTAAAGCAGCATCTGGGAAGCTGAGTACTTGCCGAGTAATTATTACAAGGTAGGGTTCTCAAGATGATTTTTTTCAACTCCGCCTAATTACTTAGAATCGATTAAATGAGGTCAACTTCCGCCATAATCGGATATTAGTTGGTCAAGTGAGCAGAATTTAACTCAAAAATAAAACATAATTCATATATCTATCATATTAAAGGATAACTATTATATATCAAGGAATGAATATTATTTTTCAAGTAATGAATATCAATTTTGAAATGATTTACTATTTAAACATGTATTTTTTTATTTATACTGATATATTAAAGAATGAATATTATATTTCAAGGAATGAATATTATTTCTCAAGTAATGAATATCAATTTTGAAATGATTTACTATTTAAACATGTATTTTTTTTATTTATACTGATATATTAAAGAATGAATATTATATTTCAAGGAATGAATACTATTTCTCAAGTAATGAATATTAATTTTGAAATAATTTACTATTTAAACATGTATGTTTTTATTTATACTGATATTCACGTATTTTGTTATAAATATTAGTAAACTTATGATATATATATATATATATATATATATATATATATATATATATAAACTAATTTCTTTATAAGTTAACGTGTCCGAGTCTCTCCGCCTAGGCCGAGTACTCGCAACTCCCCAGACGACCGACTAGGGAACGCCTAACAACTTTTACAACCATGTTTTTTGGTTTTGCAAAAATAATGCTCATATTATGATACAAGTAGGATACAATGTTTAAAATGATCATCGTTCATGAGTTGATACATTTGATAATCGTGTTGCATGCTTAGATAATGAAATTCGTGTGTACTTGTTTAAATAACAACACTTGAGGACTGAATTTTAGAATTTGTATATCATTCGGTGCATGTGTAATGTGTTAGATTTCTGAAATTGTTGACCGAACTGGTCAACCTTCTCTATAATCATATCTTTGACTTGAGTCAAACCAATATCATGTTTACCCACATACTTTACTAATGATTTGTTGTTCATGCATTGCAACATATATTGAAAATGTCATCTAAAGGAGCATGATCGCATGTGCCTTCGTCCTTCCATGCATATAACAACTCTTTACCTTTAAACACAAACATTCCTCCCTACAACCCAACACATGATTGTAACTTATATAAGCATATATATATTTTATTTAAACCTGTAATACAAGTGATGATGTAAAACAGATACGTAGTTTTAGATCAAACCTGTTGCGAGACACTTGCTCTATCATCAGGTGTGGCTTCAAGCGTGTAATTCTCTGTAGCTTTTTTCAAAGCCTCAAATCTTGATCTTGATAACACCTTCGCCTGTCAGTTCACATTTAATCGGGTTGAAAAATGACGACCATATAAGTTGGTTCCAAGAGACAAAGGAAAGATGAAATTACACTGGCTGGGTTGAAAATGTCCGTCCAATGCCATAATACAAACCCAAGAGATTATATGCCTAAGATGCATGAAAAGAATTCAAAGTGTTAATGGCATGAAACGAGATGATAGTTTTGAAAGATTAAAGACACATGAAGATCAAAACACCTTTCGTTCAGGATCTGCATAGAGGCTATCCAATGGAAATGGTAACTGTGACCATAACAAAATAATATAATCTTAGTGATGGAATTTACAGGAAACGCAAAAAAAAGTATCAAGTCATATGTTATACATCAACCAACCCTCTCGGTTTATCTTCCAACTGAATATAATATAAATATACGAAATTTGAATCTTAAAGTAAAGGGGTGTTTGGTTCGATGGAAGTGGTATCTAAATTCCATTCCTAACCTATTTGGTTCAAAGATTAACAAACCAAACATGATTATTTTTCAACCAAATGCATCAAAAATCTCATTTACTTATATGAGAATACACGAACAAAATGCCCCCAAGATGAATACAAAAAGGAAATGAGTACCCTTTCAGCAAGGATGCGGGCCTTTTTAGGTTCACCGATACCAATAGCAATTAGCTTCACACCAGCAGCTTCAAATCTTGCTTTAGATTCTTTAAGAGTCGAGGCGAGTTCCCAACTATACACGTTACAAAACAGAAATTATACATCGAATAATGCAAATTTTCATTTAACTTTAATTGTTTTGGTAACACTTATCAAAACAAATAGATCAAACTTTAAAAACTGATTACCAGCAAGGGCATCCAAAGTGCCTCAGAAGAGCAACAACAGCAATCCCCTAGTGAAAATAACCAGAATCAGGTGATTTTCAATTTCAAATTCAAGTTACTCATAATCATTTAATCACTGCAAATGTCATGATTACATCTAGTTTTCGTTGAACCATTTATACATCAATATTCAGCTTCAAGCAAGGACTATCATGATGAACAGCTTATTTAGTCCCCAAATCTTTCTTTACTGAACCTACACTAACTCAAGTTCCACATTTGATAGATACTCATATGTAATCAGTTAGAAAATACAAAACATAGAGACGCTTAATCGCATCATTTCAATTTTTTTCACTCTAAAAAAAGGCTCTGACATAATAATGGAATTCTGTTGAATTTGAAACTGTCATATTGCATAATTATAGCATTGGACCGAACAAAAACGGGCTCTGATAGCATAAAAGATTTTTAACATCATGTTGATTATAAAATACAGTAGATATTATCTCTATATATATTAAAAAAGACAGTACTAACTAACTAACTACTTAAGTTGTTAGGAAAGTCAATGCACAATATCTACTCTAACAATAGGGTTTGAGTTTATATAACAACTATTAACCTAATTCTAAAACTGGCGGGAGTATGGAAACAATACAATCCTCGATAACTGAATGTCTGAAATAACTAATAACTACCTCAGATTGATCCGAGAATTCGTTGAACGCCACGGAGTCTCAGGAAGCCGTGAAAATGCTAATTTCACCAAGTAGATCAGTTACTACAGGTGAGAAAGTGGCAGTGGAAGAAGCTTTTGTGACAACAGCGGTTTGATTGTTTCTGTTTGGAGTGAAACTAAGGGGACGATTGGTCGTAGGTGATAAGAGAGATAGAGACGATGGTGATGGGGGAGATTGGAAGGGAGGAGAGCGAGAGAACGATGGTGTGAATGTTGATGAAGATATGTTTATCGCCATTGTTATGGAGGTTTAAGAAATTTGTGAGAATAACTAATCGTCTGGTATTCTTGTGGAAGGAAATATGTAGAAGGAGAGGGGACACGTGTAACCAGCAAACTCACCAAAAATGTTTTTAGGAAAATAAGTGGTTTGGTGAATTTTGTTGAAAATCTAACTTTTTTTTCTTGTAACTAAAAACTTATCTATGTTTAGTTCTGAACTTTTAACTGGTAAACTACATATCAAGTGTTTTCTAAAATAGTTAATCATTCAATTTGAACTAGTTGGATTTCTCACGTTTCGTAATGGGTTTTTGACTACTATAGTTCCGGTTCATTACCTTGTCAGTTTTTGTTGTTACAGTACTGGTATGATTACGTTGTTTGATATAACAATCAAATCAGATACGCCCAATAGAATATCGACGATCGTAAACTACAAAAATGAATGCCGGTACCGACACTAAAGATGTTTGGCCAACGTTGGTTGATTCATTACTTATTGTTATTGTATCGGTACTCGCTATGGCTTATATACCGTTACGTCGATAGAAAGAATATGATACCGGATCCGGTATTGTTCGGACAGTATAGGTTCGGTTCTCGTGGTAAAGAAAGCAATCAACAATATTTTGAATCGTATATAAAAATAAAAATGTTACAACATTAAATTCAAAATTATAAACGTTATATTATATTACTAAACGAGTTGACGCCTGCTCGTGCATTGCGATGAGACATTGATTATGAAATTCTTTTGTATTACTATATATGAGATAAAAAAAATCTTTAGTTTCATATAGATAATAGAAAACCGGTCAATGTTATATTGAATTTTTTGAAAGCATAAATGCCAACCTATGATACAAATGTATTTATACTATGGTTGTTCACGAGCTGAACTGAGCTGAGCTAGGGCAAAACTCAGACTCGGCTTGATTATAAACTGAGCTGGCTTGGTTTGGATTTGAAACCGAGCTAAAAATCTAAGTTTGGGGTCGGCTTGGTTTTAAACCGAGCTGGCTTGGCTTGGCTTGGCTCGATTTTGAAAAAAAATTAATACACAACTCTCAAAATTCAGTAATCTAAAACATTATTCAATAATTCGAAAGGAATAGATCCAAAATAAGCTCAACATAATACATTACAAGCCAAAATCAAGTTTAGCAACACAAAATACGTTCGTAATTTCAACGAAATACAATATAAGTTCATGCGCATAGTAATCAACCTTTAAATGTAGTATATATATATATATATATATATATATATATATCAAATTACACTCCTAACCGTATGTAAATAATAATTAGTTTTTGTGATATATTATAATTTATATAAAAATAAAATATATTAAAAGTAAAATAATCCGAGCTAAGCCGAACCGAGCTGGTATGCGAGCCAAACCGAGCCAATTCGGCTCGTTACTAGCCGAGCCGAGCTAGACTCACTTTCTAACCGAGCTGAGCTGGCTCGGCTCACTTTCAAACCGAGCACATCGAGCGAGCTTTTTCCGAGCTAAATCCGAGCGAGCTCCGAGCCGTGAGCTTTTTGGACAGCCCTAATTGATACATTCATATATAACCGCCAAACAGTTATGGTAGAGGATAAAAATATGCATATCTGATTTTATAACACTCCTCCTCAGATATACGTTACTATTCATTATACACAAATTAATAATATGCGCCAGGATGATGTTAAATCGGTAATTCAAGACCTATATGATAAACTTATACTGCTGGATCAGTTATGTTTACTCATTAAAAACCTTGCTAAGAAAACCAATGGGGCAAACTTAGTCAAGGAAAAGAGTACAGCGTGTATAATGCTCCCCCTTAATTTAACTTACATCTTTTAATCTACGGAGCCCGATCTTATGTGATAAATGCTCAAAACTGCTTCTAGATAAAAATAAAATTTGTAAACAAGTCTGCTAGATTTTTACATGACTTGATCTGATGAACATCAATTTCCCCTTCTTTCTGCAGGTCATACATTAAGAAGAACTTTGGCGAGATATGCTTCGTTTTTTTTCACTCTTGATGCCTTCTTTGATCTGAGCTATGCAAGCAGCATTGTCTTCATTGATAATCGTCAGGTGATACATGGTCGAAAACCGATGTTTCTATTAAGTTTAAATTAACGTTTTACGTGACTTTTAGTTTCGAATAGTCTATTTTTGATTGGATTTGTGTTTTACAGGTTTACGAAGTTTAAGGAGCTTTTCGGAGCGTTTTGGAGCATCGGGACGGAAAACGGGTCAACCGGGATCACGAAATGGGAAAAATAGGAAAGCATGTTTTAAAGAGGTCGTCACCAACGCCCCCCGAGGTCGTCACCAACGCCCCCCTGGGCCGTCAGCGACGCCATTTCCGTATACAGTGGATTAGAGCGTCGAAGGAGAATCATGATTTCTAAGGGCCGTCGGCGACGCCCCTCTGATAGCCTTATCGCTGAATTTCAATTTTGAACGGGTTTTAATGTTTGTTTTGACCCATTTGTGAGGAGTTACGAATTTCTTGAGCCTTGCACTTATTCTTGGAGGCTAGAAACCACCAACCATCATCGAAAACTCCATTGATTCCATCGAATCATTGAAGTTCATCATCTTCCACTCTAACCCTAGTTCTCCACCATCACCATCATCATTAATCCTTACATTCACCCATCATTATCCTCAACCTTAAACCCTAATCATCACTCATCACCATCTCCAAGTTCAAGATGTTGAAGTTCGAGTTTTCATCAATCGTTGATTGTGCACCGTTCACCACGAGCGCCTAATTCTCGAGGGTTCCCCCGGTGTAAATTTTTGTAACATTTAGAGTTGCTTTATGTTCTTAGTTGATTTGTGACAAGTTGAATTGTATTTTGAATAGATTGATAATTGTCTTACATTTGAACTATATTTGCGAATTGTCGAATGATGATAAAATTTGACTTTGTGAAACAAGTTTGTGTATTTATGCCTTATCTTTTAAAAGGGATTATTTATCCGAAGTAACAAAGTGCATTGTGGTCCGTCGTATGCGTGATAGCAATTGGCATCTAAGCTTTGTGATTTCAAAACCGTTAATGATAAATTCAGTTGAATCAATCTAAAATCATTTAGTAACCCTAGGTTGTGCAATGGTTGAACCGGGTGTGAACCTTGTTTTCAAATCATTGTTTTAATCAAGTAATTTAGTTTTCGTGCAATTTTTTAAGTTAGTAATTAAGTAGTCAAACCAATTTTGTCAGATCAATCCGACATCTCTTCAAAACAAACCAAATTAATCAATCTTATAGCAAGCTTCATAAAAGTGATAATTTTACTTAAAATCAATCACATCCACGAACTCTTCGTGGTTCGACCCCTTACTACCACTAACACATTGTTAAGGGTAATTAGGGTTATAAATATTATCTTTGACCGAGGCGCGACAACCCGATCATCAAGGCCCTCTTGATTTGTTCTAACCTGCATGCTTCTTGTATCTGATTGATCATTGATCTCAACCACACACATTATCCACCAGCATCATACAAAGCTATCAGTTCGGCATGATTTGATGATGTTGCTGTAAGTGTTTGCTTAGTTGATTTCGAGAAATTGTTGTGCCGCCGTATGTGAATACGTAACCTGTCTGAGATTTTGCTTTATGGGAATATGATAGATAGCCAACATCAACGTACATAAGAAGCTGGGACTTTTGATCTTTCTGATAGAAAAGACCAAAGTCTTGTGTCCCGCAAATATACCTGAATATGTGTTTTATTTCATTCTAGTGTCTACATGTTGGATTCGAACTATATCTCGCTAGTACATGTACCGCAAATGCATTGTCAGGTCTTGTGTTATTTACGAAATACATTGAAGCATCGACCGCACTTAAGTACGGTATTTATGGACCAAGTGCCTCTTCGTCTTCTTCTTAAGGGTGATAAGGATCCTGTTGTGGATCTAGCGATCGGTCAACCAAAGGTACGTTAAACGAATATGCTTTATCCATATTGAAACGTAAGAACATCTTCTGGATGTAGTTTAACTGGTGGAAAAATGTGCCATTGGACAGATACTCAAATTGTAACCTGATGCAAAATTTTGTCATAACAAGATCTTTCATTTTGAATTCTTTCTTTAACAATTGAGCAGCTTGCTCTATATCTTCAGAGATCCGATGATTTTGATATCGTCAACATAGACTATAATTATAGTGAATTTGAGAGTGATTTTTTGATAAAGACGCATGGACTGTTCTTTTCTGAGATATTCACTGAGCCGATTGTTCCACATACGACCAGATTGCTTGAGACTATATAACGATCTTTGGAGTTTGATAGAACACATATCTCGAGGTGTTGATTTCAACGTTTCAAACATTTTTAATCTTTTAGGAATTTTCATGTAGATGTATTTTCTTGTGTCCCATATAAGTAGGCGAAAATGACATCCATAAGTCTTATATGAAGTCCTTCAGAGATTGTAAGACTAATTAGGAACCTAAAGATTATCGCATCCACTACAGGAGAATATGTTTCCTCATAATTAACTCATATGATTTGGGAAAACCCTTGTGCGACAGGTCGAGCCTTATATCGTACAATCTCATTCTCTTCCTTTCTCTTTATTGCAAACACCCATTTATAACCTACTAGTTTGACTCTATGGGTGTTCGGATTACAGGTTCGAAAACATGTCGCTTTTCAAGCGAATTTAATTCAGCATTTATGGCTTCTTGCCATCTTGGCCAATCATTTATGTGCATGCACTCTTCTAAAGTTCTAGGTACGTAATCATTTTCATTGATTACATCCGTTGTTATAGCATATGCGAATATATCATCAATATGTGTTTTATTTCGGTTCAACAGATTACATCTGTTGCTATAGCATATGTGAATATTGTAACATTTGTCAAAAAACGGGTTTCCAAAACCCGTTCCGTTTTGTAATCGAATATCAAGTTATAAATGTCACGTTGTGTATTTATGGTTATTTTGATTTTTAATGATACATAATTAATAAACAAACTAAACTATAAAAATTATTTTTGATAAAAAGTGAAAACAATATAAATAAAAATAAAATGTTGCTGCCGGGACTCGAACCCGAGTCAGCCGGGTTGTAACTCCAAAGGTTTAACATTCACACGCATAACCACTCCGCCACTTGTTTGTTTTCTGTCAACTCTAGGAAACAAATAAGTCTTATACACAAACCTAGTTAAACCGGTTGCGCCAACTGAAAACCGAAATCGGCAATTCAACCGTCTAAACGTTTGATTAATCGCAAATTCAGGTTTATAACCGATGCACCGACGAATCTAATCAATTCAGACTTGAATTGACTTCAATTCTGGGGATGATGAGTTTTATAACCGAAACTACTCAATAATCCGAATTACTGTAATCATAGAGCTTCTCGCGACTCAGAAACATTCCACAAACCTCTAGTTACATTTCCGCACACCTTACAGTCCACCGGAGAAGTTTATTTTGCTCGCCGGAAATTTCTGCAAGTTCGCCGGAAAACCGTATTCATCATCAAAACGGTAATTCTTTCAATACCGTCGTAGTCTAACAATTGTTAAGCTATTTCTAACTCAAACCTTTCAATTGAAATCGAATTCAGACACCGTTATCAGATAATTCCAGTTCGCCGGAAAAATTTCTGGAAATCTTTATCTTCGTCTGCGAAACGGTAAGGACCTTCAAACACACTGTTAACGTTTGTTTAGCACTTAAATTCCACGATTGGCTAATCAAAACGGTTAATTGTTTTGTTCAGTTGAAGTGCACAAAAACAGAGACCGACACATTGCCGGAATTCTGTAATAAATCGTTCACCGGTATGTTTACCTCTAATTATCGTTTCTGCCATTTCATA
Source organism: Scalesia atractyloides (assembly GCA_947069175.1). Lineage (NCBI taxonomy): Eukaryota > Viridiplantae > Streptophyta > Magnoliopsida > Asterales > Asteraceae > Scalesia > Scalesia atractyloides. Next base: position 18,548,716 of record CAMTDV010000023.1, read on the forward strand.
TTAGTTTGTACCATGTTTATCTATCGAACTAAACAAGATTTAATGGTGTAATCTGCTGTCGGTAAAATCCAACGAAGGAGATGAACTGTGATAACATTATAAGTATAATTAAAATTGGTATTTTAAACGGGTTAGACACACAGTCCAGCGGTGGACTGTGTGCAAATAATACGCGCATGTCACGAGTTCGATCCCTGATACACGCACCCTTTATGTAATAAAATGTCTTTTTGATTAAAACTGAACCGGGTTAACTCCGTTAGTTGTTAAGTATAATAAAAATTGGTATATTTACCAAGTTAGACACACAGTCCAGCGGTGGACTGTGTGTGATGTTAAAGCACAAGTCCCGGGTTCGAAACCTGTTACTGGCACCAGTTTGATGAATTAAAATGTTTTTGAAATTAAAATTTTTTTGGATAAATCGAATTAGTATATAAATATAATTAAAAACAAGATTATTTCGGGTTAGACACTTAGCTCAGTTGGTAGAGCTGCGTGCACGCGTACGGGAGGTCTCGGGTTCGAGTCTCACCCAGCGCATATATGCACACTGACCGAACCGGTCAACAGGTCAACAAGTCAACGGTCAACGCAAAAATAAACAATTTTTTTTTATTTTTTTTAATTTAAAAATCAATTAAAAATACTTAAAAATAATATTTTTAAAGATAGAAAATAGCCTTAAACTCACAAAAATATATCTAAAAATTCCATTAAAATCCTTAATAAAATCCACTCATTTACTATATTTTTCCGTTATTATTTAGGTTAGTAATTCTCGTTGTTCAATTCTCCCGACTCGTGCGCATCTCATCATCTCCAATCAAACGCACCCAATGTGAGTGAATCTTTACAAATTCCTCGTTTTAATCACGTTTTGGGGTGTATCATGTGTCTTGCTATATATATTATATTTAAATCATTGTGCATACATCATATCATGAACATGTGTATTCAGCTTGTTTCAACTGTTTGTGTGGTTATTGTTAGATTCAATTTATTATTTTCTGTACATGCAATTTCATAGGCCGCCGCTCCCCATTACATTATGAGCGTTGAGCAAGTTCCCCATTACATTATGAGCGTGAACCTGGCGTGCCAACATACGATCGGCTCCGTTTGATTGAGTCTTGATCGCACAGACATTTATCATTTTCAGTACATGCAATACGATCAGCTCCGTTTGATTGAGCCTTGATCGCACAGACATTTATCATTTTCAGTACATACAATACGATCGGCTCCGTTTGATTGAGCCTTGATCGCACAGTTTCATTCATGTTATTTATCGTATGATGTTGGTATGTTAATGTATGCTATCATATGTTATTGTATGTTATAGTTGTGATTGCTATTGTAACTGCTTGATTATTTACATTTGCTCATTTATGATTATGCACAATTTTTTATTGATAAACTAACCAGTAAATCAATAATAAATGTTTATCTAACAAGGTTCACTCGCCAACTTATGTTGACCCAAAAACCCCCATTTTTACACATGATACAGGTGAACCAGCTGCAGTCAGAAACACATAGGATTGGACTAGAAGAATAAAATGATTTAGAGCTTGGAACTATTTTATTTGGTTATTTTCTTTGTATTGTATGGACATGTTTGGATTATTTGGAATGTAACTTTGACTTTAATAAATATGAAACATATTAGTAAATATCATGAGCTTTGGTGATAACCCAATTATGCCCCGACTCTTATTCCGCTGCGGGTCAGGGTGTGACAGATTGGTATCAGAGCCATGACTATAGGGATATAGGATAGGTTATTAGACCCTTAGAGCCTATACTATAGTTGTTTAGAAATTTTAAGATTTTTGTGTGTTACATGCCAAATTTCATGATGCTTATATGTTTTATGTTAAATGTTACATTCAATGTTATGCAAGCATGTTCATAAGTATATATTATCATATGATGCCTATCATGAATCATATTCTCATAACATATCATATCCATGAAAGCACACATCACGTCATTTTCATGATTGCTTTTACAACGATTTTTGTATTTTCAAATCTCATCAAAGTGAGTTCTCATGACGGGCATGTAGTAACTGGAAGGGTACCAGTACCGGTAGTCAGAACGTCCTGTCTAGGCTGGCATTCGTATAAATCCAAAATAAAGTACCAGTTTGCCTACCTGGGGACTAACGATGAGAGTACGAAGTACCTATTAGGCCAAAGCATGCTATACCAAACGTCGTGTGAGCTAACCTCACTTTGAGTTGTCATTGTGTCTACACCTGGACACATTCCGACCATACATCTCGTAAGCATATTTTGTGGTTTGCATTCGGGTGATGCGAGTGTTAAATTGCCAATACTAATGTGAATCCTACCAAGCCAATAGCCATGGGGGCCCACATGACTATACAAGGGAAGGTATGGGGGACATTTGAGGCCCAACATGAGCAAACCCAAGACATCCTATGGATGTAGTTGCATTATTGATATTTATGTTATTTTCATTTTTCTAAAGACACATGACACCTAAAAGGACTCCATAAACTCACAATCTTCTTATGTACGTTCCTGTAGATGTCGGCTAGACATCAACGAGGGGGTAAAAGATCAGGAAGATCTCACGAACGCTTGGCCACACAAATCGTGAAACAAATGGCCACGGTGCTTCCTGACATTGTGGTTCAAGTACAACAAGCCCTCGCTACAAATCCTACTAACCCTCCCCAACAAGATGACCAGAACGTCGACAACCCTCCTACCAGCAAGTGCTCATATAAACATTTCAAGTCTTGTGATCCTCCTAAATTTGAAGGGACTGAAGGTGTCACTGTTCTCCTCCACTGGTTTGAGGAGATGGAAAATACTTTTCTCAACTGCGATTGTCCTGAGGATCGCAAGGTTCGATACGCCACCGGGAGACTATTTGGGGTAGCTCTCACCTGGTGGAATACTGAAAAGGGGAAGAGGGGAATTGATGATGCAATGGCCTTAACGTGGGAGGAGTTAAGGGAAATCATGACTAGGCGTTTATGTCCTAGGAGTGAGATTAAAAAGTTGGAGGACGAATTTCATTCTTTAAAGCAAAAGGAGGGAGATCATACCATCTACAACAAGAGGTTCTTAGAGTTGAACCAAATGGTCCCTAACTTGTTCACCCCAACTTATCGCTTGATCGAGCATTATATTCGAGGTCTTCCCTCGAAAATTCAAGATTCAGTTCTCAGCACTTCACCAGCAACACTTGAAGCTGCTATGGAACTAGCCACTGAACTGACCGAAAATCGCATTCGAAACGGTAAATTCAAAGAGGAGAAAAAGAAAGCCCCCATTGAGGCTCAAACTTCAAACCATTCTGGTTCCTCCTCGAAGTTTACTGGAAAAAGGAATCGAAGCACAAGAAACTTCGCCGTCACACAAACCAATTACCCTATTCCTGCTGCACCCATTACCCAAGTCGCCCCTTCATCTGCACCACACAAAAGACCATACTCTGGCCCGTTACCAAAATGCAACCGTTGCCAATACCACCATTCTCCTGATCATCCTTGCCATATTGCACCGGCTGTGGTCGTGCAGGTCATACTGTTCAAACCTGTCGCATACCTCAGCGAACGAACCGCCACCAGCCTTTAACCCAAACCCACCAACAAATAATGGGTCAAGCCCAACAACCCCTACTACTACCTCCTACCCAACATTTAGCCCAAACATACTATCAACCCAACTATCCCATGGTACAACCTATGCGGGCTTGCTACAATTGTGGAGACCCAAGCCATTTTAGAAACACTTGTCCACGTTTGGTGAACATCATTCATGCCCAAGCTCAAGCAAATCCGGTGAATCAAGCTAACCAAGCTCCACCACCTGCAAGAGGAAGAGCTTATAACATCAACGCCAATACTGTTGAAAATAATAACGGCCCAAACGAATCACCCAACTAATTTTTCCTCGCCAAGAAACAAGACTCAACTCCAATCGTCTAGTTTTAATGTTTTCTTTATGTTATCTCAATCCTTCCGTATCCCAGTTGTAAAATTTGGAAATTATGTATCCAAGAATTTTAATGCGATTTGATATTACAGTTTTGTTCTATACTCATTGATTTAACATTTATATCATCATACATCTCGACGTATCTCAATCTCATCATTTAAATAAGTTGGGTTGTGTCACACTTTTACATAGACTGACCCCTTCATCAGAACCAACGAGAGAGGTACTGTCATCATTTAGTCATGTATCATTTCAGAATTGAGAATCAAGTTTTGTTCGTTGTGTTGTTTATGTTTTAGAGTCACATAGAACTGATCATGATTTATTGATAAAGCCAACGAAAATTTGACAAGAATATGGTGGATACGCCGCTGGTACTTCCTATATATAAGTATTCTGTGCAAAGGATCAAAAGCATTACCAGGAGGTTATGAAAAGTTTCTGTGTAGGTTTGAATATCGTCATGGTTGAAGTTTTTGTTTTATGATACATACCTTATCATTACAAATGTATCAGTTCCCTCAAAACTATTATACATAAAATCGTAAGCGACATCAAAGAATCAAAATCCGAGAAACCCAGCATGTTTCAGTAACAGAAAGGAGATGTACGCAAGGAGCCGTCTTGTGGAGCTAAACTTGAAAATTGAAACTAAATCCGACGGTATTCTGTACTATCTAGATCGCATATGGATTCCTGACCAAAATAACCTTCGTGATTTTTTTATGAGGCGCACAAAACACGATATTATAGACACACAGGAGCCGACAAGATGTATCAAGACCTTTGATACCCTTACTGGTGGCCTGGAATGAAAAAGGATATTGTTGATTTTGTTTCCAAGTGCCTTTCATGTTCCAAAATAAAAGCTGAACACCAAAGACCCTCAGGACTTCTGGTCCAACCTGAAATACCTGTATGGAAGTGGGAAAATATAACCATGGACTTCATTACCAGGTTACCTCGCACTTCTGGTGGGTATGACACTATATGGGTAATAATTGACCGACTTACAAAAATCAGCTCATCTTATTCCTATCCGCGAAGATTTCAAGAACGAAAAGCTAGCTCGTATTTATATCAGCGAAATCGTAAGCCGACATGGGGTACCGTTAAGCATTATTTCTGATCGTGATGGTCGTTTCACTTCACGAACATGGAAAGCAGTACAAGCCGCTATGGGCACACGATTAGATCTCAGTACCGCCTATCACCCTCAAACTGATGGTCAATCGGAACGCACCATTCAAACTCTTGAAGATATGCTTCGAGCATGTGTCATAGACTTCAAGGGAAATTCGGACGCTCATCTCCCATTAGTTGAATTTTCGTTCAACAACAGCTATCATTCAAGCATCGGCATGGCACCTTTTGAAGCCTTATATGGTCGTAAGTGCCAATCTCCTGTATGTTGGCACGAAATTGGGGAAGCTCAAATCACTGGTCCAGAATTGATCCAAGAAACCACAGACAAGATCCATCAAATTCGAAACAATCTTCTAGCGGCTCAAAGTCGTCAAAAGAGTTATGCAGATAAACGACGGAAGCCTTTGGAGTTTAACATTGGTGATCATGTACTTTTAAAAGTATCACCGTGGAAGGGAGTAGTTCGTTTTGGTCAAAAAGGCAAGCTAGCACCACGCTACGTAGGACCCTTCAAGATACTCGAAAGAGTAGGACCTGTAGCATACAAGCTTGACCTACCAGAAGAACTCAACAGGATTCATTCCACATTCCACGTATCAAACTTGAAGAAGTGCCTCGCTGATGAGAACCTCCACATTCCGCTGGAAGATATTCAGATTGATGAATCTATGCATTTTATTGAAAGACCTGTAGAGATCATGGACTTCGGAGAAAAACGTTTACGACGAAGTCGCATTCCAATTGTTAGGGTACGCTGGGAGTCGAAACGGGGACCTGAGTTTACTTGGGAACGTGAAAACTCAATGTGCGAAAAATACCCACATCTTTTTCCTACTACTACTTAAATTTCGGGACGAAATTCCTAAAAGTAGGGGATACTGTAACATTTGTCAAAAACGGGTTTCCAAAACCCGCTCCGTTTTGTAATCGAATATCAAGTTATAAATGTCACGTTGTGTATTTATGGTTATTTTGATTTTTAATGATACATAATTAATAAACAAACTAAACTATAAAAAATTATTTTGATAAAAAGTGAAAACAAAATAAATAAAAATAAAATGTTGCTGCCGGGACTCGAACCCGGGTCAGCCGGGTTGTAACTCCAAAGGTTTAACATTCACACGCATAACCACTCCGCCACTTGTTTGTTTTCTGTCAACTCTAGGAAACAAATAGGTCTTATACACAAACCTAGTTAAACCGGTTGCGCCAACTGAAAACCGAAATCGGCAATTCAACCGTCTAAACGTTTGATTAATCGCAAATTCAGGTTTATAACCGATGCACCGACGAATCTAATCAATTCAGACTTGAATTGACTTCAATTCTGGGGATGATGAGTTTTATAACCGAAACTACTCAATAATCCGAATTACTGTAATCATAGAGCTTCTCGCGACTCAGAAACATTCCACAAACCTCTAGTTACATTTCCGCACACCTTACAGTCCACCGGAGAAGTTTATTTTGCTCGCCGGAAATTTCTGCAAGTTCGCCGGAAAACCGTATTCATCATCAAAACGGTAATTCTTTCAATACCGTCGTAGTCTAACAATTGTTAAGCTATTTCTAACTCAAACCTTTCAATTGAAATCGAATTCAGACACCGTTATCAGATAATTCCAGTTCGCCGGAAAAATTTCTGGAAATCTTTATCTTCGTCTGCGAAACGGTAAGGACCTTCAAACACACTGTTAACGTTTGTTTAGCACTTAAATTCCACGATTGGCTAATCAAAACGGTTAATTGTTTTGTTCAGTTGAAGTGCACAAAAACAGAGACCGACACATTGCCGGAATTCTGTAATAAATCGTTCACCGGTATGTTTACCTCTAATTATCGTTTCTGCCATTTCATATTAGTTTGTACCATGTTTATCTATCGAACTAAACAAGATTTAATGGTGTAATCTGCTGTCGGTAAAATCCAACGAAGGAGATGAACTGTGATAACATTATAAGTATAATTAAAATTGGTATTTTAAACGGGTTAGACACACAGTCCAGCGGTGGACTGTGTGCAAATAATACGCGCATGTCACGAGTTCGATCCCTGATACACGCACCCTTTATGTAATAAAATGTCTTTTTGATTAAAACTGAACCGGGTTAACTCCGTTAGTTGTTAAGTATAATAAAAATTGGTATATTTACCAAGTTAGACACACAGTCCAGCGGTGGACTGTGTGTGATGTTAAAGCACAAGTCCCGGGTTCGAAACCTGTTACTGGCACCAGTTTGATGAATTAAAATGTTTTTGAAATTAAAAATTTTTTGGATAAATCGAATTAGTATATAAATATAATTAAAAACAAGATTATTTCGGGTTAGACACTTAGCTCAGTTGGTAGAGCTGCGTGCACGCGTACGGGAGGTCTCGGGTTCGAGTCTCACCCAGCGCATATATGCACACTGACCGAACCGGTCAACAGGTCAACAAGTCAACGGTCAACGGTCAACGCAAAAATAAACAAATTTTTTTTATTTTTTTTAATTTAAAAATCAATTAAAAATACTTAAAAATAATATTTTTAAAGATAGAAAATAGCCTTAAACTCACAAAAATATATCTAAAAATTCCATTAAAATCCTTAATAAAATCCACTCATTTACTATATTTTTCCGTTATTATTTAGGTTAGTAATTTACGTTGTTCAATTCTCCCGACTCGTGTGCATCTCATCATCTCCAATCAAACGCACCCAATGTGAGTGAATCTTTACAAATTCCCCGTTTTAATCACGTTTTGGGGTGTATCATGTGTCTTGCTATATATATTATATTTAAATCATTGTGCATACATCATATCATGAACATGTGTATTCAGCTTGTTTCAACTGTTTGTGTGGCTATTGTTAGATTCAATTTATTATTTTCAGTACATGCAATTTCATAGGCCGCCGCTCCCCATTACATTATAAGCGTTGAGCAAGTTCCCCATTACATTATGAGCGTGAACCTGGCGTGCCAACATACGATCGGCTCCGTTTGATTGAGCCTTGATCGCACAGACATTTATCATTTTCAGTACATGCAATACGATCGGCTCCGTTTGATTGAGCCTTGATCGCACAGACATTTATCATTTTCAGTACATGCAATACGATCGGCTCCGTTTGATTGAGCCTTGATCGCACAGTTTCATTCATGTTATTTATCGTATGATGTTGGTATGTTAATGTATGCTATCATATGTTATTGTATGTTATAGTTGTGATTGCTATTGTAACTGCTTGATTATTTACATTTGCTCATTTATGATTATGCACAATTTTTCATTGATAAACTAACCAGTAAATCAATAATAAATGTTTATCTAACAAGGTTCACTCGCCAACTTATGTTGACCCAAAAACCCCAATTTTTACACATGATACAGGTGAACCAGCTGCAGTCAGAAACACATAGGATTGGACTAGAAGAATAAAATGATTTAGAGCTTGGAACTATTTTATTTGGTTATTTTCTTTGTATTGTATGGACATGTTTGGATTATTTGGAATGTAACTTTGACTTTAATAAATATGAAACATATTAGTAAATATCATGAGCTTTGGTGATAACCCAATTATGCCCCGACTCTTATTCCGCTGCGGGTCGGGGTGTGACAAATATATCATCAACATGTGTTTTATTTCGGTTCCACATTGTACTATCTTGGTACATAATTAATAGAGATCTCATTTTCATATGGTACGTGTGTTTATTTAGAACTTTCGTTTTCCTCTAGAGTCATAGTTGTCTCTTCTAGGACATTTACCTCTACCGGTTCCATTTCCAACCTTTTGTGAGTTTTCACCAACTGCGTTATTTTGCTCTTTTCATTTCCAGTGGTTCTTGTCTTTGGAACAGATTAGTCTCCCACGCTTTCGTTATATGATAATTGCTTCCGGGATTACTTCAATTCGAGCAGGTGTATATGATGCTGGTATATGTAACTTTGTCTCTCTATTCGAGTCCATGAATGCATCTGGTAATTCATTTGCTATTTTTTTGCAAACGTATAATCTTTTTAACTTCATATTCACATTGACCATTTCAAGGGACGAGATTTGATAGTAATGATGCATTCCACGTTATTTCTTGTGTTACCGGTCTTTCTTTGTTCTTATCTCCCCCTAAGTCTGGGAACATAGTTTTATTAAAATGACAGTCAGCATGTCGTGCTGTAAACATGTCTCCTGTCTTTGTTTCTACAAAAAAAATTAGAGTTTTTTTTAAATCTCTTTATACTTGATATATGTTATATATGTATGAAAATGTGTTTCCATATATTGAAATTTGTAAATGTGTTTATAAATGTTTAGAAAGTGGTTGAAATGACATTACTCGTCGGCGGCGGAGAATCAACCGAGTATAGAATGATAACCATGTGGGACTTTGATCTAACATTCATCACCAACAATTATGATCACTGGGTGACGATGGAGACAGTTGATAAAACCATCATCAGCTGTCTCTTCTTATTGAACCGGTGACGGTAGAGACTGTTGAAGATTATCCTCGAAACCACTACCGAAATTGTTGGTGTTTTGCAGTAAATTGAATTAGGCCCAAAGGAGGTTATCAGTTGAAAATTGAGCGATTCGATTTCTAAATGTGGTGCCGCTCACGCCATTTAAATTTCCAGTCGTCTTCCTCTTGTTTGAGTAAAGAAAGCATTCACCCTCATCTATTATCTTGTTCTTAGGGGTTAGTAGGGTGTGATATGATTGCATAGGGAAACAACGGTTGGAGTAGATGCGTGAGTTTGGTCATGAATTGTAAAGTCACGACTGATATTTGAATGGTTTTGTCGGTTCATAACAGTGTCTTCTCGTTGGTTAGTACAAACTGAAAAGTCACGACTGTATGTGAATTACGAACTGTAAAGTCATGATTGGCGCCTTTTTAACCGACGTTTTCTAACCAACCCGGTTTATAAACATAAGAGGTGCTCCAAGCTACTATTTGTTGTATTATACAAACCATGTCGAGAAAAAATATTACTAAAATACGATACCGATATTGATGTTCTCGAATGGTATCAGTTCGTTTCTCACGACAAAGAACAAAAAAATTAACTATATTTGACTCTTGTCGTAGATAAAAATAACCATGCAACAATTGTATAATTGAAATTCATAAGAAGTTACCGATAATTTTCAACCCAAGTGGTCATTAGTACATATAATCATTCATAGCCTTTTCATTAGTGCCTACTAACAATCATTCATGGGATTTTCACCAAGGTTTTTGATGAGTTAATAGAAATAAGTTTCCATTTCGGCATTTTATCAAACACTTGATTGGCATTGTTTTCAAGCTATTTTGTTAGCTTAATTTGCCAACTACTTACCACTTTACCTCAACTCAACCAGTTCATACATTCATTAGCAATCAAATTAATATGTAATGTCAGTTATCAAAGCTATTACATCATACAAGAATTTGAGGTCTTTCATACTTAGGTTTAAACCCATTTCATTACATACATAGATAATCATCCAAACATCTCAATTAGCCAAATACTTCTCATAATCTAGCAAGTATGATGATCATAAGCATACATACAACATTAATTTACATTTTTACGATTACTATATTAAAAGACCTTCCTATTTCATGGATTCTCTAAAATAGAAGACCCATTGAAAATGAAATTGTAACATACCTTAGGTTTAATGATTTAAAAATCCTAAAGAAAACCACCTTGATTTTTAAAATTTGATGTTTCTATGAGAGGGCTCTCCCTCTTTCTCTTTTCTCGCTCACGAACGACACACACTCGCTCTTTTTTAAATACAACCAAGTTTCACTCTTATTTATTTTCATCCCTTAGGTTTTTGGTTTAATAATAAGTAAGTCATAACCTATTTATTTTATTAACAAATAACACATATTAACTAAGCTAAATATTCATAGTTAAATCACTTCAAGTTAAAATGTGGTAATAGCCCATAAATTCATATTATTATTTTGGGGGTGTTATATAAAATTTTAAAAATGAAACTATAACATGTGTGTAAATTTAAATTAATTTTACAGGTTTACGTAAGTATATAAACTTAAAAATATGATTTTCTTTTCAGTTTAAACAAATGGATGTCGTGATTTTTTAAAAAATGAAATAAGAAAAAAGAGAATACAAACTGTGTTTATGATAAAAAAGCAACTAAATATGGCATTGGGTCAGAATCGAACCACAAACCGGAGTGAGATTTACCAATCAAGTTTATTTGTTTTTTCTATACCCATTCCAAAACCGTATGTGTATAACTTGTAAACCAATTGGCAAGAAATGAACAGAGATGAAGTTGAAACCATTCATCCTCCATGTAGCTTTTTAGTATTAACTTTGTAGGAATCCGTTCGCATAACATAAATAAAAACTTTTATAAATTCGAATTACAATACAGAATAAATAAAGCTGTAAATTACAATACTTTTACAACTGAAATAATCGAAATACAAGAACAAAATTCAAACAGAAAAGTAAGTTTTTGGCTGAGAATCGCGTTAGACACGGGTCCCTTAAAAGAAATTTCGAGTCTCCCAGGAGAACTCGTTTGTTTCCAGGATACAACAGCCCAAACAGTTGCACTGCCGGAGATGACAACAACCCGAAGGTGTACCTTGCTGCAAGAAAGGAGAAGAAGAAAATTTCTGTAGAGAATTCGATGGTGTTCAAAGTGTGTCTTCTGGTGTTGAGGTGATGTTGTATTTATACTGCATCTGGGTTGAAACAGTCAAAAAGATTTAACTCAACGAATTAAATTGCATTAAACGTCTTTAATGCACTTTAATTCGTCAGCTACATTCCTGGTAAAGACCCTTGACTCGTCTGTTTCAACTGCTGAAGTGTAACTGATCTGTCATTAACTCTGGAAGCAGCAGGTCGCGCGCCCGCGCCTCCATACGCTAGCCTGCTGGTGCGCGCGCCAGTGTGGCTCACATCCCTGCGCTAGGTTACTGGTGCGCAACCCCTTGCGCGAGCATCCTTGCTCCACAGTCCTATTGCGCGCGCCAGTATGGCTCACATCCTTGCGCGAGCCTACTGGTGCTCCAGCCATTGCGCGCGCATCCTTGCTCCACAGTCCTATTGCACGTGCGCCAGTATGGCTCACATCCTTGCGCGAGCCTACTGTTGCGCCAGCCCTTGCCCTTGCGCGCGCACGCCACGTTACCAGGGAACCCATCAGGTCACGCCACACAGTCGCGCCATACTGGTTCACTTTGGTGTGCTGCGCGCGCGCGCACGTCAGGCATCTGCGGCGCAACCTGGACTGCCTGCACCATGCGCCACTACCTGTGTACCTGCGCGCCCCTTGTTGCCTTCTAGGGCCTGCACCACCTGGTCCTTGCAGGCTTTGCTGAGCCACGCGCGCGTGGTAAAAAATACAAAGGCGGCTCTCAAGCGGCTCGCGAAGTGGAAAGTGCGCCATCAAAGCGCCACATTGCGCCCATCGCCCACGCCACGCGCGCGCGTGTGCGAGTGCGAGTTAGGGTGCTCCGCACCCTTCGCGAGTACACTTAGTGTGTACTTCCATGAAACAATAAGGAAGGAGTGTTCCCACTTAAATACCCATTTAAGTTTCATCACTCCTCCTATGTGGGACAAGATGCTACTTTTCTATTTATTTCAGCATTTAATGTTTCAACCACCAAACTTTGAGCATCGATATCTCATTCATCTTAGCTCCGTTTTGGACGTGGTTTAGTTTGTTGCGAAGCTCTTCCAACATAGAACACAAACCCGGAAATAAATATCTATATAAACCTCAGTTTATAATATTTATTTATCGTCCAAAATTAGGAAATACCCATTTCCTATATTTGTGAAAAATGTATTTTCACTAAATTTCCAACAATCCCCCACATGAATGGAAATCAATCTTTCCCCTTTCAAGTTTCAATGATACAAATTCAACAGTCAAGTATTGCAAGATAGGTAGGCGTAACCTTTGAACCCTCTTTTGTGAAGCATACTTAGCCTTCTAGGGTCTTGTAGACGCAGTGTCTTTGAACAATCCCCCATTTATGTAGGCGACAATATACATTCACACAATACTCTCCCTATTTTTGTCATCTCCTCATGGTTGTGTCCGTTCATGGTCATGGAACACTTTCCTGGTTCTACGAGAGCTCTAGAATTTGCGTCTCCCCATAAATCCATTCGAAGCGACCCCACTTCTCTCTAACATAGATGATTCGTCGAATCATTAAAAGCAACATGGTTAATTTGATTTCCTCAAATCCTTAACCTCAACATGCTTAACCTTACTTCATGATTGGAATGGACTAGGAAGTATATAACTCCCTTTATGAATCTTTTAGGGCACCTCCCACAGTGACTCCCTTTGGGTTTATGATTAAGTTTGCCTATTGAACCTAGATCTTGGGATCTCCAGTCAACTAGGTTATGTTTCCCTCATATTCTCTTCATCCATGGGCTTTAGTCCCATTCCTCTTGACGTCGTATAAACTAAATCTTTGCTTAAGCCTTTCGTTAACGGGTCTGCAATATTCTCTTTTGACTTCACATAGTCAACCGAGATAATACCCGTTGAGATTGGTTAACGTACTGTGTTGTGCCTACGTCAAATGTGCCTTGATCTGCCATTGTACCTAGAGCTTTGTGCTCTCACAAGCGCTGATGTATTGTCACAATGTTGGCCGTCAACGGCTTTGGCCATCTTGGAATATCTTCCACAAATTGACGTAGCCACTCCGCCTCTTCACCGCTTTTATCTAAAGCGACGAATTCGGATTCCATCGTGGATCTAGCTATAACTGTTTGCTTGGACGACTTCCAAGCTATAGCTGCTCCCGCAAGTGTAAACACATATCCACTTGTCGATCTATGATCCTTTATATCGAAATCCAGTTCGCATCAGTGTATCCTTCGATCACTGCTGGATGACGGGTATAATATAATCCGTAATCTCTCGTGTATCTTATGTATCTTAGCACCCGTGTGATAGCTTTCCGATGATCATCATTTGGATTACTAGTGTATCTACTTAGCCTGCTTACTGCATATGCTAAGTCGGGTCTAGTACATGTCATTAGATACATGAGACTACCAATGATCCTTGAGTACTCTAACTGAGCAACTCCTTCGCCTTTATTTTTCCTTAGACGTTGAGTATTATCAATCGGAGTTCGAGCTATACTCGTATCATCCGAATTGAATTTCCCAAGGATCTTGTCCACGTAGTGAGTTTGACTTAAGATAAGACCATCTTGCGTTCTAGTGATTTTTACACCAAGAATCACATCCGCTAAGCCCATGTCTTTCATGTCAAACCTCGCTTTCAACATGTCTTTAGTTGAGTTGATCATATGATCGTTACTCCCAATGATAAGCATATCATCCACATAAAGACATAAAATCACATAACCTCTTGGTGTGTCTTTATAGTAAACACATTTGTCGCACTCATTTATTTTGAAACCATTGTCAATCTTGACATGATCAAACTTTTGGTGCCATTGTTTTGGAGCTTGCTTCAAGCCGTACAAAGACTTGACCAATTTACATACTTTTCCCTCTTTTCCTGGGGCGGAAAAACCCTCGGGTTGTTCCATGTAAATCTCTTCTTCTAAATTGCCGTTTAGAAATGCGGTTTTTACATCCATTTGGTGAACTTCCAAATTTCTTAAAGCCGCAATTGCAAGAACCAATCTTATAGAGGTTATTCGTGTCACAGGTGAGTAAGTATCAAAGTAATCTAGACCTTGTTTTTTTCTAAACCCTTTTATTACTAGCCTCGCCTTGCATTTACCAATACTTCCATCAGCTTTCATCTTCCTTTTGAATATCCAACGATATCCAAGTGGTTTACAACCAGGTGGAAGATCTACTAACTCCCAAGTATGATTTTGCAATATAGAATCAATTTCATTCTTAATTGCTTCTTTCCATTGAGGTCCTTCCGCGGAAGAAACCGCTTCGCAATAGGTATTGGGCTCACCCTCAACCATATAGCTCATGAAGTCTGGCCCAAATGATTTTGCAATCCTTGGTCGTTTACTTTGTCTAAGGTCACCTTGGTCAACCTCTGGTCGATCATGTGTTTCATCTAACCACGTAGATGAACTTGGACCTGCTTCATCAACCATTGTTGGTGAGGTTTCATGTGGTTCTCCTAGCATAGGAAACACATTTTCAAAGTATGAGACAATGTTAGGATTTGCCTCCATGATAGTGTTTACGTGGACATCGGGATTCTTGGACTCATGTACAAGAAAACGATGTGCACTACTTTGATGTGCATATCCTATGAATACACAATCAACAGTTTTGGGTCCTATCCTAAGAGTCTTAGGAGGTGGTACAATCACCTTTGCTAGCACCCCCACACTTTCAAGTATTTGTACGAAGTCTTCCTTTTTCTCCATAACTCATATGGAGTTTCGTCCCTATTTTTAAGTGGTATCTTGTTCAAAAGATAATTCGCTGAGAGAATCGCGTCCCCCCACATTTCTCGGTTCACACCCGAACTGATAAACATGGCGTTCATCATTTCTTTTAATGTACGATTCTTACGTTCCGCAACGCCATTTGATTGTGGAGAATAAGGAGGTGTACACTCATGTACAATGCCACTTTTTGCGCATAAATCCGCAAAAGTTGCGACATATTCACCTCATCGGTTGCTTCTAACCGCTTTTATCTTCTTTTTAAGTTGATTCTCAACTTCGTTTTTGTACAAGATAAACTTTTCTATTGCTTCATCTTTACTTTTAAGTAAATATACATAGCAATATTTAGTATAATCATCAATAAACGTGATAAAGTACTTATTTCCTCCATGTGTGGGAACTGCTTTTAAATCACACACATCGGTATGAATTAAATCAAGGGGTTCGGTTATTCTTTCAACCGATTTAAACGATGATCTTGTAAGTTTGGATTTAACATGTTTCGCATTTGTAATCGGAATCAATATGGAATGTTGGTATCATATTTAATTTAATTAAACGTCGTAATGAATTAAAATTTACATGTCCTAATCTACCATGCCAAACATTGAAGACTCAAACATGTAAATAGAATAGAAATTTCATTCATGTTTTTCTTGGTGTTAACCACCATTACATTCATTTTGACATACCATTAAGGGCATAGCCTTTCCAACATACATTCCACGTCTAGATAAAACAAATTTGTCCGATTTAAACACTAGACGAAAACCAAACTAGTTGAGCATCCAACCCGATACGAGATTCTTCTGTATATCCGGGACATAGAGGACTTTGCTCAACGTGAGCTCCTTGCCAGAAGTCATCTTCAAGATCACTGTGCCTTCACCCTTGATGTCGGCGGTAGCTTTATTTCCCATATAAAGCTTTTCTTCACCCGTTGCTTCCTTGAATGTTGAGAAAAGAGCCTTATCTCCACAAACATGGCGGGTTGCACCCGTGTCAACGAACCATCCTGGTGGGTTGGCGCCCAGCACGTTGACTTCTTCAATCATAGCCGCTTCCTCGGTTATCATTGCAATTAGAGACATACCATCCTCATCAACCATATGCGCACGCTCACGCTTAGGTTTCTTACATTCGTTAGCACGATTCCCCATCTCATTACAATTGTAACAAGTACCTTGGAAAGGTGCAGACTTCTTTTTCACAGCCCCCTTTCTTGGTCCAAGGTTGTTAACTTTTGCTTTCCCCTTGTCCTTTTTTGTTAGTTTACCCCTTTTGCCTTTGGAGGAATCCCTTACTTCCACCATGTTTGCTTTAGCCGCAGCTTGCGCAATGATGCCTTTTAGAGCGACCTTGTTGTCCTCTTCGATTCGAAGACGGACCACAAGTTCCTCCACCGTCATTTCCTTTCGTTTATGTTTTAGGTAGTTTTTGAATTCTACCCACGAAGGAGGCAATTTTTCAATTATTGCTACCACTTGAAATGTCTCGCTAAGAACCATGCCCTCAGCGTGGATGTCATGAAGTATAATCTGCAACTCTTGGCTTGGTTCATAACAGTCTTGTTATCGACCATTTTATAGTCCAAGAAACGGGCGACAACAAATTTCTTTGTTCCCGCATCCTCCGTTTTGTACTTTTTGTCCAAGAGATCCCATAATTCTTTGGAAGTCTTGACATTGTAGTACACATTATACAATGCATCCGAAAGGCCATTAAGCACATAGCCTCGACATATGAAATCCGTATGCTTCCAAGCATCAACCGCGCACTGAGCTTGAGCGTCGGTCTCCCCTTCCGCAGGTTGGGGAGCGGGTTCAGTCAAGAAACTCACAAGGTTCATGGTAGTCAAGTAGAAGAACATCTTATGTTGCCACCTCTTGAAGTGGAGACCCGAGAACTTCTCAGGTCGTTCAGCATGGTTTGCCACTGTGGTCGCTCCCACAGTGTTGGCGGTGTTTCAACGACAAGGTTGTTAACATTCGTGTTCACGTTGGTATTGTTTTCAGTCGACATTCTAAAATTAAAATTTTAGTCCGAAATTCTGTTTTAAACCAATAAAAACAGAAGTAAACTCTTAATTTACCACGAATTTACCGTTTGGCTTCTAAGTCCAACTTTGAAGACCAAAATAGAAAAACTCTTATAATTTTTAGCGCACACTTACTGTTTGGCTTCTAAGTCCAACTTTGAAGACCAAAACAGAAAATTTTTAAAGTAATTTTAAGAAAACGAAGTAGTCCGAAATGGTTTTCAACCAAAGTCGCTCCTTTGAAGATGAAAACCGGAAAAAAAATATTTTTTAAAAACACAAACTGCCAAAACAGAATGGTTTTGATTCTACACGAACGGTGTTTTTAAAAATTTGTTTTAAGATTTTAGGAATCCGTTCGCATAACATAAATAAAAACTTTTATAAATTCGAATTACAATACAGAATAAATAAAGCTGTAAATTACAATACTTTTACAACTGAAATAATCGAAATAAAGAACAAAATTCAAAAAGAAAAGTAAGTTCTTGGCTAAGGATCATGTTAGACACGGGTCCCTTAAAACAAATTTCGAGTCTCCCAGGAGAACTCGTTGTTTCCAGGATACAACAGCCCAAGCAGTTGCAATGCCGGAGATGACAACAACCCGAAGGTGTACCTTGCTGCAAGAAAGGAGAAGAAGAAAATTTCTGTAGAGAATTCGATGGTGTTCAAGGTGTGTCTTCTGGTGTTGAGGTGATGCTGTATTTATACTGCATCTGGGTTGAAACAGTCAAAAAGATTTAACTCAACGAATTAAATTGCATTAAACGTCAATGCACTTTAATTCGTCAGTTACATTCCTGGTCAAGACCCTTGACTCGTCTGTTTCAACTGCTAAAGTGTAACTGATCTGTCATTAACTCTGGAAGCAGCAGGCCGCGCGCGCCACCTCTATACGCTAGCCTGCTGGTGCGCGCGCCAGTGTGGCTCACATCCCTGCGCTAGGTTACTGGTGCGCAACCCCTTGCGCGAGCATCCTTGCTCCACAGTCCTATTGCGCGTGCGCTAGTATGGCTCGCATCCTTGCGCGAGCCTACTGGTGCGCCAGCCCTTGCCCTTGCGCGCGCACGCCACGTCACCAGGGAACCCATCTGGTCACGCCACACAGTCGCGCCATACTGGTTCACTTTGGTGTGCTACGCGCGCGCACGTCAGGCATCTGCGGCGCAACCTGGACTGTCTGCACCATGCGCCACTACCTGTGTACCTGCGCGCCCCTTTCCCACGTTGCCTTCTAGGGCCTGCACCACCTGTCCTTGCAGCCTTTGCTGAGCCACGCGCGCACGGTAAAAAATACAAAGGCGGCTCTCAAGCGGCTCGCGAAGTGCAAAGTGAGCCATCAAAGCGCCCATCGCCCACGCCACGCGCTGCGCGTGTGTGCGATTGCGAGTTAGGGTGCTCCGCACCCTTCGCGAGTACACTTAGTGTGTACTTCCATGAAACAATAAGGAAAGAGTGTTCCCACTTAAATACCCATTTAAGTTTCATCACTCCTCCTATGTGGGACAAGATGCTACTTTCCTATTTATTTCAGCATTTAATGTTTCAACCACCAAACTTTGAGCATCGATATCTCATTCATTTTAGCTCGTTTTGGACGTGATTTAGTTTGTTGCGAAGCTCTTCCAACATAGAACTCAAACCCAGAAATAAATATCTATATAAACCAATATATCGTCCAAAATTAGGAAATACCCATTTCTTATATTTGTGAAAAATGCTATTTTCACTAAATTTTCAACAAAGTTTTCTATTACTGGCATCTAATATTAAATATATGTTTGTAAATCATTTAAAATTATATTTTATGTTGAATATTTAGATATTATAGTTCACTAGTAAATAGTAAATATATGTATTGATGAGTCAAAGAAATGATTCCTAAATACCTACAAAGGCACCCACTGTATTTGTGGTAAACAATGTATACAATATCGTTTAGAAAACAGATTAATAAAAAAATTGACCTTAAAGTTATATTTTCAATAGTATCTTTAGCATGAAGAATCAAAAGTAATAAAACCATTACAACCTATGGCTTTACAGCCTAGTGAAATATTTGAGCTGGATAAATGGTCTGTTTGGATTTGATTTCCACAAGAAGGGTTTTTCCTATATTTATTGGGTTTACTACTGAATTGGTGTATAGGCATTATGACTAGTGAAGATGGATATGATCGGGTGGTTCCTCATGGTCCGCCAGTAGATCCAAATTTGTTGTTAAAAAAATAGAAAAAAATAAAACCATTAGAATTAGCTAATATACCCCTTAAATAACTTACAAACATGAAACAGTTCCCAAGGTTGGAACAATAGTTGTATTGCCGAAGATGAACTTGCTAGTCCGAGCTAGCTACGAGTTTTTCACCGTGTGTCCGTTTTTAATGCAGAACATGGTAACAAATAAGAGACATGTTTGTTGGAATTGAAAATATTTTAAGAGTGGTCCTCTCTTATTTTTTTGAATGATAAATCTTTTTGTCCCTCTACAAAATAAATCAACAAGTTCATTTTATAATCATCTCGAGACTTTTAATTGCAATTAAAAAAAATTAATATGCAAAACATAGTTCAAAGTTTATTATTCCACCGTATCGAATTTTACACTATTGCCCATGCGTAGAAGTTGGAGTGGTTTGTTCGTCAAACTAGTTGAGACAAGTTTTACCAGTTTACTATTTTCAAGTTCATATTAAAGTCAATACTTTAAACATTGTTATCTCATGTTGTTAACTTTATTTTGGATAAATCTATACGCAACTTATGAAACTCTTTTAAAAATAACATGAACTTATAAATTATTATTAGCATATATGAATATAATAAATTGAAAATCATATATTTAACTAATTATTCCAATATCATATACGAATATAATAAATTGAAAAACATATATTTAACTAATTATCCTATTATATAGAGAGAACAGAAGAGTATCGTCTAAGAGCGTTTGCATGACGCATTACTTTAGAAATGGGCCAATATAAGATTATTAAGCTATGGGCAAAGTGATCATGTGCAGAGGGCCCAAAATGCTTAACAAAAAGCAATCTTGTAACTTTATTAGAATTTGGAAATGCCTAAAGACACATCTAACATTTGTATCATACGATAATTAGTTAACTGGTCCTTTTGTCTCTATGAAGCTTGTTTGTAATCCTTTTTGTAACTTTATAAGATTCTTGAGCATGCAAGGAACTTCACATAGCTCAAATGTCGACATTGGGTATGTGTGACATGAAATTGTAAAATTAGTTGCCATAACACTATAACATAATACATAACAATAAGTAGCGGTATAGCTTTTAGTTAGAAAAATATGAAAATAAAAAGGTAGAAAATGAAGAAGTGACGTTATAAGTTATTAAAGGGCGAGTTAATTAGCCACCAACTTTGGGGAGCATGTTAGCTGGTAGGAGTTTGTTCCCTTTAAATGAGCACAATCTTTGAAGATTGTTGATGGTGATGGGAATGGAACCTTACCTGCACTCCATCCAATACCCATTATCATTCATGCCCCACCCATACCTTCTCTTCTAAACTTAGGATGCCTTTTATATATCATTTTAATTTAATTTAATTTTACTTTGATGTAACTCAAATAATTATATACCATACTTTAAAAAGGATATTTGAAAAGGCATGTCTATTACCCTTTATATTAACATTGGCATTCCTAAGTTAAGTTTACATCTAAAATATATTTCTTTTTGAGATTTCATTTCTTTTTCCTTTTCAACTCTTTGTTTCTTCCTTAATTGTCTCTAAGATGGACATGACGTTCTACAATAGAGTTCTATGTGGCTAGTGGTACTTGTTGGACGATTGTATTTAGATTAATACTCAATATATTAGTGATCCTTCAATTTCAATCTTTCACAAGTCTTTTCTTCACCTTCCTTTAGTGTTAATGTGCTATAAACTAAGATGAAGTTACTCTAAATCTCATTTAATATAATAGTACATGAACTTGAAATCATTCTTATAATATCTTATCTAGTGATGAAAAAGTTTTTTAAATTGATGATCCTTGTAGTACTTGTCGAAATTATAAGATTTTATCATTGACTTCCGTAAACATGTTATCACAACACATGTTTTTTTTTGTTGGTCATGTCATTCAGGATTAATATATATATATATGTATATATATCCTTCGACCTTCTACGAAAATGAGTTTGACGTGTCAAGGGATCGTTGGTTGAAGAAAAGCCATCAAATTTGAATTTTAAAATTAAATCAGTGAAGAGAAACATAAACAAGTTCAAGTTTCTTTAAAAGTAGGGTCAATCTTGGATATATGGCCTTTGAAATAATAGTTTCATGTCTATATGTGAATCTCACATTTTACAACTTTGAAGACATACATTAATAGGGATTTATTGTGAATTTATACATCAAATATTGTTTCTTGAATCAATGGTCCCAAAAACATGTAACTACACGACACGCACATTAAACACAAGACACATGCGTTGAATCAAGGAAGCATGGTTAGGAATTTAGGGCCAGGAATAGTTTTTTTCTTTTATAATTTCAGAAGGGGGGACCCATACTACATCTATGTCACTATATCTACACTTGATAAAATTCCACCATTTGACTTGTGAGAGAAATGTATAAAAGATTACAAGTCTTTCTGACATTTATTATCATGTAGTCAATATAACATAATCTTTGTGTTTTGATAAATAAACTTCTACCATAGGCTTACTAACTACTAATGCTAGAGAAAATCAAAATTACATTTATGTTTTCTGATTTCTTATAACGTATAATATGAGTTCTGCCTAATTGTATATTTAGTATTGCTCTTCTAAGGTCTTTTCGTGCATCCTATGTAGCTTTTATATCATTTATATGCGATCATAAATAATACTTTAGACTTTGTGTTCCCACTTTTACATGTGGATTAAATGTTAGAATATTGCAGATATGATTTTGAATTCTGATTCAACCTCACTTGCAGACAAGTCCTAACAATTTTCAAAATATATATGATTGTCTATAGAAATTTCAGTGAAAGTGAGTTCATAATAATTTTGGTTAAATAAATATATGTCATTGTTATTCAAACGGTTATCTAGTCTGATTCATGTTTTTCTTTTACAACGAGGTATTTGAAATATTAGAAAGATGAACGAGATGTCTATGATCAATTCAATGTGTTTGAAATAAAATTAGTTGTTAAAAAGTGGGTGGGATATGTATAATAGTGTGAACAATTCTTGAAGTGATTTATAAGTTGGGAGCCAATATGCTTAAACTCTGTGTGTTTTACTCCAACACTTACAAACGTGCAAGGGGTGCATGTTTCAATTAAAATAGCCCTGATACCTAGCTCTTAGACATTGAAAATTGTAACCCATTACCTCATACGAATTGTATAGGGTTATATAAGGCCTATACGGGTCAATTTAAAATTCCCGTTTCACATTCGATATGATTTAACGTAATGTAAGATTCTATCAAATTATTATACAGTGTAAGATTTACATTTGGTTTCATTCATCCGACAATCATTTCTTCATTCTTACCTTCTCATCTCGTCGTTCTTTCATACGTAAGGTTTTATGATGATCAAGATCAATGTTTCTCTCATTCGATTGTGTTAAGTAGTTTTATTGGTTAGCGATGTCATTGTGGGACAACAATTACATTTTTGCGAATATTCAAAGAGTATTGGGTGCTAGAAAGTAATTGGGTATGACATGTATACACTTAGCTGTTGTTTTGGTTACAAAATGCTTATAATTTTGTTGTTATAAGGGGATCTGGCGATTAATCTTTCTTACAGACAGGGCTGCAAAAATCATAATCAGGGGGATGAAGTCATATCCATGTTTGTTCTTATCACAAGACAGGGTTTCTAGACTTGAATGCGGCAAAACATCTTTTTGTTTTTACCGGTTAAGTTTACCAATATAACATTTGTCATAAAACGGGTTTAAAACTCACTTCGTTTTGTAATAAAAGTATATGTTATGATGTTCGTTACGTATTTATGTTAAATGTTTAAAATTTTGAATTAGTATTAATAATAATAAAAATAATAAAGTTTAATAAATAATGAAGTTTAAATAAATATAACATAACCTAAAATTTAACAATGAAATAAAAAAAGGGGGGCTTGTGGACGCGGGTATCGAACCCGGGTCTCTACCCAAACAAAACACACAACAAACCACCACACCACACACACACATCTATTTAATTCTAAAACAAACGATATTTATACAACCTCCTGAAATCAAAATTTTGAAACACCCGCCTGTAACGGCTGTAACCTCCAAAATCATTATCAATTCTTCATTTCATTTTTGATCTAAACCAAAGAACGCTTCCTAATTGGGTGTTAAACACAATCATTGGGTCAAATCAGTTATCTAATCATGGTGATATTTAAATTTTTGACCTAAGTCTTTTGAAGCCGAAAACCAAAAATCAAGCCAGCTCTTGTCTATAAATAGTGACCCTAGAATCCATTTAGAACTCGCTCACATCTGCTAATACTTTCTACAAACTTCCTATAAACTCTGGTCTTCATTCACACTTCGCCGGAAATTCGTTCGTCACCGGAACTTCACCGGAGATCACTCGGTTTCGGTATATTCATCCTTGAATCCTTTTTCGTTTTATGTATTATTATTATCTAATAAATCAATGAAACTCAATAAGAGTTATTGATTAACAATCGGGTTTTTTTTGTCAAAACAGTTAAAATGAAATGAAGAGGATGAAGTTGAATATGCGTATAAGTATAATTAAAACCGAGTTTATACCGGGTTAGACACAAGTCAAGTGGTGGACTGTGTGCATTATAACTAAATGATCGCCGGTTCGATTCTTACCTACGCGCCGAATTCCTATATATTATCAAACTTTTTTATAACGAATATTAAATTAACTCAGTTAGTGTATAGATGTAATTAAAAACCCATATCCTCTGGGTTAGCCACACAGCTCAATTGGTCGGGCTCTGTGCAACACGGAGCCTGGGTCACGAGTTCGAGTCCGGTCGGTTACATGTTTAAGAAATTATCAAATCTTTTAAATAAAATCATAATATAGTTTAACTTAATATGTGTATATATGTAATTAAAAACGGATATATTCTGGGTTAGACACGTAGCTCAGTTGGTAGAGTTGCCTGCACGTTATACGAGAGGTCACGCGTTCGAGTCCCACACGCTGCGTATAATT
The DNA here is from genome assembly GCA_947069175.1 of Scalesia atractyloides. NCBI lineage: Eukaryota > Viridiplantae > Streptophyta > Magnoliopsida > Asterales > Asteraceae > Scalesia > Scalesia atractyloides. The sequence goes on from CAMTDV010000023.1 coordinate 18,573,495, forward strand.
ACGAATTCGACCGGTTCGACCCGCTGAAGGGTGTATTTTTTTAATTAACTTTTTTCTTTTTTTTTTCTCCAAAAATCTATAAAAATATATAATAAAATAAGTCCTTTCTAAGTATAAAAATTAGTAATAAATACTATAAAATTATCTAAAAAGTCTAATAAAATTCATTAAATAACAATACTAATTTTAAATAAAAGAAATATATTTACCGAATTATTACGTGAATATAGGTTAGTTTTCTCGTCGGTTTGAATCTTTAAATCGTGCGCGCTCGTTATCAAATCAAGAACGCACCCACTGTGAGTGAATTCCTACAAACTCCCTTTTATTCATGTTTTGGGGTGTATCATGTGTCGTTTAATTTATATCATTTATCCAACACTTGTGCTACTACCATTATATAAACTGACGTGCTATGTGATATTTGGTTTGTTGTTATTTGTGGTTATACTTTCTCATTTCAGTCAAGCATTCACATTAGGCCCATCAGTTTCCCGTTTCATACGGGTAGAGCATCGCGTTGCCTAATTAGATCGCTCCGTTTGATTGAGCCTTGATCTCACAGCACATCATTTATCGTACTCACATGTAAATTGCTAGATGATTACGTGGTTTGTGGATGAATTACCTATACGTTTGCTCATATTTGGTTTATGCATATTTTTATTAAATTAATTAACATAACAATTCTTTCTAATGTTTAAACGGGATTCACTCGCCAACATTTGTTGACCTAAATCTCTATTTTTACACATGATACAGGTGATCAGGTTGAAGCAAGGGACAATAGGATTGGGCCTTAGAAGAAGAATAAATCGTTACTTGAATGTCTTGTTTAGAACATTTTGTGCTTGTATGGTTTATGTGTGGATTGGAATATTTTTTTTTAATTTGAAATAATAAATATGAAACTTTGATAACAGTAAATGTCATGAGCATTGATGAAAACTCAATTATGCCCCGACTACCATATCCGCTGCGGGTCAGGGTGTGACAGATTGGTATCAGTGCTCTTGATTATAGGGACATAGGATGGTTATTAGACCCTTAGAGCCTATACTATAGTAGATTGGATTTTAATTTCTTACATGTTAATTGGTTATATGCAAACTCATGATATTTACTTGTTTTACATTTATCTCACACACAAATGCATGCAAGCACTCCCACTACTGTATGATATTGTGTGATATTCAATGTGATATACATATTGTTAATATAACATGCTTACATATATACGCATCATGCACGAATCAATTCCCACATATTTGAACATTTTTCATGTTTTTTTTCTCAAAATTTTGTGATGTTTTCATTTTCTAATCTCATCAAAGTGAGTTCTACGATGGGCATGTAGTAACTGGAATGGGTACAAGTACCGGTAGTCGAAACGTCCTGTCTAGGATTGGCATTCTTATAAATCCAATATAATGGACCAGTTTGCCTACCTGGGGACTAACGATGAGGGTACGGAGGACCTATTAGGCCAAAGCATGTACACTAAACGTCGTGTGAACTAACCCCACTTTGAGTCATCACTGTGTTTACACCAGGACACCTTCCGACTTTATACTCGCAATCATGTTTTACGATTTTCATTCGGGTGATGCAAGTGTTACCAAGCCAACACCAATGTGAACCCTACAAGAGCCCAGTAGTCCTGGGGGCCCACATGACTACCTAGTCCAAGTATAGGGACATATGGGGGACCAAACATGAGCAAGGCCCAAGACATCATATGGATGTAGTAAATTATTTTCTCATTTGTTTTGTGGATGTTAATTTCTAAAATGCGACACATGACACATAAACGTCCAACTCGCAATCTCGTTACGTATTTCCTGTAGATGTCTTCTAGACACTCTCGTGGAGGTAGGAGATTAGGAAGATCTGGCGAGCGTATGGCTGCTCAAATAGCCCAACAAATGGCTGCCGTGATTCCCCGATATCGTAATTCAAGTCCAACAAGCTCTCGCCGCTAACCCTGTCAACCCAATCCACCAAGAGGGGCAAAATACTGCCAACCATCCCACAAACACCACTAAGTGCACTTACAAGCAATTCAACTCATGTGACCCTCCAAAATACGAAGGAACTGAAGGAGTCACTGCTCTCCTTTGGTGGTTCGAGGAGATGAGAATACATTTTCTCAATTGCGACTGTCCCAACGACCGTAAGGTTCTTTATGCTACCGGTCGTCTATATGGGGTAGCACTTACTTGGTGGAACGCCGAAAAGGGCAGAAGAGGCGCCGAAGCCGCAGTAGCCCTAACTTGGGAACAACTAGGGAACTCATGACAAGACGTTTTTGCCTAACGAGCGAAGTTAAGAAGCTGGAAGATGAGTTCTACTTCCTAAAACAAAACGAGGGAGACCACATAACCTACAACAAGAGGTTTCTTGAGTTAATGAAATGGTTCCAAATTTGTTCACTCCTCTCTACCGTCTGATCGAGCATTACATTCGGGGTCTTCCTTCGAAGATTCAGAATTCTGTGATGAGTACGTATCTGCAACTTTGGAAGCAGCTATGGAGCTAGCTACCGAGCTCACTGAAAACCACATCAGGAATGGGGATTTCAAGGATGGGAAGCAGAAGATGCAAGTAGCAAAACATCGACTGAAACCCCAACTCAATTCAAGCCCGATCCTCTTCTCAATTCACTGCCAAGAGAAAGCGAAACGGGAAAAATTTTGTTGTCACCCAAACCAGTCAACCAACTTCACAAGCCGAACCCCTTCAAGCCATTCCAATCACCTAAGTGGCACCCAACCCAGCATACTCAAACAAGAAACCCTACACTAGTCCCCACCCTCAGTGCAACACCTGCCATTATCACCACCAACCCACCTTACCTTGCCGGCTGTGTGCCAATTGTGGGCGTTACAGTCATTTGAGTAACACTTGTCGTACTCCTCAAAACCAAGCTCCACTCCCCACTTAAAACATGATCCAACCCTATCAACAACCTCAATATCCCATGGTTCCATATGTTCGAGCTTGCTTTAATTGTGGTGACCCTACCTACTTTAGAAACATGTGCCCTATGTTGGTTAATATCATTAACGCTCAAGCCCAAGCAAACCCAGTTAACCAAGCGAACCAGGCAAACCCAGCACCTCCACCAGCAAGAGGGAGAGCCTACAACGTCAACGCAAACCCAGTTGAGGTCAACGCCGGTGCAAACAAACAACATAACTAGCCTTTCTCCCATTATAAAGACTCAAGACTCTGCTTCAGTTGTTTATTTTATTTTTATTTCCAATCAAGCTTTAATAGATTCCATTTCTTTTTTTGACAATTCAAGTTCCCATTGTTTTAAATTTGGGAAATAATGATTCTATTATTTCATATTAATCCCATTAACGCAATTTATATCACACTATGCCAATTTGTTTCATTACATGTCTCTATTCATCGATTAAATTTCATGTTATCATACATCACGACAACCCCGTCTCATCATTTAGGGAAGTTTAGTCGTGTCTCAATTTTTCATAGACTGACCACTTCCTCATAACACACGAGAGAGGTACCGCTGTCATTCAGTCTCGCTTTTCTTAGATTTGAGACTCAAACATTGGCTATTGTGTTTGTGAATATTTTGTAGATTTTAGGACGAGTCACATAGAACTAATCGTGACTTGATAACAAGGCCAATGAAAATTTGACAAGGATATGGTGGATACGCCGTAGATACTTCCTATATATAAGTATTCTTGTCAGGTGATCAAAAGCATTGTTAGACGGTTATGGGAAGTTCCATGTAAGTAGTGTCAATCTCAATTTAGATGATGATGTAGTTGATGACTTCGTTTTGTGATGTAACTTTATCATTTTTGATGCTTCAATTTTCTCAAAACCCTTCTATCATGAAACCATATCCAGTTAGTCATCTCCGTGTTACAACGCTTTTCACTTCTACATCTCAAGCATCAAACAGCGATTCCTGTAGCAGGGTATTCAACCCTTACTAGGAACGTTACCGCCTCAATCAAAAATCCAAAATTTCACACTCAACTAGTTATGTATATCCTTAGCATCATCTCGGGTCGAGATGGGTGTTTCACTTCACGCACATGGCAAGTCGTGCAATCAGCGTTAGGCACTCGATTAGACCTCAGTGCCGCTTTCACCCTCAAACTGATGGTCAATCTGAGTGCACCATACAGACTCTTGAAGACATGTTGCGAGCATGTGTCATCGACTTCAAGGGCAATTAGGATACTCATCTACCATTAGTTGAAGTTTCATACAACAATAGCTATCATTCGAGCATCGGTATGGCTCCTTTTGAAGCATTATACGATCGTAAGTGCCGATCACCGGTATGATGGCATAAAATCGGTGAGGCATAAATCACTGGACCTGAATTAATTCAAGAAACAACCGATAAGATTCTTCAAATCCGCAATAATCTTCTAATAGCTCAGAGTCGTCAAAAGAGTTACGCTGATAAATGACGAAAACCACTCGAGTTTTGTGTTGGCGATCAAGTACTTTTGAAAGTATCACCATGGAAAGGAGTTGTTCGTTTTGGACAAAAAGGCAAGCTAGCACCTCGCAATGTGGGACCATTCAAAATACTCGAGAGAGTCGGTCCTGTAGCCTACAAGTTTGACCTACCAGAAGAACTCAGCAAGATTCATCCCACGTTCCATGTATCTAACTTGAAAAAGTGCCTTGCCAATGAAACCTCCATATACCGTTGGAAGATATTCAGATTGATGAATCCATGCATTTCGTAGAACAACCTGTAGAAATCATGGACTTTGATGACAAACGTTTAAGACGAAGTCGAATTCCTATAGTTAGGGTGCGTTAGGAGTCAAAACGAGGACCTGAGTTTACTTGGGAACGCGAAGACTCAATGCGCGAAAAATACCCTCATCTCTTCCAAGTCAAACCTACCACTACTTAAATTTCGGGACGAAATTTCTAAAAGTAGGGGATACTGTGACATTTGTCATAAAGCGGGTCTAAAACCCGCTCCGTCTTGTAATAAAAGTATACGTTATGATGTTCGCTACGTTTTTATGTTAAATGTTTAAAATTTTGTATTAGTATTAAAAATAAATAATAAATAATAAAGTTTAAATAATAATGAAGTTTAAATAAATTTAACATAAACTAAAATTTAACAATGAAATTAAAACAAAAAAGGGGGTTGTGGACCGCGGGTATCGAACTCGGGTCTCTACCCAAACAAAACACACAACACACCACCACACCACACACACACAAACATCTGTTTTAATTCTAAAACAAACTATAGTTATACAACCTCCTGAAATCAAAATTTTGAAACACCCGCCTGTAACGGCTGTAACCTCCAAAATCATTATCAATTCTTCGTTTCATTTTCGATCTAAACCAAAGAAACGCTTCCTAATTGAGTGTTAAACGCAATAATTGGGTCAAATCGGTTATGTAATCATGGTGATATTTAAATTTTTGACCGAAGTCTTTTGAAACCGAAAACCAAAACTCAAGCCATCTCTTATATATAAACAGTGACCCTAGAATCCATTTAGAACTCGCTCACATCTGCAAATACTTTCTACAAACTTCCTGTAAACTCTGCTCTTCAATTCACACTTCGCCGGAAATTCGTTCGTCGCTAGAACTTCACCGGAGATCACTCGGTTTCGGTATATTCATCCTTGAATCCTTTTTCGTTTTATGTATTATTATTATCTAATAAATCAATGAACTCAATAAGAGTTATTGATTAACAATCGGGTTTTTTTGTCAAAACAGTTAAAATGAAATGAAGAGGATAAGTTGAATATGCGTATAAGTATAATTAAAACCAGAGTTTATACCGGGTTAGACACATAGTCTAGTGGTGGACTGTGTGCATTATAACTAAATGATCGTCGGTTCGATTCTTACCTACGCCGCCGAATTCCTATATATTATCAAACTTTTTTATAACGAATATATAAATTAACTCAGTTAGTGTATAAATGTAATTAAAAACCCATATCCTCCGGGTAAGCCACACTGCCCAATTGGTCGGGCTCTGTGCAACACGGAGCCTGGGTCACGAGTTCGAGTCCGGTCGGTTACATGTTTAAGAAATTATCAAATCTTTTTAAATAAAATCAGAATATAGTTTAACTTAATATGTGTATATATGTAATTAAACACGGATATATTCTGGGTTAGACACGTAGCTCAGTTGGTAGAGTTGCGTGCACGTATACGAGAGGTTACGCGTTCGAGTCCCACACGCTGCGTATAATTACGAATTCGACCGGTTCGACCCACTGAAGGGTGTATTTTTTTAATTAACTTTTTTTTTCTCCAAAAATCTATAAAAATATATAATAAAATAAGTCCTTTCTAAGTATAAAAATTAGTAATAAATACTATAAAATTATCTAAAAATTCTAATAAAATTCATTAAATAAAAATACTAATTTTAAATAAAAGAAATATATTTACCGAATTATTACGTGAATATAGGTTAGTTTTTCTGTCGGTTTGAATCTTTAAATCGTGCGCGCTCGTTATCAAATCAAGAACGCACCCACTGTGAGTGAATTCCTACAAACTCCCATTTTATTCATGTTTTGGGGTGTATCATGTGTCGTTTAATTTATATCATTTATCCAACACTTGTGCTACTACCATTATATAAATTGACGTGCTATGTGATATTTGGTTTATTGTTATTTGTGGTTATACTTTCTCATTTCAGTCAAGCATTCACATTAGGCCCATCAGTTTCCTGTTTCATACGGGTAGAGCATCGCGTTGCCTAATTAGATCGGGTTTGATTGAGCCTTGATCTCACAGCACATCATTTATCGTACTCACATGTAAATTGCTAGATGATTACGTGGTTTGTGGATGAATTACCTATACGTTTGCTCATATTTGGTTTATGCATATTTTATTAAATTAATTAACATAACAATTCTTTCTAATGTTTAAACTGGATTCACTCGCCAACTTTTGTTGACCTAACTCTCTATTTTTACACATGATACAGGTGATCAGGTTGAAGCAAGGAACACATAGGAGTGGGCCTTTAGAAGAAAAATAAATCGTTACTTGAATGTCTTGTTTAGAATATTTGGTGTTTGTATGGTTTATGTGTGGATTGGAATATTTTTTTTGATTTGAAATAATAAAATGATACTTTGATAATAGTAAATGTCATGAGCATTGATGAAAACCCAATCATGCCCTGACTACCATATGAACTGCGGGTCAGGGTGTGACAACCAAAGTCTAACTATTACTTTATGTGAGGAGTTCATCCTTCATAAAGTCTATTCTACTATGACAGGAATTCGTCCTTGATGGTGAACCCTCTTACCTGGCAAAACCCAATAACGAATTCGTCTTTGGAGGTTAACCTTCGTACCTGGAACAAGGCAACCTAGAGTATGTTTACAGGGTCCAACCTTCTTACATGGAACCAAGCAATCCTACGTACGAATATGAATATGGGGTTCAATCTACATACGTGGAACAAAAAAATACGGAGTATGAGAAACATAAAACATTATCGTAAAGAATAACTAATTCGAAACGATAAAAAAAACCCACGGTAAAAAGGAAATGGAAAAACTAAATAAGTTATAAATCGAAAAAATAGTTATATAAATTTATAAAGTATAAGGTTTACTAGGGTTATATTGTATTTTTTTTCTAATACTTTAAAGGAAGGAAAGTAAACTTATTAATAGTATAAGGGTTGAAAATTAAAAGTATCAAAAGTCTAACTGAAAAAGGAAAGAAAATAACATCAAGAATGTATATAGTACAATGGTATATGCTAGGGATGGGATTGGTATCGTATCTATGCCAGAACCGAAAATACTGGTATGGAATTTGAACAAAACTGGATACCAATTAACGTACCAAAATATATAGGTAAGGTACGGGTATTTTTGGTACAGTAACCGGTTTAGTACCATTTTCTTTTTATATAGTTTTGAGCACTCGTGCGGGTACTAAATAGGTAAAATTGACATGAGTACCAATATAGTACGAGTACCAAATATGTAAAATTGGTACGCATACCAATATGATACGGGTACCGTATAGGTAAAAACAATACAAGTACTATAAATACCATAATACGAAATAAAACATAATATAGAAAATCTTTTAAATCTCTATATAAAATTCAGTACTAGTACCCGTTTTTACCCGTACCCGTACCCAAAACCGAAAGTACCGAATACCAAAATCAATAAAACTAGGTACCAATACATGTACCAAATACCTAAAATCGGTACATGTACAAGTACGGGTACGAGTACAGGTATTGGGGAAAAAAGCTCATCCTTAGTATATCCATATAGGTTTAGGATCCTGTAAAAAATGAAATTTGTGAGAAATGATAAGAAAAAATACAATGAGGACACATTCATTATTTAAATTATTAGGATAAGGCAATTAAGTAATTTAATAAAAAACCTAATTAAAGATAAAATTCAAAAACTCACATCCAATACACATGCAAGTTCCCCTTATCTTTTTTAAACGTCAATAACTTTTTATACGTAACTTTTTAAGAAAAAAAATACACCATAATAACGAGTGTTTTTTATATTTAATATGAGTACCATATTACCATACTTATATAGATAAAAAAATACATTTCGATCTGATGTTTTAGTTCATGGTGTTTTGTCTATGTTGTTTTAATTGTATAGTGATTCAAGGCGTTGTGTTTTACAATAAAACACCATGAACGTATATAAGACACCGTAACATTGCAAATAACATTTACATTCAATCTTTCAATCTTGTTTTCTATGATGTTTTATTTTAGGAATTCAAAACAGATTATGGTGTCTTGTAGAAGGAAAAAGTTAGCTCGTTGAATTTAATGATACTTTTTTATTGCTAATGGAATGGTGTCTATGTATACTTGTATGGTGTCTTGTTTTCTATGGTGTTTTATTTTAGTTCCAGGGTGTTTCTGTATAAGAAAATAGTAGTTTGCTGAATTCAATGGTATTTGCAATGTTATGGTGTCTTGTATACGTTCATGATGTTTTATTGTAAGTAGTTTGTTGAATTCAATGGTATTTGCAATGTTATGGTGTCTTATATACATTCATGGTGTTTTACTATAAAACACAAAGCCTTGAATCACTATACAATTAAATCAATATAGATATGGTACTCATATTAAAGATTAAAAAACACTCGTTATTATAGTGTATTTTTTTAAAGTTAAATATAAAAAAGTTATTGACGTTTAAAAAGGACGGAGGAACTTACATGTGCATTGTATGTGGGTTTTTAAATTTAAAAATGTTAAATTTACCTTTATACCCTTAATATAGGAAATTAATTATTTTAATGGTAAACACTATTTACAATTTTGCCATTATAATCTCAACCATTAGATTATAGATCAAAGGGTATAGATTCCTTACTATACTTATCACAAAACAGATCCTTTTTACAATAACCCTACCCATGGTTGCAAAGTCGCTAGGTACTCCCTAGTCGGTCGACTGGGCAGCCTAGGCGAAGAGTACTTGGGGAGTACTCGGACATGTTAAATTATAAAGAAAAAAGTTGTCAGAAGTTAAATATATGTCAAATGACATAAATTTACTAATATATATATAATAAAATACGTGAGAATGATAATCATTCTTTAATATGATAGGCAAAGAATTTATGTTTTATTTTTTAAGTCAAACTCACCCCGAGTTAACCTACTAGATCTGATTCTTGTAGAGGTTGAGTGTGTTTGATCGATCCCGAGTAATTAGATGGAGTTGAATAAAGTCGTCTCGACAATCTACCTTGTAGCGACTACTCGGGGTATACTCGGCCTTGAAGACCTTGGTTTACAACCATAAAGCTACCCCATATAAAACACGATAAAATTGAATAATAGATACATGAAAGAAACTAATTTTCATAGATCCTTGCTAATTATTTGTGTTTATTAATGTTAGAGAAATGAAGCCATATAAACGGAATTAGTAATCAAACATGATGTGGTAATAAGATACATTCTTTTATCGAGCTTTTACATTGGTTTCCTTATCCTCATTCTTAAAACTACATTAAAAATCATTATTTATTTAATTAAACAATACTTTTTATATTTTTATCATTAAATTTTATTTTCCTCCATCACAACCATTTTTATAAAATATAAAAAAATTAATAGGGGCAAACAATATTTCCATATATTTACAGATAATAGTAACATTTTCTTTATACTTCACTCAAAACCATTCCTTAAAAATAAGTAACCTACTTACAAGAATACTATTATAAATACTTTAAAAAACGTAGATGTCAAAACATGCAAACCACAGATTATTATATATTAATTTTAAAAAGATTAGGAGTTAAATGTTGACAAGAAATATATAAATGGAGTTTTTTTCTAAAATAGTGTTGGTCGAAAAAAATATTTACTAAAATGGTATTACTTAAAAATTATTTACCAAAATAGTGTTACTTGTTTATTATATATTTGCCTTTTCTTTTTTCAACTAACACATTAGACCTTTTTTAATATTTTTTATCAATTAATCAGTATCTATTTTTTTATTCTTTAATGATTTATATATGTTCAATTAATCAAATATTTTATTTATTTATTTGATTTCTTCAATCAACTATTTATACTTTTTTTTTTACCATGAAACCTTTTTTTTTCCATCAATTCTATTCGTGAGCTCATGTTTTGTTCATTCATTTACGTTCGTGGACGTTCGCTTATTTTTGTACATTTACTTTTTTTATGTTTGTTCATTTTAGAACATGAAACAAATGAACTGGAATAACTTTATGCTTTAATTGACAACTAATAGAATTTCTCGGGCGTAATGCAGTGGGCATTCGATTGGTATCATTTACACGGTGAGAGTTCGGTCATATGGGTTTATAGACAACTTTGTTTTAGGGTTTTTTTAATTTTTTACCGTGTTAGTATCTTGTGCTAGAAATTGTGTGAAATGAATAATATCAATCAATCAATCAGCAAGAAATGTATTTAGAGAAAAAAGCTATATATAAGTATGTTTGCTTATGTGATCTATATTTCAGCTAAGAAGTCAGAGTGAACTATTTGTTCTTTTTCTATTGGAACGTTGGTCTTCTTCTATTGGAACGTTGGATGATAGAATTAATGCCTTAGGCATTGTTTAACAATTGATTCACATCCAAATTGCATATGACTGTTCGATTGGTTGAAAAAACATAAGTTATTAAAGAATAAAAAATAAATACCTGATTAATTTAATAGAAATATTTAAAATTTCTAATATGTTGGTTTAAAAGGAAAGGTGAATACAAAACAAAAAAAAATCATTTTGGTAAATAGTTTTTAAGAAATACCATTTTTGGTAAATATTTTTCCACCCATACTAGTATACGAAAAAACTCTAAATAAATGAAAGTCGATAACTGGTGATACGACCTTGATAGGTTTGGAGCCGTGAATGACGTTAGGTGCGAAGTTGTATTGTCTCGAACTAGGTGGATTAATAGGGTTGCCCTCTTCAATTCATTTCATCCCGTTATGGTAATTCACACCCATCGTAAAATCACATCAGATTATTTTTCCTTTTGTTTTCAACATTTTACTATTATTTTCTTTAAAACTTTTGTATGATTATATTTTATTATAAAAGCATGCAATCTCACGCAAACATATAAAATAATAAAACCAATACAGAATAAAAATTAGTTTTTAAATTAAATTATAAAGAAAATATATAAAATATTTAGAAAAACAAATAATTATATAAAAATTTATATGATTTATCCAATTGATCTATAGTAGCTTTTTGAAACATACGCTCAGATTTTTTAACATGCCGAAGTGTTTGTCGAGTAATGTATACGAATGTTCATCTAGTTGCAGATTAACAAGTCGCAATAAGTTTAGGTTATTTATGTTAAATTTTGAAAACCAACTAGAAAAGGACATCATCTTTATAATATAAACGTAATTGTTTCATATACATTTTCATTATTTATAAATTTATAATTTAAATTATTAATGTGTAAACAAATATATAAGGTTAAACACATCTAACTTATTAATACATAAAAAAATATATATGAGGTTGTGTCAATACAAAAAATATCCGTTACGTGTTCGGATTGATGATTTTAACATGATTTTTTGGGCTTACGTCAAATTTAGGTTTCATATCGGATATGATCCATTAATTCAAGAACAAGGCCCGTTTGGAAGATCCATAAAAAGTTTCTTATAACAAAACAAGAAAAATGAAGTTAATTTGACATGTGGATACTTGTTATTAGGGGTAGAGATGGGCATAATCTGTTCTTTTTTATACCCAGAACTGGTTCTTAACAGGACCCAGTTCCTGAATGTATGTCAATGGAACCGGTTCTTGTTGTAACCGGGTCTGGTTCCTACCCGGATTTTAACCATTAAAACTAGAACCGAGTGTACCTGATTCGGGTCGGGTTGGAATCGGTTCCAGTTTCTTAGAAGAACCGGTTCCTAATGTTACAATTAAATGGAAAAGACTGCAAAGGCTATTAGAAACCTATTCATTCGGTCAATTCAATGAAAAAAGCTGCAAAACTATTAGAAACCTATTGTAAATTCCTTGCCTTCTTGCCTCCTTACATCCCAATATCAATAACTTACACTTTCAAACTTCAACAATTAAAATGGCGTGCAACGACGAGGTTGTGATGGTTTATATCTTGTAGGTGTAAGTTAACGGTAAAGATGGGCATATCGGGTTTTTTGTAAAACCCGGAACCGGTTCTGGGTACGCACCGGGTCTGTCACACCCCGACCCGCAGCGGAAACAAGAGTCGGGGCATAATTGGGTTATCACCAAAGCCCATGATGTTTACTAATATGTTTCATATTTATTAAATCCAAATTACATTTCAAAGTTTCAAGTCAAATTCATACAATACAAGGAAAGGAAAGATTAACTAAACAAATCCATAATCTAAACTGGTTTATTCTTCTAGGCCGCCCTATATGTTTCTTGCTTCAACTTGATCACCTGTATCATGTGTAAAAATGGGAAATTTTGGGTCAACAAAAGTTGGCGAGTGAACCTTGTTTAAAACATTTGTTATTGATTAATTATTGTAATTTAATTTAGGAAAAATTGTGCAATTATCATATATGAACAAATGTATGTAAACATAACAATCACAAACCACCTTGCTTAAGCATGAAATAAAAGTAACAATGTATGTGTTGGCAACGTCCCGTTCACGCTCATAGGTAATGGGGAACGGACGGCCTATGCTAATGTATGTGAGATCAAGGCTCAATCAAACGGAGCCGATCTTATGTTGGCAACGCCTGGTTCACGCTCATAGGTAATGGGGAACAGCTCACGCTCATAGGTAATGGAGAGCGGCGGCCTATGAAATGTATGTACTGAAATGATAACATTAATCTAAACTTCAACCACACAGTCAATGGATACACCTTGAATACACATTGATCATAAACATGATGGATGCACAATGATTAATTATAATAAATAAGTACGACACATGATACACCCCAAAATGTGATTAAAACGGGGAATTTGTAGAGATTCACTCACATTGGATGCGTTTGTTTGAAGATGATGGATGCGCACGAGTTTAGGGATTGATCGACGAGAGATAACTAACCAAATAAGAAATGAAAAGGCACGGTAAGTATGTGGATTTTATTAACTATTTTAATAAGATTTTTGGGTATAAATTTGTGAGTTTAAGACTACTTTCTAATCTTGAAAACGTTATTTTTAAGTATTTTTAATTGATTTTTAATTTAAATAATTGATTTAATAAATAAAATAAATAATAAAAAAAAGTTGACTTTGACCGTTGACCGAGACCGTTGACCGTTGACCGTTACTGTTGACCGGTTTAATTGTGCGAACTTGTGCGCTGGGTGAGGCTCGAACCCGAGACCTCCCGTACGCGTGCACGCAGCTCTACCAACTGAGCTACGTGTCTAACCCGAAATAATTCTGTTTTTAATTATACTTATATACTATTTACTTTAAACCGAAAATTATTTATTTTTAAAAAGCTTTTAAACTTAACGGACCGGTGCTGACCACAGGTCTCGAACCCGGGACCTGTGGGTTAGCGTACACACAGTCCACCGCTGGACTGTGTGTGTCACTTGGTTACTAACTCGGTTTTTATTATACTTAACATATACTGTGCTCAACCCGGTTCAATTAAAAAGGCGGAATTTTATTTCAAGTGGGTAAAACGGGGACAGGATTCGAACTCGCGCCTCGTGTATGTTTGTTGCACACAGTCCACCGCTGGACTGTGTGTCTAACCCGTTTATTAAACCGATTTTAATTATACTTATATTATACCACACTTCATCTTCTTCGTTCAAAACATAAACATTGATCAAGAGACTGTTATTTGCTAAGATAGCTCAATGCAGGTTATGAGTCATCGAAAATAAAGTGAATGGAAAGAGATTGGAGGGTTTATTGTACCAACTGTTCGCTTTTCTTCAGACGTCCGGCAAGGTCGTCGGCTCCGTCTTGGTGAGCTGCGGCTGATAGAGTCTATCAATAAATTAGAGGGGTTAGATGCGAAGTGGGACTACTGGGTAATAACTATCAGTGAAACAGATGAGTTATACCGATAATCAGCAGTTCCCCTGAAAGTTCAGAAATTTCTCCGGCGAATCAGATAATCCGGCAACGTCAACTGCAAAGGATTCTGGGTGAGGGGTTTATATTAGAACTTGTCTAATAAAGGAATGAGCCAGAAAAATCGAAGTAATTACCGTGCAGGTGGATGTCTCGGTTTTCCGGCGACTTGCAGAGGTTTTCCGGCGAGTAGATTTTCGTCGAGAAAAAGTGCGATTTGGGAGCGAAAAGGTTTCTGGCGAATTGTGGTTGAATTTATAGGGTAGAATCGAGGTGAATTTGGTCTGAATTTGGTCTTAATTCGAAGTCAGCCGTTCTCCGGCGGTTACGGCTGTTGTCGCGGGTTCAGATGTCCGTTATAACCGTCGCTAACGTTAATTCAATGGTTAATTCGAGTGGTAACGTAATTTATTGGCGAAGTCGTCGGGATTTCCGACGACTGCTGTTTGGGCGCAAGTTGACCGAATTTGAATTCCGCATATCATTATTTGATTTAATAAATCCCTTATCTTAACAGAAAACCAAAGTGGCGGAGTGGTTTATGGTTGTGAGTTAAGACTTTGAAGAAATAACCGGCTGACCCGGGTTCGACTCCCGGCAGCCGGTTTTCCTTTTTAATTCATTCATTTTGATATTTTTACAATTTTAATTTATATCTTTTAAATTGTTGATCAATTATGAATCGTTTAAAATTAAAATAAGCCGTAAATGAACAACAAAATTTTAAAACTGATTGTTCGGTTATTAAATGAAGCGGGTTTTGAAAACCCGTTTTTCACAAACCGTTCACTGAACGTTTGGTTCGTTTAAGACCCCATTTAAACAAGGTTGATTTGAAATGAGGTTATACATTATATTGGTACTCGTATGATCATATAAAAAAATACAAATCAAGCTTTTGTTAAGTTTATAAAATATAAATGCATAAAAATTAACAAAAAATATTGATTAATAATTGGTGACACTATTGCACATTATACGTTGAAAACCGAGTATTAAAGCATAAGTTGCAAAATCCCTGAAACTACATGGACTCATTTGCAAAACGTTTTCAAAGTGGATTACAATGAAATCTTAAACTACAATCTCCCTTTTGAATAATTTCCAGTTCCGTCCAAAACTTTGTCTTCTCCGCAGCTTCAAGCCTCCATAACTCACCCTCTCTCTTCCATAAATTCCAAACATCTTTCAAACCTTTTCAACCAAAAACATGAAAACCCTCTAGATTTCCAACGATGGACTTCACAATGACAACAGCATTCAACAACGCTTGTCTGTTAACCCATGATGAAAAAAACAACACCAACAACCTTACTGGATCTGGGTTCACCAAGCAACAAAGATCTATCTTAGCAGATGATCATCTTCAAAGTTCCAAATCTACAAAAACTGATTACTTTGACCAGCCCAACAAGTCAATGTCTGTGAGATCTGACTCTTTGCTTTCACTTTCACCTGGTGATGCCAATAATATGCTCAGCTTTTCTTCTTCATCTGCCAATACAAGTAACCAAAACTCACTGTTTTCTTTCTACCAGCCCTACATTAGAAATAATACAGGTAAATCTTTATATTGATAATATGTATTATGTCATATTAGCATTGTTGTATGATGGGTTTAATTTTTTTATTTTTTTTAAATAATTTTAGGCTTTGAACTTTTGATAAGTTAGTGAATCCAGAGAGGGGGATTGGTACAGTGAGTTGTACCTTGTGCATTGAAAGTTGTACATTCGTCTAGTTGTGTGTTTTTGGTAAGTGGGTTTTTGTTAGGATGTTGTCATGGCTAACAAACTGGCATCTATGGTGATGGTGTGATCTTGTTATTGATGTTACTTTACTAGTGTGCATGTTCCCATTTTTTGGTCTGATAATTAAAGGCATATCCTTAGGTGATGGGTCTTTTCATTGGCATCTATGTGGGCTATTTGGAAGCAAGTCTTGGTTCTTGGAGTCTTGTCAAGTCTTTTCTTTTTCTTTTTCTTTTTTTTTAATTATCTCTTAAAAAATTTTCACTATGGTTTTGAACTTTTGATTATTTGGTTGTAGGTTATGGTTATGGAGGGTTACAAACAGGTATGCATATGCCTGCTTCAAGGTATAAAGGACCATTTACCCCTCCCAATGGATGGAGTTAGAACACCAAGCTTTGATCTACAAACACTTTGTTGCTAATGTCCCTGTCCCGTCGAATTTGCTTACTCCACTCCGAAAATCGCTCAACACGTTTATTTTCCCCGGATCGTTATCTTCGACCTCATATGCCCCCAATTCTTGTACGTCTAATCGATTAATCTTAATCTCCACTGTTTTATCAAGGGATATGCTAAACGTACCAATCATATTATTTTTATTTACCATCTTGTTATTTCTATTTACTTTACTTACAAGGGGTACATTTAGCACTCCCTTTATCCAACAATATTTTGTTAGATTATTTCAGATCTGATTTGTTTTTTTTTTTTGGGTGTGAGTTAGATGGATGGGGAGGTTTCCATCTCGGGTTCTCGGCTAACACGGATCCGGAACCTGGGAGGTGTCGTAGAACAGATGGGAAGAAATGGAGGTGCTCTAGAGATGCTGTTCCGGATCAGAAATACTGTGAAAGACACATCAATAGAGGCCGCCATCGTTCAAGAAAGCCTGTGGAAAGCCAAAATGGCCAAGCTGTCTCCGCCCCAACCGCAACCAAAGTGGGCCCAGTTGTTTCCTCCTCATCTGCACCAGTTTCCACTCCCCTGGCGACCGCCACCGCTGCTGCATTGCACCGCCATAACCACACGCAGACTCCCGTCAACAGGTTGTAATTGAAGTTGCTAACAGTTTAATATTTGATTCATTAAGTGTAATGTAACAGTTTGATATTGGATACAGGACACAGGAACCGCAAGCGTTTGGTATAAACTCATTTTCAATTCCTAAACAAAGCAATCCAGTAGAAGAATCCTCGGTGTATCCGACAAACTATGATTCTTTCTTGAACCATGGTTCATCTAACCCGAACCCACTTCAAAATTTTGTTGACCAATGGTCTAAAGACGAGCCACTTAAGCCAGACTGGACCCAACTCTCCATGTCCATTCCCATGGCTGCTTCAGACTTCTCGTCTTCCTCAAACTCTCCAGCTCAAGAGAAACTTGCGGTTCCACCACCTGGTCTGACTCCTGAGTTTGACCTTGACCAGACCCAGAAACAAGCATCAAACTGGATACCCATTTCATGGGGAAACTCGAACTCAATGGGGGGACCACTGGGAGAAGCCTTGAATCGAACTTCTAGTAACAGCGGGGTCAAATGCAAGGATCCATCATCGGGTTCAGAGATGATTGAAGTGTGGGATGCTGTTGGTTATCATATGGGATCTGGGTCATCACCTACAGGGGTATTACAGAAAACTCCATTTGTATCACTTTCCAATAGCAGCTCTGGGAGCAGCCAGAAAAAGGATGAACATGGTGGCGGTGACCATCTGCTTCTTTCAACACTAGCCACTATTACTTCATTGTAATGTGCCCTGTTTGAGAAAAAGTGAGTTTTTGTGACCTTGTTTTAAACCCATGTATGGAAAGGGAATTTTATGCGGCTACAATATTCCAAGTGATTTAATGTTTTGTATTTAAGATATTAATGAAGCTTAACGTGTTAGCAGAAGGTTGTGTTGTGATGTCGCATTGATCTGCCTGTGGTGTCCCTGTCCAACAACTTAATCACCATATATATAGGATCAACTGGATCATCTTTGAAAAGTTAATCATGAACACGCGATATGGATTTTATAGAATTTTAAACTGTCACGTTTTTTTGTAAAGCTAAACCATCTTCCAAGCATATAATCTTTTGTAACTAATTGAATAGAGCACATGTATCAAATATGTAATGAAAGCTGATATGATTCACAACACACAAAGAAGTCTATAATACAAGTCAACATGAGGATAGAGATCTGTATTATTCAAGAAAGAATTAAGAAATCTGAACCTAAAGAAATGTCTTATGTTTTTTCTAACATCAACTTTCCTCTAAGCGATCAATGTTGTAAGCTAATGATATAAACACGTATATTGTTCATATATGTTTTTCAATTCCATGTTATGTATTTAAATCTTTAATGCTTTTTTGCTCCACAACATGATGAATCTAGATTAGATAACATTATGTCTATGGTTTGGTCTCAGTTTATCACTAACCTGACTCTCTTTACTCTTCTTGTTCAAACATTCTTTTTGTGTATTTGCATATAGAATAATACACACTTGTGTAGAATTAGAGCATATAACAATGTATTTGAAATTTAGAAACTTTTTTCAGTTAGACACAGGTATGTACAAGATGAACATAGCTAGCTATATGACATTTTTTTTCTCAAAATAATAGTTTGCTCAGTAAATGACATAACTATTTCCAATTGACTTCAAGTATTTTTATCATCTACCTAGATGCAAACACAAACTTGTCTATTTGTTGACCCCTTTTGACTGTTTTGGCTGATTCTTGACTGGATTATCAAAACTTATAACTTCCATCAAATATCTCACTTAACTCTATATATTTCATGAGGGATATTATGTATAGTCCTTGTCAAGCAATCTGCTATAGATCCAAGCTTATCAGTCTTTTGTCTTGTCTATTTCCCGATAGGACAATTGGGGCGTGTCCTGCTATTTTACAATCACTTTTCGTATTTATTTTAACCATTGCACTCCTTTGTGCTAGACCTGCCCCTTTCTAAGACATGGTCGGGGATAGGAGTTCGTAGAGACGTAGGATGAAGGTTAAGGACTTTTAAGAGGAGAGTCTGATTTTTGTATTAGATTCTCCACTTAGATCTTAACTTTTATTCTTTTTTTATGGGCGTTATCGCTTGCATGTATGCCTTTATGAAGTGTTCTGCCTATGTGTGTTTTTTTGACTGATATGTCTAGATATGGTTTTCGAGCTGAGGGTCTCACTGGAAGCAACTACTCTATCCTTTGGGATGGAGGTAAGACTTGCCTACATTTCACTCTCTCGAAACCCCACCAATAGTTTGACTATAAACAGATTATACTGGGTAAGGTTGTTGTATCAGAGTTCTTTCTGCATTTTGTCACTAGTGTACCCATTTGTGCATTTTGACAGCTTTTTAGAACAATTACCTTATTCCATTTGATTGTGTTCTTAGTTACTTCGAAACCTATATATAATTATTTAATCAGTATTTAACCTATGACATTAAGGAATATACTGGTTACTTAGTTACATGTTACTCATTTAGTAAGTTTATTTACTTTTAGTTTGTTTTACTTTATGGCTTCTTAACGTCAAAGAATCATAAATATCTTTCACCTTTAACCATTAATGCTTTGGGTTATCTATCACATTAGATGAAATAATAACCTATTTGCTAGAAACATTCCCCCCAAGAATTTGCTAGAGACATTTCACAAAGCTTTTTATTGATTTACAAGAATTCTAAAAAAAAAACAATTTTGATGTGTGACATGTTATGTAAACTCCGAGTACTCACCTTTGTCAAATCCAAGTTTGCTCTAATAAAAACTAATCAAATTTTCAATAATTTTTTTTCAAACCATTGCTTTTTATTAAAACCAAATAAAATAGAACATAGGGACCAATAGGAAGCTGGGAATCCAAAAAAATTAAACATTACATAATTATATCTCTAATATAAAAATCTCGCTATCTCTCTCAATCAATACTCGCATATGTGGATCTACACTTTAATCACATGAAAGACTCCTCTTTAATTCTATCAAAAATATGATCCACCCGCACCTTCCTCCCATCGAATATCCTCTCATTTCTTGATTTCCAAATAATCCACAAACCCGCAAACAAAATAACAGAATTGGTTTTTTTTCCATTTGTTAGAAGCTTTCAGCTTATGAACCACTCTAGCATATCCACAATCGAATTAAAATGTTCCACCATACAGCAGTAGAAACCGAGCACGAAACCAATAAATGTTCCACAGTCTCACTTTCATATCCACACAGTGGCGGATTCAGAAAATCTTCGTAGGGGTAACGTTTTATAGAAAATGAGTAACGAAATCAAATAAAGGTCAATTTTTCAAAAATTTACACTACCGTCAGAACGCCAATGTGTAGCGAAGGCTACCCCTACCAATAAGGTAGGTACACCCCTGTATCCACATAACCCACACATCGAGTCTTCCACATGGACACCCCTCTTTTCAATAACTAAAGGAAGTTTCAGAGAGCACTTGTGCCTCACGCTCCCTTTAACCAAGTCAAAGCCGTCTTTAAATACTTCCCTAGATTTAAACTTTGTCAAATACATATATGCCCTTCATTTAGTCCAAAAGTTCTATCAAATTCATTTACTAGATGATTTGCAATTGAATATCATATAATTTGTAGTTTGCTCTTTCAAAATTTCCAACTTATTATATCAAATGGAACATTTGTGATTTGTGTATATGCGAATCACATACATAGCAGTACATTTCGATTTTTCGTTTTCAATATTATCGTAAAGCTGACTCCGTGCACAACAAGCTCTAGGGTATAGAGATGGGCATAATCGGGTTTTATTATTACCCGGAACCGGTTCCAACCCGGACCCGGTTCTGCTTGGATGTCATTGGAACCGGGTATGGTGTGGAACCGGGTCCAGTTCCTACCCGGGTTCACACCCAAGAATATGGAACCGTGTAGAACCGGGTACGGGTATTATGGAACCGGGTATGGTGTGGAACCGGGTATGGTGCGGAACCGGTTTCTGATAGTGTTGGGAACCGGTTCCTGACAGTCAAAACCTGACTTTTACTGTTCAGAACCGGTTCTTGACAGTCAAAACCTGACTTTTACTGTTCAGAACCGGTTCCTGACAGTCAAAACCTGACTTTACTGTTCAGAATCGTTCCTGCGTAACATTATAACTGGTATAACCGGTTCCAACGGTAACATTTTAACGGTTATAACCGGTTCCTTCTAGAACTGAATTTCCGGGTACTGGTAGGAACCGGTTACGGGTAGGAACCGGGTACGGGTAGGAACCGGGTACGACCCGATCCAAATGGTAAAATTGTGGAACCGGGTTGGAACCAACGGGTATTTTGAACCCGGAACCGGTTCTACTTAATGTCGGGTAGGAACTGGACCCGGTTCCAGTTCGGTTCTACCTGTTCGGGTTCGGAACCGGTTTTTATGCCCATCTCTACTAGAGTATCCAAACACTATTCAGGGCCGGACCTACCACAAGTAATCGAGGCTTGGGCCTCTAGAAAAAGAGGGCCTCAGCTTAAAAGAAAATTAACATGCTAAGTATTAATATTAATGCAAACTTATTGTTTTGAATTTGTTTGAGTCCTTATACAAGCAAACAACTCTCTGTTATAGTTTAAGTTTTTGCTTGGTTCCAAGCACGGATAAAGGGGTATCGTTTGTAACAAACAAATAAGGAGAAAGAGCCCTGAAATTTCATTTCGTCTTGGGTCTCCAAAAAGGTTGAAACGGCCCTGATACTACTTTTGAAATGTGATTTGTATACACGATATAAAGATTATACATCTCTTAATTTCAAAGATCGATGACTGTCGAATCAAATAACACCGACCGGTTTTTATACATATATTTTAATTTGTCCTTTTTTCCTGTTATCTGCTTTTTATTATGTAACTTCAAGTTTAACAAAACAACTTTTAATAACTTTTTGAAAATAATGTTTTCCTTTAATCAAGAGTTTCTGGCTGCATGTCTTTGATACAACCTAGTTTGGTTACAATATCGCCACAGACAAACACCGTAACATTCAAAATCAATATTTGTTGATAACTAATCCAGAATCTATGAGAGACATGACTTATAAATTTAGGAAGTTACAAATATTTGAAGCTAGCAATTTGAGAGATGGCTGAGAGGCATTTCCTTCACCCCGCATTAGTATGTGTTCAAACATCCCATCACCTTTAGAGTTTATATTATTTATTAATTAGTGAATTTGATATTTGTAATGCTGTAACCTCTTTTGTGAATTAATAAGTATTTGTAATGCTGTAACATCTTTTGAGGTTACTAATGATTTAAGTTTCAATTAGATTTTGTAGCGTTAGTATCTTTGATGTTAGTAAGTGGGATGCAAGACATCACAATTTGAGGTGTTGGATACTCATTTATATATAATTTACTTACTTTATCATAGTCATATATATATATATATATATATATATATATATATATATATATATATAAAGTAAGTAAATTATATATAAATGAGTATCCAACACCTCAAATTGTGATGTCTTGCATATATATATATATAGCATCAAAACTCTAATATATATCATTATTATAGCATTCTACTATTTCTGCATCCCTACATCTTATATATGACTACATCTTACCCTCAAACTTTATCTTAACTTGAAATTTCCTGAATATGATGATGATATAGGTTTACAAATCCAGTCAAACTTAAGCTTGTTTATTAAATAGACTTCAGTTTAATGTTTTAAAAACTAGACCTAATACTGACTAGTAAATTCCAACGTATAATCGATTTAGTTACGTACTAAACTAATGTCGTAAACCAACGACTAGTTTTATGTAAACAACACAAATTCAGCAAAAACTTGGTAAACCAACCGACTAGTTTTTGTAAACAACACAAATTCGGCAAAACTTATCACAAAAACCGACTTTGCTTTCCTTCTATCTTTGTTAAACCAACCAATACGAGTCTACAACCGCATACATTGGTATTAGATAAAATTTTCTTTTAATTGTATGTTACATTATCCAAATGTATTTTGTTTTCTTTATCCGTATATACCATTAACGGTTCCAACCGACTCCTTATAAAACCCCACTCCTCATTCCTCTATGACACATACATCTCCAACTTTCCACTGTCACCTCTTTCAACAAACCATATTTTTTAACATCATTTTTTTCTGAGATTTTCCAGAATAAATACACGAAAATCTGCTTTCAAAATTTGAACAAGCACATATGTCTCGTCATGTTAGGATGCTCGGTGGCCAGAACCCATCGGCCACCCAGCCAACACCAGACACCAACAATGCCGATTCCGACTTCGTCGTCATCCTCGCCGCTCTATTATGCGCTTTAATCTGCATCCTGGGCCTACTAGCAGTGTCTCGCTGCACATGGTCCCGTCAGATCTCCGGCATAGTCATTATCAACCGTACGGATCAGTCGCTACCCGCTGCTGCGAACAAAGGCCTCAAGAAAAAGGTGTTGAATACTCTTCCAAAGCTCACATACTCCACGGAAACAATGACTGAAAAACTGTCGGATTGTGCCATCTGCTTGTCGGAATTCAATTCCGGTGATGAGATCAGAGTTTTGCCGCAGTGTGGTCATAGTTTTCATGTCGAATGCATCGATACATGGTTTGGATCTCACTCTTCGTGTCCGTCTTGTCGCCAGATCTTAGTTCCCGCACCGAGATGTAAAAAATGCGGTGAGTTACCCGCTGTTGGATCGACCTGCTCTGATACTATGATAACTGGTGAAACGAGTCGTTCAATTGACCGGTTTTTACCGTGATCCGGTATCGCATTGATTTATTCCGATTTGTAGTTTGTAGTTAGTTTAGAGCTGTAAAAAGTTAATTAGGTGGATATTATTAGTTAATTAAACACGAAATTCTCTACAATTATATATGATTTTTGTACATATACAATTGATTGATTCCAAAGTATTGCTTGTCAAAATTTAATTTAAATTAATTCAACTTGTGATATGCAATGGTTTATCCTCTTTGGTTTATACTAGACAGAGCTGTTGATTCTTTCTCTCTTTTAACAAGACACCAAAAAGAAAGGAACAAATAATTAAGCTTCAATACGAAGTTGGAATCCGACGATAGATGAACAGCTAAAAGATTAAATTACTTGAGAATTAATTATTTTCGTTTAATTGAAACATCAAGAGCTTGATGTATCAACAAAGGTCTAAATTAAAGAGGGATGAAGGATTTTAGGTCAGAAGTAAGTGTCAAAGTTGGTTGATGAAAGTCGTATATAGACGTAACTCTGCACGCAAAAGATTGATCACATCTCCTCAAACGGAACATGGTCATTAATGTTGCATGTGTCATTTCATACGACACAGCTTAACTGTATTCAATCTATCAATTGATACGGCAAATTTTTTTTCTTAAACGGAGACTTTTTTTAGAACCCTGTTGTCCCGCTCTAATCAGATTATGTTGTCTTTAATTAGACCCATATTGGTTTCGAAATTTGGTTTGGTTATTTTCTCGGAAAACCATACCGTCGGCTGCCCACTTGATAGTCATTATTCAACCACAAAAACAGATCTTTCTGGCGTAACACATGGTGGTACAAAAAACCCAGACGAGCTCAGGATAAAGTCTAACACCTCTGCAAGAAGGCTAGACTTTGTCTATTATTGCCTAATTCACCAAAGTGACACAAATAAGGATTGAACTTGGGACTCCACTAAAAAACCCAAATCTCCCTATCACTAGACCACAAGTGGTTGATAACTAGTCGGCAATCTTAGCAACTTTTTTTAATAACAATGTTACTCTTTGCTACTATTCTTACTTTTAAACTATACCAATATATTTGTAATTTTATACTTATAGAAGGCACGAGCTTCTACCGTCTAGTCAATGCTGGAATGGTAGCAATCTTAATTAGTATGATAGTCTCAAGGGATACTGTGTAATCGTAGGGTGTCTCCTGTTATCCAAGAAATAGATGTTTCAATTACTATAAAGTACATATAAGTGGTTAATTAATTTAAGATAGAATTAGCAGCTGTCTAATATAAAGTTAGTGGAAAAACCTAATTAGCCTTTTTCTTAATACGACAAATGTGTGGATTTGATGTATAAGATAATAAGGCTTATGTTCATATGTGTATTCTTAGAATATTATTTTAGATAGGTATTAAATAATTAGTCGTTTTAACATGATATAAAACTACTATAGTTTAAGGGTGTGGGGGTATGGTTGAGACATAATACGTCACGTAGGAACATGAATGAAAGGCTACACCATTTCCTTGTCTGATATATCATAATTTGCATGGATTAAACCATGGTCCTTCTTTCTATTTTTCAAGAAATCATTTGTTTTTTTTTTAAACAAAGATAAATTAAAATAAATAATGGGACAATGGTTTGAGTCGTGACCACACCCTTAGGGTAGTGGTTTTGGATTGTGGATTAGATGTGGGTGACATGACACTGACGTAGAGGATCATGATGGTCATAAAGATCATAACCACACTCTATAACCTGATTATCCGTCTATGATGCGAATATGTATTTAGATAACTTATCTAACTAAGCATATTTGTCATTTATACTAACTTTAAACATTAAAAACAATTAAAACGATGGGCAAGTAAGCATATTTGTCATTTATACTAACTTTAAACATTTAACATTAAAAATAATTAAAACGATAGGCAGGAGTTGTGAGTTTTATTATACTAGAGGGTGTTCGTGTGTTGCGGTGAAGAATATAGATACTGGTAATTACGTGATATATTGTTTTTTTTTCTAATTCAAAAAAATTATAGCAATATTACACTTAAATTTAAAGAGAATAAAAACTCGTTTTTATGGTGTAAATTTTTATAAAGTATTAACATATGAATTAGTTATAATCGTTTAAAAATTGAGAATAACCGATTTATATTCAAATACATTTACATCTTTAATTAGAACATTGCGTCTAATATTGGAAATTACCGAAGTGTTGTATTTTATTTTGACTTACAGGTTTATAGCAATGCATCAAACATGTATGTCGTTGAGTCCAAACTTTTAATAGTGTGTAAACCATCGGAAGGTTAATCAAAGTGTTGTATTTTGTTTAAACGCACAAATGTATTGTAGTGTGTCAAACATGCACAATGATCCAACTTGCCAGTTTTTGCATAGTCATAAATTAATAATGTTGTGAATTGTTGTATTTCTCGTTCCAAAAGGCTTAGGTATTCAATAAATAAATAAATAAAGAAAAGAAAACAATCATAAATATATAAAAACATGCTACTTTTCCTCAGGAAAAAACACACATGATGTGTAACATAAATATGATGTTACAAAGTTTATTTAACTTTACATGAACTATTATTGAATAATGTTCACAAAAGATAATTACACAAACCAAGATTATCATAAACAAAATCAGAACCAAAACATCACATATCGATTTTGTACTGGAATAAATATATAAACTCGTGACTCCATGATCATACAATCATACAAGTAAAAGTTTATTGCTTTCGAATGGAAAGTGTTTATGATGTGAAGAAAATAAAGAATTATAGAGAAACAAAATTATCTCTATCACAATAAAAATATAGTTTTTTTATTTAACGATAAATTTTTCAACATCTTAATTTCATCTTTACCTTGTATTTACAAGGATTGAATCTACAACCTTACAACTGTAAGGGCCAAGAGAAACCCTAATACCACTAGACTAATAGGTCATGTTTTATGCTCCATGAATGTAGTATTAATTAAATTTTTTGTTAGTATAAGGTATGAGTATTAGCGGGGGTGAAGCCAATGTAGTAATAGAGGTAGCACGGGCTACGATTCACGTCGTATTCGTAGTGTATTTTTTTGGTTTTAAATAAATGATACCTCTAAATAAATACGAGGATACTCCTGACAAAAAATAAATATGATAGTTGATATTATTAAAATCCCAATTTTTTTATAAGCCCGAACCATTTATTACCAAAAGTTGTAGAATAAGTTGAGCCCAAATTAACAATAGTATAATTGAAAGGAGCCCACTTAGTAAATGTCAAAGCTTAGCCCAAGAACTAAAACATTAAGATAAACCTTTTTCATTATGGGCGGCAATTGGAAAGTGGAAACAAAACGTCGAACCTAAACTATCGAACAGAAGCAAGTGTTGAATCGCTGATCATCGAACTTGCTGAAAATTGAGCATGCTGAAATCGTCCCTGGTCACTCCCTGCTGAAAATCAATTTCTTCCGACATCCCTGCTGAAATATCGAGCCTGCTGATATCGATTTTGTGAGTTTTTAGTTTTCTTGGCCTTTGATAGTTTGATTGAATAACTGATTTCTTGTTTGTTGTTAATGTGTTATAGTTTATGTTCAATTATACTTTGTCTATTTAAGACTTTAAATGTTTATATAAGTTATTATTTTCAAAAACTTATACTTTTCTATTTTTGTTGTTAAACTAAGGACTTGAATTCTTTGATTTGAAGTGAAGAGAAACCATAATCTAAAAAACAATATCTAATTGGGAACTTTTTCAAAAGAAGCTAGCTTTGGTTTTATCAGGTAGTGAAATTAGCTTTTTTACCGGTTGCAACCGTAACCGTTGAAAGATGTTTTTCTAAATTGAAGCTTGTCAAGACGGATTTACGCAATCGAATATGCCAGGAATATTTGAACAATGCTATGGTTTGTATGGTCGAAAAAGAAACTTTTGGTAAAATAAAAACCGATGATATGATGGAACGATTTTAAGATATAAAAGACACATCTATTATGTATTTGTTTTACTTTATTTATTATCGTTTTTTTATTATATGCTTGCACGGTATATTTTTTTTTAGATACCCTAAATTAATGGGCTAGCTTCACCGCCTAATGTTAGATGGTATTTAGGCGTAAAATGTTGTTAAGTTATTCTTCGTTAAAGAAAAAAACCAATAAAATCCCATATAGTAACAGATAAAAAATATTCCTTTTTATAATTTCCACAAATTAAAAAAAAAATACTTCTTATAATTTCCACAAATTGAAAAAAAAAAATATCTGAATACGAAGGTAAATCTTTTACATGTACAAACATCGGTTTCTTCACTTAGCGTAACCCAAAACACATCTAAACGACATTGTCAGTCTATTTTGGTACACCTTTTTATGCATAATATACAACCTAAGAATGAGACAAATTTGGATTAGAATTAGTGGATTAGATGATAATATTAAGTAATCAACCATTTTAGTAATAACCACCAAATTATGTAAAGATAATGATACTCCACCACTTATATATAATATATAGTATTGTTAGGTCAAACAAATTATCATAAAAAGATTTAAGTGTTACAAGATTAAGTAAGCACCTTATGTGTTAAAACTTTACAAGTTTAAAATATTGTCCTGATAATTTTTCATTCCCATGTGTAATATTGTAATATTATAATTCATGAAGCTTTGCACCTTTAATCCACTATATTATATTTCAGATATTCTACAAGGGTTCGTCAAACTATAAAAGTTGCCGGCACTATTCTAAATTGCTATATTATTTTCCATTGAAGTTATATATACAGGTAGAGGTTTATGTGAGAAAATTTAAAAGTGTGAGAAGAAGAAAAGATTATGGAGGTGACATGTATCTCTTTTATTTTGATAGCTTAAGGGTATAAGTGTAATTTAACTAATAAAATCTAATTATGGAATGAATATACGCAACCGATTTTTGGCAGTTATCGTAGGGATTTTCGAATTTGAAATAACACCCCAACTCATAAAAATACCACAACATGTATATTGAAGGCATACATCTTATAAAGAACAGAAATATAACTCATAAAAACACCATAACTCATAAAAACACCACAACATGTATATTGAAGGCATACATCTTATAAAGAACAGAAATATAACAAAAATAATACCATAACTCATAAAAACACCACAACAGTTATATTGAAGGCACACATCTTATAAAGAACATTCTAACATTGAATATAACAGAAATAACACCCTAATATAACACCAGTCAACACTTTAATCAGAATCAAAACAGATATAACACCCTATATATATAAAAACAGAAATAACTCTACATAAGTATATCAATATGGTACTCATATTAAAGCTAAAAAAATACTCGTTATTATGGTGTAATTTTTTTTAAAAAGAGTTACGTATAAAAAGTTATTGATGTTTAAAAAAGAAGGGGGGAACTTTGTATGTGTATTAATGTTAGTTTTTTAATTTAAAAATATTAAATTTACCTTTATACCCTTAATCTAGGAAATTATTTAGTTTAATAGTCAACATTATTTACAGAATTGCCACTATAATCTCAACAATTAAATTAAATATCTAATGGTTTAGATTCTTTTTTATCCTTCTCACACTTTAAAATTTTCTCACAATAACCTCACCCTATATATCTATGAGAAGAATCCGTTAGGAATTACTCTTTATTGCGAGAACTGCGAGAACCAATGAAAACAACCAAAAAAAAAAATAAAAAAACACATAATTTTTTAAATTTTTCTTTTTTGAAAAAATCGCTATTTTTCGTTAATAAAAAAATTTTCGAATAACAATTATCCATGCACATGTACATATGTATCATTTCTTTGACAAATTCCGTAATACGTTACCAATATTAGACAATTGCAGTTTCATTTACACTATCATCCATAATACACTACTTTTTACATTAACAATATTACAAATGCACATGTGCATCTACATGTATAAACATGATATAACGTGTTTTGTTATACTACTTTGAATACACTTTCCATTTCATCTTTCATACATCCATAATATACTACAATTACCTCCTACCATCCATAATACAATACCATTACAAATATTTCACTTTATTACATGTATATCAACACCCTTTATACCATCCAAACAACATATTACATCTTAAACTGACAAATATAGCCAAACTATCAACCACTAGATATAACTAACAAAAAAACATGTATATTGACCTACTTCATCATTTAAAATCACAAACTTTTGTACCAAAACACGTTATATCATGGTTAGACATAATAATCCACATGTGCATTTTTAATATTGGTAATGTAAACAGTAGTGTATTACGGATGGTAGTGTAAATAAAAGTGCAATTGTCTACTACCGGTAATGTATTACGGAATTTGTCAAAGAAATGATACATATGCACATGTGCATCGATAATTGTTACTCGATTTTTTTTTATTGACGAAAAATAGCGATTTTTCAGAAAAGAAATATTAAAAAAATTGTGTTTTTTTATTTTTTTAGATATTATTTTGTGTTCACATTGGTTCGCGTATGAATCCTACCATATATATATATATATATATATATATTCATTTGTGAACAACACTTTGATAATGTAAATTAATGACCAGAATTTATTCACTCAATTCAAAAATATATTATTTCTATTTTAGAACCTCAATCTCTCTATATATATATATAAATCCAAAGTGACTCATAAATTTATTTCTTTAACTAGGAACCGTTGAATTGAATATACAAATTAATACAAGGCCTCATATTCCACCGATCCTATTTTCCTAATTTCTTGTAGTGATGTAACTATATAGCTGAAAAGGTCTACTTTGTTACGCCTTAAAATCATTTCGCTATTTACATATATTTTTTTCAAATCAATAGAAAACCCTTTTAAGTGGTGAGAATTTATAGAACTCTGATTATATATGTAAGTTTTGCCACTATCTTTTACACACACGTAAATGTAAGTGTTACAAACACAAGTATAAAAAATTTCGAGCGATGTTTTCTGCATTTACAGCACTGTAAAAAGCTATTTTTACATTAGCATTTACGGCCACTGTAAGAGTTTTTTACGGTGCTGTAAATCAACAAAAACTAATTTTTTTAAAGGCTTTTGTTTAAGCCCGATTCTCTAAGTTCTTACAATTAATAGTAGTTTTCATTTTACCCTAGCCTTATTGTAAGGGCATAAAATTGAGTAGGTTTACGGTTGTTTTTATCAAACACATTTATAGGTTATTGTACTTAGTTGTCTTATGGGCATGGGATAAATCATGTGGGATAATTAAATATTTTGGGCTTGTTTAGTTAATAGTGTACATGTGGGCTTGGCCCAGTTTGTATTTAGGTCAATCTATGTAACTATAAATGGGGTGAGCCTAGGTCATTAGGAGGTTGTTGTTCGCGTGGCTGTTCCTCTTAGCATTTTCGAGTTTGTATGATAGTTGTACCAGACGAGTTTCATACTCGTGTGCAATCTAATCAATTCGATTGTTCTTGTTCTTGTCACTTTCATTAGTTTTCCGCACTTTTGATTGTGTTAGTGAGATCCGATTGGGGTTTTTGGACTTACAAGTGGTATCAGAGCTTAAGAAGTCTTTCGAAGGCTCGGTTTCATCGGAAATAAATCGAAGAACACGGTTGATTCAAGTTTGCATATTTGAAGAATATTGGTAGACTCAAAGAACACAAAGAACAACTTGAAGATTTAAGAATAATTCAAAAATTCGTATCTTGATCTAATTTGGGGAACATTTAATTGTGTTTGCACGTTTTCAGGAAATTTTGGTGGAAAGCATCTTGGAGAATTTGATTTCCGAATTATTCCTTGATTATCGGGATTTAAAGTGTGATTTCTTACCAAAAAAATTTTTGTGTACGAGTTCAAAATAGTAGTGTACGAGATATTAAATTGTAATGTGCGAGTTAAAAGGCTAGTGTACGGTCAGTTCAGAATTCACAGTGTGTTACATGCGTTTAGTGTGAGACCTAAGTTAAGTGTGCAACTGATATCAGATAGTGTGCTGGAGAATAATGTGCGTCCTGTTTTGTTGACTAGCATACGGGATCAAAGTGTACGGTTCAAAATTAACTGAGTGTGCGGCAACAATCAGTGTGCGGTCTAGCTTAATAGTGTACGACCAAATTAAAGAGTACGCGACCCAATATTGAGCTGTGTACGGTCCACATAAGTAGTGTACGACCCAACTTGTAGTGTACGATTTCAGGATGTGCGGCCTAAGACAAAGGTGGAATTTTAACCAGCTGACGTGTACGGTTTTAAACGTATTTAAGAGCAGAATTTGATCTGTAAACAATCTTGGCAAACCGACTGCACGGTTAGACCAATGTGATTTTTAGGGCAAAAAAGACATGAAAATCCCGAAAAAGTGTTTGGACATTAAATATCATTGGACTTGAAATTTCGAGACGAGTCTAACGGTTACGATTTGATAAAAACAGTTTTTGATCAATTTTCGAACATTTTTAACGATCCAGTTCGGTAAAACAGACATTTCCGAGGGATCACGGTTTAGCAACTTAGAAATGTCTTCTCAAATTCATGATTTCATTCCCACTCCTACTGAGGTATGTGTTGATAACTTTTGTTGTACTAGAGCCTGTATAGAGAAGGTAAGTGGCTACAAAGAACATAGCAACACACTCATTATGTAACTGCAATTATCCAAATCTGATTTATATCAGATTAAAAAGAAAATCAATGGATATAAGGATATGGTTGAGGCGCAAAAGTGTGATATCCGACAGTTGCAAAATGATCTGAGTTAAGAAAAATGTAGGCATCTTTACTTCAAGGAACTGTCAGAAAAGTTAACTGTTGACTTGATAATCTAAAATCAACTTTTGAAAATAGAGAATTTAATTTTAAAAGATTTGATGTTTCAAGTGAAAAGGTTAAGAAAATGATAAACCAACAGTTAAAATACAACAAAAAAGAAGTTAGGAATAAAGGATTGAAATTTGTATGCCTTCCACCAACATACAATCACAATTACACCTCTATTCCTATGACTGAGAAGGAGATAGCCAACATATCTGACATGGAATATGGGAGACCGAATGATGTGAAGGTTGAATCAGTCAAGCCCAAGAAAGTCAAAATCACAAGGCCTGATAAAACTGAAATTAAGTTAGAAAAACAGACTTTATATAAAACTTTCACAAAACCTGATGATGCTTCAAAACAAACTAAGACTCTTAAGTTTTGAGAAAAATGCCAATTTTGATAAATATTTTCAAGTATTAGATAATACTGAGGCAACGATTTCTCAAAAACCATCTGAACTGTAAAATCAAAAGGAAGAGTCTCAAAAAAATTAATATGCTTTGAGTTTGCCATGATGAATGGTTTGGCTGAATTCATCAAGTAGTTTAAGTCTAGCAAACAGACTGAATCAACTACTGCGTTTGATTCTTTATGTGACTCCTCAGGAACAACTAATTATGAAAATTCAGAATTAGTTGAATCTGCCAAATATAGCGATGAATAATCTGAAGAAGTTGAATCAGAACAGACGAAAGTAGAATCAGAATCCATAACAGACGCTCCTGTTGGATTCAGTATCGAATCATCAACAGAAGCCCTGTTCAGCCACAAAATATTACTAATAAACTGCTGAGCAAACGGTGTCACTCGAAACTGAGAGCATTGTTTCGGATTCTAACTGACATTGTTTGTGAATGTTTGAACACTACAGATGCTTCTACTTCGTGTGAAAATGCGGTAAAAGTAGAGGATTGGGTTGAGGGGGATGATATTGTTTGCTAAGAAACTGTCAATGTTTGTTTGAAAACATCCAACTTTTCTGTTAATGCTAGTCTATATGTGAAAAATAAATGTGTCTCAAAAACCAACAGTTTCAAATGAAAGTGCAAAATCTAACACTGTTTTTAGAGAGAAAAACAGTGAATGTTCTAACTGTTGTAGATGGGGTCATATGAAACAGGGTGGAAAGTTTGAAGAGACTGCAAATAAATCGTCCAACAGATCCTATAACTCAAATTTATCATCGGTTGGTTCGAACGGATCGGGATATGCTCTGTATGTAAATAGGCAAACATGCTACAACTGTGGCATACCTGATCACATTGCATGAAATTGCATACATCGTCCCTATGTATTGTACTATACACAACATCAGAGGGTTACACCAAGGATAGTTCTTATTCTAAGCCAACGAATGTTGAAAAGGCTAAGGCAATGATGAATAAGTATCCCAAGGTTAAACCATCCGATGGGGATTGGAATGTTGCGAAAGCTAAAAGAAAGCAAGCTTTGAAACCTAAACAAGTATTGAAAAATAACAAGGTTGAAAAGAAAATAGTTTTGCCATAGGCACCTAAGAAATTAGAGAAGCCTAAGCAAATTTTGAAAGCAAAACGTAATAAAGCAACATCACAAATCCTTGATACAAAAGGGTACATGTGCTTACGGGAAGTATCTTATTTTGATGCTTCAAGAAATCCCAGGACCACGATGGCCTGAGTATCAATGTTTTATTAATCTCCTTATATTTTAGTGACAACCAAGGAGGAGTTGTTGACAATTCTTGAATGTTGATACGGTTGTTCCAGATACTTAATGGGTAACATCTTACTATTGCAAAAAGTTCTATTTTAATAGTTGATATGTTTCCTTTAGAGGAGATAAAGGAGGTAAGATAAGATCAGCGAAAAGTACAATTTAAATTTCGTAGTTTGATTTTAACAAGTGATTAGTCGTAAATCTAATGACGGAATGATTAAGCAAAAACAACAAAAATATTTTCATTTTCTTTCGTTTTTTCTTTTCGCACATTCATTGTTTTTATAAGTTAAATTTGTGCATAAGATTTATGTAAAAATTTAGGGGGATAGAGAGAGTTATCTGTATATGTCTATAGCTTTAGTAGGAGAAAAAGAGAAAAATCCAAAAAGAGTTTATTGCATATTAGGCATTGTTTTAGGGGATAAATGAGAAAAAAAGGGAAAAACAATTGAAAAGAGAAAAATCCTAAAACAATGCATATATGGGAAATGAAATGAAAGTTCGTGTTAAAGGGTTTGACCAACACATGTAATATGCTATAGCTGAAAAGACTAGGATCTAATATGATATGTTGATAGGCTTGACGCTCAAAGTAATAAAAAGATACCAAATGATATAAATATATGAATTATGTATCATGTGGGTACCATACCATCGACGCATGATTTTTTAATCTTAAAATCTTGCCTTGATAGATAGCCAGTGTCTGAGGTTTCTGGTCTTTATGCTGATGAGTCATCCGGTGGTATCTTGACTGTCCTTCTGTTGCATTCAGATTATATGCAGACCTAGGCATAGTTAGGATATCTTAAAAGAGCCAATGAGGCCAAAAATCTTAAAGGAAGATAAACTCAAATTGAGGGAATTCCATGTGCTTATAAAAGCAACATTCGTACCAAAAAGGTATTTGCCTAACCCTCGTTGAAAATTCTATTGATCACTTTACAGTATGAAAGTACTGTCCTGTCCACCAAAAGTCCCACCTTGTAAATCAAAAGAATAAACTCATAATACTCACCCGCTATAATGAATCGTTGTGCTTACCTTGATCGCGGGAGTATGTTGTGGAATGGGACACACGGGTATTATAGTGTAATATTACCTTAGGCGTATCACGAAGTTGAAAAACTGAAAGTTGAGCGTTAAAGTTTAAGTGGACAAACATATTGGCAATCACTTATACTAGTTTGAATAAGTTCGTATCGAAAAGTGTTCCTTGGTCAGCATGAAAACGATTTTGATCCCATTGAAATTGCAATTGTAAATTATTTGTTGAGTTAGTTTCTTTATTTACTCGTCTTTATGTTTATATTCTTATTTTTAAAAATTAAAAAAAAAGAAAATTCAAAAAATTCAAAAAATTCAAAAATAGTGTCTTGTTATTACAAAATAAAAATAAAAAATTGAGTGTTTTATTCGTTTTATTAAAATTTAACCGTTCTTTAAGATTTGAATGATCATCAGAAGTTGAAAGAAATTTAAATTGTGAAATCTGAGTACAAGTACTTGGATGTACCAAGTGTTCATGTGGTACGTTCCTCTATTGCTTACAAATGTTTGCTTATTAATTTATGAGCATGCGCAGAATTTAATTAAAAATCAAGAAATAGGGGTTGATGAAGAATGAGATGCTGTTAGTTATTGACAAGCATAAAGCATCATGACAAGATGTACATGAGTTAGAAGGACCGGATACGAGTCATCGTCTAACAATGATAGTACTTTTGAAGAAGTACCTGTGAACCTGCTTGAAAGAGAAAAGATTGACAAAGAAAAGAGATGTTGAGAATCCTCCTCTTGCATTCTTTTTAAACAAGATGTTCAAGTAAAGCTGATCATGATAAAAAAGAACAAAAGACCCAAGTTTGAAGATGAGGAGTTAAAGTATCTTCCCACCAATACATGATAAAGATAACATAAACCTAGGGGGATATTGTAAAGCCATAAAATTGAGTAGGTTTACGCTTGTTTTTATCAAACACATTTATAGGTTATTGGACTTTGTTGTCTAGTGGGATTGGGATAAGCCATGTGGGCTAATTAAATGTTTTGCACTTGTTTAGTTAATAGTGTGTATGTGGGCTTGGCCTAGTTTGTATTTAGGTCACCCTATGTAACTATAAATGGGGTGAGCCTAGGTTATTAGGAGGTTGTTGTTCGCGTGGCTGTTCCTCTTAGCATTTTCGAGTTTGTATGATAGTTTTACCAGACGAGTTTTATACTCGTGTGCAATCTAATCAATTCGATTGTTCTTGTTCTTGTCACTTTCATTAGTTTTCCGCACTTTTGATTGTTTAGTGATATCTGATTGGGATTTTTGGACTTACGTTTATATGTAGAAAGGATTAGGTTCAAGAGTGAATACTAGTGTATTTGCGAACTGAGGGAACTAATTCTGGCCATACACGTGCGTAAATCAATGGCCAGGATTTGATGGTGAAATACTAGCCATACACGTGTTAAATCAAATGCCAGGATTTGTTCACTCAGTTCACAAATACACTAGTGTTCACTCTAGAACCAGAGAGAGAGAGAGAGAGAGAATGAGAGAGAGAGAGAGAGAGAAACGAGATCTGGAGAAAACACCTAAAACTGTGAAAAATGTGAGAACGGATCTGGGGGTAACACATGTCCATCGCGCTAAATGATATGTGGGAGTACGATTGTCATTCCACGTTAATTTTTGAACATTCCCTTATTTGTAAGCGCCTTTTTATTTCTTTTTGAATCAAAACTCTAAAATTAACGTGTTAGTTGTTACCCTTCTCCAATTTTCCGAGATAAATGATGTTTGATGTGGATTACGAGTTACAGGGTAATCTGTTAGACTTTTGATTGAGCATATCATGTAAAACTGATGGCATTTTTTTTACTATTCAAGTTGTGTTGTTCGAGCAAATCATGTAAAAGCAATGCTGTTTTGTTTATTATACCTCTTATAATGACATTTATTTTGCTATTAATATATATATATATATATATATATATATTATGTATTACAAATCAGCATTGGGTTTATTTTGTTTCTTTATTGACGTTTTGATATGTTTAATGGCGTTTTAATTTCCAACAACATAAAAGTGATTGCATTTTAATTATTCATGTTTGTTTTTTGTTCGAGCTAATCATGCAACTGCTATGGCGTTTTCGCTTATTACATGTGTTTATGATGGCGTTTAGTTTTTTCCTCGACATTCTGGATATATATTTTGATGAAAACATAGTTATAAAAAATAAAGTATATTTTTGGTGTCCTAAGCTATACGACGGTACCGTGATAAACCGAATCAATTCCAACTGAATAATATGGATACTTAATGTTTCATTCATATTAAAACAGAGACGATTACAGAATAATATGGATACTCAATATTTCATTCATATTAAAGCTACTCTCTACCGGTATTCGTTTTTATGATTTTCGATTGATGTTAAACGCATGTCAATATCATTTTGAGAATTTCATGAATTTAATTTTTGGGTTTTTATTTTTTGGTCACTAAACGACGGATGGTATCATCAATAACGAACCATTACTTAAAAGTATTCATCCCTGTTGCACCGGGAATTCCTACTAGATGTTTTGACTTTCCTTATTTTGTTTGAATTTCTCACTGGTTTCCATTTTGAGAATTTTTTTAATAGAATTCTTCCTCACTTTGATATCTGTCTTGTACATGACAACTATTCATCGTATTTTGACTTCGAAGAAGTCGTTTTCAAATTTATCAAACATGTTGAAATGCATATCTGCACCTATCTTTATATATTTCAATAAATCTTAATCTTGATTATGTGCTGTCACCTTTAGATGATCCATGAACGCGGTTGAGTCTCCGTCTCGTACATGAACACTTTGTCTTGATAGATTGTTTAAACAAATGCAATTTACCGATCAACGAAGGATCATCAAAATAAGTTGTCATTGTGTAATAACTTTGGAAAATTTGAAAGACTTACTAACTTCAATCAGTAGAACAATTTCTTGATTAGCATGTTGTCTTAGTGACCAATTTCTTGCTATATGTGTATATGTAGTTATAAATCACAAACCTTACCATCAACAATTATAAAACCTAAGAGTACCTACGTATAGTTTATTTATCTATTTTTAGAATTTATAGACCTTAGCGAAATGAGGGCTCAAAACCTTTACTTCATTTCAACTCACCTGCAGTCACCCCTTCCCTTCAGTGACGCCTGAGCAGTGCTCAAAATTTTCCAAGCATTTGCTAAACTAAATTAATTAAATAGTATAACTTTATTTAAGTATACTTATAAATTGTGATGTCATCACTTATTTTATTCCATGAAGTGAATTAACATTTACTTTTTGACTTTTTTTTTCAATTACATTGATATATTGATGTAATTGCTTATGAGATTTTGTTTTATGTTTGGTTTGTTAAAGATTAATTTATTGGTCATGTCATTTTGTTCAAAATCTAATAAACAATATATATAGGGAAAATCAAAGATGCATGTTTGAAGACACATATTCTACAACTTGGTTAAATATGTATTTTTAATGGAAAGTGCAAGAATTAATTTGCACAAATACAAATACAACAAGAAATTTATGATAATGACTAATATAATAAGTCAGAAATGATATATCAAACGTATAACCATATCATGAGAATCATGAAAAATGTAACTATTGCATCTAGACGAAATACACAAAAATAGACATGTCATCTAATGGTGAGAGCATCAACATGGAGATGCAGATGTATGCTTTCAAACACTACAACATATGAAAGAAATATATGTTATTATTGTAAATAACTTTAATAAATTTAGCGATATAAATTATGGGAAACTTATAATGCTTCTACCGTCACTAATATACTTTGAACTATGTGGAGGATTTGTCTTCAATTTGGGAGAGTATCTACTACATTGTTTCAAGGAAACAATAATGGAAATGTATATATCACTTTAGGTATATGTGAATGCCTTGTTGTTGAGAGTCAATCTAATTGACTATATCTCAAGCCTTTAATGTTTTATACTGATACAGTTCATCAAAGTGAATTGGATTAAGACTTATGTTTAAGTTATTAGGAGTCAATGGTGAAGCTTTGGGGATTAAGGACAAACAAGTAATCCTAATGGATGAAGTTAACTATGGTTTTGAAACTTGCTTAAAAATCGAGGTTTTGGAATGGTAAAATAAAATCTCATTATTATTGGTCTAAACTAAGACGTGAATGTTGGTAAGAGATAGTGCGTTATCTCTAAAGGCTGTGAAGAATTAGAATGATACATCTTCTGTTCACATGCTAAAATATTGTTGTCTAAAGCATTCTAGACAGATACTTGTTAACTTAAATGCTCGGCGAAGATTAAATTAACTTTAAACATTCAATAATATGTGATGACATAAGAATGAATCTTGTGCTTAAACAAAACTATAAATATAAGTTCATTTCAATCCAAAGAAATAACTTGAGTGAACCGACATAATAGATCTTTGTTGACGATTCTATCAAAGAGAGCTCATATAGCTTAAAAGCTCATGTGAGCAAGTGTAATATGAATACATAAAATTCGGATGACCAAAATAACACAAAGATATAGATATTTGGTATATATCACGAGTGTATCAAAGTCATCATTAGTTATATTACTCAAACTTAATCAAAATGCAAGTAATCGGAGGGGAGGGGGCATTTAAGAAACAACCCTTTATAGCGTATGTAGAAACGGTAGTTGTGAAGTTTGCTCAAACTTGAAATTAAAGGGAGAACCTTCCATCACCTTATATGAGTGTTATACAATAACACTTAAACGTGGGGTGACTTGCAATTGAATGTGGAAAGTTTGGTAATAACGATTTTGGTAATTCAAATAAATATTGCAAACACAAGATGATGTGGATTTCACAATACTTATATATAAGAGTCAATCAAGTTCATTTTACTCGAATGCAAATTGGTTAGATTTAAAATCTAGTAAGATGTCATTTATGACGTACCAAAAGCATGATGGAATCGTGTCAAGCCATGAATTGAGTTCCATGTCATTTTAAAGACAAAGTACTATAACTAGATTCAACATGAGATCATGATTTATAAAGCTTTACGAATTAAATAAAAGGCGAAACTGGCTAGCGAGTCAAGAACAC
This sequence comes from Scalesia atractyloides, assembly GCA_947069175.1. Lineage (NCBI taxonomy): Eukaryota > Viridiplantae > Streptophyta > Magnoliopsida > Asterales > Asteraceae > Scalesia > Scalesia atractyloides. The sequence goes on from CAMTDV010000023.1 coordinate 18,614,317, forward strand.
GTTAGACGAACCGAATAGTTTTGGCTGTAAAATCATTATTTAAATAAATTTACTTATCCAATTTCTGTTATAACTCACTGGTAATATATGAAATACAAGTTAATTTGCTTGACAATTTTTTATTAACTACTTTTATCAATTATTATATAAGGATAAGTTAATTTGGTATAATTCTTTAAGTGACCAATTTAAAGCTTTTTTATTAATTATGTTAGTATAAATTTTTGTAGAAACACCAACTTGAGGAGTACTTGATAAATCATATATGACATCATCTTTATAAATATTATTTTTATGGGTACCCTATTTTTATTTGGTTAATTGGTTAATATAGTATTGTATTATAATCAGATTTTATAACCGAAAACCAAATTGGATATTCGGTTTTGGTTTCATATTTTCTTTCTTATTTTTAATTATATAATACTTTTTACCTTTATTTATTGATAAACAGTAACATTCTCATATATATTTTTTTTCTCTCCTCCACTTGCAACCACCTAAAAACAACGTAAAACCGATACTTATAATAGAAGTGACTCACATCCATTGTGAATGCTCCGAATTGTGAGGCCCATGAGTCGGAGGAGTCGGAGATGCTGTAAGTAGAGATGGGCATAATCGGGTTTTACTATTACCCGGAACCGGTTCCAATCCGGACCCGGTTCTGCTTGGATGTCATTGGAACCGGGTATGGTGTGGAACCGGGTCCAGTTCCTACCCGGGTTCACACCCAAGAATATGGAACCGTGTAGAACCGGGTACGGGTATTATGGAACCGGGTATGGTGCGGAACCGGTTTCTGATAGTGTTGGGAACCGGTTCCTGACAGTCAAAACCTGACTTTTACTGTTCAGAACCGGTTCCTGACAGTCAAAACCTGACTTTTACTGTTCAGAACCGGTTCCTGCGGTCAGGAACCGGTTCCAACGGTAACATTTAACGGCTATAACCGGTTCCAACGGTAACATTTTAACGGGTATAACCGGTTCCTTCTAGAACTGAATTTCCGGGTACTGGTAGGAACCGGGTACGGGTAGGAACCGGGTACGACCTGATTCAAATGGTAAAATTGTGGAACCGGGTTGGAACCAACGGGTATTTTGAACCCGGAACCGGTTCTACTTAATGTCGGGTAGGAACTGGACCCGGTTCCAGTTCGGTTCTACGGTTCGGGTTCGCAACCGGTTTTTATGCCCATCTCTAGCTGTAAGAGAAACGCATATATTACTGGGCTTGTTGATGAAAAGAGATCGATTCGTTGATGGGCCGAAAAGTCTGCCCCTATAGCCCTTTGTAAAATATGCAAACCATGTTTCACTCAAATAAATACAACTTGATGGCCCAAGACTTCTATAAAATAATATATAAAAGGGTGACAACAATCACATCAAAATTGTAAAAAATAATAACAACTCTTAAACATAGTTTCACGTATCAAAATCTGCTGATTTAGTATATGGTGTTTGTCCGTACAAAAATAATATGGGTTAAATCCTCACAAATGTAAATTCATTGGTATTGAAGTGTCTAAAATTGGCTAAAAAGCATAGATTCATAGTCATGAAGTGGCTTTGCTCGGTCACATATATCAAGCGATAAATTGTCTGTTTTAATAGAACACACGAGATATATTGATAAGGAGTTTTAATGAACACTGTTAAACATTTGTAATTATTAGTTCCGAAAAAATAATAGTTTCCCATTAAAGCACTAATATTTTCAACATTATGATTAATGAATTCATTTTTTGTCACGTATTTTACATATATTATATACATTTAGTGGAGAGAATATTAGAATAAGAATGTAGGCTGCCCTATATCCATCGAAAAGGTCCAGGGTTCGACCCTGTTTCCAGGTTGTATTGATCGATTTATTTGCGCTTTTTATTATTTTTATTGTTAATACAAATATTTCTATGTTGTTATTGCTACTAGTATTACTATTATTGTTATTATTATTATATTTATGGTATTCTTTTATTTATTATTTTGACTTCGTTATTATTAATACTATTTTTAGTATTTTTATTGTTATTATATATACACTTAAAAGGCTTTGTCGGTGGAGCAATCTGACATAACCAAGTGGACAACCAAGTGTCCTCTTGTGGTTGGTCACAAGAATTTTATGTCTTTAACTCTTAGCTTTGTTAATTTACGTGTTTAGTCATTCTACTTTAGCTTTTTTAATATGCATATTTAGTCACTCAACTTAATAAATTTTATTCTCTATTAGTTAACTTTACTTATATATACGTGTTTAGTCCATCTACTTTAACTTTGTTGACATACATGTTTAGTCACTCTACTTTTACTTTTATTCAGTTAAGTATTTCGCCTTTTAGAGTTTTTTTTTCTCCCTAATGTGATGAACCAAAGCTAATCCAACTGAACAACATTGTTTCCGCTATCGTATTATCAGAACGGATATTTTTTTCTTTTAGTATTTTGTTTGTTAGTGTTCTTTTATAGGACGTTTCGATGCTCCTTTTTTCAATGATTTTATTTTTATTTCTTTCGGTTGTTACATCAAGTGTTGGTACTATATTGATAATCAAACTCTCGCCATAACGCACAGGGTAAAATTAATAGTTGTTATTATTATCCCTTTATTGAAAACTTCTACCAACTTTCACTGGTTAATTAAATGGCAAATATGACATCCATTTTTATAACGATGCATAGCTACCATCGTTGTATAACACGGATCCATATCTTTTTGAAAGCGTCATGATTTTTTTATGCTACCGAGATAACTTTTGTGTAATTAAACCTATTACGTTGTATAATATACATGTTTCCCTTTCCATCACGGATACGGATATCCAATAGTTTATTACAAAGAGAAGTTAGTTTTTTAGTGGAATAAATTTTGGGCTTTGAAACACCAAAAGCCTCCTTTAACTTCCATTTTCCCTTCCTGCCTCATCAAGTTCTCATGAACTACTCTAAACGCAATAATACCACTTTCTCCTTCACTAATCTGCTTAAACCTTCACCTTTTCTCCTTCAATGTGTTTAAAAGTGTGAATTAACACACTATACATGGAGTTATATATCACACATATAATCACCACCTTATCATAATAGTCATCAAAAACTTGCACACGGAATTATGAAAACCATGAATCATCACAAGCAAACTAACACACTCACCATACCCTTCTCATGGGAGATGATACCTGGTGTACCAAAGCTGTTGGTCTCTCCAGCCGCTGCTTCACCGCCATTACCACCACCACCACCTTTGCCACCAAGGTGCTCTAGGGGTCCAGTCATGAAACGAAGCGCGTCAAGTATGTTCTGGAGGGAAGGAGGACCCCTTTCTGTTAGCTTTGAAAGAGTGTTCAAAGGATTACAAGGTTAAGGGTGAGAAGAAGAGGTTTGGAATATTGGGGAGCAAATCTTTTTTGTGGTGCAGATGCTCATTTGATGTGGAAGAGGGAAACCTGATCAGGAAGAGGCCAGTGCCTACGAGCGGTGGTCCGGCGAGCCCTCCAGAACGAGTTCATGGTCTGATTAGAATTCACAAGGGATTGAGGAATTGGAGCACATGAGTCAAGTTTTTATTGGTTTACTTGTTAATAAGTGTGTTCTAATTTGTTTCCTTAAGGTTTTTTTTTAAATAATGAAATTTATATAAAATGTATGTGTACCGCCGTAAATTGGGTGCTTATGTACCGCCGTGATGTGACCTTCGGCCACGGTATGGAACACCATGTCGCTATAGACGTGACCACGACGTGCTTGGTTTGATGTGGAGATCTTGCGAGTTTCTTTTTTATAATTAATTATAAATAGAAACCCCTCGTATGTGGTAAGTGTGTGAAAATGAGGTGGCAGTGTGGCTGGCACCTATGTGGTAGTTTCACACCTCATTTCCACTTGATCATTTCCAATGGTGTAATGATGCAGGTTGGTTTAGACGTGAACGAACCAGTAACAATCTATATGGTTTCAAAAGCTTATGTGTGCTCTATTATATATATATATATATATATATATATATATATATATAATATATATATAGGATCCTTTAAAAAAGATTAAAAGTGTGAGAAGAATAAGAAAGATTATGGTGGTAACACATGTCCCTTTTTTATTTTGGTGGTTTAAGGGTATCATTGTAATTTACTAATAAATCTAATTAAAGATATAATCTTGTAACCGATATCAGTTATTTATGAATTCATTTCATCAGTTATTTTAGGAATTTATCATCAGTTCGTATAAAACACCATATGAATTTCAAAAAACACCACAACTTTAATCGTAATACAGACGTGGTGTTTTAACATGTGTAACGATTTTTGTTTTTTTGCAGGTATAAAACACCATACAAATTTCCAAAAACACCATGAATTGAATCATAATACAGTCATGGTGTTTTAACATTTAGAATGATTCTATTGTAATGATTGTTGTTATTTTTGCAGGTATAAACAGCATACAAATTCAAAAACACCATGAATTGAATCACAATACAGTCATGGTGTTTTAACATTTAGAATGATTCTATTGCTATTCCAGATGTTAAAACACCATGAATGTAATCACAATACAATGTTACATACTCCAGATGTTAAAACACCATGACTTGAATCATAATTCATTATTTGCAATGTTATGGTGTCTTATTTATGTTCATGGTGTTTTACTATAAAATACAACACCTTGAATCACAATACAATTAAAACACAATTGTATGAACATAGAAAAAACACCATGGACTAAAACATCCAATCGAGACATAATTTTTTTCTCTACATAAGTATAACAATATGGTACTCCTATTAAAGATAAAAAAACACTCGTTATTATGGTGTAATTTAAAGAAAAAAAGTTACGCATTAAAAATTATTGACGTTTAAAAAAGAAGGGGGAACTTGTATGTGAGTTTCTAAACTTAAAAATGTTATTTTAATGGTAACACTATTTACAAGATTGTCATTAAGATCTCAACCATTAGATTAAAGATCTAATGGTTTAGATTATTTCTTACCCTTCTCACAAAAAAACACTTTTTTTACAATACCCTCATCCATATATATATATATATATATATATAATACACACACACTATTGTTGAAACACCATTAAAAAACTAATAATTGATTATAGTTAGTTATAAAAATAAGGAAAACTGAAATAAATTTTTGTGAATCCGATATAGAAATACGAATAATTTACACTGTTATAAAAACATGGGGTAAGTTAATATATAAAATATAAAAAGTACTTATACATGAAGTACTCAAAATTACGCATAAAGGAAATAACAATTGAAAATTACACACAAAGGAAATAACATTAGGCATAAAAAGTTACGTATCAAATTAAACATAAAGAAAATTACAAGTGAAAGTTATGCATGAAGGAATTCAAAATGCCGTATCAATTACGCATGAAAGAAATAAAAATTGAAAATTACACTAGAAGGAAATCAAAATTACGTAACCTCTAAAATTCTTTTTACGTATTGTACGTTAATAACTTTTTGTATTTACACTTTTCCTATAAACACATTTTTTTTCAATGAAATCACAATTTTTTTCATTTATAGGGTTTATGGGATTTCCATTAATTTTTTAACCACCCTGCTGTGAAAATTTAGGAGTTAGTATACGAAAAATGACAACACTGGATCAATTTACTAACAAAAAATTTGGTGGATCAGAAGGATAACAAACCCCCCAACTCTGTATTATCTGCAAGCTAAAACCATTTCAAACAATCCATATGCAAAACTCTATGGGTTCAAACATCTAATAAAACCATAAAATATAGAAATAAAATTCTGAAACTTTAAACAGATTATAATTTTATACAAGTTCTATGGTTTTTGTTTTTTGTTTTTTGTTTTGTTGTAACATTTAAGTTGAATGGTTGATCTTTTAGATCTCAACTAGTAAGGATGCCCCTAAAGTTTGGGCTAAGTCGCTAACACTCTTATTTAGGCCCTTGTTACCTAAGGTTATCCAAATCTAGTTGTTGACATAGTTCATTACTATTTATAGCATATTTCAAAACTTATAACCTTATTTATCAATCAACTCACCACAAGGTCTGGTTACGTAAAGAGCGAAACAACTACTTTAACATGAAGCTACTGTTTCGGCAGCTTCACCAAAGTGAACACTTCTGCTAGTAGTTCCAACTTTGGTGAAGCTCTTTGGCCAGACAAACTAAGCTTCATCAAATTGCTCTAGAAGAGATGAGACAAATTGAAATAGTGGTTCATGCAGAAATCTGGCTAAGGAAAAGTTGGTTTGGAATGTGGCGAGACCTAAAAACTCGGCTTAAGATTCGACTTCAACCGAGTGTTGGTTCCGTACCGTGTCATTCGGTGTCTAAGGCCCAGTTGAGAAAAGTAATTTTACACGAATTAACAGAACTTTTAACGTCCATCCATTCTAGGCCTAAAATCTTGACCTTCAGTGAACAGGAGGGACCAAATTCATAATTTCCGATACTTACCGGGCTGATGAGATATGCCCTATTTGTCACAAAGCATGTTTGGATTCCTTTGGGGAACATGCCCTACGTCGTAGAGAGCTTCCGGGTTTCAAGTACCAACACAATTTGGTTAGGAAAGTTCTTTTTGACATATTCAGGAACGCTAGGATTTCTGTTAAGAAAGAAACACATGTGAATTTCTTTACCAACCCGTTGGATAGAAGATCAACATTCAGACCAGCTGACATTTTGGTCTTTGGATGCATGGAAGGGAAACACAAGTGTGTGGATCTAACAGGGTTTCCCCTCTTGTGGGCTTGGGGACCCGTGTTTTAACGTTGGGTCATGCTGCTTTAAAGATTGATTCATGAAAAGTGACTGAAGACAAGAAAGCGTGTCTAGACAACCAACACGTGTTATACCATTTACATTTGATGCTTTTGGTTTCCTTGACACTGAGTTTGAGTAGCTACTTAGTCCACTCTAACATGTTAGGCATAGTAATTTATGACCACAAGATCTATGAATAGTTTTTAAGAAACTTAGTTTTGCTATTAAAAAAGGACTAGCGGCGCAACTTGTTGCTTTTTTGCCTTTATTGGAAGTAATTCAAACTCTCCTTAAAAGTGACCGTTGGTTTGCTTGTGGACATGCTTGGGATGATAAGTTATGGGAGTCTGAGTCTTTTGCTTAATTCATGAGGTCTTTTCCATTTTTCAGTTTTTTGATTTCGTCTTTGTTTATGTTGCATTGTACTTTGGCTATTTAAACCTATTTGTTGATGAAAAAAGATCATCCCAGTTAATCGTTTCATATTTTTTTCTTGAATCTTGAATGCTTGAACTACTCTAATAAAGTGATATAAGAGCATTCCAGGTTCCGTAGCTTATTTTCATACACTTATATTTGTCTATTGGTATCTCTCTCTAGAAAATTCGTACGAAGACTATTTTGCAATCACAAGATCTCTGGGATTTTGTGGGAACCCGATACAACTAAAACGATGGTGATAGGACCTGACTTCCAAACAACAAGAGGAAAGATGGTCGTGCATTATCGTTGATTCAATCGACTCTGCATGATGAAAATAGTTTCTCGCATTGCCGAGGCCATGTCGTCAAAGCAGGCCTCGAAGCTTTTGCAAAACGCATATGAAGGTGATTCGAAAGTTCTAAGATGGTTAAGCTATAAGGCCTTCATCATGAATTTGAAACCTAGCAGATGAAAAAAGAGGAACCTGTGGCTAGTTACCTTTCAAAAGTAAAGAAAATAGTAAATCAGAAAAGGGCGCTTATTGAAGGCATGTACCATCACAAACAAGCAAACTGGTAAAGTAGTATGCATTTGTGTCTAACAACAACACATTTCTTCTTGATGTTGGAAATGCCAACGATGTTGCATTTGTGGTTGTGAGTGATGAGTCACACCTATGGCACCTAAGATTTGGCCACTTGAACGAACGAAGTCTTCAAAGCCTCAGTTTCAGTGTTAATCGTCTAGTGCATATGGCTTGCCACGTATTAAACACTAGAATGTATGTAAGGGATGTGTACAAGGCAAGCAAACCCGTTATCCATTTCCAACTCAAGGTTCTCGAACACGTGTTCTGGATCTCATTCATGCTAAAGTCTGTTGCCCTATGCCCACACAATCTCTCGGAGGCAATAAATAAAGATGTTAATGAATGGTTCCAGTAGGATGCCCTATATGTGAGATGTTACAAGTGGGTTAATCGGGTTATATTCACAGGTTGCTGGGTCACGGGTACGGGTCAAATGGTTGGCTTTTTGGTTTTTTTTTTCTAATGATAGAATAAAGGGAATAAAACTGAGTTGATTGAATTCATGGGGAGAATTAGAACGTTAGATTACTGGTCATGGAAGTGTCGGATTCTATAGGAGTAGTGGCTAGCTTTTATCAAGTATTTGTTTATTTCCGTTAGATTCCTGAAGTCATTGTAGGCTATATAAAGCCATGTTCTTTTATATTAAACAACTGTAATATTAGCCTCAAAACACTTCATTCTTCTCCCACACACGCAAACACAATTCACGTAGATAGTTGCAACAATGAGTTTCATTTGAAGGTTTGAAATCCAACATGTGGTATTAGAGCCTAAGGCTTGTGAAGACAGTGAAAACTGGTTTGAGAGTCAGTTTCGAGAAAGGGTGCAGCTGTTCGTTGCAAAATTCAGTAGCAAGGAACCGAGTTTGAGTTGTTCACAATTTGTTTTTAGGTTTTCGAAGCATGATATCTGCGGGGTGTTTCGGTAATGTAGCAGCTTTTTCGGGACTATTTGACAGTAGATGATGGAGACGGGAAAGTGTTTAGGTTCAACCGTTGTCGTGTAGAAGTACCATCTGGGACGATCGGGGTGACTTGTGATAAACATTGGTCATCCAGGACTGTTAGAGGTGATAAAAGAACCTTTAATCAACTTATTTCGTGATAAGAGGAGACCAATGTACATGCGTGAAAATTAGGCAGAAAGAATCTGTCACAACAAGTGTCTTTGGGATCGGTTCATTTAGCGGGTTAAAGAAAATAGTAAAGGCGGTACCTTGTTTTCTTGGTTGACGGAGAAGCCTCTTCGGGCAGGTGTGATTGGCAAAGGTATGGGTGGTCAATTACAAAATGAATTCAAATCATATGGCTGTGGATGTGGCCGGGGAAGAGGTCGTCTATATGTGAAGAGTAAAGATGTTAATGAACGGTTCCAGCGGGATGCCACTTGATTTGGATTGAACCGAGAAGACTTTGGACGTAACTGAGTCGAAGGTCAAGTCTCCAGAAAAGGTGAGATGGAGAAGATGGTGATACGGCTCATGTAAACGAGTGGTGTGAACAAACCGATTAAGGGGGTGATAGTTGGGTTAATCGGGTTATGTTCACGGGTCGCGGGGTCAGGGGTTCAAGTCAAATGGTTAGCCTTTTGGTTTGTTTTTTTTAATGACAGGGAATAAAACTGAGTTGACCGAATTCATGGGGAGAATTAGAACGTTGAATATCTTGGTCATGGGAAGTGTCTGCTTCTATAGGAAGTAGTGGCTAGGTTTTAGCAAGTATTTGTTAATTTCTGTTGGATCTTTGAAGTCATTGTTGGATATATAAAGCCATGTTATAATATACTAAACATCAGTAATATTAGCCTCAAAACACTTCTTTCTTTCTCCCACACATGCAAACATAATATACGTAGATAGTTGCAGCAGTGAGTTTCATTTGAAGATTGATATATAACAAGTGGAGCACTGTGAAAATCTGCCTGTTGTGTTCCTTTAAAAAAATGCAGCCCTACATAACCGTAACAAGCATATAGATATCAAATATCGTAACATTAAAGGTTTGATGGAAGCTAATCAAGTGATATTAAGATCATGCTACACACTAGAGTAAGTTGCTGATGTTCTAACTAACCCCTTGCAACTAAGCAGTTCTGTAAATTACGTGGAAGGTTAGGGGTAAGAAAGCTTGAATTAAAGGAGGGCACTCGAAGTAATTCAAACCTTCCATGAAAGTGACCGTTGGTTTGGTTGTGCATGTGCTTGGGATGATAAGTTATGGGAGTCCGGGTCTTTTGCTTTATTTCTGTTTGTTAGGTCTTTTACTCTGTTCAGTTATTTGATTTAGTCTTTGTTTACGTTCCATTGTACTTTGGCAAAGTAAAGCCGTTTGCTGATGAATATAGATCATCCGAGTTAATTGTTTCATAATTTTTTCTTGAATCTTGAACTGCTATAACAGCCTTCTATCTCGATGTGTTAGTCTTTTATTGTACCCTCAATCATTATAGCGCAAGGAACCTGAAGAGAAATCAATTCTTCGTATTTCTGGAGGCAAAGCAATCTGGTCATTATCCTAAAAAGAGAAGACAGGCACAGCCACAACCACACAAACATCACTGGATTACCAACAAGTTCTTAAGTAACCTCTTGTTACTGAAGTTGCAATGAAATTAATCACACAAGAGAATACTATAGTTTTTATAGTTTTTATGAGAAGGACATTAGTTGAGAACATGCTTAAGATTAAGACCAAGAAATAACACACTGATAAACATTGTTGGCACAAAAAAGGCTTACACATAGTTGTCTTCTGATAATCAGGCTGTTATTGTTGCTCAAAATTTTGGCTAAGAATTTGGTTTACAATGGCAACACTTTGTTTTCATCTAGAATTAATGTTGAGTATAACCAAGGCAGTTATAGTGGAAGATTACAGGCATATTATTTTAGCCCCAAACTACTGTCTAGAATCATGATCTGGCTTGATATCTGCGGTCAAAAATGTTGGTTTTTAACATCTACTGTCACCCATTGACTAGAGTATCAACTTATGTGTTTTTAGGTTTTAGTAACCCTTAATAACAGATAAGGGCAAAGGAAAAAAGCAATTGCTTTTGGTTGTTGGGAAAGTAGAATGTTGATTAGCAAAAGAATCCCAAATTTACCAAAAAAAGGATTTTTAAGGTGATGTTTATACCACTTTAAGCTCATTTCTTGGAAGTAGCCATCATAGGTGTTTTATTGCATCATTTAAAAATCAAAGTGAATTGTGGCTCCTACATTAACAACTGTCAACGAAACAGGGGCTATTCATAAAGATATTGTTGACAAAAGAAGGTGACTTATTTTGACCAGAGCTCTGGTTCAGAATCTTCAGATTCAGGCACCCAATCTTTTTTGTGGCTTTTGCTTTTGACTTTAATATATATATTATTCAACATCAAGACTACCACACAACTTTTGATTCCAATGATCCATGTGTAGTGTATTGCTGACGGATGTAGCCATTGCTATTTAAGGTTTGTATGGTTGGAAAAAGATTCTAGCAATTGAAGTTTTAGATTATAAACATTTTTGTGCTAACTAAACTTATTTTCTTCTTTTCTTTTAAAAATAAGGATGATACCTAAGATCATATCCAAGTATCTATTTTTTGTACTGACGTCTTTAAAGTATATCTTTTGCTTTTTATACATAAGTCATGATCTATGTGATATTATTGGACTCAAATAATGATGCTTGTGGCTATATATGTAAATGTGATTATAAATGTATAACACTTATAGATAACAAAAGTTTTTTTTATTGTTTACTTTTAATCTAGTAGTAAAGCATAAGAATTTCTAATGGATATTCTGTTTGAAAGTATTCAATAAAATAAAATAAACTTTAATGAATAACCTACGGTTGCACGTTGCCGGTGGCCGGGTAAAAGGTACACCAACAGTTGTCGGCAATATATTTGTAAAGTGCAAAGTCGAATTAGCCTTATATCGCCATATTCTCCAGAGAATTTGAGTAACCTTATCGGACATTCTACATCATTTCGCGATATCTTTGTCTTGCCAAAAGCTTGGGGCGTTCGAGGTTTCTAGTTCAGGTGTTTCCCACTTCCGGGTAAATCCATTTACTCATCAAAATTAGTCGTTAAAAAATAATTTATAATTTTATATGTATATTAGATTTATATATTTCACTGATTGAAAGTTATAATTACATACATAATAAAATATTATTTAGTCATTTGAAGTTTTGAACATAATTCAATATATAATAACATATTTATAATATAATTACACGTTTTTTATATCAAACAAATGTTTATATTAATATATATAATATGCTCGTTGAGGCATATAGGCCTATGTAACCTTAGTATATGAAGTTTGGTTGGGATTTTTAACTAAGCAAAAATCGATTTAAGCTCATAGGATCTTGTGAGCAACTTAATTCATTTACACTACTATACCATATGTCGTTTTTAACCCTTATGATCAAACTTTATGTTTTATATAAGACGCAATCTATTAATAACTTCACAAGTTGAAATAGTGTTTTTATCTGTCCTTCGTTGCCAAATGCAAAAATAAAAAATTCGGGGATTAGAGCACAAATAGGATATAAAGATTGAAAAAAGGTAATTTCACCTTTTTGCTAGTAAAGTTCTTGTGTAATTTGATGTGTTTGTGTGTGAATTTAATTAGGAGTAATTAATATTTTAAAATAATAAATCGTTGTAATATGTGTATTATAATAACTTTCCTATTTGAGGATCTAGTTATTAGTTAGATTAAAACATAAAATTGCCTCCATATAATAATATATACTGTATTGACTTTCGTTTAATCATTAATTATTTGCCTGACTACGTGGTGTTGCATATCCAACACACAAGATTTACAGATTGATTAATTACACCAATGACATGAACTTAAGTGTCATAGTATATATGATAAAACACACATACACTGATAACCATTTGGCCATTTGGGTTATCACTAACCATGCACTTTCTACAATACATGTGTGTATAAAAAAAAATAAAGTGAACCACGACAGATGGTACATAAATTATACCAAAATAAACTTTATAATAATATAATAAAAACTAAGAAATAGCTACTAGATCTCGGGGCTTCACAAAATCCACAACTTTTCCATACAGCAATAAAATAACACTAAACTCTCCTTACTTACTAATTAAGCTCCAGTACGTCTCGATTTATATAATATATTACACACATACATAGAGAGGGGCCATGCACGTAAATTTCTTTTCGGGTGAATATACATATGAAAATGTTATTAACGTAGGTTTGTTTTGCTAATTAATAGTTGGAACGTAGACGTTATTGTTGCATGGCCATGCAGACGGTAATAATGAGTGTTGAAGCTCCGGTCTGTTAGTCAGTAATTGCCGTAAACCGTATAATCTATGTTGCAGCCTCACTGACTCCAGTCGGAGTCTCTGGTTCTCTTTCCGGATCATGTGTCCGTTATGGTTCACAAACCGTAACCGCTTCACAAGTTCCTGGTTACACGTCTCATATCTAGTCACCTGGTTTGTTAGATTCTCCAAATGCTTTTGTTTTCTCTTTCGGGATCTTCTGGCCGACTCGGGGTTGGATATCAACCTTTTACGCCTTCGGTCTTCGATATCGTTAACCGTCCACTTATGTTGTTCGCCATCTTCAGAGCCAGAACTTGAGCTGTTTGTATTCTTGGTGGAATTGTCCGAACCGGGGGATAACATGACCGGACTTTGAGGTGGGAAATCGACGAGAATGTTGTCGAGGAAGTCATTTAAGGAGAGGTGATCGTCTGCGGAGAGGAAGCTTGAATTCGACATGGTCGGAAAAGTGTTATGAGAAGAAGGTAGAAGGAGGAAAGGGAAGAAACAATGGAGAGGGTGTTGGTATTTAAACACAACTATAAAGTTAGGATGGGGTATTGAGGGACATTTTCGTCACTAAATTTGTTTAGTGGTGGGGTCGGGTATGCAAATACGCTTATACATCCACCTAAACTCTACAAAATCCGTTTATAACTTATATAAGAAACTTATATAAGAAACATAATCTATTAATCCATCATCCATCATTCCATCCTGTTTAACTTATAAAATGATAAGCAGTTTAAAAGGTTCAAGCTTAAACTGACGAAACCAAACTATTTTTTTTTATAAACTGATAATGAACACAAGAATGAAAACAATATAGCATTGATGCTTAGTCACGAAGAAAAGAAAACAAAGTGGGAAGGGAGTTGGACACATGACGGAACCCGGTGAACAGCCAATAGGGAGAGGGGCTTACGTGGATACAGAGTGGTTATAAGTTATAAAGGAGGGTGATGTCGTGATGGTCCATGGGCTTGTTGAGATCCCGGAATATGGTAAATGATGTCGGCTATTTTTTTAGAATTTGAACTTTAAACTCGATTTTTAGGTCTTAAATATCACACTACTTCACACATAACTTTTGTTCTACATAAAAAGTATCGACAATTCAAAGAATAAACTAGAAATTGATATGTTGGAATTGAATAGGTCTAGTACCTAACATGTTTACACCGTTAAGTTCTTGGAAAAAAAAATATCTTTGTAAAGGTGGAGTTACCTTTTGTTTATGACCATTGATTTTTGGTTACCAATTTTATAGATCTTGGGTTTGATTTTCCTGTGTTGATGTGCTTGTTTAATTATGCTTTTGTATTTGCTTCTTTGGATTCATGTATAAATATGAGTGTGGATTTTGGTTGGCAATGTACATGGTGGTGGTTGTTTAAGAACAACAAGAATGCTTGCTTTGTAGTATTTTTTCATTTTATTTAATTCAAGATGCGACAACATTGGAAGATATATACCTAAGACACCCTGAAGATGGAAAGAACATTTCAAGATAATCAAGGAAAGTTTTATGGTTTATGAAAAAGAAATTACTAGTATTGTTAATAAGTTATTATAAATAGAAAATGTGATAAAAATAAACATCTAAATGGCGAATGCATATGTATTTGTATTTGGAATTAACATAAACGCTTTTAAATAAAATGATACACGTGCTTTTTTTCTCTCATAGTTAACCCATGTGTTGAACCATATCATTCGATTTAAATCATTGTGATATAACAATGTAGGGGCTCATACCTTTATGGTCTAATGATATTGGTGCGTGATTACCGATACAAATTTAAAGTGGGTTCAAATTTTACTAATGCATATTAATTAGATGATATTTATAAATAAAAAAAGTTGTTACAAAAAGTAGGGAAGCCTACATGCAACATACTTGGCAATATAATCTTAATGTGTTCATGTTTAGCGGCCCATCGTCACATTTTATGCATGAGGTTCTCTTGGTTTAATTAACTAAGGGATTAAAGCTAGGAAGGTAAATACATTGCAAATTAGAAGACCATCAATGGATGTATCCATTGTTTATCTCTTGTTGAAGGTATGAATGAACCATCAATAACACCATAAATGAAGGTATGTGGGTAAACCGGGGATGGGTAATAACTTCAGAAATGGATGATGTAGATGCTGTAAGCTAATAAAAAATAAGTATTTTACTTAAATACCTATACGAGTACGAGTAAGTAAGGTCATATCCACAAGGAACTTGTGGTCAGTGTCAAACGATTTAACTAATTAACTACTATTGATTAGATTGGAGGATTGTTTGATTGATTAAAAAAACGCAAATTGTTTGAGAAAGTGGGGTATTTGCGTTGACATATGTTGATATTCTTTAAACTAATGGTTATATTTAATAAAAAAATCAACGATATTTTTAAACTGAAATAACACATTTCAAATAAAATAAAAATCTTGTAAATAAAAATATTTAAAAAAATGGTTTTATGTCAATCAAAAGCTTTCAAATAAAAAGTGTTTATACCATTGAAAACTATCTTACTAGGAGATGGATGGGTTGAAGGCCTCCGTTGGTTCATAATAATGATAAAGTACTCATGTCGCTCAGCTAACTAGTCAAGCTCCTAGTTAGGTCATCGTCTTGGGTCTGGGTGTCTTTTACATGCTTTCAGTGAACCTCTTATTGTGTCTAATACATGCCTTCGAAACACATTCACTCGGCCTTTAGTCATGTAGCTTCGCGGCTTGTGTGTGTTGCTCTATCTATATCATCATCAACAACATCACTACCGACGATTTAATACCGGAGGCATGTAGCTGCTAAAACCCTGTAACTATTAGCGGCGACATATTGCCGCATTGGTGTTAGCGACGATTTGGTAGTGATGACATTTGTCACATGTCTTGGTCTAATCCTTGTAGTATACAAACAACATATATTATTAAAATAATTAGTAGTTTTTAATAGGTAAAAGGTAAATAAATTTTGTGGATTGTATATTCATGATCCAAATGACTGCTACTATTCTTCACGTCAGTATCATGTCATCTCACCCTTATCCACTAACCTAATTCACCATCATATATGGTGTGGACCATAGTGTCATCCACTATGATCCTCTAATTAATTGAAAGAGTGCTATGATTACCATGGATTAACCATGCAAACAATCATGGTTTGTAAAAGGGGGGGGGGGGGGGGGGTGTAACGATGGGTCCATGGTCCTACGTGACAATTAATGACCCAAACAACCATTCCCATACCCCATAGTCTAATATAAGAAAAAAAAAGAAAGAAAGAAAGAAAAAAACTAATGCTATTATTTCCCTAAATAGCTTACCAAAATCTAGGTTACTTGTTTAACAAGTAGCTTAAAAATCATTGTTGCCAAATGCTAATTTATTATATATGAACACTATTGTTTAGTGGCAGATAAGCAAACATCATATCGCGCAACAAATTAACAATGGTTGTTTATAGTATATACACAGAATTAATATATTTTTAATAACACGTTATAGCCTTGAAAAGATAGAGACGCAAAATAAACTTATTTTATTCTTAGGTTCTACAATTTAAACACCACACATGTTACCATCCATGTAGCTGTTTCTGTTGCATGAGGAAAAAAAAGCTTAAAGTTTCCTCCTAGGAAAGTGTAAAGATATATGTACATGGGTTTGTCGACCATTTCTTCCAGTTTTTATTTCAAATCATGAACAAATCATTATTATTTTGTCGAATATTTTTCTTATATGTTAACAACTTATTGGCCATTGGTCCTACTGTGTTGCCCTAATTATACTATCTCAGCAAAAGATATATTTAGGTGTATCTGAATCCCTACAAAACAATATCATTTGTTAAATATAGACTTTCCAAACGGATTTTAATCATCCCAAAAAGGATGATGTAAATGTTGATTAGATAACAGACTTATCTAACATCGCATGTTACTTCCAAACAATTTTTGTTGTTGAGTGATACTAAAGTAAAGATTCGTTCAATCATATCGTCCTAGGAAAGTGTAAAGAGGTTTATATGATCTGTTCCCTTGTGGTCGTAAAAGTTTTCTTTGTTAAACGAATTACCAAGAAACTAGTCAACTTTTGAAGCACCAAGGAAAAAACGATAATTAAATTCCAATAAATTACAAGCTATATATCTAAAACTTTTAGTCAGATGTATAATAAGACTTTCTAAACATGTGTTTGATACAATGATTATAGAAGGGTTTTAAATCCCCAAAAATCGTAGGACACTGTCAGTTAATGTGGGTCAAGATAAATAGGGTTTTAATTGTGTCATTTTTATAATATAACAGAAGGTTTTTTAGGAGCGAACATTTTTGGGTTTGATGTGAAGCCTGGCCCAATCTGGGTCGGTCCGATTGGCGCAAGAAGATCACAAAGGGCCGGCCACCCTTTGTGTGTTTTTAGGCCCAGTTTTATATCATGTTCTTCAAGATTGGAACCCTAGTTGGCATCTCCTATATATTAAATCATATGTAACCTGTAAAAAGTTGTACTTCATTCATATCAATAAAAGAGAAGGCCTCTTCATAGCCGGATCAAACCACGTAAATCTTCGTATTCATCTTTAATTTTTCTGCACTTGATTATTATTATTATTATTATATATATTTATGGAGTCCATTAAGTGTAACCACCAGCTAAATCGATATACACCGTTGGATCACGCTGAGATCAAATCTCATCCGTTTAAACTCACCAAAATAACCGCTGTACTGGCTGTTATTGGCAGTTTTCCGGCTGTTGGTTTTGCTCCATAATATGCTGCCCATGAACACCACTTCCCAGCAGGTTATCCCCTTATTTTAAGGACCCATTATCTGCAATCAATTTCCTACAGCTATTCCTACAATTCTGGGTCAGTTGAGATGTTCCATTGCTATATAATGCACCTGCATATAACGAAATCAATGCATTATTTCTAAACTGTTTCACGTAGTCAACTGAAAATGAATGAAACTATTGCATTCATTAAGCTTGGTAACCAAGAGTGTTCTATCCATGAAAATGAAATTCCATCAGCAACTATATTGCCCAGTTCAACTAAGGTTAGTACAAGTACTTCTGTATGAAATTGCAATTGTCACTGTCTCTATATAAAGATTTGAGTTTATTTGTTATTTCAGCAAAACAACTTAAACAAGTTGGATGATGAGGAGCAGAATACGTTGATTCAAAATGGATCAGAATGTTATCAGGTTTTTCTTTGCTACTGTTAGTATAAAGTTATTAATGTCAATGTTCTTGTGATCAACAGTTTTGTTTGATGTGTTATTTCAGCAAATGCAACTTAGCAATTTGGTGGATATGGGGCAGAAGAAAACGTTCATACAAAATGCACCAGCATATGATCAGGTTGATAACGTTACTTCATTTACATCTAATTATTATCAATAACTCCATGATTAACAGTTTTGATTGAATTCTAATTTTAGGAAATGATCCATGCCAACTTACTTGATGGGGAGCAGGATACGTTGAAAAAAAAAGGATCAGAATATTATCAGGTTTTTGTTGATACTCTTAGTACAAAGTTATTAATCTTAATATTTCAGTGACCAATAATTTTGATTGATTTCTTATTTCAGCAAATGAAACTCCGCAATGTGGTAGACGTGGAGCAGAATGAAACGTTTATACAAAATGGACATGCATGTGATCAGGTTGATACTATTATTTTATACTAATTATTTCTGATATCTCCATGGTTAACACTTCTGATTTAAATCTTATTTTAGGAACTGATTATTGCCACCTTAGTTGATGAGGATCAGAAAACAATGACAAAAAATGGACTAGCATGTGATGAGGTATTTATGTCTTTCAGCTGTAATTAAAATACGATAGTGTAATTAGTATCCAGAAAGGCTCTCGCTTTTACAGTTCACGTTAGGGCTTAAAACGGGTTGAGCCTACCCTGATTTTATGACATGTTTTCTTTGTTAGGGTCGCAAGGTTGAAAGAAGGAACAAGAGGTCTAATGCACTAAGGAACTGGAAATGGGACGAGGTGATTGAGATTGTTAGTTCTGATGATCCCTGGGAAGAGGATGATATTGAACGTGTGATAAAAAGAAGCAAGTTTGCTTCTTTACACGGTGGAAAACGAGTTGTTTTTGACTGGAAGAGGACGATATATAGGCAGCCGTATGTTTTCAATGAAGTTGTTTCAAGAATGATGCATGTCATGTTTTTGTTTAATGTTGATGTTATTTCACGGTTTATGTTGGTTCTTAACTGTTGAACAATCTTTATATTTTTCATCTAATATCTTTATGTTTGTTGCTTTAATGTTGAAATTATTTCACTCTTATGTTTATGATTAAGCTTGTCAATTTCTATTATAATCATGTTTTTAGAACACATTAATCAACTACCTAACGTATTTAATCGCAAATTTAGAAAGTAGGCATGTGGGTGAAAACGATAACTTCTTTATATGTCAGTCCAAAAGATTAAAAAAAATAATTCGTAAACCAGTTTTCCATATCACCCATGATCCCTTTTATCATGGAGGAAATAACCAACATATAACCAATCTTTCTGTAAACATTTTCATTAAAGTATAAGGAACATATGTATTGTATAAGTGTATAATATATATAAAAAGAAATATTATTTTGCTTCTAAATATACATTAACTTTTCTTTATAAAAAGAAAGAGGGATGTGTCATGAAAATATATACTTTAAGATTCATGATTTTGACAAAATACTATTATTTACATTAGTAATCCACGTTTTAGATAAAAGAAAATAATTGCTACAACAAAGTTACCAGGTATTTAGGGCATGGGTGCAGTGGGTTGAGTTAACCGTTTAGTTTTCCATATCACCCATGATCCCCTTTTATGATGGACGAAATAAACAACAAATAATCAACCTTTTTGTAAAAGTCTTCGTTAAAGTAAAAGGAATATGTGTATGGTATAACATATATAGAAAGAAAGATAATTTGTTGAAAATATACATTAACTTTTGTTTATAAAAACAAAGACGGATGTGTCATAAAAAATATATAGTAAGGTTAATGATTTTAATAAATAGTATTATTTACATAAGTAATGAATGTTGTAAATTAAAAAAAAATAACTGCTATAAGAAAGTTTAATGATTTTAAAAAATAGTATTATTTACATAAGTAATGATTGTTGTAAATTAGCAGTTATTTAGGTCATGGGTGTAGTGGGTTGAGCTAACCGTTGAGTATAATTAACTGCTCCGGTTAATGATTTAAATGGTAGTGATTATGTATCATATTTCAACTTTCCATTCACACTCTCACCTCTCAGTTCATCAAACACGGTTAGCAAAATCTGCTCTTCTAATTGTTTATATGTTTACATAGATAGAGATTTTATTTCTTGATTAGGTTATGTTATGTTAATATAGTCTTAATTTTATTGTGAAAGTGCTTAAGGAACATGTGTATTATACTTATAGCACTGATGTGGTAGAAAAAGTTTGTTTTTTTGTTAATAAAGTTTAAGTTTTTTTCATTAGAATGCTACTAATCTTTATGCTATTAGACAAAGCAAGTAAATATTCTAACAATACTAATAAAAGATGCACACTTTTGTTAATAAATTCGTAAATATAGAAAGTATAGCTACCAATTAAAAAATCATGAAGAAATGCTTACATAAACATGGATACGTCCTTCGTTTGATTACAAAACGAATCCACCACTAGAGCGTGCCATAACCATCATGAATTTTCCATACAACTTCTGAAATTGAACACACCTGTTGAAACAAAACTATTTAAGTAAAATAGCAATATCACTAAAGTTATCATGGTAATCAAATAATAGTTGGAGGCTTTGAGGTTTGGTTACTTAGGAATAATTGAGTTTCCTTAAGAGAGGGACGCATAATTTGTTAGGGTTTCTGCAGCCCACCTAAGTTAGATACGGATCACCAAGCCCACTATAGCAGCCCAAATTTATTTGTATGTCAAATCCTTCTAAAGACCCATTTTACTTTAAAATAACTAGAGGTGAATGTATACAGGTGTAAATCTCACACTTTAATCTTAACATAAATATTAGAAATATTAAATAATTTACTAAATACTAGAAATATTAAATAATTTACAATTAAATAGCTAATAGCATATTTTGAAAATTGAAGAATTTCATGTCTTCGTAAACTCTGAGTTCAAAATTTCATTGATATTTTCCATGCTTACATGTGATCTTGGTTTTTAGTTACTTTTTTTACTATTATTTTTTATACGTATCCTTTGTTTGTTATGTTAGTTTCTATAAACGCGAATATGGTCGTGATTCCATATACGGTGATATTGTTCAACATTATTGCAAGAATTCCTGCGAAGGTTGTTACTCAATGCAAGATTGTGTGTACTGATTGGTTAGAGCTTTTTTCAACACAAGAGTTTGCAAAGATCCATTGTGCTTTCATGCGTTAACATGTTGACCAAAAAATCATGCTAACTGGTCGTCAAGAGTGTGTGCTTCATTCGTTGAATCCTAACTGCATTGACCATATCAAATACACAAATGTTCATATCCCGTTCAATGCCAAACCGCATAATTTGTTATTTCTATCAAGTTTAGATGGCATGTTATGTGTTTGCCTTACGAACACTTGCGAAATGGTTGTTTGGAATCCAATCAAACGTGCATAGAAGAAGTTATCAAACTCTAAATCTCAGGGTTTCTACAAAACCTATAGTGATGCAGTTGGGTTCTTCATTGATTCTTCTAATGATTACAAGATTCTACACATAAAGCGTCATAGAGGTACAATGGCGATTTACATGTATTCACTGGAATCATCTTCATGGACGACATGTCGCTTTCTTAAAAATCGCACGTACCATGACGGAAGTTATAATTGGTCGAAAGGGACTTTGTGCGCGAGTGGTTTGTACTTCATGGTATGTCAATGGTGGCTTGCTGGTAATGCGGTAATACTTCGTTTTGATGTGAACTCGAAGGTGTTTTCTGAAATATGTTATCCTAACGCATTGGATGAAGGGGTTAGAGGAAATTTAGTGAGTATACGCGATGAGATTTGTGTGTTTCTTTATAACGGATTCCATGCACGCAAGCTTGAATTTTGGAAGATGAAAGATGATTTGTGGACGCGTGTGTTTGTTTTCCCTCACTTCGTGTGTATTCCATTTGCACTAACGTCCATCATTACATACCTAAATTTTGATGGTACATGTGCTGCTTTAACTCAATGGGGAGAACTTTTTAAGTTGGATGTAAGGTCAAATGGTGTGTCTTTATGCTCCGTCAACCGTTTTTTCAAGGCCTACATGGTGCAATCTACACTGAGACCATTATGTCGCCGGGTTTTTAAAAGTTTTATGTCGTTTCTTTCAAGTGGTATTAAGTTTTGGTTTCTCTCTTTTTTGGCATATGTTTTTATTAGAAAGTTATGACTTGTCATTTTGACTTTTGTTTCTTTTTATTTAGTTGCTTAGTTTTTTTCCATTCGTGAGAAGTATTTTTAAACTATTATGGGAAGGCCGTTTCTACTTTGTTTGCATGCGTCACATAGCATAATACTATATATTCTAAAGTCAGCAGGAAAACAAAACGCTAATTACTTAAGGTTAAATAAAAAAGTAATATTCCAAATTAGTTGAAGACAAATAAGTGTTATAATTTTTTATGAACAACATATTTTTTACTTATAAAAAAACCTTTTTTTTAATATAATGTTTGTTAGCTGTGGGCTATCTAGAAAACTTTTAACTGTCAGGTTTAGTATAAGAGGAGTATGTACCTAGAGTCCAACTTAGGCTGTGACATGAACCAAATCTATAAAAACAAGGTATGAACTTGGGCAGTTAGCTGTAATTCATTACTGTATTTTTTAGATGACATCATATATGATAATTAGGAATTCATGTTTTTAAAGCCAGGCTCAGTTGAGCGTTGACCTATTTCTTGTATATCAGGAGTTGACCTTCGAGTTATTTTTTTATATCATGGTGCCTCCTTCTTTAGTTCTTACATTCAGCATGTTGAAATTTATTACTCTAGGACCTTCATATATTCAATATAAAATGGCACTAGCAAAAGAACCTGCCTATGTTTTGAGTGGTTAACGTTTACCTCCGGTTGTTTCTCTGTGACTTCAAACATCCAAAGTTGATTTGTCCTAATATTATTTGTACGAACATGAATTGCAGTGAACAACTTTCATGGATAGTCTGCATCCAGTTAGAAAAAAAATTTATGAGATGTCATGCACACACTAGGACGTGCATTGAAGATGTTGGTGTTGATATACTTGTGTCTAATATATTAATGAGGCTTCCGCAAGGTGTGTGGGTCGGTGCAGGTATGTTTGCAAGGAATGGCTTTCTTTCCTATCGACACGTCAATTTGTTATGACGCATTGTCGTCAAATATCAACTACCTATGACCAAAAATTCATTTTAATTGGATCCCTAACCGGTTATGTCTTTCCGTTGTTTTTGACCGTTTAATTCGTTCCTCAAAAACCGTACTTTCACTTCCATTTGAACGTTCTTCATGTCATGTACGGATTCTTATGAGTTTTGATGGATTGTTGTGTATTTGTTTGCGTGATACCGGTGAGATGCTTATTTGGAACCCCCTAACACAGGCGTATAAAATGGTGTCCAACTCAAAAATCGTGGTTTTTGCAACCCATGCCTGGATGCAGTTGGATTTTATGTTGATTCTTTGAATGAGTACATGCTTTTACATTTAAGGCGTATTGGTGGTAAAATGTGGCTTTATACATATTCATTGAGGCGTGACTTGTGGCGGAAAGTAGGTTTCCTTAACGAACACAAGTATTTCAAACAGAAGCTTAGATGGTCTAATGGAATTTTCTGCAAAGGTGTTGTTTATTTTACGGTGGATTTCAAGAAAAATCATTTTCACTCGGGAAGCATGGTACTTGGGTTTGATGTGAAGTTGGAAAAATTTAATAAGATTCGCTATCCAAATGTTCCACATGATGACTTGAAAGGACATTTATTCATTATATCTAACAAGCTGCACATATTTGTTACTCACGGAAAGCCTTTTTGGTAAGTGGATTTGTGGAGGAAGGAGGGTGACAGTTGGACTAAAGTGTGGGTTTTTCCTCCAATTCGGCCTATTCTTACAGGGTGCACCATTACATACGTCCTTAGTACTGGCAAGTTTCTTGTCGTAGGGGATTATGGAGACGTGAATGAACTAGACATAACTTTAAGCGGAGAAGATTGTTACTATCCTGTATTACGTTCGTATTTGAGGTTGCAAGGTGCGATATTCACGGAAACTTTGGTGTCACCAGATATGTAGTACTGTTACGTGTTTAGTTTTGCTATTTTCGTGTTATCGTCTTATAAGTTATTTTGTTTTCTTAGGCGTGCATTCTATTTGCATTGAATTCTAATGATTACACATTATATGTGGTTTTTTTATAGTTTTGTTAGTAATTTCTCAGTTATCAGTTTATATAAGTGTAATTGTGTCATTGATTCATGCTACTATACTATCTCTACTGATAAAACTTTTTTTTATTTTATAACATCTACGAAATCAAATTATGTTTTTACTTGTACATAGACATATATTTGTATGTACCAAAATTAGAAAACACAGAATTCGTACCTGTGACAGTGAGCTGAATTCGTCCTGATAAATTCTGCAAGATGGCTCCAGTCAACTTCTTCGTATCACTAGAATTAAACAAGCATCTAATGTAAGCTTTTATTTTAGACAATCATACAACTGACAAGTTGATAATTACTACTTCAAATTTTAAACGACATACACAATCTTCAAAAAATTGTTTCACAAATCTAAACTGCTCTTAATAGAATATAGACACACAGTATACATACTTAATTAGGAAAGGGCTTTGAAGCATCAGTGACATGCGCAAGCACAAGAGACAGATTTATTAGCCAGTTGCACTTTCTCACCACATCTGACAATCGATGGTCGCTGCCATACCCACCAGCAGCCCCTCTGCTACCAGATCTGCCTGTCCAAACCACCTATTCCACTCATATTCACCACCGTGAAATTAACCACAAACACTATCGTCGAGGTTAGTAATTTGTCGTTAGAAACCCCCAAACACACCACCATTACCTATCCCAAATCCACAAGCAGCACTCTAGGCCAGATCCACTCCGATTGTCATAACTCTCTCTAGGTCTTTCTCTCTCCGATCTGTTTTTCTGATGACTGCAAGCAAAGGCATGCCCTACTTGTGATTCCGGCAGCGTTGTCTCTCCCTCCATAGCGTGTTCACTCTCTCGGTTCATTCACTATCTCTGAATATGTAATCGACGCAGCTAGGGACAAAGTGTGACAGTGAAAGGGAAGATGAGAGGAGAAGCACTTGGCCCTTTTACTTTAAACCTAATCCTTTTTTAATTTAAATAATTTTTTTATATTTTCTTTCCCATTTGTTAATGTTTTTAAATTGGATATATTATTTGAACAACCACTTTTTTCCCGACTTGAACCTTATATTAGTCTTTTATCCAATGTGTCAACAGTGGGTAGTCGTTCAAATATGACTTGCAAATTACAACATCTAATACATGGGTTTTTTGTTAGGAATACTAAGTAAGAGAGAACCTCTATTATTATGATTATTTTTGGTATTCTTTTCCAAATTACAACAACATCTAATACATAGGTTTTTTTCCGTCTTTTTTGTCTATTCAACCCTTTAACATTTTAGCATGAATAAAACAAATGGAAGACACATGTCACTTGATAAGGGCCTCTTAGAAGTGGTTTTGGAGAGAAATTGGATGAGTTTTTTTTTCGCATATCATCAGAGTCCGTGTGTACTTGGGTTGATTATTCTAATCCATATATGCAATAAATGTAAATTTTGAGCTGACGTGGCTTGTTATTTTAATTTTATGGTGTGTTCATGATCCTCATGACCTCCCTATAGGTGTCATGTTATCCATCTCCAATCACCATTCAAAACCACTACCCTATGAGTGTGGTCATGACCCAAACGTCTATCCCCTTTAATTTTTTAATTTATTTTTGTCTTAAAAATATCAAATGGTGGGTCGTGGTAATAGTGGTTTAATCCATGAGAACCACTTTCAATTAAGGAGGGGGATGTTATAACCATTTAAGTATTGATCGTATGTGGAAATAATGTTCCAATCCATGAACCCACACCCCATAGCTTAGGGCATTGAAATCTAGGGATGAGGTCGGTACCGGTACGATTTTCCCGGTATTGAATATGTTGGTAACGAAGTTTTGCCAAGCATGGGTACCGATAGCGAGAATCGTCGGTACGGTTCGTTACTGGTACCAGGATGGTATCGTTATGGAACAGTTAAGTAAGGGGAAATTGGTACAATACCGGTCCCTTAACGGTTCCGATAACGAAATAGCCGGTAACTAAAATGCAACAACATGGGTTACCGATTTGATACCAAACAAAAAAATTCGCACCGAGTAATTCGATAACAGTACAGGTACCGTTTTCCTTACCTCTACCAACGTCCTATGCTCATCCTTAAATGAAATCAACCTTTTTGCCTCCAAAACCTACGGCCATTTGTTTCCTTTTTAAATGACCCAATATGAAACCCGACCCGAATATCCGGATCTTTTATAATCTTCTTCTTCTGACAAAATCTTCAACACAACTCAATTGCTTTCTCTTTCATCAATCTCGCTTCACCTTCTCCAAGAAACCCTTTTCATCTTCAACAATCTGATCCGAGTCTTACTTTCTTCATCTACACACTATTGATCAAATATAGGTATGAATAATCATGGTGTTGTTTGTTCTTCAGCATATTTTTTGTTCACTTCTATAATCCATGTCTAATTTGGTTACTTCCTTTTCAATGGAGGAAGTTATCGACGTCGGCATTGTGTTCAGCAATGGGTTTTATGTCTTGAATCCATTGTTGATTTTGTTTGGCGTGTATAATGGAAGAACTTTTCAGCATTCTGACTTCTTTGTAATGTGTTTTTGTAACCGATCATTCTTAAGTTAACTGAATGTTATGATGTTTATAGATTTTGTAAACAACAAACCGATCGGTATTTGTGGTATTTAGGATATTTGTTCAACTATGTTGATTTTTAAATAGATATTAGTAGCAGAGTCTTTTTAATATACTGTAGTATCTTTCATGAATGATCATCTTATTTGGATGTATGTTTTGTAAGTTTAACTTTAGTATTAATTTCGTTTGTCATGTATATATCGTAATTTAAATTTGACTTTTTCATTGTGTGGTTTGTAGCGTCTTAATGTTGATGTTGCTATCGCGTCTAGAATTGATATGCTATGGAGATTTGCGTTCAGAACTTGGAAGGAGTTGAAACAATTGTTTGTTTCGTGCTGAAAAACATGGTGGTGGTTTTCGTTATTATGCTCGTCAATGGCGCAAGAAATTTACCAAACCAAATGGTTTAAACCATCCGGACAAGCGTGTCTTTGTTATTGTTCAGCTCAAAAGTAGTTGATTTTGAAGAAGGTGATCAATTGAAGTTTGCTGATGCTGGGTAACAATCTAAGGATCTTTGGTCTTTTTGTTATGTTATTATGCCTTACGTTATTTAGTTGGTTCCGCACTTTATAATCATCATTTTGCATGTGTTAGTTTGACACCTTTTGTCAATGTTTGAACATTTAGTGTATATGGTATATAACTGATGTATTAAGACTTCATGGTATATAACTAATGTATTTTGGGCTGTAATTTTTGTTTACTTATTATCATTTAGGTAATTCACTTTACCATATCTATATAATATGGATGAGTTGGTTATCATATCTCTTTAAAGCAGCATACTCAATGAAATTAGAATCTTAAAATTCTCTTGATCCATATAATTCAAAATTAAATAATTGTTTAACTTTAAAAAATAGTTTTGAAATTCAATGCAACTGTAGAAGTTACAAAACACGTATTATTTTTATTTTATAAAAAAGGTTGGTTACTAAAACATTCATATAACTTCTCTACTTGTGCTTCAACTACCCATGATCACCTAAATTTTTGGTAATCAAAACTCTCCTACGTTTCATTTCACAAAACATTGTACCTATTTCGACTATTGCTTTAAAAAAGGTATACATTTTTTAGTGTCTTCATACATGTGTTTTAGCATTGTTAATCACTTCCTTAAGCATTTTTGTGTAATTCTTAGGTTGAATTCACTTAAGGGCCAACTCACCAAATTCGGCAATTCAATTTACAGTTTCAATCCTGGTAATCAACAGGTATGATATTATCTATCGTGTGATTCTTCGTCTATGATGATTTAAAGTAATATATGCATCTTTAATTATCTTTAATGTTGAAGGATGTCATTGTTGTACTAATATGAAATTGAGTATTAAGTTTTTATATTCATTTAAATGAATAAAAAGTAAGTAAAAGATTTATTTATACAAAACCTACTCCATAACTTTGAACTACTACATATGTGGCAAAATCTTAATATAGAACATAATGCATTGTAAAAAAAGTACATGTTTTTGCTAATTATTTGGTTGGCAAAAAGCAACAGAAGGATTTTGTAGTGCACCTTTGTTTATTCTCTGACCCTCATAACACTATCTTCATATGATTTTGGGTTATTTGATTTATTGATGATTAGGATTAGGATTTCGATTACGATTACGATTACGATGGTGAGGTCTTTCTTTTATAGTATAGCTGATAAGACTTTAGAAAAGTAAAATAAAATGAAGTAGAAAACATGCTGGACACGTGCTGAAGGAAGGTATAAATTCGGTACGCTGCTTGACACATGGTGAAATAAGGTATATAAGCTGTTATATCCGTGCCACATCTTAATATGACTAATGGAGGTTAATCATAGGTTTTGTTACAAAAAAGATAACAAATTTGCGTTACTATTTTACCCTTGTACTCCGGCAATAGAAACAGTTGATCACAGTTAGTCCGACACAGGATATCTCACGATACATATTTTTCGGCTCGCAAGGAGAATTAGCAACTTACGAGACGAATGGGTCGTCCTCGCTTACGAGATCGGCCACTTTCATTGCATAATGACAATACACCTACACAAATACTTCGTTGTTCTGGTGGTAGAAATACAATAAGTCCTTTAACTCCAGCTACTTGTGCATTACCATCTCCCTCAAGCTGTATCAGTTTGAATTCAAATGGCCCAGTATGTACTCCTCAAAACCAAATGCCAAATGGTTCATATGGCCAGTATCAAGATGAAAACACACAACGTAATGCTCTTACCATTATCCATTATTTTTAATTTGTTTTATGCTTATTTGGTAATTCTATCATTGCTTATACTTTGATCATTGTTATTCTAGGTCGTGTGGAATCGTATTGGGACTGTGGTGATGCAGATCATGTATGTTCGCACTGTGATGCAATGGTGTGGTATTCAGAACAAACTCTTAAACATTTTGCGCCGTCTGTTCCTAGATTCCGCTTATGTTGCGGTGAGGGGAATGTCATTTTACCTTTACTTAAACATCCTCCACAGCCATTGCTAAGTTTGCTGAATTGTAATTCTGAGCCACGGTCATCGGTTTATAGAGAGCATATCAAAGTTTTTAATTCAATTTTTTCGATGACGTCAACTGGTGGAGAGTATGTTCGGAATTAAATGATGGTCGTGGTCCGTATGCATTTCGTTTGAATGGACACAACCATCAAGAATTGGCACTCTGCTTCCAACTCATGAAGATGGTCGACCTAGGTTTGCCCAATTATATATTTATGACACGGCACATGAAATTGATAATCGCTTTTATGCTTTAAGAAACTGTGTTCCACTGTCTTCTGATGAATCCATTTTTCGATCGTTGGTGGTTGACTTGCTGGCCATGCTTGATGCAAATAATGCATTGGTCAAGCGTTTAGGATGGCTAGAGAGAGGTTTGATGATTCCTCTAGGCAACCGGTTATACTTCGCTTGCTTGGTACACGAAATAGACAGGCTCGTCAATATAACTTACCTACAGCTTCTGAAGTAGCTGCATTAATTCCAAGTGATGGTAATCCTACTCACTCGCGTGACATCCTTATTCAAGAACGGGATACCTATAATACAAAACGCATTTCGAAACTGCACCCAAGTTACATGTCTTTGCAGTATCCATTGCTTTTTCCTTATGGGAGGATGGGTACCATCCAAATATTCCCTTATCGGGTAGTACGTCAGCAAGGAGGAAAAACATATCTTCAATGGAATACTACCGGTATCGATTACATGTTAGGGAGACTGAAGCTAGAACATTGCACTTATCTGGCCGTTTGTTTCAGACATATGTTGTTGATGCTTATAGTGCTGTTCTGGAGAGTGAATTAGATTGGTATAGGCGAAACCAAACTACCATCGTTCAGATCTATATAATGGATTGTATGATCGTGTTTGTAATGGAGAAACAAGGTGTGACTTTGTTGGACGGAGGGTTATTCTACCACCATCATTTACCGGGGGACCAAGGTATATGCTACAACAATATCAAGATGCAATGGCGATTTGCCGTTGGGCTGGGGCACCAGATCTTTTTATTACTATGACTTGCAACCCGAGATGGCCGGAAATTCAACGTCACATTAGTGACAACACACCTGGCCAGATAGCATTAGATCGACCAGACATTATTGCACGTGTTTTTAAAATTTGACTTGATGAGCTCATCAAAGATATAAAGAAAAAAAATCATTTTGGCAAGACGAGGGCTGGTATGTTAGTTATTTTTTTATTGTACATTCTTTAATTCAACATATAATTCATAATTCGTAACTAAACTCATGTTTTGCTCAATTGAAAAATTGTAGTTATTTACACAATTGAATTCCAAAAACGTGGACTTCCGCATTGTCATGCTTTGCTTTTTCTAGAACCTGCGTATAAGATTGGTACAACAGAAGGTATTGATAGATATATATCTGCTGAACTTCCTTGTGAATTGCATGATCCGGCTGCTTTTGCCGTTGTCAGTACGCAAATGATGCATGGACCATGTGGTCAACTGAATCCATCCAGTCCTTGTATGCATAACCAGCAATGTACAAAAGGGTATCCAAAGAACTATTGTGATCAAACATTTATAAGAAATGATGGGTGGCCCTGTTATAAAAGGCCGAACAATTCAAGAACTGTCAGGGTTGGTAGTCAAGATATTAGGCTTGATAATCCATTTGTGGTTCCTTATAACCGTGACTTACTTGTCAAATTGCCATATAAATGTTGAGTGGTGTAACCAGGGTATGTTGGTTAAGTACTTATTAGCGTATCTTAACAAAGGACCAGATCGTGCAACTGCTGTCTTGGAAGGTCCTAACAGTAGAACGTAATTTACATCATTGTTACATAATGAAAATGAAATTGAAGAATATATCAACTGTCGGTACATTTCAGCGATAGAAGCGTGTTGGAAGCTGTTTTCATAGACATGAATTACCGGTCAGTTGCGGTTGAAAGACCACCATTTCATGAAGAAGGTTGCCATAGAGTCTATTTCCGTGATGATGATGATGTTGCGGATGTAGCACAAAGAACAACATCTACTCTTTCCAAGTTCACTGAATGGATGGCGGCAAATCGAGCACACCCAGAGGGTCGTAATTTAACCTACGTTGAGTATCCAAGTAAATTCACGTGGCATGAAAAGGAAAAAAAATGGAAGCCAAGGCATGGTTGTACTACTATTGGTCGCATTTATCACGTGAATCCTTCTATGGGTGAGAAGTATTATCTTCGATTGTTATTAAATGTTGTTCGCGGTCCACGTAGCTTTAAAGAAATTCGTACGATTGATGGTGTCGAGCATCCAACATATATGTCAGCATGTAAAGCACTAAGTTTACTTGGAGACGATATTGAGTGGGTAGAGGCTATACGTGAAGCCTACCAGTGGAAGTTAGGGAATCAATTGCGTGAGTTGTTTGTCACAATTCTTTTATTCTGCACTGTTAGTGATCAGTCAAAGTTATTTTATGATTGTCTAGAATACTTATCCGAAGATGTTGCCTACAAACAAAGGACACTTCTTGGTAACCAACAAGTGGTGTTCACGGATGAGGAGCTACTTAACTACACATTGGTTGAGATAAATTCAGTATTGAACAATCACAACAAATCATTGGCTGACTTTCCAAGTCTACCTCAGCTTGATTCTCGGTTAATGGAGAATGGTTCCAATGGGTTGATCATTGCTGAGAAAACATATAACGTGCAAGAAGAAACTGTGAATTTCAATGACCTGCAAAGGGGGTTAAATGCTATGCAAAGGAAAGTGTTTGATGCTATACTTAATTCAGTGAATAACAAAAATGGGGGCGTTTTTTTTTTGTGTATGGCAGTGGAGGGAACATGTAAAACGTACTTGTGGAGAACACTTATTGCTTGCCTTCGTTCACGTAGGCAAATTGTATTATCGGTTGCATCGTCCGGAATTGCATCTATGTTATTACCCGGGGGTCGTACCGCACATTCAAGGTTTCACATTCCTATAGATACTGAAAAGGATTCATGTTGTTCGATTGACTATGGCACCGACCTTGCCAAGTTAATCAACGCTGCTGATCTAATAATCTGGGATGGAGCACCTTTACAACACAGGTATGGATTCGAGGCTGTTGACCGGACATTTAGAGATTTGTCGTGATAAGATAGTTGACGCTCAACGTCGAGTGTTTGGGGGAAAGGGCGTGGTTCTTGGAGGTGATTTCCGTCAAATTTTACCCGTTGTTCTGCATGCACCACGTAGTCAGATTGTCGCTTCTGTTGTTAACAAGTCAGCAACACTATGGAATGCATGTAAGGTATTTCATTTGACGACTAATATGCGCTTACACAATCCAGCTATCAGCAGCGATTCGCTTGAATAATGAAAAAGTTCAGCAAATGGATCTTGGACACGGGTGTCGGTCGCCTTCCTACAATTTCATTGGTAGGGGAAGATGAAGCCACGTGGATCAAAATACCTAACGATCTTTTAATCCCAGTTTCTGACAATCCAATTGGGGTAGTGGTTTCCAATGCCTTTCCTAATATTATAGACAGATTCAATGACATTCACTATTTAAAAGAACGCTGCATTTTGTGCCCAACAAATGATGAGGTCGATAAAATCAACCTTCATGTCCTTGAAAAAATGCCAGGTGATATTCAAGAATTGTTAAGTGCTGATGAAATATGCCAAAGCACAAACAACTATGATGAGATGTGTGCTTTGTATCCACCCGAGTTTCTTCACACCTTGAACTTTTCTGGGATTTCGAACCATAGGTTACAGTTAAAGATCGGCGCACCCATTATTTTGATGCGCAACTTAAATTTGCAAAAGGGCTTGTGTAATGGTACACGGTTGGTGGTTACTCAAATAAGTCGTCGCGTTATTGAGGCAATAATTATTACCGGTACGCATGTTGGCGAAAAAGGATTTATCGGTAGGATTGATATGACTCCAACGAATACATGTTGGCCTTTTTCTTTTAAAAGAAGGCAGTTTCTTATAAAGGTTTGCTTTGCTATGACAATCAATAAAAGTCAAGGGCAAACTTTTAAACATGTTTGCGTGTACCTTGTAAATCCTGTCTTTACACATGGTCAACTATATGTGGTTGCATCCCGTGTCACGTCTCGTGATAGCCTAAGGTTTTACGTTGACAATAGTGGGAAGTGCAATAACAACCTAACAAGGAATGTTGTTTACAAGGAGGTGTTCTACAATTTACCATCCGTATCAACACGTGGTGGTCTGTAGTTGATAGTCGGTAATTGTACACTTTTGGATAAATATGGCTATCTTCTTTACATGATATAAAAGGCGCTATTTTACTTAGCACGTGAGATAATTATTTTTGTCACCAATGTAATCATTTAATGTTGAATATTTGCAAATATTGTATTGATTCAGATTTTTTTCCTAATTCGATATCAATATATAAACTCATTTAACATATTTGTATTTACTCATGTTTCACCAACTTTTCAGGTTTCTCATCAGCACAGCATGGCTTATAATTTCATTAGAGACTTACGTTGCAATCGTACTGACAACCGGAGAATAGTTGGTGTCCCGCATATGGACAACATACAACCCCAAAACAAACCGTGTTCTTTCTAACGACATCATTCTTTCAGATGAACGCGTAAGCTGATATTTAATTTCATATATAGTGACTTATTCTTTGTTCAAAACTTACAATTGTTTCTTTATAGGGTTTTACTATTCATGCAAGGATACCTGCTAATATGATTTACACTTTCAAGAACCGGTTAAAGGAGGGATGTGTGTACATGATTGATAACTTTCTTGTCCATCCCTATGAAATGTTGTACCGTCCTTTGAGACGCTGCAAGTATCTTGAATTTTTACGGTCAACAAGAATCTCTGCTTCGTCTGTTGCACCGTCGTCGTTTAGACGCTATGTTTTCGACTTGGCTCCATTTGAGGATCTAACTAAACGCATAAATAATGATCACTATCTGACAGGTTTTATTCACATCCCTACCATCTGCTTTTATCTACCTTATTATGCATAACTTTCTTTTAAACGTAGATGTTGTTGGTGCACTACACGCATGGGGTCCTATTAGCACTGAATTTGCAAATGTTCAATTATGTAATCGGGAGATGCGTCATATCATCATATCTGATGAGCGGTAAACTTATTGTACTTCTTTGTTGTATATGTTAGTTATCTAATGTAACTAAGTTATTTTTCGTTGTTGCTTAAAACGGTATAGTGGCAATAAACTTCGTGTTACGTTATGGGGCAAAGCTGCACCCAAGTTTACTGACGAGGCATCCGCAGTTATGGAAATAATCAAGTATTGGTAATTTTGACCGGCTGCAAGGTCCGATTTTTCGAAGGTATGTTTTCTCTACAAAGATTATGTATTTACATCAGTTAATATCTCAAATTAGATATAGTTGTTGCACATTATACCAGGTGGTCCGTGTTTAGTGTCAATGGTTGCGACTGAACTTTATCTAAATCTGCCTTTCCCTGCTGTCATTGAGACCTTCAAAAACATGTATAACAATACTTTGATATTTTGCTTGCATTATAACAAACAACCAGTCTACTTGTATATAATGATTTTATTAATGTTAACAGTGTGGTGCCGCCTGTTAGTTTCACAGTGGATGAACAAAGCAACGAGGACATGTGCGTTGTTAGCATCCTTGATATCTATAGTTATATTAAAGAAGGTGGTGCTAAGGTATGATGTCTTCTTTTTAGTCTACATTCAACAGCCTTTTGTTTGTCATGAGTAAAATTTACACTTATGTTATTACAGGGAAAAATGTACAATGTTGAAGGCACAATAACCGCTGTTGATTTGGAGGAGGATTGGAAGTACGTACGGTGTACCATTGTCGTAAGAAGACGACTTTCTCAGATGCACGCTACCTTTGTTTGAAATGCAATAGATATGTCGTCAACCCACGTCATGCGTAAGTTTGATAAGATATTAAAATGATCCAAAAAGTGGGTCTCGTATTAATACCTAATGTATAGCCTGTGTTACACTTCGGCACCGGTGGACTACCGGTATTTATGGTTAACAAAATTCTCAATACTGGACCTCCAACCATAACTTACCTGCCACCAAAAAAGTGTCAAATGTCGGAACCGATTCGGTGCCGACAATTTACACGGTTCGGTATATTCAATCCGGTGCGGAACTGGAACCTGGTAGCGTTTGCTCATCCCTATTTAAAAACGTATATCATATATTTGTTATCAATTTCATTTATTCAGTTATAAACTGGCTGTCCAATTATGGAACCAAGGAAAAGAGATCACATGTGTTCTCTTTGACGATGCTGCAAATATTCTTCTCGGACTTACGGCTGAACAATTGATTATGAAGACCTTATCGGAGGTATACTTTTATACATTATCATGTACTGATCACAAAATATATGTCCTTTTCCGATCTTTATACGTAAATATGCCCATGTCTATATACTCATTTATTTATTTATTTAGTTTTTCCTTTTTTTATATCTATGTTTTCTTTGTTGCTTATGTATAATATTGTTTGTTGGTGTGTTATAGGGTTCTGATGATCCATATTGGATATATGAATTTATGACGGATACATTGTGTGCTCGGCATGTAATCTTTAGGATCAAAGTTGATGAATACAATTTGCCACCTACTTACAGTCCACGCTTCACCGTGTCAAAATACTTGGTTGATGACGTCAATAATGTTGCTGCCAGTTTTGTTCCTTCAACATGTCCTGCTGATGTCAATCTTGAGAAACCAGCCAGTATTTAGCACGAATCAATGATGATGAATGGGACATGGCACACGAGTCATTATGGGGACTACGTATTTCGCCGACACAATCTAAAACGTTGACGTCATCGGTAATTATTTTTATGTCTACACAAAGTTTGTATATATACTTTTTTTCATTACTCTTACTGTGCGTGTAACAACTTTAGGTGATCGTTGATTTGGACCATGAGGTTGATTGTGACACTTCAAAGTCCACTGAACAAACGATGGCAAAAATACACCAAACTTGTCAGATGCGGACCAGACAACAAGTCAGCAGGAAGAAAATACATCATCGGTAGTTGTTTTTTACATGTAAACAAACTTTTGTGTCTTTACTTTATACTCCTCACACTCACACTTGTATAACAACTTTAGGTGGTTGTTAATGTGGAACATGAGGTCGACACCGACATTTCTAAATGTCCTCCAATAGATGATGCTACATGTACACCAATTTCATCAGATGGGCACAATGCAGCAAGGCAGCGAGAATCGGTAATTGTCTTTTACATGTAAAGAGACTTTATATCTATACTTTATATTGCTTACTGTCATACTTGTATAAGTTTTAGGTGGTTGTTGATCTAAAAGATCAGGTTGTCTCAGTGGATGATGGAAAAATACACCAGCTGTCACAAATGGCCACATGAATCAAGTAAAGAAGACGAAAAAAGGGCATCTTTGAGGCTAAAGAGGCCGATCAAAAAGCCGAAAAAATTTAGGCGCTAAACCATGTTTCATTGTTATTACACTTTTCTCCAGTGTTGCCTATCGTTTACTTTTGCAGTTTTACTTTCATTGTTATTACTTTTATGTGTTGAGAATGAGTTTTCATGTTCTAGCAGTTTTACTTTTATGTTATTTTATTTTGTTTCAGTGGTTGTTAACTGTTCACGTTTGTTTCTCTTTTATAAATTAAAATGTTGTTTTTGTTTATAATGTGCACTTTTGTCGGCTTAATGTGGGTATCTGTTTGCTTATTTTGAGCTGTTTTTTAGTTTTCTACTTCTTAAAAGTTATTAAGTTATTTTTTTTTGTGTTTTGGTAATGTGTTGAGAATGAGTTTTTTTTAGGTTAAAAAGCATAAAAGAAAAGTTAGATGGTTTTCAAAAAGGAGATAGAAATGAAGAATAGGAGAAACAATCCAAAATACCTCATTGTAGTATATCTTTGTTTGTTGCGTTGTTAGCGTAACCCGTCCAATGGACGGGTATTAAACTAGTTGTTATCTGGATACTGTTGCTATAAGAGGAACCAAAAGTATCGTTTGGTTTTGATTTATTTCCAATCACAAATATTGATTAGCAGCCACCAACCTTTGCAACATATTAATTGGATTTGTGTTGACAAGAAGAAAGAAGTCAATATATTGATATTTTTGGTTGCTTTGTTCTATCACAATAAACGAATAAAAAATCATGTTTGTTTTCTTATATTCTGTTTAAAGTTGTTGATTTGGGTTTTGGTAGGTTACAAATAATATTGTTTATTTTTTGGGTTGTTATTTTGTTGCGTATTAGTTTTGGTTGATTACTCATTCTGTTACTTGTGTCACTTCTCGTGTTATATTCATTTTGGTAATTAAATACATGTACGATCAAGTTCTTAAGGCCCGAGCATAATATTGTTTAATACTTGAACCCTATACCGAGTCCTTTCGAGTCAGCCGTGTGTGTGTGAGTGCAAAGTAATACCTAACAAGTGGTGTCAGAGCTAGTCTTGGCTCTCACTCTTTGATTTCCAGTAGATGAGGGTAAAACGAACATCGAGAAGTTCATTGGACAAAACTTTGGATGATAGAAGATGCAAATTATGAATTTGCTGATACAAATTACGGATCTGTTGATAAGAAAGGAAGTCAATGATTCGGCTTGCTCTGTCGATGAACATGTCATACAACATCTTAGAAGAAACCACAACATGAGGAATCATGGAGGCGTTATCAAATATGTACGAGAAGCCATCGGCTGCAAACAAGGTGTTCATAATCCAAGAGTTAGTGAACACACACATGAAGTAGGGAGGTACCATTACTGCACACATAAACACCTTCAACTCTCATCTGGCACATTTATCATTAGTAAAATTCAAGCTTAATGATGAATTTCAAGCCTACCTACTTTTATCTTCATTACCTAACAGTTGGTCAGAAACAATCACTGCAGTCACTAATTCAGTTTATTCGAGTGCCTTGACTTTCAAGAAAGTACGTGGCTTGGTTTTAATGAGATTCTAGAAAGAGGAAAACTGGAGAGTCCTCAAGTTCTTTGCTAAGTGCTGAAGGTAGAGGATGGAGAAACAACAGAGGAGGCAACATGGGTATATCAAAATCTAGGAAAAGAAGTAAGTCTAAACCTAAAAAAGGTATTATTTGCTGGAATTGTTAGGAGAAAAGGCATTTCAGAAGTCAATGCACAAAAACCTATGGTACCCCGAGAGAAGAAAGAAGTCAATGCTACCATAGCAATTATATTTTGTGTAGAGGAAACAATTGACTATTGGATAAGGGATTCGGGGGCATCTTTTCATGCTACTTCTAGCACGAAGATGATAAAGAATCTAAGAACGAGAGACTTTGGACAACTACATTTGGCTAACAACTAGGCTTTGAATATCACAGGGATGGGTGATATTGATCTGAAGATTTCATGGGGAACTACATGGACATCAAAGATATCGGGGTAATTCCCAAACATAAGTGTACAAGAGCCTGAGAAGAAACAGGTAGTATTTGAAGAAGAGGGAGTAAACAATCAGAGACATGATGAAGAGAATACTGAAAAGATGACAAGAAATCAGGGAAGAACATAGAGAAGATAATGAATCTTTTGACAGTTGGAGTTCAGAGGTTGTTACTGAAACAGAACTAGATCCAGTTACACCTCAGCCAGAGGTTAGGAGGTCAAGCAAAGTTAGTAAACCTACTAAGAGATACTCTCCATCTGCTAATTTTCTTCTATTGACTGAGAATGGTGAACCACAATGTTACTATGAAACCAATAGCTTAAAAGACTCATCTCAGTGGGAGCGAGCTATGAAGGAGGAGATGGATTCAATGAATAAGAACCCGACATGGGTTATTACAAAACTTCTAGCTAGGAAGAAAGCCCTTTAGAACAAGTGGGTATGTAGGATTAAAGACGAAAGTAATGGAACAAAATAATACAAAACACTATTAGTTGTTAAGGGGTTCCAACAAAAACCAAGGGTGGACTTTAATGAGATTTTCTTGCTTGTGGTGATCAAAATGACGACAAGCAGGTTAGTGCTTTGTATAGTGGTTGTAGAAAATTTACATCTAAAGCACCTGGATGTGAAGACTGCTTTTCTACATAGTGACATTGAGGAGGCTATCTACATAGCACAACTAGAGCGATTTCAAACTGCTGGAAAAGAAAAATATGGCGTGCAAGTAGAAAAGGAGCTTATATGGGTTAAAGCAGGTGCCTGGGTAGTGGTATATCATGTTTGATGATTTCATGGGCAGTAATGGATACAATAGATGTGAGATGGACCACTACTGCTATCTCAAGAAATTCGCAGATTCCTATATCATTCTATTGTTATATGTAGATGATATGTTGATAGCTAGGTCATAGATTAATAAGCAGAAGCGATAGATCTTTAAAGAATTTGAAATGAAAGATTTAGGTTCTGCCAACTAGATTCTTGGCATGAGCATCATCAGGGAAAGAAAGAACAATTCTCTAACTTTATCTCAGGAAAAATACATCAGAATATTTTAGAGAAGTTCAACATTGGTAGTAAGAGTACCACTACCCGCAGTATGCCTATGGGTAGTCACATTTCACTTTCAAAGGACTAGTCTCCAAAGATAGATGAAGACGATGCAAAAATGGCAAAGATTCCATATGCATCAGCAGTGGATATCTACATGGCACAACTAGAGCGATTTTAGACTGCTGGAAAAGAAAACATGGTGTGCAAGTTAAGAGAAGCTTATATGGATTCAAGCAGGCGCCCAGGCAGTGGTATATCAAGTTTGATGATTTCATGGGTAAAGGAATAGATACAAGAGATGTGAGATGAACCACTTCTACTATCTCAAGAAATTTACAGATTCCCATATCATTCTACTGTTATATGTAGATAATATGTTGATAGTTTGTATCGCCCCAAAACCCAAATGCTTGACTCGCTAGTATGGTTTCATAAGATATGGAATGAAAGGTGATAACTAAGTTATTTAACTTAGTTAGAACTATAAGTCTTATGGTAAAATACAAGGATTTGTGGTAAATGTAATTAACGACAAACTAGAGGGACTAGAAGTAGCAAGTGGGAAAACTCATTAAAATTCAGATTTTTATAAGTGTGTGTGTGTTCAGTATGTGTGTCGACATACACATGAAGAATAATTAGGGTTCTTCCCCACAACCCCACAAATTGATGAAATTGAACAAGGATGTGAAGCCAAATCAATGCATGAATTAAGAATCCTTACCATCTCATCCTAATGAACATATGGTAAGTTGAAATTTCTGATTTGGTGACTATTCATGAAGTGGGTTAGGATAAATCCGTGAAATTTGGTTGAAATTAGAATGAATACTTGTTAATTCTATCATGTGGAAGTTGAATCATGTCACACCCTGACCCGTAGCGGAAAATGGTAGTTGGGGCATGATTGGGTTTTTATCAAAGCTCATGACATTTACTATAAAGTTTCACATTTATTATTTCCAATTTAAAGGAGAAATTACAATAAACATACAAGCACAACATGTTCAAACACAACATTCATGAACTCTTTATTTTTCTTTTAAGGCAAATTCCTATGTGTTTCTTGCTTCAACCTGTTTACCTATATATGTGTAAAAATGGTTTTTTGGTCAACAAAAGTTAGCGAGTGAATCTTATTTAACATTGAAAAGATTGAATTATATTGGTTATTTAAATAAAAATGTGCATAAACCAAATATGAGTAACCGCATATGTAAATCTAACCACAAACCACATATTATCAATCAATGC
The DNA here is from genome assembly GCA_947069175.1 of Scalesia atractyloides. NCBI lineage: Eukaryota > Viridiplantae > Streptophyta > Magnoliopsida > Asterales > Asteraceae > Scalesia > Scalesia atractyloides. The sequence goes on from CAMTDV010000023.1 coordinate 18,655,735, forward strand.
ACACACAAACATGACAAATGATGAACAATGAGATCAAGGCTCAATCAAACGGAGCTGATCTAATGAGGCACCTGATGCTCAGCTCGTCTCCAACGAGAAACTGATGGGCCTAATGAATGAATTGCACGCAACTGACAAAAATGTAAACACGCAATACAACAAACAACATTTACATCACACGTTAGATCATATAATAGTAATAACACAACTGTTTGAATAAACGAAATATGTAAACGACACATGATACACCCAAAACATGAATAAAAAGGGGAAGTTGTAAGAATTCACTCACAGTGTTTGCGTTTTTAATCCTTACTGAAAAACCGCACGAGAATAAGAAGAAAATCCAATTGATAAGCGTGATTTAAGCTAGACAAACGAATGCAACAAAAAAAGTAAACGTTATGCTAGGCATAGCTAAATGAACGAACATGATATGTTAGACTCGTTGATCCTAACGAGCCTCTACAAGGCTACGACAAGCCTAAAGGCGAGCCTAAACTAGGCTACCTTAACGAGCCTAATGCTCCTTAACTAAGAACCTAAACTAAACTAATTAAACTAAGAAAGCAATAAATAAATGAATATTAAAACAAAAATAAAAAAAATAAAAAAAAATAATAATAAATAAAAGAACAAAGAAAGGAAGATTACCTCGAAGAAAAACTTTACAAAATGAGAAGAGCTTCAAGGGCAGCACCTCCTCATCGAAAGTGGAAATAAAAACTACTACACACCACACCCAAATGGGTATTGTGCTTGTGGAGCCACCAAATTTGGTTATTCCACTAGTTTATACTCAAACTAGGAGTTGCAAGCTATAAAGAACCAAGCAAGGGTATTTATAAGTGTGAAATGGAGCACAAATTGGTGATTGGGACGATGTGGGATGACTTTAAACAAGATTTTCTCGTCTTTCAAATCAACAATAAACACCAAACTTGTTTTCGCGATTCCCGCTTCGTTATAACTCCGTTTCGCGCACGTTTTTTTCGCCTACGTTCATTATTTTCAGAGTACTATCATATGGAAGAGAGTAATCCAACATCCATGATGTCGGAATTGGGCTTAAACCTTGGGTCTTGATGCGGGTCGAGGTTCTAAAACTTGTGTTTGTGATTCCCGTTACGCTGGAGCTCAGTTTTATGCACCATTTGAACCTACTTGATCCTTAGTATACCAAGTATATCTTGGAGCTTTGAATGGACCAGAATGATAGCTCAAGGATGGAGAAAGAAAGTCACCCGAAAGTCATCTTATGACAAAACTAAGAATACGACATGTAGAGCTTTTTTGCTATTATTTACATCTAAACCCTCCAAAACACAATGTCTTATCTTAAGGCATATATATAATGAAGTTTGGATGATAAGAAGGTTAGGATATGATGTGCTAGGTATGTTCACGAAGTCTCCAAAGTCTTTGATTAACTTTAAGGAAAACCTTAGTTTTAGACCTTAGAGATATGGAGGGTTGCTTCAAAATACATGGAAATCAATTTACAAGGTTGTCTAAAACATGTATAAGACTATAAATCACCAGATATGATAACATGTATGATCAAAACATAGAATCTAAGACATTTTATTGCTTAAACATTAAACAAAATTACGTGGAATATGAAAACGGATCGAGTTACAAAAACGGGTCGGGTTTTAGGATTCATTTTTTACGAATGTTACAGTCTCCCTTACTTTTGGAAATTTCGTCCCGAAATTAAGAGGTAATCGTTTAGCTATTATACATTTGGGTGGTAGAGGTAATTCAAAAGGGATTGCAGTATTTAAGGATTTTGGAAATGGAAATTTTAACAAAAGTTTGATGTGGTGGATTGGCTCAAGTGTTTCGTTTGTTGGGCGAGACCCGGGTTCGAATCCCTGGTCCGCTATTTTATATTTTTTTTAAATTCAAAGTTTTGAAATGTTACAAATCAGACCCCTTAACTCTACTATCCGAACTAACTTGGCTACCAACTCATATTACTTAAAACTCACTTTAAAACCTAACAAAACTAACTAGATTTTATTAATGATTTTAATTGTGGTATTAATTAAATTAAATTAATAAATAAATAAATCGATAAATAAGTTTAAATTTAAGAGTAAAATCTTTCAACAATTAGTTATTTCGTGAATATTTCTGAGGTTTAAAGGTTAGGATCCGGATTTCAAAGTGGGTCGGACTTCTGGATACCTATTTTTGACGGATGTTACAGTCTCCCCTACTTTTAGGAATTTCCTCCAAAATTAGGAGGGAACCGTTCTTGAGGGTTAGTTAATAGGGTTTCTTATAGATTGGATCTCGAGTACACTAGGTAATAAAAATCTCGATGATGCTAAGGATATACATAACTAGGTGAGTGTGAAGTTTGGATTTTGATTGAGGCGGTAACGTTCCTAGTAAGGGTTGAATGCCCTGCTACATGAAATCGTTTTTTGATGCCTGAGGTGTAGAAGTGAAAAGCATTGTAATACGGAGATGGCTAACCGGATATTGCCTCATGATAAGGGGTTTTGAGAAATCGGAGCGTCATAATGATAAAGTTACCTCACAAAACGAAATCATCAACCACATCGTTATCCAAATTGAGATTGACACTACTTACACAGAACTTCCCATAACCGTCTAACAATGCTTTTGATCACCTGACAAGAACACTTATATATAGGAAGTACCTGCGGCGTATCCACCATGTCCTTGTCAAATTTTCATTAGCCTTGTTATTAAGTCACGATTAGTTCTAGGTGACTTGTCCTAAAATCTACCAAACATAAACAAACACAACAACCCATGCTTGAGTCTCGAATCCGAAAAAAGCAAGACTAAATGACGGCGGTACCTCTCTAGTGTGTTATGAGGAAGTGGTCAGTCTATGAAAAAGTGAGACACGGCCCAACTTCCCTAAATGATGAGACGGGGTTCGTCGTGATGTATGATGACATGAATGACATGAAATTTAATCCTTGTATAAAGATACGTAATGAAACAAATTGGCATAGCGTGATATAAATTGCATTAATGGCATTAATATGAAATAATGAAATCTTGAAACATTATTACCCAAATTGAAAACAATGATAACTTGAATAGTCAGGACAAGAAATGGAATTTTTTAAAGCTTGGATTGGGAATAAAAATAAATAAACAACTAGAGCAGAGTCTTGAGTCTTCATGATGGGAGAAATGCTAGTTAGGTTGTTCATTCGCACCGTCGTTGACCTCAACTGGGTTTGCGTTGATGTTGTAGGCTCTCCCTCTTGCTGGTGGGGGTGCTGGGTTTGCCTGGTTCGCTTGGTTAACTAGGTTTGCTTGAGCTTGGGCATTTATGATGTTAACCAATCTAGGGCACGTGTTTCTAAAGTGGGTAGGGTCATCACAATTAAAGCAAACTCGAACATATGGAACTATGGGGTATTGAGGTTGTTGATAGGGTTGGATCATGTTTTGGGTAGAGGGTGAAGCTTGGTTCTGGGGCATGCGACAAGTCTTACTTAGATGACCATAACGCCCATAATTAGCACACAATCGACAGGGTATGGTAGGTTGATGGTGATAAAAACAGGTGTTGCATTGAGGGTCCAATGTAGGGTTTCTTATTTGAGTAAGCAGAGTTGGGTGCTACTTGAGTGATTGGGATAGCTTGAAGTGGTACGACTTGTGGGGCTGGTTGATTGCTTGAGTGATAGCGAAATTTTGCCCGACTCGCTTTCTCTTAGTAGTGGGTTGGGAAGAGGATTCAGTTTGGGTTGAGTTTGAGGTTTCGGTTGGTGTTTTATCTTTCTTCTTCTCATCCTTGAAGTCTCCATTCCTAATGTGGTTTTCGGTGAGCTCTGTAGCTAGCTCCATTGCTGCTTCCAAAGTTGCAGGTGTAGTACTCATCACAGGGTCCTGAATCTTTGGAGGAAGACCCCGAATGTAGTGCTCGATCATGCGGTAGAGAGGGGTGAAACAATTTGGAACCATTTGATTCAGCTCGAGGAACCTCTTGTTATAGGTTATGTGATCTCCCTCTTTTTGCTTTAATGAATAGAACTCGTCCTCTAATTTCTTAATTTCATTTCTTGGACAGAGACGTCTAGTCATAAGCTCTCTCAATTCTTCCCATGTTAGGGCTACATCGGCTTCGACGCCTCGTCTGCCCTTCTCAGCATTCCACCACATGAGGGCCATTCCATACAAGCGTCCAGTAGCATAGCGTACTTTTCGGTCGTTGGGACAATCACAGTTGAGGAAGGTACTCTCCATCTCTTCGAACCATTGAAGGAGAGCACTGACTCCCTTAGTACCTTCGTACTTCGGAGGGTCACATGAATTGAAGTGCTGGTAGGTGCACTTGGTGGTATTTGGGGGAGGGTTGACAACGTTTTGATCTTCTTGGTTGATTGGGTTGATGGGATTAGCGGCAAGGGCTTGTTGGACTTGAACTACGATGTTGGGAATTACGGCAGCCATTTGTTGAGCGATTTGGGTAGCCATATGCTCGCGAGATTTTCCTGATCTCCTACCTCTACGAGAGTGACTAAAAGACATCTACAAGGAATACGTATCAAGAGTATGAGTTCGACATATAGGTGTCATGTGTCATATAAATGAACATCCACAAAACAAATGAAAAAAAATAAATTTGCTACATCCATAGGATGTCTTGGACTTTGCTCATGTTTGGGCCCCCATATGTCCCCATACTTGGCCTTGGTAGTCATGTGGGCCCCCATGACTACTGGGCTCTGGTAGAGTTCATATTGGTGTTTGCCTGTTAACACTTGCGCCACCCGAATGAAAATCGTAAAACATGATTGCAAAGTATAAGGTCGGAGGGTGTCTTGGTATAGACACAGTGACAACTCAAAGTGGGGTTAGTTCGAACGACGTTAGGTGTGGCATGCTTTGGCCTAATAGGTCCTTCGTACTCTCATTGTTAGTCCCCATGTAGGCAAACTAGTCCGTTATATTGGATTTATACGAATGCCAACCTAGACAGGACGTTTCGACTACCGGTACTTGTACCCTTCCGGTTACTACATGCCCGTCGTAAAACTCACTTTGATGAGATCGAAAAACGAAAACATCACAAAATCTTGAATAAAGAAAATAAGAGAATGATTTGAATATGTGAGAATTGAAACGTGCGTGATGAATGTATATGTAAGCATGTTATGTTTGACAATATGTTTAACTCACTAAGTATTACACAAAATGATAGTGGAAGTGCTTGCATGCATTTGTGTGTGTAGCAAATATGAAACAAATAAACATCATAAGTTTGCATGTAACCACATAAGCAATTAAAAATCTAATCAACTATAGTATAGGCTCTAAAGGTCTAATAACCTATCCTATATCCCTATAGTCAAAAGCTCTGATACCAATCTGTCACACCCTGACCTGCAGCGGAAAATGGTAGTTGGGGCATGATTGGGTTTTCATCAAAGTTCATGACATTTACTATAAATTTTCATATTTATTATTTCCAATTTTAAGGAGAAATTACAATAAACATACAAGCACAACATGTTCTAAACACAACATTCATGAACTCTTTATTTTTCTTCTAAGTCAAATTCCTATGTGTTCCTTGCTTCAACCTGTTTACCTATATCATGTGTAAAAATGGTTTTTGGGTCAACAAAAGTTGGCGAGTGAATCTTATTTAAACATTGGAAAGAATGAATTATATTGGTTATTTAAATAAACATGTGCATGAACCAAATATGAGTAACCGCATATGTAAATCTAACCACAAACCACATATTATCAATCAATGCACACACAAACATGACAAATGATGAACAATGAGATCAAGGCTCAATCAAACGGAGCTGATCTAATGAGGCACCTGATGCTCAACTCGTCTCCAACGAGAAACTGATGGGCCTAATGAATGAATTGCACGCAACTGACAAAAATGTAAACACGCAACACAACAAACAACATTTACATCACATGTTAGATCATATAATAGTAATAACACAACTGTTTAAATAAACGAAATATGTAAACGACACATGATACACCCTAAAACATGAATAAAAAGGGGAAGTTGTAAGAATTCACTCACAGTGTTTGCGTTTTTAATCCTTACTGAAAAACCGCACGAGAATAAGAAGAAAATCCAATTGATAAGCGTGATTTAAGCTAGACAAACGAATGCAACAAAAAAGTAAACGTTATGCTTGTAACATTTGTAAAAATCGGGTCTCCAAAACCCGCTCCGTTTTGTAATCTTGTACCAAAAGTTGCGTTAATTATTTATGATTATTTTGAGTTAAAACGAGGCATAATTAATAAATAAACTAAACTATAAAAATTATATTTGATAAAAAGTTAAATTAAAACAAATAAAAAATATTTGAAGCTGCCGGGACTCGAACCCGGGTCAGCCAAGGCTCTTTAAACAACTTAACATTCATTCCCTAAACCACTCCGCCACAATGTGTTTTCTGTTAACTCTAGGAAAACAAATGGAACTTATACACAAACTCAGTTTAACCGATGGTGTCACCTGAAAAACGGTAATCGGCAAACCAATCGTCAAATCGATTGTTTACCTCACACATTCAGTTATAACCGATGATCGACGGTTTCTAATCAATCGGAAATTGATTAAAATTAAAGACTCATCATTTTTTATTTTTAAAACCGAAAAAGAACATCAAGTTCTGAATAACTCAACCTCCAGACACTCTCGCGATTCAGAGATATCATACCAATACTCCAATTCCTTTTCGTCGCATTTGCAGACCATCTGAGCGCCTAAAACAGTTCGCCGGAATTCTCTGCAAGAGTCGCCGGAAAACCGTATTCAACACAAGCCGGTAAAATACTTCTACTTTACGGTTTCAATCTATTGTTAGAACCTTACTAACATTAACCCATCGCTCAAAATCAACCACATACGTCATTGCTGGACTATCTGAGCTCGCTGGAAAATTTCTGGAATTGCCGGAAACTCGTTAATTACCGGTATGCACATTCCAACGTACTGATAATCAATATTCACTAGTTCAATTTCATATCTAAACCCTTAAACCTGTTAATAGATTCTCTCAGCCGAAGGTTCAAAAACAGAGCCGACAAGTGTCGCCGGACTCTCTGAAGAAGACAACCTGTTCGGTATCTCCTTTCCCCAAACTGTTCGGTTTAATGCATTCAAGCTAGACATCATGTTTATTAACTAGATTAATCACGAATCGGTTGTTTGATTGATGTCTGTGTTCGTAATGAAGAAGATGAATTCAGTAATGACATAAGAGTAATTAAAATCAGGATTATAAACGGGTTAGACACACAGTCCAGTGGTGGACTGTGTGCAAACAAAAACTATACACGTCCCGAGTTCGATCCCCGCTACACGCACGCCTTGTGTAATAACCTGCCTTTTTGATCAAGAACTGAACCGGGTTAAAACAGATAGTTGTTAAGTATAATAAAAACCGAGATAATAACCGGGTTAGACACACAGTCCAGCGGTGGACTGTGTGCAACATGAACTACACGTCGCGCGTTCGAAACTCGTCACGAGCACCGGTCGATTGAATTAAAACGTTTTTGCAAATAAAGGAAATTTCGGTTAATTCAAATAAGTGTATAAATATAATTAAAAACGAGTTTATATCGGGTTAGACACATAGCTCAGTTGGTAGAGCTGCGTGCACGCGAACGGGAGGTCGCCGGTTTGAATCCCACCCGGCGCAGGATTATCCGCTGACCGAACCGGTCAACGGTCAACGCTTAAAAAAATAAATTTTTTTTATATTTTTATTTATTTAATTTAATTTAAAAATCAATTAAAAATACTTAAAAATAACATTATTAAAGATAGAAAATAGCCATAAACTCACAAAAATATATCTAAAAATCTCATTAAAATCCTTAATAAAATCCATCCATCTAATATATTTTTCCATTATTATTTAGGTTAGTATTCCTCGTCGATCCGCCCATCTAAATCGTGCGCATCTCACCATCTCCAATTCAACGCACCCAATGTGAGTGAATCTTATAATCACGTTTTGGGGTGTATCATGTGTCTTTGTCTATATACATATTATAACTAAACCATTGTGCATACATCATATCATGAACTTGTGTATTTAGTTTGTTGCTGTTAAGTAGTTATTATTGGATGTAATTTATTATTTCAGTACATGCAATTGCCGAGGCCGCCGCTCCCCATTTATGCGCGTTGAGCTTGTTCCCCATTTTATTATACGGTTGAGCCTGGCGTGCCCGCATACGATCGGCTCCGTTTGATTGAGCCTTGATCGCACAGTTCATTTTACATTTTCAGTACATGCAATATGATCGGCTCCGTTTGATTGAGCCTTGATCGCACAGTTCATTTATGTTAGTTATCGTATGATATTGGTATGTTCATGTATGCTATCAAGTGTTATTGTATGTTATAATTGTAACTGCTATTTGCCAATGCTTGATTACTTACAATTGCTCATTTATGATTATGCACAATATTTCATTGATAAACTAACCCTAAAATCATTATCAAATGTTTATCTAATAAGGTTCACTCGCCAACTTATGTTGACCCAAAAACTCCCATTTTACACATGATACAGGTGAACCAGCAGCAGCTAGGAACACATAGGACCTGGATTAGAAGAATAAAACAATTTAGTATTGGGATTGTTATGTTTGGTTATTTCCTTTGTATTGAATGAACATGTTTGGATATTTGAAAATGTAACTTTGACTTTATTAATTATGAAACATAATAGTAAATGTCATGTGCTTTGGTGATAACCCAATTATGCCCCGACTCTTATTTCCGCTGCGGGTCGGGGTGTGACAGATTGGTATCAGAGCCATGACTATAGGGATATAGGATAGGTTATTAGACCCTTAGAGCCTATACTATAGTCGATTAGAAACTTATAAGAATTTTGTGTGTTATATGCCAAATTTCATGATGTTTATATGTTTTATGTTAAATGTTACATTTGCTTTGTGCAAGCATATTCATAAGTATGTATTATCAAATAATGCCTATCATGAAATCGTATGCTCATAACATATCATATCCATGAAAGCACACACCACATCATGATTGATTTTACAATGATTTTCATGTTTTCAAATCTCATCAAAGTGAGTTCTCATGACGGGCATGTAGTAACTGGAAGGGTACTAGCACCGGTAGTCGGAACGTCCTGTCTAGGCTGGCATTCGTATATATCCAAAATAAAGGACCAGTTTGCCTACCTGGGGACTAACGATGAGAGTACGAAGTACTTATTAGGCCAAAGCATGCTATACCAAACGTCGTGTGAACTAATCCCACTTTGAGTTGTCATTGTGTCTACACCTGGACACGTTCCGACCAAACATCTCATGAACATATTTTGTGGTTTGCATTCGGGGGATGCGAGTGTTAAATTGCCAATACTAATGTGAATCCTACCAAGCCAATAGCCATGGGGGCCCACATGACTATGTAGGTGAAGGTATGGGGGACATTTGAGGCCCAACATAAGCGAACCCAAGACATCCTATGGATGTAGTTGCATTATTGATATTTATGTTATTTACATTTTCTTAAAGACACATGACACCTAAAAAGACACCATAAACTCACAATCTTCTCATTTTATGATCCTGTAGATGTCGTCTAGACAGCATCGAAGGGGTAAAAGATCGGGAAAGTCTCAGGAACGTTTGGCCACTCATATCGCGAAACAAATGGCCACGATAGTGCCTGACATCGTGGTACAAGTACAACAAGCCCTTGCTACGAATCCTACTAACCCTCCTCAACAACAGGACCAGAACATCGACAACCCTCCCACCAACAAGTGCTCTTACAAACATTTTAAGTCCTGTGATCCTCCAAAATTCGAAGGGACCGAGGGTGTCACTGCTCTCCTACATTGGTTCGAGGAGATGGAAAACGCCTTCCTACACTGCGATTGTCCTGAGGATCGCAAGGTTCGTTACGCCACCGGAAGACTACTTGGTGTAGCTCTCACTTGGTGGAATACTGAGAAAGGAAAGAGGGGAACTGAAGATGCGATGGCCTTAACTTGGGAGGAGTTAAGGAAAACCATGACTAGGCGTTTCTGTCCTAGAAGTGAAGTTAAGAAGTTGGAGGATGAATTTCATGCTCTAAGGCAAAAGGAGGGTGATCACTCTACTTACAACAAGAGGTTTTTGGAGTTGAACCAAATGGTTCCAAATTTATTCACTCCAACCTATCGGCTGATCGAGCATTATATACGAGGACTTCCCTCGAAAATCCAAGATTCGGTTCTCAGCATTTCACCGGTAACACTCGAAGCTGCCATGGAGTTGGCAACTGAACTGACCGAAAACCGAATTCGCAATGGGAAGTTCAAAGAAGAGAAGAAGAAAGCCCCTGTTGAGGGACAAACCTCAAACCACCCCATTCCTTCCTCTAAGTTTGTTAACAAGAGGAAGCGTAACACCAGGAATTTTGCAGTCACCCAAACCAACACCCCTATTCCTGCTGCACCCATCACTCAAGTCATTCCTTCACCCGCGCCATACAGAAGACCCTACACAGGCCCATTACCAAAATGTAACCGTTGTCAGTATCACCACTCCCCTGATCATCCTTGCCAATACTGCACCGGCTGCGGTCGCGCAGGACATACTGTTCAAAACTGCCGCATGCCTCAACGATCAAACCGCCACCAACCTTTAACCCAAACCCACCAACAGTTAATGGGTCAAGCACAACAACAACTACCATTTCCACCCACCCAACATTTAGCCCAAACATACTATCAACCCAATTACCCTATGGGCCAACCTATGCGGGCTTGTTTCAATTGCGGCGACCCAAGTCATTTCAGAAACACATGTCCAAGGCTGGTTAATATTATTCATGCTCAGGCCCAAGCCAACCCTGTGCCACCTACTAGAGGAAGAGCTTTCAATATTAACGCGAACCAGGCCAGAGCTGACGGCAATGTGGTCAACGGTACATTTCTTATAAATGGTAGATATGCCTCTATGTTATTTGATACTGGTGCGGATAGAAGTTTCGTGTCATTAGAATTTGAACCTATCTTAAGCAAAAATCGGGATAAGCTCGCGGAATCCATAACGGTGGAAGTTGCGGACGGAAAACCAGTTTCATTAGACTCTATTTTACGCAACTGTACACTCACCTTAAACGACCACGATTTCTCAGTCGACCTTATTCCTATGAAGCTGGGAAGTTTCGACATCATAATCGGTATGGATTGGCTCAGTCAACATCATGCGGAAGTTGTATGTCGCGAAAAATTTATTCGTATTCCTCTTTCAAACGGTCAGACTCTTCGAATCATTGGAGAAACCTCGTCGAAAGGGCTCAACTTAATGTCTTGTCTTCAAGCTCAAAAATATCTTCGCAAGAATTATGTCGCGTTTTTAGCCCATATCATCAAGAAGGGGACCGCAGAGAAGAAACTTGAAGATATTCCTGTAGTAAAAGATTTTCCACAAGTTTTTCCTGACGACATTTCAGGACTGCCTCCAATCAGAGATGTCGAATTCCGTATTGATCTTATACCTGGTGCTACACCAGTTGCAAAGTCTCCATATAGGTTAGCCCCCTCTGAAATGCAAGAGCTAGCCAGTCAATTGCAAGAGTTGACTGACAAGGGATTCATACGTCCCAGCTCATCGCCTTGGGGTGCACCTGTCCTTTTTGTAAAGAAGAAAGATGGATCTTTTCGTATGTGCATCGACTACAGAGAGCTCAACAAGTTAACCATCAAAAATCGATATCCTTTACCTCGCATAGATGATCTTCTTGACCAACTACAAGGTGCCAGCTGCTTTTCGAAAATCGATCTTCGATCTGGCTATCATCAGCTTAGAGTGCATGAAGAAGACGTCCCTAAGACTGCTTTTCGAACTCGTTATGGCCACTATGAATTCATGGTTATGCCGTTTGGATTAACCGACGCACCAGCTGTCTTCATGGATCTAATGAACAGAGTCTGCAAACCTTACCTTGATCGATTTGTTATAGTTTTCATCGAGGATATTCTTATTTATTCAAAATCTAAAGCTGATCATGAGCGTCATCTTCGACTCGTTCTTGCACTTCTAGAAAAGGAAAAGCTTTATGCCAAGTTCTCTAAATGTGAATTCTGATTAAAAGAGGTGCAATTTCTCGGGCATGTAGTCAATGACAAAGGAATACATGTTGACCCTTCAAAGATCAAAGCAGTTCAAGAATGGCAAGCTCCACGTACACCAACTGAAGTAAGGTCTTTTCTTGGACTAGCTGGCTATTATCGTCGGTTCATTTCAAACTTCTCTCGCATTGCTGTGCCACTCACGGCTTTAACCCATAAGGGAAAACCATTCGTATGGGGACCCAAGCAAGAGGAAGCTTTTCAAACTCTTAAACAAAAACTTTGTGATGCACCAATCCTCACTCTTCCTGAAGGTTGCGATGATTTTGTAGTCTATTGCTACGCGTCAGGGAAAGGATTAGGCTGCGTTCTCATGCAAAGAGGAAAAGTCATAGCTTATGCCTCGAGGCAACTCAAGACACATGAAAAGAACTACACCACTCATGACCTAGAACTTGGAGCCGTTGTATTCGCTCTTAAGATATGGAGACATTATCTCTATGGTACTAAGTGTGAGATATACACTGACCACAAGAGTCTTCAACATATCTTCAATCAAAAAGAGTTAAATATGAGGCAACGAAGATGGGTCGAACTCCTAAATGATTACGACTGTGAAATTAGATACCACCCTGGTAAAGCAAATGTGGTGGCTGATGCATTTAGTCGAAAGGGTTATGCGAACTCCATTCATCTTCTATGTTCGCAAATTATAACCGATATTAAAGATCAAATTCGAGAAGCTCAACACGTTTCGATAATAGAAGAAGATGTACGAAAAGAGATGTCCTGTGGAGCCGAGCTAAAACTTGAAACTAAATCAGACGGTATTCTGTATTACCTAGATCGTATCTGGATTCCTAACCACAACAATCTTCGTGAAACTCTCATGAATGAAGCTCACAAAACGCGATATTCTATACACCCAGGAGCCGATAAGATGTATCAAGACCTACGATACACCTATTGGTGGTCTGGAATGAAGAAAGATATTGCCGTTTTTGTTTCCAAGTGTCTCACATATTCTAAGGTGAAGGCTGAACACCAAAGACCCTCAGGACTTCTAGTCCAACCGGAAATACCTGTATGGAAGTGGGAAAATATAACCATGGATTTCATTACCGGGTTACCTCGCACTTCTGGTGGGTATGACACTATATGGGTGATTATAGACCGACTTACAAAATCAGCTCATTTTATTCCTATTCGAGAAGATTTCAAGAACGAAAAGCTTGCTCGTATTTATATCAACGAAATCGTAAGCCGACATGGGGTACCATTAAGTATTATTTCTGATCGTGATGGTCGTTTCACCTCACGAACATGGCAAGCAGTACAATCCGCTATGGGCACACGATTAGATCTCAGTACCGCCTATCATCCTCAAACTGATGGACAGTCTGAGCGCACCATTCAAACTCTTGAGGATATGCTTAGAGCGTGTGTCATAGACTTCAAGGGAAATTGGGACGCTCACCTACCGTTAGTTGAATTTTCGTACAACAACAACTATCATTCGAGCATCGGCATGGCACCTTTTGAAGCCTTATATGGTCGAAAGTGCCGATCTCCTGTTTGTTGGCACGAAATTGGGGAAGCACAAATTACTGGTCCAGAATTGATCCAAGAAACCACAGACAAGATTCATCAAATCCGAAACAATCTTCTAGCAGCTCAAAGTCGTCAAAAGAGTTATGCAGATAAACGACGGAAGCCCTTAGAGTTTAACATTGGTGATCATGTGCCTTTAAAAGTATCACCGTGGAAGGGAGTAGTTCGTTTTGGTCAAAAGGGAAAGCTAGCACCACGTTACGTAGGACCTTTCAAGATACTCGAAAGAGTAGGTCCTGTAGCATACAAGCTTGACCTACCGGAAGAACTCGACAGGATTCATCCCACAATCCACGTGTCGAACTTGAAGAAGTGCCTCGCTGATGAGAATCTCCATATTCCGCTGGAAGATATTCAGATTGATGAATCCATGCATTTTATTGAAAGACCAGTGGAGATCATGGACTACGGAGAAAAGTGTCTTTGATGAAGTCGCATTCCAATTGTGAGGGTACGCTGGGAGTCGAAACGGGGACCTGAGTTTACTTGGGAACGTGAAGACTCAATGCGTGAAAAATACCCGCATCTTTTTCCTACTACTTCAACTATTTAAATTTCGGGACGAAATTCCTAAAAGTAGGGGATACTGTAACATTTGTAAAAATCGGGTCTCCAAAACCCGCTCCGTTTTGTAATCTTGTACCAAAAGTTGCGTTAATTATTTATGATTATTTTGAGTTAAAACGAGGCATAATTAATAAATAAACTAAACTATAAAAATTATATTTGATAAAAAGTTAAAATAAAACAAATAAAAAATATTTGAAGCTGCCGGGACTCGAACCCGGGTCAGCCAAGGCTCTTTAAACAACTTAACATTCATTCCCTAAACCACTCCGCCACAATGTGTTTTCTACTAACTCTAGGAAAACAAATGGAACTTATACACAAACTCAGTTTAACCGATGGTGTCACCTGAAAAACGGTAATCGGCAAACCAATCGTCAAATCGATTGTTTACCTCACACATTCAGTTATAACCGATGATCGACGGTTTCTAATCAATCGGAAATTGATTAAAATTAAAGACTCATCATTTTTTATTTTTAAAACCGAAAAAGAACATCAAGTTCTGAATAACTCAACCTCCAGACACTCTCGCGATTCAGAGATATCATACCAATACTCCAATTCCTTTTCGTCGCATTTGCAGACCATCTGAGCGCCTAAAACAGTTCGCCGGAATTCTCTACAAAAGTCGCCGGAAAACCGTATTCAACACAAGCCGGTAAAATACTTCTACTTTACGGTTTCAATCTATTGTTAGAACCTTACTAACATTAACCCATCGCTCAAAATCAACCACAGACATCATTGCTGGACTATCTGAGCTCGCCGGAAAATTTCTGGAATTGCCGGAAACTCGTTAATTACCGGTATGCACATTCCAACGTACTGATAATCAATATTCACTAGTTCAATTTCATATCTAAACCCTTAAACCTGTTAATAGATTCTCTCAGCCGAAGGTTCAAAAACAGAGCCGACAAGTGTCGCCGGACTCTCTGAAGAAGACAACCTGTTTCGGTATCTCCTTTCCCCAAACTGTTCGGTTTAATGCATTCAAGCTAGACATCATGTTTATTAACTAGATTAATCACGAATCGGTTGTTTGATTGAGGTCTGTGTTCGTAATGAAGAAGATGAATTAAGTAATGACATAAGAGTAATTAAAATCAGGATTATAAACGGGTTAGACACACAGTCCAGCGGTGGACTGTGTGCAAACAAAAACTATACACGTCCCGAGTTCGATCCCCGCTACACGCACGCCTTGTGTAATAACCTGCCTTTTTGATCAAGAACTGAACCGGGTTAAAACAGATAGTTGTTAAGTATAATAAAAACCGAGATAATAATCGGGTTAGACACACAGTCCAGCGGTGGACTGTGTGCAACATGAACTACACGTCGCGCGTTCGAAACTCGTCACGAGCACCGGTCCGATTGAATTAAAACGTTTTTGCAAATAAAGGAAATTTCGGTTAATTCAAATAAGTGTATAAATATAATTAAAAACGAGTTTATATCGGGTTAGACACGTAGCTCAGTT
Organism: Scalesia atractyloides; assembly: GCA_947069175.1. Classification (NCBI taxonomy): domain Eukaryota; kingdom Viridiplantae; phylum Streptophyta; class Magnoliopsida; order Asterales; family Asteraceae; genus Scalesia; species Scalesia atractyloides. The sequence goes on from CAMTDV010000023.1 coordinate 18,671,506, forward strand.
GGTAGAGCTGCGTGCACGCGAACGGGAGGTCGCCGGTTCGAATCCCACCCGGCGCAGGATTATCCGCTGACAGCACCGGTCAACGGTCAACGCATAAAAAAAAATAATATTTTTTTATATTTTTATTTATTTAATTTAATTTAAAAATCAATTAAAAATACTTAAAAATAACATTTTTAAAGATAGAAAATAGCCATAAACTCACAAAAATATATCTAAAAATCTCATTAAAATCCTTAATAAAATCCATCCATCTAATATATTTTTCCATTATTATTTAAGTTAGTATTCCTCGTCGATCCGCCCATCTAAATCGTGCGCATCTCACCATCTCCAATTCAACGCACCCAATGTGAGTGAATCTTACAAATTCCCCGTTTTAATCACGTTTTGGGGTGTATCATGTGTCTTTGTTTATATACATATTATAACTAAACCATTGTGCATACATCATATCATGAACTTGTGTATTTAGTTTGTTGCTGTTAAGTAGTTATTATTGGATGCAATTTATTATTTCAGTACATGCAATTGCCGAGGCCGCCGCTCCCCATTTATGCGCGTTGAGCTTGTTCCCCATTTTATTATGCGGTTGAACCTGGCGTGCCCGCATACGATCGGCTCCGTTTGATTGAGCCTTGATCGCACAGTTCATTTTACATTTTTAGTACATGCAATACGATCGGCTCCGTTTGATTGAGCCTTGATCGCACAATTCATTTTACATTTTCAGTACATGCAATACGATCGGCTCCGTTTGATTGAGCCTTGATCGCACAGTTCATTTATGTTAGTTATCGTATGATATTGGTATGTTCATGTATGCTATCAAGTGTTATTGTATGTTATAATTGTAACTGCTATTTGCCAATGCTTGATTACTTACAATTGCTCATTTATGATTATGCACAATATTTCATTGATAAACTAACCCTAAAATCATTATCAAATGTTTATCTAATAAGGTTCACTCGCCAACTTATGTTGATCCAAAAACTCCCATTTTACACATGATACAGGTAACCAGCAACAGCTAGGAACACATAGGACCTGGATTAGAAGAATAAAACAATTTAGTATTGGGATTGTTATGTTTGGTTATTTCTTTTGTATTGAATGAACATGTTTGGATATTTGAAAATGTAACTTTGACTTTATTAATTATGAAACATAATAGTAAATGTCATGTGCTTTGGTGATAACCCAATTATGCCCCGACTCTTATTTTCGCTGCGGGTCGGGGTGTGACAATGCTAGGCATAGCTAAATGAACGAACATGATATGTTAGACTCGTTGAGCCTAACGAGCCTCTACAAGGTTACGACAAGCCTAAAGGCGAGCCTAAACTAGGCTACCTTAACGAGCCTAATGCTCCTTAACTAAGAACCTAAACTAAACTAATTAAACTAAGAAAGCAATAAATAAATGAATATTAAAACAAAAATAAAAATAAAAAATAAAAAAAAATAATAAAATAAAAGAACAAAGAAAGGAAGATTATCTCGAAGAAAAACTTTACAAAATGAGAAGAGCTTCAAGGGCAGCACCTCCTCGTCGAAAGTGGAAATAAAAACTACTACACACCACACCCAAATGGATATTGTGCTTGTGGAGCCACCACATTTGGTTATTCCACTAGTTTATACTCAAACTGGGAGTTGCAAGCTATAAAGAACCAAGCAAGGGTATTTATAAGTGTGAAATGGAGCACAAATTGGTGATTGGGACGATGTGGGATGACTTTAAAACAAGATTTTCGCGTCTTTCAAATCAGCAACAAACACCAAAACTTGTTTTCACGATTCCCGCTTCGTTATAACTCCGTTTCGCGCACGTTTTTCGCCTACGTTCATTATTTTCAGAGTACTATCATATGGAAGAGAGTAATCCAACATCCATGATGTCGAGAATTGGGCTTAAACCTTGGGTCTTGATGCGGGTTGAGGTTCTAAAACTTGTGTTTGTGATTCCCGTTACGCTGGAGCTCAGTTTTATGCACCATTTGAACCTACTTGATCCTTAGTATACCAAGTATATCTTGGAGCTTTGAATGGACCAGAATGATAGCTCAAGGATGGAGAAAGAAAGTCACCCGAAAGTCATCTTATGACAAAACTAAGAATACGACATGTAGAGCTTTTTTGCTATTATTTACATCTAAACCCTCCAAAACACAATGTCTTATCTTAAGGCATATATATATAATGAAGTTTGGATGATAAGAAGGTTAGGATATGATGTGCTAGGTATGTTCACGAAGTCTCCAAAGTCTTTGATTAACTTTAGGAAAACCTTAGTTTTAGACCTTAGAGATATGGAGGGTTGCTTCAAAATACATGGAAATCAATTTACAAGGTTGTCTAAAACATGTATAAGACTATAAATCACCAGATATGATAACATGTATGATCAAAACATAGAATCTAAGACATTTTATTGCTTAAACATTAAACAAAATTACGTGGAATATGAAAACGGATCGAGTTACAAAAAGGGGTCGGGTTTTAGGATTCATTTTTTACGAATGTTACAAATCATGGTTAAATTTTAGTTATGGGATGATTTAGATGGAAACCCATCGCATGAGAGTGAAGATGATGAACATGTAGATGTAATATTGTGATTTTGTGATGCACAAGGTGTTATATGATAGATTATGATAGATAAACTTGATGTAGAAATGATGATTATGTGATTTTGCTTGAATGTGATGGTTCATGAGATGAATCGGGAAGAACATGCTTAAAATACTTGTACATTATGCTTAGAAGGTAGTACGTACACCAAATGTTTGATGAAATGTCTAATGACAATAATGTGAAATTATATGCAAGTAACAATTGAACGTGAATAGAAAGTGTTAATGGTATACTTGTTAGTAAAACAACTTTAGGAGTGTATTTGATAAGTATATGTGAAACGTAATTGATGATGTGATTCGGTAAAAGAGTGCTTTAAGGAACTAGTACCCTATGTTTGAATGGTGGTGTACACCATAAGTTGAATTTGTGACTTAACGATAATTAGAAACGGATGTGTATGAAATGTACATAGTGTCATTAATATGACCTAATATGATGACACGAATATATGAGGTTATGTCGAATGTTCATATGATAAACGTTGACTTCTGAAGTCAACTGCGCATAAGAAGCATGGTTAGACTTGCTGTCACAATTGTAAGATTATAGAAAGTTATACGGTATGTGCTATATCAATATGTGTATGTGATGACATAATGAATAATATGAGTTTGTAAAGATGTGATTTTGAGTATATGCCTTATGCTTGTTAGGATTGACTTATGAAAGTCAAATGTGAGTTATGTATTTGATACGATGCGGGTATTTTTCGTCCCGAAATTTAAGTAGTAGTGGTAACAGGAAAAAAGATGCGGGTATTTTTCGCGCATTGATTCTTCACGTTCCCAAGTAAACTCAGGTCCCGTTTCGACTCCCAGCGTTTCCCTAACAATTGGAATATGACTCCGTCTTAAACGTTTTTCTCCAAAGTCCATGATCTCTACTGGTCTTTCAATGAAGTGCACATATTCATCGATCTGAATATCTTCCAGGGGAATATGGAGGTTTTCATCAGCGAGGCACTTCTTCAAGTTTGATACGTGGAATGTGGGGTGAATTCTGTTGAGTTCTTCTGGTAGATCAAGCTTGTATGCTACAGGTCCTACTCTTTCGAGTATCTTGAAAGGTCCTACGTAGCGTGGTGCTAGCTTGCCCTTCTGGCCAAAACGAACTACTCCCTTCCACGGTGATACTTTTAAAAGTACATGATCACCAATGTTAAACTCCAAAGCGTAACTCTTTTGACGACTTTGAGCCGCTAGAAGATTGTTTCGAATTTGATGGATATTGTCTGTTGTTTCTTGAATTAGTTCTGGACCGGTGATTTGAGCTTCTCCAATTTCATGCCAACATACTGGAGATCGGCACTTACGACCATATAAAGCTTCGAAAGGTGCCATGCCGATACTTGAATGATAGCTGTGTTGTACGAAAATTCAACAAATGGTAGATGAGCGTCCCAATTTCCCTTGAAGTCTATGACACATGCTCGAAGCATATCTTCAAGAGTTTGAATGGTGCGTTCAGACTGTCCATCAGTTTGAGGATGATAAGCGGTACTGAGGTCTAATCGTGTACCCAAAGCGGCTTGCACGGCTTGCCATGTTCGTGAAGTGAAACGACCATCACGATCGGAAATAATGCTTAACGGTACACCATGACGGCTTACGATTTCGCTGATGTAGATACGAGCTAACTTCTCATTCTTGAAGTCCTCGCGAATCGGAATGAAGTGAGCGGATTTTGTAAGATGATCAATGATACCATATAGTGTCATACCCACCAGAAGTGCGAGGTAACCCGGTAATGAAATCCATGGTTATGTTTTCCCACTACCATACAGGTATTTCAGGTTGGACTAGAAGTCCTGAGGGTCTTTGATGTTCAGCTTTTACTTTGGAACATGTAAGGCACTTGGAAACAAAAACAGCAATATCCTTTTTCATTCCAGGCCACCAGTAGGTGTATCGAAGGTCTTGATACATCTTGTCGGCTCCGGGTGTATAGAGTATCGTGTTTTGTGCGCCTCATTCATAAGGAAATCATGAAGGTTATTGTGATCGGGAATCCATAGGCGATCTAAATAGTACAGAATACCGTCGGATTTAGTTTCAGTTTTAAGTTCAGCTCCACAAGACAGCTCCTTACGTACGTCGTTTTCCGTTACTGAAACATGTTGGGCTTCTCGGATTTGATCTTTGATGTCGGTTATGATTTGCGAACATAGAAGACGAATGGAGTTCGCATAACCCTTTCGACTGAGTGCATCGGCCACCACATTTGCCTTGCCAGGATGATACCGAATTTCACAGTCGTAGTCATTAAGAAGTTCGAACCATCTTCGTTGCCTCATGTTTAACTCCTTTTGGTTGAAGATATGTTGAAGACTCTTGTGGTCAGTGTATATTTCACACTTAGTACCGTAGAGGTAATGTCTCCATATCTTAAGAGCGAACACAACGGCTCCAAGTTCTAGGTCGTGGGTGGTTTAGTTCTTCTCATGAGTTTTGAGTTGTCTAGAAGCATAAGCTATCACCTTTCCTCTTTGCATTAGAACACAGCCTAGTCCTTGCCCTGACGCGTCGCAATAAACCACGAAGTCATCACAACCTTCAGGAAGAGTGAGGATAGGTGCGTCACAGAGTTTTTGTTTAAGGGTTTGGAAGGCTTCTTCTTGTTTGGGTCCCCATATGAAGGGTTTTCCTTTATGTGTTAAAGCCGTGAGTGGTACAGCGATGCGGGAGAAATTTGCAATGAAACAGCGATAATAACCAGCCAAACCAAGGAATGATCTTACTTCGGTTGGTGTACGTGGCGCTTGCCGTTCTTGTACCGCTTTGATCTTTGAGGGGTTGACATGTATTCCCTTGTCATTGACGACATGTCCAAGGAATTGTACCTCTTTTAACCAGAATTCGCATTTGGAGAATTTGGCGTAGAGCTTTTCATTCCCTAAGAGTGTAAGGATGAGTCGAAGGTGTCGTTCATGATCAGACTTAGACTTTGAGTAGATGAGGATGTCGTCGATGAAGACTATAACAAAGCGATCAAGATAGGGTTTGCAGACTCTGTTCATTAGATCCATGAAGACAGCTGGAGCGTTGGTTAGACCAAATGGCATGACTATGAATTCATAATGACCATAACGAGTTCGAAAGGCGTCTTTGGGACGTCTTCTTCATGTACTCTGAGTTGATGATAACCAGAACGAAGGTCGATTTTTGAAAAACAGCTGGCGCCTTGAAGTTGGTCAAGAAGATCATCAATGCGAGGTAATGGGTAGCGGTTCTTAACCGTTAACTTGTTGAGTTCTCTGTAGTCGATACACATGCGAAACGTTCCATCTTTCTTCTTCACAAAAAGGACAGGTGCACCCCAAGGCGATGAGCTAGGACGTATGAATCCTTTGTCAGTCAACTCTTGCAATTGACTGGCTAGCTCTTGCATTTCAGATGGGGCTAACCTATAAGGAGATTTTGCAACTGGTGTAGCTCCAGGTATAAGATCAATGCGGAATTCGACTTCTCTCATGGGTGGAAGTCTTGAAATGTCGTCAGGAAAAACTTGTGGAAAATCTTTTACTACTGGGATGTCTTCAAGTTTCTTCTCCTTGGTTCCCTTTTTGACGACATGAGTTAGAAATGCGACATAATTCTTGCGGAGATATTTTCGGGCTTGAAGACAGGACATTAATTTGAGTCCTTTCGAAGGGGTTTCTACAAAGATTCGTAGAGTCTGACCGTTTGTAAGAGGAATGCGTATAAACTTTTCGCGGCATACAACTTCAGCATGATGTTGGCTGAGCCAGTCCATACCAATTATAATGTTAAGCTTCCCAACTTCATAGGTATGAGGTCAACTGGAAAATCGTGATCGTTTAGGGTGAGAGTACAATTGCGTATAATAGAGTTTAATGAGACCGGTTTTCCGTCAGCAACTTCTACCGTTATGGATTCCATGAGTTTATCACGAGTTTGGTTGAGGATGGGTTCAAATTCTAAGGACACAAAACTCTTATCCGCGCCAGTATCAAATAACATGGATGCATAACTACCATTGGTGAGAAACGTACCGTTAACCACATTGTTGTCAGCCCTAGCTTAATTGGCGTTGATGTTAAAAGCTCTTCCTCTTGCAGGTGGAGGAGCTTGGTTAGCCTGGTTTACTGGATTAGCTTGAGCTTGAGCTTGAGCATGGATGATATTCACCAGACGTGGACAGGTGTTCCTAAAATGGTTCGGGTCTCCATAGTTGTAACAAGCCCGCATAGGTTGCACCATGGGATAGTTGGGTTGGTAGTAGGATTGGGCTACATGTTGGGCAGGTGGTAGGAGTAAAGGTTGTTGGGCTTGACCCACTATCTGATGGTGGGTTTGGGGTGAGGGCTGATGGCGGTTCGTTCGCTGAAGTACGCGACAGGTTTGAATGGTGTGACCTACGCGGCCACAGCCGGTGCAATGCTGGCAGGGATGATCAGGAAAGTGATGGTATTGGCAACGGTTGCATTTTGGGTATGGGCTGGAGTATGGCCTTTTATATGGTGCAGGTGAGGGGGCAACTTGAGTGATGGGTGCAGCAGGGATAGGGAAATTTGTTTGTGTGACAGCAAAGTTTCTGGTCTTTCGTTTCCTCTTAATAGCAAACTTTGAGGAGGAGGTGGAATGGTTTGAAGTTTGGCCCTCAACGGGGGCTTTCTTTTTCTCGTCCTTAAATTTGCCGTTGCGAATACGATTCTCGGTAAGCTCGGTAGCTAGTTCCATAGTAGCTTCGAGTGTTGCAGGCAAAGTGCTTAGAACTGAGTCCTGAATTTTCGAGGGGAGGCCTCGAATATAGTGTTCGACTAGGCGGTAAACTGGGGTGAACAAGTTAGGGACCATTTGGTTCAACTCTAAAAATCGTTTGTTGTAGGAATATGATCTCCTTCCTTCTGCTTTAACAAGTGAAATTCATCCTCTAACTTTTTGATCTCGCTTCTTGGACAGAAGCGTCTCGTCATGATTTCCCTTAACTCCTCCCACGTTAAGGCCATTGCATCTTCGATTCCTCTCTTACCCTTTTCAGTATTCCACCAGGTAAGAGCTACTCCAAATAGTCTCCCGGTTGCGTAACGTACCTTGCCATCCTCGGGACAATCGCAATTGAGGAAGGTGTTTTCCATTTCCTCAAACCAGTGGAGGAGAGCAGTGACACCTTCGGTCCCTTCAAATTTCGGGGGATCGCAAGACTTGAAGTGTTTGTATGAGCACTTTTTGGAGGGAGGGTTGTCGACGTTTTGGTCTTCTTGATGGGGAGGATTGGTGGGATTTGCAGCGAGAGCTTGTTGGACTTGAACTACGATGTCAGAAAGCACCTCGGCCATTTGTTTTGCGATTTGGGTGACCAAGCGTTCGTTTGACCTTCCTGACCTTCTACCCCCACGTTGCTGCCTAGCCGACATCTACAGGAACATACATAAGAAGATTGTGAGTTTAAGGAGTCTTTTTAGGTGTCATGTGTCTTAAAAAAAATAAAAATAACATAAACATCAAATAATGCAACTACATCCATAGGATGTCTTGGGTTTGCTCATGTTTGGGCCTCCAATGTCCCCCATACCATCGCCTGTATAGTCATGTGGGCCCCCATGACTATTGGCGTATTTGCGGTTTAACACTCGCATCACCCGAATGAAAACCATGAAATATGTTGAGATGTATGGTCGGAGGGTGTCCAGGTGTAGACACAATGACAACTCAAAGTGGGGTTAGCTCACACGACGTTTGGTATAGCATGCTTTGGCCTAATAGGTCCTTCGTACTCTCATCGTTAGTCCCCAGGTAGGCAAACTGGTCCTTTATTTTGGATTTATACGAATCCCAAGCCTAGACAGAATGTTCCGACTACCGGTACTTGTACCCTTCCAGTTACTACATGCCCGTCATGAGAACTCACTTTGATGTGATTTGAAAATACAAAAATCGTTGCAAAAGTCATGGAAATTGTGTGGTGTGTGCTCTCATGAATATGATATGTTATGAGGATATGATTCATGATAGGCATTGTATAATAATATGTACTTATGAACATGCTTGCATAACATTGAATGTAACAATAAACATAAAGCATATAAACATCATGAATTTTGCATGTAACACACAAACAATTTAAAAATTCTAATCAAACTATAGTATAGGCTCTAAGGGTCTAATAACCTATCCTATATCCCTATAGTCATGGCTCTGATACCAATCTGTCACACCCCGACCCGCAGCGGAATAAGAGTCGGGGCATAATTGGGTTATCACCAAAGCTCATGATGTTTACTAATTTGTTTCATATTTATTAAATTCAAAATTACATCCTCAATATTCCAAACAAGTTCATACAATTAGAAAGAAAAGTAACTACATAAACAATCCAAAGTCTAAACCGATTCATTCTTCTAAGCCATCCTATATGTTTCTTGCTGCAACTGGATCACCTGTATCATGTGTAAAAATGGGGGTTTTTGGGTCAACAAAAGTTGGCGAGTGAACCTTGTTAGAAAACATTTATTATTGATTTCTTATTATATTTAATATGGAAAAATTGTGCAATAATCATATGTGAGCAAACGTAAATAAACATACAATAACAATAACAATAACAATAACAATAACAATAACAATAACAATAACAATAACATACAATAACAAACCACCTTGCATGAATATATGACATGAATGATACTGTATATATTGGCAACGTCACGTTCACGCTCATAGGTAATGGGGAACGGACGGCCTATGATGAAATGTATGTGCGATCAAGGCTCAATCAAACGGAGCCCATCGTATGTTGGCAACGCCTCGTTCACGCTCATAGGTAATGGGGAACGGCTCACGCTCATAGGTAATGGGGAGCGGCGGCCTATGATAATGTATGTACTGAAAATGATAAATTTAATCTAAATATTAACCACACAAACAGTTGATACATATTGGATACACATTTGATCATGGATATGAAGGATGCACAAATGTTTAAATGTAATAAATAATAAGACACATGATACACCCCAAAAACGTGATTAAAACGGGGAATTTGTAGAGATTCACTCACATTGGATGCGTTCGTTTGATGATGTTGAATGCGCACGAGTTTAGAGGATTGATCGACGAGGAATAACTAACCTAAATAATAACGAAAAGGTACGGTAAATAAGTGGATTTTATTAACAATTTTAATAGGATTTTTGGATATATTTTTGTGAGTTTAAGGCTATTTTCTAACTTTAAAAACATTATTTTTAAGTATTTTTAATTGATTTTTAAATTAAATAAATAAATAAAAACACAAAAAAAATGTTGACTTTTTGGGTTGACCGTTGACTATTGACTTTGACTTGTTGACCGGTTCGGTCGTGTATTTGTTTGCACTGAGTGAGGTTCGAACTTGTGACCTCCCGTACGCGTGCACGCAGCTCTACCAACTGAGCTACGTGTCTAACCCGAAATATTTCTGTTTTTAATTATATTTATATACTATTTAATTTATTCAAAATTCATTTATTTTAAAAAGGATTTTTAATTCTATCGAACCGGTGCGCATAACAGGTCTCGAACCCGGGACCTGTTGTTTAACGTTGCACACAGTCCACCGCTGGACTGTGTGTCTAACCTGGTTAAAACACTTGTTTTTATTTCTCTTATATGCTAACTGGAAGTTTCCATATTTGGGTTTTATAAAAAGTCTGAATATTGTGACGAATCGGAACAAGGACAGACTCGAACCCGGGACTCTATGATTCAAATGCACACAGTCCACCGCTGGACTGTGTGTCTAACCCGAGATATAACCCGATTTATATTAAGTATATACACAGTCTAAACTTCATCTTCTTCGTTAACAACACAGACAAACGATTTATTCGACTGATCTTGTTCAATTCAATTAACGGACATATAAATGACTAAAACGAAATGGATAGGGAAGGTTTTGGGAATGAACGTACCGGAATGATGACTTTTCTCAGAACTCCGGCGAAGTCGTCGGCTCTGTTTTACGAACTCCGTCTGAGCGGACCAATTAACAGTTTTGATTAACTAATTGTGGAATTGAATGACTAAACAAGAGTTATCAGAGAGTTTAGATGATTATACCGATTCACAGCGCGATTTAGGAATTTTTCAGAAATCTTCCGGCGAGTGCTGATTATCCGATATCGTCGTCTGGGACTGATTCTGGTTGAAGGTTTTGAGTTAGTAAAAGTCTAACAACAGATAGAAGATGAAAGAATTGAGAAATTTACCGTTATGATGAAAGACACGGTTTTCCGGCGAAAGTCCGGCGAGTTCAGAAAGCGATTCCGACGATCAGAAATTAGAGTAAAAGTGAAATTAGAGGTTCTGTGAGTGTTTTTGAGTCGCGAGATGATGATATTGATAGAGTAATTAAGAAGTAAAAAATTTCGGTTTCTAACTCCCAAACTCATATGAACCGAAACAATTAAAGACTGAATTGATTAAGAACGTCGGTGGTAATGATTTCATCGGTTATAACCAGTAATATCAACACTCGAAAAGTCTGGAAAGTTGAAAGCCGATTACCGGTTTCAGTTTTGGCGCAAACAGATCGATTCACGGGTGAACTTATGTTTTATTTGATTCCTAGATTACACAAAGACATCAAGTGGTGGAGTGGTTAAGTGTTTGAGGTTAAGGTCTTCTGGCTGACCCGGGTTCGAAACCCGGCAGCCCTTTTTTTATTTTTAATTGCTTTATTTTTATTTTCTAACAATTTTAATTTCCATATTCTAAAATGTTTATTAGTTATGTATTGTTTAAAATTAAAATAAGCATTAAATGAGCAACAAAAATTTGAAACTGATTATTCGATTAATAAACGAAGCGGGTTTTGGAAACCCGTTTTTTGACGGATGTTACAGAAGCATGGAAGGCTAACGGGTAAAAAGGGAGGCAAGGTAACGGATGTGAATTCGGACGCTAAGGTAAGTGATTTCCGGAATCACTCTTTAGATACTTTAATGGAAATGTTTTATTTTAATTGTTGAAGAAGCTTGTGGGAATGTAGAACAATGGAGGTACTAAGATGAGTTAGATAATATTGGGTTGATAATAGTCAACTAAATGAAAGTTGTATGATATAAACCGAATGGAGTAAATCCAAGTGGTAAGCTATCGTTAAACGACATAATTAAAGCACAAATGGGCTTGTGCACATGTAGAATTTATTGTTAAAGTGAGACTACGGTAGTATTAAGAGGAACGGGACCTCGTTTAGATGTTATATGTTTAATTTGAAATGAATCGGAACATGCGTGAACGAACGGGACTCGAAACGAGTCAAATAAGCTGCAGCCCCAAATCTGCAGCAGCTGACCGTAAGCTACGGTAGCTAACCGTAGCTTACGGTAGAGGATTTATTTTTGGCAGAACGTGGAGAGTTTAATTGTTGGCAAAACATGCCTACCGTAAGCTACGGTAGGCAGGCCGTAGCTTACGGTGGGATTAGCCAACTTTCTAATTATTTTTATGTTCTTGTATCGACTAATTCCGGCTCCAACCCGGTATCTCGTAAGATGTTTTTAAGGCGATTAAGTGATGCTAGACTTGTAAAAATAAAGTAAGAGTGAAATACGAGTCTTGATATACGTATAGTGAATGTGGTTTCATGTGTGGGTGCCAACACCAAGTTATATAGTTGTATGATAACTCGGATTGAGTAGAAGTGTTATAGGCAAGAAAGAATCAACTTATTAACACGTACGGACATTGATGAATAGAGAGTATACGATTTAAGTACGGTGATTGCATGTAAACAAGCAAACATAACTTGCATGTATGTATGTATATTGATGCGTGCGAGTGTAAACAGGAAGTGTAACTTATTGAATGTAGATCAGTGGTATGTGCTTACGCCAATTTGGAGGTTTGTAAGTGTTAGGCTTTCGAAAGTGCGAAGTCCGGTATACAGAACAAATTTAGAAGGATATAATTATGGAGAAGTATACATAGAAAGAATACTATGTGGTTATTGATTTATTATATATCCATTTAATTATGTAAGATGTCACCCTCTACTAATGTGTTGGTTGTGTATGTGGTGACCGCAGATTAGTCAGATTACCACTATCATCAAGGAAGATGTGTGGACGAAGATCGAGTCAAAGAGCAAGGATTGTACGGGAAGAGCGATTTCATAGCTTTCATTATGCATTACATACGGCAAGTCAAGCAAAATGAACATAGTAATTATTTAAGGAAGTGTCCAAATATTTATAAACGAACCCTTTAAGTATGTTATATAGTTAATAAAGAAAGAATTTTATGGTTCATATTTCCGTTGCGTCGTTTTGGGTCATAATGCATTTAGGGTGTTACATAGTTAGGTCTGACATGGCAGAGTTAATAAGCTAAAGTGATAGATCTCTGAAGAATTTGAATTGAAAGATTTAGGTCATGCCAAGCAGATTCTTGGCGTTAGCATCGTCAGGGATAGAAAGAATAGTTCTCTAACTTTATCTCAGGAAAAATACATTAGGAAGATTTTAAAGAAGTTCAACATCGGTAGTAAGAATACCACTACCTGTAGTACGCATATAGGTAGTCACATTACAATTTCAAAGGATCAGTATCCAAAGATAGATGAAGACAGGACAGAAATGGCAAAGATTCCATATGCATCAGCAGTGGGTAGTCTTATGTATGTGATGGTGTGTAGAGACCCTATATAGCTCATGTAGTGGAAGTTGTTAAGGTATATATCTAATCTATAGAGAGCTCATTGGGAAGCAGTCAATGGTTGCTTAGGTATTTGAAAGGTACATGAAATATGACGTTATGTTTCAAGGGAAATGATGTTATTCTTAAGGGGTATTCGGATGTTGACTTAGGTAGATGCAAGGAGACCTACAAGAGTACAATGGGTATGCATCTACCATGGGGGATACAGGCATTGTTGGATGTCTAGATTGCAAAAAAGTGTGGCACTCTCGTCCATTGAGGCTGAGTACATGGCATTCGTTGAAGCAGGATAAGAGCTTGTTTGGTTGAGGACTTTCTAAGAAGAACCGGTCAGAAAATAAGTAGATTATCTATTGTATTGTGATAGTGTAAGTGCTGTAAAATTGACAAAGAATCTTGTGTATCATGGGAAAATGAAGCATATTCATATGAGGTATCATTTCATCCGGGGATTAATCAATGATGAAAATATTCAGTTTAAAACATCAAAGGGGATAAGAATCCAATGGGCATGTTTACCAAAGCGGTGACTTTGGAAAAAAACGGAAGCTTTATATAGCTTTAGTTGGCCTCGAGAAATAGTGTTGAGGAGGCAGTTACTAACGGGTAGGGTATAGACTATTGTTTGGGATATTCTTGTTTTAAAGGTGTACTGGTACTTATAGGTGAAACACAGGTGAAGATTGTTGGGTTTGATGTGAAGCCCGACCCAATATAGGTTGGTTTGATTGGCGCAAGAAGGCCACAAGGGTTGTTGTTGTTGTTGTCAAACCATTGCCGTTCAACCGTGCTGTCCGATCTCGATATTGTCGCAATAAGGAGGAAACAAAAGTATTCTTTGGTTTTGATTTAATTCACCAGCTAATCACAAATATTGATTAGCCGCCACCAACCTTTGCAACATACTAATTGGATCTATGTTGACCAAGAAGAAAGAAGTCAATATAATGATATATTTGGTTTCTTTGTTCAATCACAGTTAAGGAATCAAGAAAACATGTTTTTTTAAGTTGTTGATTAGGCTTTTGGGCTGGTTACAAATAATATTGTTTATTATTTGGGTTACTCTCCTGCGCATATTGGCTTTGGTTGATTACTCGTTTTGTTACTCGTGTCACTTCTTATGTTATATTCGTTTATTAATTAAATAAAAATTCTGTCAAGTTCTTAAGGCCCGAGCAGTAGTATTGTTTTAATTACTTTAACCCTATACCGACTCCTTTCGGGTCAGGCACGTACGTGTGAGTGCGAATAATACCTAACAAACATATATGTCGTTGATTTCTTGGTGAAGGTGGAAATCGGCATTAAATCCGTTAGTAAAGGCTCATCAACTATCATGGCGTAGGTAAACAATTAACCGGTAGACTACCAGTGGCATTTACGGAGAGATCACTAATGGATCATCAACAAGTACGGAGTACCCTGGCACTGGAACAGAGGTGTGTTTTACTAATCGATCAACGACATTGGATCGCGTTAGACGCCAAATTAAGTACTGATAAAATAAATATTAACATGTGTTCCTAAGTACCTTAACTAGTTAAGGTAAGTAGGTTGTCAAATCTAGGGGAATTTTTGGATTGTACTTTGTTGAAATTGGTGATTTAAACTTTGATTAATATTAAAAGATAAGTATAGAAAATTTCACACTCAAGTTTCAGGTTTTAAATGCATAACGTATTGCCAAGAAAATTTATCTAATTGAAAGCAGTATAGATATAGCTTGCCAAAGATTAGGAACAAGGTAATAGTAAAACTAAGGAATCCGGTCATGCTATTTAACGATACTAACCAGTGACTTACATATCGATAGCATGAATCCCGATACACATGTTGTTTGGAAATTCTAACACAACAACTTCAAAACGATAAAAAAAATTGGTTGAATATAACTAACACAAATCCAACACCTGGGTTGAATACGTATGGATTGGCTACTCATCTTCAAGTTAAAATCTAGATCCTTCTAGAATTCGAGAATTGAATCGAGTTAGAAGTGATGAATTTTTGCCTTTTCCATTTTCGCCCAAAAAGTGCTTTAGCCTTTAAGGAATGTTAATTTCAAAAGCTTAACAATAAGGTTTAAATAGGTAGATTAATACAAACCAAAACCAGATTGTGATGTCGCGTTAGGAATGCCACTTTGAAATTAAAACGTTTGAGGTCTTCTCTACATGTTCTAATCCCGTCTTTGGCGTGCTTTCCCAGGTAAAACTTGTAAACAGTAAGAGCACACAAAGTAACTATTTTAATACAAAAACTAATATAGAAATACATACTTAGATATGCAATTCACGAACCCATCGGATTCCCTGGCGAAGTATTTACCATCTAATCCCCAACCACATCATCTATGGATCAACTGCATCATTGATAGATTCTTTCACCGGCTGATTGTCAATCGGAAATCCATTGGTAGTCTTTAGCCAAAAGATAATATTAAAACTATTTAAAGATTTTTTGGAATACAATTATATAATAATTACCAATAAAACCCGCTCGTGATACGGCGCGAATTGTTCGCAAACATCGAATTCATTAGTCCAAACGTTATGTGATGCATTAACCATATCAAAACACGTATTTCGACGTACCTAATTAAACCCAATGTAACATATATAAGCATTGCCATTGGAACAAAACATAAAGTAAATCAAATTTATCAAATACAATCATCACGTATTATATTTGACCCGAGTCATACATAGAAAACGTAATGGATATAACAGGAAAGCTGACATGTATAATAAAAAGAGATTAATTAGAGCTTTTAAAAAAAAAGAAAAAAAAACCACAATTTGACTCCACTCGGATCGAAACAAAATTTACAAAACACTCATAAAATAATCACGAAAACATATTATATTTGATCTGACTTGTTTCCTAAAAAGTTTACGTAGAAACATACATCAACTCAAATTTATATCGAAACGTACATAAAAATATGCACGTAAAAAATGGTTTTTTAAACTAAAACGTATTATATTTAACCTGATTCATTTCCATAAAAAGTTTATGTCGAAACATAGAGCAAATCGAATTTATATCGGCACGTACATAAAAACATGCACATAAAAAAATAGTTTTTCTTAAGTAAAGAAGGTATATAGGTTAACTCGTAACAAATTATTAATAAAAAAACTTTATAGGTTAGATATATTCGTAAAATCGTGCCAAGTAGCACTAATGCTACACCATTGCCAACGACCACCAACATCAGAAAATTTCGTACAAATAAAACAAATAAAAACGTAAATAATAATACCTAAGAAAAAACAAACGTAAACTCATTGAGTCACGCACGCTTGTTACGGCGCGTTAATGCTAAGAAGTTAGACATAAACGTAAAACGTAGAAATAAATAATTACGTTGATCTAGGATTCGCGTATTGCGATGAACTTGTCAGATGGACAAAAACAGACGCGCTGCGATTGGGCTGTCAAACGGGATAAACGTTGAACACCACACGCACGTTGCAGTGTGTTAACTTGCAAAATATAAAAAGAAACGTAAGCGAAAAACTTGCGAAAGATGAAAAACATAGGGAATCAAAGTTGAAAATATAAAAATATTTGGGTTAAATTGCAAAAGATGAAAAACTTTAGGTGAAAAGTAAAAATGTCAAAGGGGGTGAAAGTGTAAAAGATAAAACCTTTGGGGTTAAAAGTGAAAAATGCAACCTTTTTTTTTTGAAAAATCCTCGATGCATATGTTACAACAATATAAAGAATCAAATTTTACTAATTTATACGTTGGAAATATAAAAATTACAAAATGTACAATATTTTCTTTAAAGTATATATAAAAAATGACGAACTATTTAGTTAGATTCCAATTTTGTGGACTCGGTACAAATACTTTTATCTGGGTTGGTGTCGACATGTCACGTGTTCTAAGTAGCAAATTGAATACCATGGTTTAACAAAATAGAATTGGACTAATTGTGATATTTCACAACATAGAGTCGAACATTTTACATTCCTTGTTTTAAAGAATTACTTTGTTAAAAATATAATGACAGTCACTGTGTCAACCAATCTATAATTATTTTAATGCATGCACAATTTCGAGTGGTAGCCCAAAGTATCAATACAACTAATCTAATCTAATTACTTAAACAATATATACGTATATATATGTATATAGGGAAGGGTTATTTTAGAAACCCACTTTAGTTGAAAAAATATGAAAACCTTATATTACACTATCTAAAACAATGTTTTTATGTTTATTTTATGGAATGTAATATACAAATTTCCAAGCTTTTTTAGCCAAAAAATACATAAATAAAAGAGCGCCGAAGGGAGTTTTCTTAAAAGAATAAATAAAATTACTATGCAATTGGTATGTAACATCATCTTTATAAACAAAAACGTGTGTTACATATGAACATACCAAACTTTTTTTTTATTTTTTCAAATATCCACTTAACGCTTTTCTTTTTCACAAAACACTAAAAGACACGTATATTAAATGCTCTAATATTTTCATAAAAATCCGTTGTTTTAGATAGTGTAATACAAGGGTTAGTAAGAGTTCTCAAAGTTTCCTCTGAATTTTCATTCTAGTTTTCACTTATGTATATACTAGAGCAGTGCATGCTTGATGTAACAAGGAATATATACATTGGTAATTAGTATCATATTATTTTTTTAATTATTAAAAAGCTATAACAATATAATACAATGCTCATTTAGTGTCGTTTTATGGTATACTTTTGGAGGCAGTCAATTCCTAAAATTGTAGCACTAATTGGCCAAAACTTCCACATGATATGAAAATCGAGTCACCATACATATTACCATCTCTATCTCCTATCATATACGAATAGTGGAGGATGCATTCACAAGTTAACTAGCTGCCATTGGTGTAGGGTGAACTTCAACTGCAACAACATAGATGAATAATTTAACATTAAAATTGACAAACATTACTTTTCTAGAACACAAATTCCAACATTGACCACGATCGCCAAGATACCATTGAGTGAAAGGTATATATAATACATTTCTTTAAAAAGGTTGATTTTATTAAAACAGGTCGGCCCCAAAAAGGGCACCCATCCAAAACGCAACTACATAAAGTCAAACTTACACCAGTTACCCTAAGAAATCGACTTTAATCTAGACCTATTTTTAAATTAAAGATACCCTAGTGAGTTAACTTCGCTAATAATATCTTCAATCTTTACCGAACGATTATTAAATTTAAAGTTGTTCTTGACGCGCTAAATACTCTAACATTCGATTCTAATTATACCGAGCATGGCTTCTTGATAAAGAAATAATAGTTCATTCAAAACATTGTTAATGTGTTACCAATTAAGTTTTCTATACTCAACTAAGAGAGGAGAATTACAGTGTGTTACAACATACAAAGCTTATAAAGAATTAAATAAATTATTTTATATAAGAAATAAAGTGTTTGATATAAAAGATAAAAGATCACATCTTTGCTAAAGTTTGATTCTCAAAAAAAGAGACCTACAGATTCAAGCCATGTTTGGTATTCATTCAACCACCATGTCCATTATAAATTGAGTACGAAGGTTGCAGTCAAAGGTTTGACCGATTTATATCTACTTTTTAGTCAGCTAAGCTTAAAAACTCCTAGATCATTATTTGAATCAGACCGTTAAAAGATCGTTGCAGCGTATTTTAGCAAAAATACAACATTTAATCACGTCGAGTGCATGGAATTTGCGAGCTAATTCTTTATTCACGGAGTCCACGGTGTTATTATCTTCTTTTTTTAACAACCGATGGAAAAATATATTAAAAGAGATGAAATAAGAATTTAAAAGCATACGAAGCATCGATCGGTTTTGAGTGTTAACATTAGAATAGCATCCCCATTCACATAATTTAGTTAAAACAAAATTGTAACTCTTAAATTTCCATCAAATTTTGTTATTTCTATTTTGAATATAGTATTGCTATAATTTTCTCTTTTATCATATATATATGTTACGTAATTATATATTAACACTTAATTGTGATGCTTAGTTTTAGACAATTATAATAACTACTGGGATTCCTCCGCACTCTCTGCTTAAATTTGGCCGGTATTGAATCGGTTCTTTACGATGTACACCCCTATAACAATTGAATGATAAATATTCGTATGCGTAAAATGACAATGACACGTGTTTAATATAGCATTGCAGGAGTATGATATCAACAACAAAATACATAAAACTTGAAGTTAAGACATAAAAACTCTAAATAAATAGGTATTATATAAATGAAAAAGTAAAATAAAAATCATTATAAAGTAAAAATATAAGTGGTCATTAAAAATGAAAGAGAAAGATAAGTTTTAAAGCCATGAGTGTGAAAAAATTATCAACACTTCTAAGATTGTGTATAATATGGTACAACGTTATAGGCAAATGTTGGCAAATTGTTACTGTAGCAGACTGCAAATCATTGCAATACTATCACACATATCCTGTAGTTGAGTTTCTTGGATAGTTACAAAAGATAGGTTGTAGTTTTTTCTTAACATACGCATTGTCCTGGACCAAAGAAAGATAGTGAGTTCCTGGATGGGCAACCCATCGGGGGTAAAGCAGACAATTCTTGACACGGTTTATTTGGGTTGTTACAACATGCCACATATTGAAGGAGAACAGATGAACAATGAAAATATCCTCAACGACGTTTATGGATGGATCCTATTAAGTGTAATAAGTGAAGTATTCTCAACAGCCAGTTGTTCCCACCAAGAAAACGAGTACGAATAAGAATCACGATTACACAAACAATCTTTTGTTGCATGGTGATTTGCTAAAAACATAGTTGTTATCCCACCAAGACATCGCTGACGTGCTAATGTTGGAATTACAGAAGATGAATGTGGTTTGAATTGTTTGATCATTTGAATCAAATGAATAGTTTGAATTGTTGTTGAGTGAAATATTGAAGGTGTTGAGCCTTTATTGTTATATAGTAGAATGAACGACAAACCAATCATGCACCTAACCTCTAGACGACTCGTTTAGCTTTATACGAATCGTATAGAGCTGACGTAGCATTATATCCATCAGCTTGTGTCATTGTAGACCTCGTACCGTAGACGGGTCGTTTAGGGTTTCCATGTGACACCATGTGCCAGAGCTTGTTTGACTTTGGGATTTGTATTTACCTTATACGACTCGTATAAGTCAATACAAGTCGTATATAGGGTGTTAAAATAAGGAACTTGAGTCTTCCAATAATACGACCCTTACCAAATAGGTGTCAACAAAATTTCAAAGAAGTTGATCTATAAGACTAAAAACTTTGTAGAACGAAAAATAAAGATAATATAACCGCTGGTCAAAAGTGGACAACTGAAGATTGGTTAGACGTGAGAGAGGACGAAGAGTCAAATAAATTTTCTTTAAAAGGTACTTTAAGACTTGCTAATACAAAAAAATAGTTTAAAAACAATTAGGAAAAAATTAATACACGTGCGGGTAAAGAAATGTTAGGTGACCACCAATGAATATATAGATGATGTAGTAGAAGTCGTATAAACATTCTATACCATCACTTGGCCCGTCACTTTCTTTTATCACTTAAAAGTCGCCTTATACATACAAATCCAATTCCATCACAATTAAATTCATCCAAATTCTCAATAACTCTTTTATTTAATGCTACGATTACGAATTTTTAAAATATTATCATTCTCTTTCTTTAGGAATTATTTAAAGATTTCATTGAGTTCCTAGAATTTTTTATATTTTTATGAAGAGGAACTTGTGTCATCTAATTTATGAACAAGGGAAGATAATGGGTTGACAAGTAAAAGATCCTTTGATAAATTATTGGTTAAGAAAAGTCTAATTTCCTTCAGTTATTTTTAAGACGTGCACTTTTATGATGGGGTGGGCTGGTGGTACATTTGCAACACTAGAAAACTTATATGTATGATAACACGTCGTCTTTACGCAGCACATTCACTTTGTTATAATTATCCATGTGGACTCAATTAAGTCAAATGACTTTAGTCTCTTAAAGTCCATTAATGGTGTGTCTAATTATTTGGATTTAGTTACTTGGTTTATATAAATCTTTTGAGGTATTCAACTAATACCATATCTGTCTTTGTTAGTTCACAAGCAGCGCAGAAGGTGGAACCAAGTTTCTAAATTACACTTGATGGAGAACAGATTACATGATGCGTATGTGAGATTTACTTCGTTACATTTTTTTTACTAGGATTGTTTTCATAGTTGGACAAGTACGTTTCAAGAATTTTCTTTTCCTCTTCTTTTGAGCAGGGAAGGTGTGCATTCTTCTCAAGGAAAACATTTTTAATGGTTCGTTAGTGATCCAAATTTACCGTTAAAAAAAGTTTCTTTAGAAATCTTTAAGATTTTTTTACAGTAGCTTGAATATATATTACTGTTTTGGATTTTGAATAAATCTTTATTAATTTGTGTTGAGTATTCCTTGAAATTTAAATAGATTTGAAATAATTTTACATCTTTTAATATTATATAGCTGTTTGCGACCAAAAACCTGTCGAAAAAAGGTCTGTCGCCAATTTGTTGCCAAGAAAAAGTCCAATCGCAAAACAGTTGCAAACACAGTTAGTCACCAAAGTGGTCACAATGTTTGTGACAGTTTCTATGGTCGCAAAAGTGTAATAGGGGTCGCAACTCTGTCGCAGTAGAGCAATTGCAACGGATATTTTTCTCACCGTATTTATGGTCGCAAGGGTAATTCGGCAATTTAGCTACCGTAAATGCGGTCACAATAACCCCGTTGTTTTCTTATAGCGTATATGATAATATATCAACTCCTTGTAATGGTTTAGCCAGACAATATTGCATGACTTGAACAATGATAATGTAAATAGTCAGTATTATGATTTATATAATGATATTTTAAGATAAGCTATAATTGAAATTACGTAAAGTATTTTAAGAAATAGAACATGAACGGTGATATAAGGTAAGCGTGAAAAATAATTGAAGGCACACAAATTTTAACAAGTGACACAACCAGTTAATCTATATTAATGTATTGATTTATAAACCTTTATTATTTGCGCCCCCACTGTATTATAAATATATACATGTATTATCTAACATTAGTTTATTTATTATTTAATATAAGTTCTTTTTTAACAAAAAAAACATAGAGAGTATATTAGTTTTACATTACTAATATTATCATATAATTTATTTATTATTACATTAAATATCAAAGAACTATTAATAGTATAATTAGCTAATACTGTTTGTCTTTAACTATAGAATTTCTTTTAGAACACGTGCTATTTTTCTAATATGACTATAGAAAGGTAAAAAAATCAAATATATGCTAATATTAACTTCATTTTGAATTTTGATTATACCAGGTAAATATATATTTTGTATTAACTAACTATTTATTGTTGATAGAAACATATTAAGGGATAAAAAATAACTTTTTTTATCAAATGATTAATAATAACATACGACATATATTAATAGTTAGGCTCTGGTACAAATTAGTCTTAATATAAAAATTGATTTAACATAATAAGTGAAAGAGAGATTTTTTTTTTTGAAATTTTTTGTACTCATCTTATTAAACAGGTATTTTAGTCCTAAAATCTAACAAATAAATTATGTAAATAACACTAGTAGAGTAATTATAATTACTCAATTAGAGTAAATACATGTTTTTTACATTTTGTAACTAAACATAGTTTAAAAAAACTAAAAGAAGGCTTGTTTAGAGAATCAACACGTGTTTATCCCATTCGCTTTTGATACATTTGGGTCCCTAGCCCAAGAGGCTGTGGAATTTCTAAACAGGGTCCAACAGGTTGTGAATAGTAATCTTTCAACCTTTAAGGGCCGTTTCGTCTTTAGTAGCATTAGTTTTGCAATTCAAAAGGGGTTACGGCGCAACTTGTTGCCCGTTTACCTGCCACTTGTTTGTAATTTGTTACTTTGGTATTTATTTATATGTAAAAAACCACCTTCAGAAAAAGTTATTTTATATGATAAGGACTTATTTATATTTAATCCTAGTACCATATGTTAAAACTGGCTAAAGTTGTGGTAAGCAATCGACCAATGATTTTGACTTTATAGAAAAATGCCATTTACCTTACCTTTTCTAGGTAGTATGCGTGTGATACGCAATTAACCAATGATATTATATCATCTTTTTGACTTTATAGAAAAATGCCATTTACCTTACCTATAGTATGGTTTTTTTCTTTTTTTTTAAATGAAAACTTCATTAGAACACACCGAATCCAAAAATCAAGACGGGAAAAGATCAAACACATTACATAATTACAAATTTACACCAATTCGACCAAAGAGTCGCCTTATACTTAGACCTATGCTTGAACCAAAGGAAACCCTAAGCTCTAACTTCGCTGAAAACGTCTTCAACTTTTGCTTGTTTACCGTTGAATCTCATCTCGTTCCTCACCTACCAAATATTCCAGCAAACAATCGCCACAATGCCTTGAACAACCTCCTTTTCTCCGTTATTTCTTTCCACATTGGTTATGAATTTCGAGAATATCTCTAAACAAAAACACGAAAAAAATGGAAATGCGACACCATGCACAGACCTTTTGCCATAACATCGTAGCGAAAAAACAAGCGGAGAATAGATGATCAACTAATTCAACGGTGCTTTTGCAAAAAGGACACATCTCGTCGTTTAAGACAATACCTTTTTTATCAAAGCTTCCGCAGTAGGGATTCTATTCAATTTCGCTCTCCAATTAAAAATGTTGCACTTGTTCGGGATCCATGGGCACCATTCTATAACATACATGTCGCTATAATAGACATCTTTCCAAAAGAGCTTCTTGACATCACTAACGCTGAAAGAATCAGAATCAGAACCCAACCAAATCCATCCATCAGATCTATTTGAAAGGTTCACACAACCTAACAGATTGTTCATGTTGGCCAACTCCGAGAACTCATCCGCAGAGTCAAGATCGTGCTTCCACAGCCAAATACCTCCCTCAGCCTAAACGTCCTTGACCAGCTCTAGCCGAAACAAGCATGGGAACCGAACCAGGAGAGGCTCGTTTCCAAACCAGGGTCGAGCCAGAAAAGAATATCCTCACCATTTCCGACCAATCTTTGAACATGTTACGAAGCGAAACTGTTCCTGCAAGAGGCCTATTAAGAATCATGACAACGTTTCGCCATACTCCCCTTAAACTTTTTTAACCGGGAAACAGTCCCACGCCAAACTCCCAAAGTGAATAGATGAAATAACCCTGGCCTATAGATTTTCCTTCTCGGTCTTGAACCGCCACCCTTACTTCGCCAAAAGGGCTATATTAATATCTTTTAATTTGCATAGGCCCAAACCACCAACACTTTTTGGAGTAGCCACTCCATACCAGGCTACCCAATGCATCTTCTTAATCTCATCAGACCCGCCCCATAAAAACTTTTTGATCATAACCTCCAAATCATGAATAACTTTCACGGGCGCATTATAAATCGAAAAGTAATAATTTGGGAGACTTTCAAGGACGGATCTAATCAAGGTAACCCTACCTCCCATAGATAGAACGGAAGCCTTCCATAATGAAAGACGCTTTTCGAACAAATCATAAACTGGTCGATACGTAGCGTATAGGATTGCACAAAAATAAGTGTCTGACTATGTTAGTTCTAGTATGGATGCTCCTATTTGCGCACTGTAGTACCGTATATTATAGGTCTCGTATAAGCCTCGTATAGAACTATAGATGTAGTATCGTAGGCATATACACGACCTATACGAGACTTATACTACGCTATACGATATGATACGATATAACACCCGTATAGGCCTATAGGTGTAGTATAGGTCCCGTATAGGACTATAGGTGTGATTTAGGTCCCGTGTAGGCCTATAGGCATATACAAAACCTATAGGGAATTTATACTAGAGTTATACTATACACTATATGATACGATACGATATAGTGCAATATGATACTTACTATAGGATACTATAGGATACCATATAATACCCGTATAAGCCTATAGGTGTAGTATAAGTCCTTTATAGGCCTATAGGTGTAGTTTAGGTCCCGTATAAGCCTATAGGCACATACTACACCTATAGGCCTACGTGGGACCTATACTACTTCCATATGCCTATACGAGACCTATAAGCCTATACGAGACCTATACAAGACTTATACTACACCATATGATACAATACTACACCTATAGGCCTATATGAAACGATACTACGCATATATGCCTATACATGACTTATACTACCTTATACGATACGATATGATACAATATTATATTACACATATAGGCCTATACGAGATTTATACTACGCTATATGATACGATACTACATCCATATGCTTATACTAGACCTATATTATATACTATACGATAGAATACTTAACAATGTTTTTTACTATACTATATTATACTATACGATAAGATAGGATAAAATATTATGTTGCACGTATAGCCTACACGAGATTTATACGACACTATATGATACGATACTAAATCCATAGGCCTATACGAGACCTATATTATACTATACGATAAAATACTTAACAATTATTTATTTATTAAAAATTACTTATTATAAAAGTTTGCTAAAACGATAAATAATATATAACAATGTATCTTAAAAAAACCACCCTTTATATACGCTGTGTATAGGCCTATACACAACGTATATAAAGGGACAAATTCTCATATCATATCAGAGATTCTCTTGGAAATTGAAAAAGATAACTATAGCCTGCGTATAAATCTATTCGCGATGTATATAAAACTAGAGTTTGGTGTGTAAATAGACATTTTGGTGTGCAAATACGTACGCCCGTTATTAAACAACTCAAAAGGACATCCCCTAGAAAGTTGCTATGGAACATCCGATGATAAACAGTTTCAAAACTTGTAGTTATCACTATCTATTTTATAATTCCAATTTTATTGACTTAAAGAGTTAAAGACTTAATCAGTTTTTCTTTATTTTAAGTTTCTCCTTTGACACACGTTGAATAATCTAGTACAAAATAAACATAAAATACAATGTTAATTCATATCAATTAAATATATACCAACAGTATTATTAAAACCATTCATTCTTTTTCCGTATTAAGAATATATAAGTTTGACTATGGTCCTAGACATTATATTATTCTATTCAATACATTCCATATTATGTGTTATGGTACCAGTGTTCACACAACACCCTTTGGCCTATTTAAATCCACACACTCATTTTATCTTTTCGTACTCCAACTCAAGAACCATGTCCAGAACCATCATCCTCTTCCTCCTCCTTGCCCTCTTCTCTATGTCGTCCTCCGATGCCAGACTCGTGCCTGCTCTTTCAGAGGCCGTCGCCTCCACCATCTCCGCTGCTACACAAAAGGTATGGTAACACTCCTGGTTGATTTACATGACAAACTCTTGGTCAATTAATTTCTAATTTTAAAGGTTTCCTTCCTTGTAGGACACTGTTGTTGAAGATAGTTGTAACGGTATCGCGACAGACGAGTGTTTGGAAAGAAGGACACTCGTCGCTCATCTCGACTATATTTACACCAATGACAAAAAACCTTGAGAAATTATACGGTCTGTTCGATCGATCTTTTTGTTTCACACTTTCACTATAAGTTGTCTGGCGTTTAATTTTCTTGATTTGGGCATATATATATAGTTGTGCGCATGAAAAAGGAAATCATAATATATATGAATCAAAGATGGTCAGAAAACAAGATACAGATGGTAGATCGAGGGACTGATGTTTGTAAAAAGTTTGTTTGTTTGTTTGTTCATATACGATGTATACCTTCAAATCATATATAATATATTTGATAAACAATATATCACTTTAACTGATTTACCCAATAACTTTAATTGAATTGATTTACCATTTAATTCATATAATTATGTATATCAAAACGTCACTTATCAGTAAAACTTAAAAAATAGATCACAGCCTTATTACTTGCATGGGTGAAGTGATGTGGGTTGGCCACGCCTCCAAGTAGTAGTGGCCCATCCACCCCAGTTTACACGGCAAAAAACACTGTTTTTCAATCACAAGTCGATTCTAAATAATACGTTATAAGATTCTAATCTTATCCTTACATAAAGCTGCTTGTTTTTTGTAACATTTACGTTACTAGCTTGAAAACAGGGACAATGTTTCCTATGCTAAAATTCTTTGGAGATATATGGGAAACGAATATTAATATCTAATTTTTTAACGACCAATAAATAAAACTAAAGGGTACACCATAATAGTCGACGAAGGCCGGCCACTAGATGACGTGTTATAATCAAACATTAGCTACTTAAATATATAATTACTTCTTGAATATTTAAGCTACACACGAAAAAAAAAAAAGAAATATATGTTATAACAGTTAATGCTGAAAATGTACACTGAAGATCAAGGATTCTAGTACTAGGAGCATTTGTGGGAGTGTTATTTAATTATCAGAAGAACATGGCGATGAATGTTACAGAGAAATAGACTTGTGGAATTTGATGAAAAGAAAAAAAAAGAAGTTAGTCAACTGAATTAATTCATATAGTGGGGTGGGGCAGGGGTCAAGTCCAATATCAATTATAGCCTAAGAAGCTGGTTTTTATACGTTTTCTGCATCAGACAAGCTAAAACTGTTAAGAACGTCATTGTCGATGAATAGTTGGTTTCTAAAATACAACTTGAAATGGGGAACCAAAACAAACTCTAGTTTGGCTGTTTCCATTGGGTCTTAGTCAATCTGTAAATGTCACAGGTTATATAAATAGCAATTGATATGATATACGGTAGAATTTTTATAAATTTCTATGCTTTTGTCAAATGTAGGGCATGGTAATATTGTGACGCGATAATATATTATATATGGTTTTTTAAACACACACCTTGACGGCAATTTGCACATTTTATGTGTTTTCTCGTTTCGCACTTAGTACCTGATGAAGCCCCAAGATCCTATTAACTTGAATAGGACAAACACAAGGTTTCTAAAGCAACCTGCTTCTACTCTGAACGATTTTATTACAAAAAAAAAACACACACACAAAAACCTTGTTAGACTGACTATTTATACTAGAACAAAAGTAATATTATTATAATTCTTAACTTTATGAGATAAACAAATAAGTCTTAACCGATAAACTTAAACATTTAAGCTCAAATTTCAAACATCTTTTTCTCTTTTTGAATTATCGGCTTCAATCTTTTTCCACCCTTAGATTTATTTTTTTGAACGGCTAGTCTAGCTGCTTCCAAAGACACTTACTAACTCCCTCGAGGCGAGAATAAGCTCTTAATCCCTACCCTGAGTTCGAATCCTTCCCCGTGGTGCTTACTCCCATTATGTACAAATTGCACTTAGTAGAGATCAAACGAATCTAGCTGTAGCTTAAAATCACATGATTATGATAGATCCATTTTGACCAATTCGAAAGACTACAAAACATGAAGTAGCTTAAGCTTTTAAGGTTCATATTGGCCTATGATAAACAAACGGCAAAAGCAGATTTGTAAACCTTGGAAACATATTGGAAAATGCTGTTTTTCTAACTTTGACACAATAAATAATGGAATATCATCAATATACTTATTAGACAATGGGTATGCGATCTCCTTGAAAAGAGTTCCGCAACATTGTATAAAATTAAATAGAAACTTGTCCCAAATAAGAGGATATATAAATCTTGAAATATTGTTCAGGTAACAACATAACATGTTTAGTAAGCCTCTTTAGTTGTAACGTAGTCGAACGCCAACACAAATAAATTTTGTTTGAAAGCTGGAGCAAATTCTCATGCTTGCGAGACACAATCTAGACTATGATGTTAATGAGCTATAGCTCAAATGACATTGGAGGGGAAGTAAAGTGTTGTCTTTGATCGTGGGCTTATGAGGTTGCCTTTTACCATTGGGTTACCTTCTGTAGCCGGCCTTTTATTTCGTTAACCATTAAAAAAAAGACTATAATATTATTAGTGATACATTAGATCACTCTGTAATTCCTCACTATATATCCCACTTAAATTGATATTCAAAATGTTAAATGATTACAATTTTTTGCTTGATCGGACTCTAGGTTATGTTTATACTTTAGTTGAATACTTGAAGTGTTGGAAAAACACACGAAAATAGATATAGAGAAAAATTACTAATGATCAAGACTCAAGGGTTCTTTCCAGCCACAAGTTAATTTTATGTGTGATTTCAGACTCACGAGCCATTACTCGAGCAATGTATATTACTTTAGTTGTTTTACCCTAATAGATAGACATTTTCTATTAGGATGGATTGTTAGAAAATAAAGTATTCTTAGTAAATATTGGGTTCAGTCAAAATTAATTATATCATTCTCCATATGGCAATTTCACAGCTAGCGACAACAAATGTATAGCCTAGGATTATTCTTGTATCCATATTTGGTGTTTTTGTTGTGCCTATAAAAGATAGGCCCTTTCCTTGTAATATTATTAGAAAATAATATAATCAATTCTTCTCTTTCATTTATGCTTGATATCATGATATCAAAGTAGTGTCTCTAGTCCTAGAACCAGCCTGCTCATCATTTACCTTTTCCTCGTTCATCGGATCCCCTCGCTGCCATGTCCGAAGACGGTAACACGGGGTCTGATCTATCAGTGCAACTGGCCAATCTATTCAAGAATGGCTTCAATCTCCAACCTCAAAATCCCAAACTATCCGACAACCTGTAAATCAACCTCAAACTCAATAGCCAAAATTATGCTTTACGGACTCGTATGATTCGAGTCGCAATAGGCGGAAAATCAAAAAAATTGTTAAAAATCTTAACCTCATATCCTCCCGACCAAAGTGATGCAACATATGAGCAATGGGAACGAGACGACCTAGTCGTTTTTTCATGGCTCATTCAGAATATTGAACCGACTCTCGCCAGCAATCTAACCGAGTTCCCTAACGAAAAATCCTTGTGGGACGCTCTGGTTGTTATGTACAACAGTGGAAAAGACCAGCTGCAAACATTCAATCTTCATGTCAAAGCGAATGAAATCAAGCAAAACGAGACTTCTCTAGAAAGCCTCTGGATTACTCTTCAAGGAATTTGGGAGAGATTGAAAGAATTGACCTAAATCCAATGAAGTGTCAGATGACATCAGGACATATACAAAAATTAGGTCAGACCAGAAATTATTCCAGTTTTTGAATGCTTGGGATCGGAGGTATGAACCCATAAAACAGGAGATACTCCGGTTGGATTCACTGCCAACCGCAGAAGAGGCGTATGCAACCATTCGAAAGGAGGAGGCTTATCAAAAAATCCTTGGTACAACCAAGGATGAATCGATAGGTGTGGGAGCCGGACTTGTCGCCAACCCACAAAACTCTAACGGCGCCAGTCTTGTCTCAAAGGGGTTCCACCAATCCCAATCTGCAAAAACCCGATGAAAGCCATCTGAAATGTACTCATTGTGGTATGTCTAAACATACCAAAGAAGAATGCCTCAGGATTGTCGGGTGTCCAGAATGGTGGAGTGACGGTCACAAGAAAGGAATCAAGAACACATGACAGAAGAAAGGAAGAGCCGCTGTCGTCACGGGCAACAACGATGATACCAGCGTGATGAACGGCGGCGCTGGTGGCTTCGTGGGTATGGCGGCGGCCAACCAGGATGAAGATGGGGAAGGAGTCTCGACAGGTATTGGTTTGGAGATATTTCTTCAGACCCTTCCAAACATATCTCTACAGATTTTTCAATTATAAACCCCATGGAAATGGAAAGAAACCCAGACAGACCCTAGAGAAATTGGGTTTGCGAATATGGCTATAATTCACCATGAAAAACGAGATAAGTCTCGGATTTTCGATTGTGGTGCAACTGATACAATAACATGTGAATTTCAGATTTTATTTCTTCAACTAAACCGAAAAAACATGTATTCAAACCGCAAATGGGGAAAGAATGAATGTAAGGAGAAGGGGAACCATTGAAATCTCACCAACGTTGAAACTTCAACTATCTTTACATTCCAGCTTTGTCACATAAACATTTATCGATAAGTCATATGACGAAAGAGCTTAATTGCATTATTTTAATGCATCCAACCTTTTGTATCTTACAGGATATCAGGACGGGAGTGATCATTGGGGGTGGCATTGAACGACAACGGTTATACTATGTGGATGAGGTGACTTAATCGGGTACTGTATTGCTTGCTCATGGATCTTCAAACCGCGAAACTTGGTTATGGCACATAAGATTGGGACATCCATCTACGGTTATTTACACATTTTATTTCCAAAGTTGTTTCTTCCTAATAATGTTTCAAACTGTGAAACTTGTAAGTTCGCCAAAAGTCATAGAAAAACGTACAAACCAACCAACACAAGGGTTGATGTACCTTTCTCTTTGATTCATTCGGATGTTTGGGGTCATGCTCCAGTTATTGGTGGACAAAACTTTCGTTTCTTTCTTTTTTTGTGGATGATTGCACTCGAATGACTTGGGTTTACTTTTTGAAAACAAATCCGAAGTAATTGACAAGTTTACCATTTTTAATAACATGATCGAAAACCCAATTCAAAAGAAAATCCAAACCCTTCGATCCGACAATGGTGGTGAATTTGTTAACACACGTATGAAACAATTTCTTGAAACTAAAGGGATAATCCACCAAACCTCATGTGCACACACTTCAGAACAGAATGGTGTTGTAGAATGGAAAAATATAATCCTACTAGAAATTACTCGAGCACTTTCGATTGAATCACAAGTTCCGAGTAGTTTCTGGCCCGAAGCATTGCCACCACTACCTACCTAATCAACCGTCTCCCAACCAAAATTCTTAAGCTAAAAACTCCATTATAAACGTTGTCAACACTCACCAAAGTCCTTCCAGCCCTTACTCTTCAACCACGAGTTTTTGGTTGTTCTGTCTTTGTTTACATACCAAAAACCAACAGGACCAAAATCGACCCATGTGCCGAGAAATGTGTGTTCGTTGGGTATGGGATTAATAAAAAGGGGTACAGATGCTATAACCCAAAAACAAAGCAGATGCACACAACTATGGATGGCGATTTCCTTGAAACACAATATTACTATACTAGCCAACACACTGGTCAAGGGGACAATACATACTCAGATACACTAAGTTGGTTACAACCGGTTTCATTCCCAGAAGAAGAAATTACTCACAGTACTCAAGACGAGTCACTCGCAACGCCTATACAACCCGAGGTTCCAATTACCAATGTCCTGATCACTCCGTCCAACCTGATATCAGATGTAAGTAATTCTTCTAATGCTTCTAATGACTCTGATGCTGCTAATGAACCTATACCGGTTAGCCACGATGTAACCGAAGATGATCAAGAGGCTCCTACCGCCTTGGAAGAAGCCAACAAAAAATATGTCTTACCCCTAGGACAAACAGAGGGTTCCTCCAAAAAGATACTCTCCTGAGAAAGAGTATCAAAGTTCAAAATATCCTATGGCAAATATTCGCCAAAGGAAGCCTTTCACAAGAAGCCAAAGCATTTGTTGCCTCTCTGTACTCTGAAGAAACTCCAATCACTGTTGAGCAAGCACTCAAATCAAAGAACTGGAAAGAAGCCATGAAATCAGAAATGGATGCCCTAAAGAAAAATGCAACATGGGAAAAATGTATCATTTCGGAAGGTAAAAAGCTCGTGGGATGTCGATGAGTATTCACTATAAAGCATAAACCAGATGCAACCATTGAAAGATACAAGGCACAGTTGGTAGCCAAGGGATATACACAGACATATGGAATTTACTATTCGAAACTTTCTCACCGGTTGCAAAAATTAACACGATCAGGGTTCTTTTCTCTATACCTGCAAACAAACAATGGCCACTCCATCAATTTGATGTTAAAAACGCCTTTCTATACGGGAGCTTAAAGAAGAAGTATATATGGAAGCACCACTCGGATTCACCGAAGACTTTAAACCAAGAGAAGTTTGTCGTCGGAAAAAATCCTATATGGTCTAAAACAATCTCCTCGAGCTTGGTTTGGCGGATTTACCCTAGCTATGAAAAAATACGGATTCAAACAGAGCACCTCAGATCATACTTTGTTCCTTAAACGAAGAGGCAAACTCATAACCTGCCTAATTATCTATGTTGACGATATGATTGTTACAGGAAATGATGAGGAAGAAATGGAAAGGTTTAAGGCAAATTTGTTTTCAGGATTTGAGATGAAAGACTTGGGAAGACTCAAGTACTTTCTTGGAATTGAAGTACTAAGGTCAAACCGTGGAAATTTTCACTTGCCAGAAAAAATATGTTCTTGACTTGTTAGCAGAGACGGAGATGATTGACTGCAAACCTTCATACACT
This sequence comes from Scalesia atractyloides, assembly GCA_947069175.1. Classification (NCBI taxonomy): domain Eukaryota; kingdom Viridiplantae; phylum Streptophyta; class Magnoliopsida; order Asterales; family Asteraceae; genus Scalesia; species Scalesia atractyloides. Next base: position 18,705,148 of record CAMTDV010000023.1, read on the forward strand.
CCTATGATTATGAATCAAAAACTCTTTATGGAAGAAGGAGCACAACTGACTAACAAAGGAAGATACCAAGGAATCATGGGGAAGTTGATATATCTGTTAACACTCGGCCAGACATAGCCTATGCAGTGGAGGTTGTAAGTCAATTCGTGCATCAACCGCAAGAGCCACATATGGAAGCGGTTTTAAGGATTATCAGATATCTTAATGGAATGGCTGGCCATGGTGTTTTATTTAAGTCAAATGGTCATCTAGACACTCAACTTTATACTGATACAAATTAGGCTGTCTCCTTTATCTCCCTCCAACTAGAGTAAAGTATCATGATGTCTTAAGGGTATTTGGACACATGTCGTGCGTGCGATTATTATGCTGTTTAAACTTTAATATTTTGAATTGCATAGACACAATATATTTATATTTCTTATAGATAAGACGTGTGAGTGTTATATTACTTTTAAAATATGATTAAAATGAACATATACTGTTTCTCTACGGCAGTAGAGTATCACCAACAGATAATTCATCATAAATCCCCTAAGAAATATTTTCGACAGATTTCTAAAAAACTATATAGGTAGAAAATGTTTCGAATAAGCATTCTAATTTATTGGACAAATATGGAATAAATCCGTTGTTAAATAGTTAAAAAAGTTATAGAAAAATAAATTTATAAGGAGGTTTTGTAACAGACATTTCCGTTAGAAATTCACCACTAAAGATGGTCAACATTGTCTTTATTTCTTGACCACGTAAATGAGAAACGGATTGAAAACTGCAAGAGTTTGGTGAAACTGAGGTAGGCATCGGTACATCATTACATTCAATCATAAAGGAAGATCTTATCTATTTAAAGGAAGATAAAAGGTTATTGGATTTTAATAATCCTAAGTTTCACTGTTGACCGATAATAATTCAAACTTTAAAAATTCACTCAAACGATCCCAACTTGTAAGATTTTGACCCTCATTAATCCTTTTCTAACATAGGTACACTTATATCAATTAAGGAGTCTACAAGTGCACTTGATCTATTGAGTTAATATGGTTGAAAAGGATCAATGGAGGCAAACTTTTACAAGTTAGGATTGTTGGAGGGAAGTTTTAAATTTAGGATTATTATTGGCAACATGGTGAAACTTAGATTACTAAAATCGAATAGAAAAAAAAATAGAAAACTATAAAGCAAACTATGTAGAACATGTGTATAAAAAGCATCTAGCTTTCTAGCCATTATCTTGGATCGTATTTACGAAGATAGTTGTTAAGCTGGATTCATTTTCTAAGACTGTTTTTTTTTTCATCATTTCCCATATGAAACGTCAACACTTACGAGAAATATTTCCGTTTTATTTACGAGATTCTTGTTTGATTGTTCGAAGAAAAGTTGATCCATGGTTTGTTTCTCCTGATCACACATAAGGGGATGAAGATGAGTTTCTCAAAATCACATGGTAAATGAGTTGAAAATGAGATTCGGGATAGTGAAAGATAAAGAAATGAAGAAATATTAATATTTTCATGTTATTCTGTATTTTTGAAAAATATTAGAGAGAAGACGTAGATAATTTCAACGTTAGAATAGAGAATATACAGAGATGAGATATGTGCATAGATGAAGATGTGTAGATGGTCAATAAAGAAGAGGATATCATAAAAAATGTTATGGTTGCATATAAAAATAAAAAAAGCTACAAATTTTGAATTTAACAATGAGAATATTATAACAAACACATGTATGTTATAAGAATAATTAATTCAAAATGATAAATGTTTTCTTCTATGAAAGGTGTGTTTTTAAAAATGATCGAATGTTTCTTTAGGTTGAACTACTTCTTACAAATTAACTTAGAATTAAAATTAAGCATTCCTCTCGTTGCAGCGGGGCGTAAAACCATGTCAAATAATACTAATGCACACCACTGACAGCGACCATCAACACTGAATTGACCTAGGACCTACGAGTTGCGACAAACCTGTCAAACAGAAAAAGTAGACGTATAAACGTTGAACCACACATACACGTTGCACCATGTTAACTCGCAAATTGTTAAACTAAACATAAAAACGTTGAACCATACACGTACGTTGTGCTGTACTAACTCGAAAAATTTGGAACGAACGTAAAAGGAATATTTCCGAAAGATGAAATAGGGAAAAAAAGTTGAAAGTAAAAAGTTGTGAAATTTTACTTGCAAATAATGAAAAGTTTTAAGTTAAAAAACAAATTATATGAGGTTAAATTGCACAAGGTAGAAACCTTTGGGTTATGAGTAAAAAATCAAAGTTTAAAAAAAAAACACCCAAAGCCTATGGTACAAATACAACCAACCAATTCCTAAAAGTTGTTACTTATTTATAACATTTTAATTTAATGTGTTTTTGTTAAATAATTAGTTTTCTTTAATATTATATATAAAATGATTCTCTTTAAACTTTTTTAAAAAAGGTAAATTTTAATTATAAGACATAACAATGGTTGTTGATAAAAATCAATAACCTACAATAACTACACATACGTTTATGTGGAGTATTAGAGTTTTTTTAATAGTAATGTTGAAAAAAAAAACTATTTATTATTTTAGTGTTTTCTAAAAACAATTTAACAAAATACTGTTTTCATTATTTATCATACTTAATAAGATATTACGTATATATCTTCTTACTAAAAACCTTTATTACATGTTTACATAACACTTAAAATCAATTATATATTTCTCTTTATTAAGAAGTTATATACATGAGCCCATTTTGTAATTCCTTTGTTAAAATCAATTTGGTTTGGATAAACATCAAACGGCGGCAACATGAAAACTTATGTAAAACCTGGGAATAAATTTGTTAGTTTTTCGAATTGTTTATTTGAATTTCCTTGAGCTTTTTTTTATTTAAGTTATTCCTCGAGTCAAATTACAATATATGATCTCTTCTGTTCTCAATTAAAAGAAAAGTGTCGCATACTTTCTCAGATAAAAAAAAGTGTCGCATGGTTTTGTATGCAAAATTCATTAGCTGGTTTCTTTCTTTGTTTTGTAAGTGAAGAAAATAAAATAACGAAGTTCGTTTTGGTTTGAAGAAAAGTAAAGTTATTCGGAATTTCCGTGTGTGCGATTTGTTTGTTGCCTATCAAAATTTTTATTGAGAGTTCAGAATTGAAGTTGTGTTTAGGGATGAGTCCGGTATTCGTATCGAAAATACTGATCACTAAAATCGTCAAATATAATGTTTAGTATCGGCAAGATTTTGACATATTTTCTTTTAATTTGTTTGACAATAACATCGATAGTGACTCGACTTTATTTGAACTTTTTATTTTCGTTTGTATTTGACATTTTAACGTTGGATTAGCTTTGTTATGCTTGTTATTTCATTATTCAATTTCTTTTGAGATGCTTTATATTGTCTCTATTTGACGTTTAGCTGATTGAAAAAATATATATATAATGAGTTTGTAAGAAATAAAAGATAAAAAAATAGTACAATGCATTGATGGGAAAAAAACTAAAATACAAATATATAATTAATTGAATAAAAAAGATTAAAAATTGTATAGTAAAAGAACAAAGATAAATGAACTAACTCGTGGGGAGGGAATGTACTTTTTTTTTTTAATTTTTCAATCCAATAAATAAATGAGATAATGAGAAAATTAATAATAACTAATGAAAATATTATTTTGGTAAATAGTTTTAAAAAACATTAAAGTGGTAAATAGTTTTTCCTTAAACATCACTATAAGAAAAAACTCCACTTATTGAACTATAACTACATAAATGCCGGTGTGAACTATGATATTAGATAGAAACTTAGACATAATCAACCATTTAAACCCAAATCAACTCACTCAACAAAGTTACCACTAAACTTGTTTGGTACCTTTAGAATTTATGATTTTTCATTCTAATAAAAGTTAGTCTTTGAAATCTTCTATCTATAGTCTATCTTTATAAACAAATCTAAAACCCAACATATTTTATATTAGAAAAATGATCATTGATGTGGTCGTAGAAGTCGTAAAAACATTCCCGAATTCATTCAGTGATTTCTTAGTTTCATTGCTTTATCATTGTGCTTATCGTAAAGTCCACATTACACATTCCCACTTGGAACCATAGGTTATTAATTTATGGACCACTTTATAATACTAAATATTATACTAATATTAGTTTATATAAAGGTTAACTAGGGATTTAGTAAACCCGCGCTTTGCGACGGAAATTTGATCGATATTGACTCGTTATAGTACCGGTACGTGCTGTAGCAAGCGAAAGAGAAACCCAAACAGACATTGTAGTCGGTTGATTTATAATAAAATTTAAATGAAAACATACACACAATAACATTCATAAAAAGAATTCTAAAACTAAAGTACTGTATTAAAGTATTTAAAAAATAAATATGTTTCATTTAGAAAATAAAAAATAAAACTAAAGCATTAAATAATAACAGAATAAAAAATCTTTTTCATTTAAGAAAGGTTAATAAAAGGAAAGGAATAAAGAAAAAAAATTATATAAACTAAAGGTATGTAAAACAACAAAACTAAATCTAAAAATAACCTTATTGTAGAAAAATAAAGATAAGCAAAAACAAACTATAAGATTGCAAGTTTGAGTATATTATTATTATTATTATTATTATTATTATTATTATTATTATTATTATTATTATTATTATTATTATTATTATTATTATTATTATTATTATTATTATTGTTATTGTTATTATTATTATTTTATATTCTATATTATATATATATATATATATATTAGTTCATCACATTCGGATGGGATGAACAGTGCTCGGTCAACTTTCTTTGATTATTTTCCCCTTTATTAGAGCATCCGTATACATTATAGGGTTTCCCTTCAGTAACCCTAATCAAACCGTCTCACATAGATTTCCTTCTTTACACACCATTATCGTCTTCATCCCTAAATTTTTTTCTCGTGATTTTCTTCTTTACACACCACCATCGTCTTCATCCCTAAATCTTTTTCACGTTTAAGAGATACTCTTCTTTGATTTGTTATTATTAAAAGTTAGCATAAAAGAAACCACATGAATGGATGTGTTTATAGCATATCTATAGCTTGACTTTTAGGAATATGCATAATAATAAATTTATACAAAAATTAAAAGGAAAACAGATAATTAAAAAAAATAAAATAAACCTTTCTTGGCACCGTAGAAATTCTCTCTAATGTAATATTCTAACCCGATTTCTACTTATTTTAATAAATACGGATGATTGATCCTATAATTTTTAACATAGAACTTATACGTTTGGGTTAACTAATAACCCAACGACCTGACATAACGAACTATTACACTTAATCACAGTTTAAAAGCATTCAAAGTTCTAAACTCGAAAACTTTGTTATACATTGTCATGCTTCAACCTTTTCATAATCCTCTCTAAAAAGTTAGCAGTTTAATAGTGTTTGGTTATTCGTGTGCTTGGTCATCCGTCCGGTTCCCACCTTTGCGAGAGCCAATCATAAACATTAAAAACAATTAGTGTTTTAGTTAAACGGTCAAACACTTAGTAATCGAAATATTTGAACGAAAACATTAAATATATATATTATATATATATATATTTCAGCCCGTCACCCGGCCGTGTCAGGTTTCCACCCGGCCGGGTCAGCTGAATGTGTTTCTTCTCAGAAACCTCCCCCGGCCGTGTGAGCTGACCATGCTTTCTTTTCACAAGTTTACATCCAAATCCATTCAAACTCGTTTTAATCGCTTGGGGTTCATACCTTAACATATTTAAACCATAATCCATAACCCAGATTTACAGTTTTTATGTTTCGCGCACCCGTTACTCGATTCGCTCATATGTTTTTTGACCCGTTATGAGGTTTAAACACTTAAGCTTAAATCGTCTCTATATTTTTCGTACCCTCTATTTTCACACTAAGACTTTTTTATCTATTAATACATTTTCATTTGTGATGGGTTATTATAGGAAAACCTTTATATTCTGACTTTACCCTCAAGTTTGACAACTTACAAAAACGACCCGTTTAGAAACATTAACCAACAAGTCTACGCCTCCCATTTTTATGTTACCTTTCACACCCCGACCCGCAGCGGAATAAAAGTCGGGGCATAATTGGGTTATCACTAAAGCTCATGATATTTACTAAGATGTTTCACATTTATTAAATTCAAATTACAAACTTAAATATCCAAAACAAAATTCATACAATTACAAAGAAAATGAAACTATATAATTATTCCAAAGCATAAACTTGTTTATTCTTCTAGGCCTTTCTAAGTGTTTCCTGTCTCAGCTGGATCACCTGTATTATGTGTAAAACGGGGGAGATTTTTTGTCAACAAAAGTTGGTGAGTGAACCTTGATAAAACATTTTAACTAATTTCTTGTTTTATTTAATAAGGAAAATTCGTGCATTAATCATATGTGAGCAAACATATATGTAAACAATCACAAACCACTTTGGATGAGTATATGACATGAAATGATGATGTATTTGAGATCAAGGCTCAATCAAACGGAGCCGATCTAATAGGCTCCTGATGCTCAACCCGTATCCCACGGGGAACTGATGGGCCTAATGAAATGCGTGCACTGAAATGATGAAATTCAATCTACATATAATTCACACAATAATTAATACACATTTGATCACGGATATGATGTATGCACAAGTGTTTAAATAAAATACAAGAATAGTACGACACATGATACACCCCAAAATATAATTAAACGGGGAATTGGTAGAGATTCACTCATAGTGGATGCGTTTCTTGATGAAGATGAATGCGCACGAATATTATGATTCAACCGACGAGGGAAAACTAACCTAAATAATAACGTCATGATTCGATTAAATAAATAGATTTTATTTGAGATTATTATTTTTAATTAGTGCTCTTTAATGAGATTTTTAGATTTATTTTTGTGGGTTAAATGCAAATTTTTAACTTTAAAAACCTTATTTTTAAGTATTTTTAAATAATTTTTCAATTAAATAAATAAATAAAAAAGAAATAAAAAGGTTTGACTTTGTCAGGTTTGACCGGGTCTGACCGGTCAGACTGTGTTTCTTCTATGCGGTGAGTGAGGTTCGAACTCGGGACCTCTCGTATACGTGCACGCAGCTCTACCAACTGAGCTACGTGTCTAACCCGAAATATTCTCTGTTTTAATTATATATATATACTAATTAACTTTAACCTTATTTAGTTTTTATTAAAAATGATTTAACATGGCCGAACCGGTTGTAGAGACCCGGAATCGAACTCGGGACCTTCGGTCCGAGTGCACACAGCCCAACCAATTGGGCTGTGTGTCTAATCTGCTTAACTACTGGATTATATTCCTCTTATGTATATACTGTGAATTGATCTGATTAGGTTTTAAAAATGTTGGTTTTATTTCTGAAAGTCGGTAAAGAGAGTTTTCTTCAGATTTCCGGCAAGTGTTCGTCGGCCCTGATTTGCGATTTCCGGCTGAGTGAACTGATTTAACAGTTTCGATTATTGTGTTGAGCAATTAGATTACTAATCAAGAGATAGCAAGAAAGGTTTAGATGATTATACCGATTAGGAGTAAGGCTTCGGTTCTCCGGTGATATTCCGGCGAGTGCGAGAATCTCCGGCGACGTGCTCTGAAGGACTAAAGCTTTAGGAAGTGAGTGTGGTTCTGAGCGAAAGGTTTACAAGAGGTTTGAGTGGGTATTTATAAGGAGGAACAGGCTGATTTGGGTTCGAATTAAGGTCATGATTTGCGGTCAATGATTCCCGACGGTTTTGACTGAAATTGATTGTTAGGCATCGGTTATAACTGATGTCGAAATCAGTTTACGCGTTTCAGTCAAAGGAAAATAGCCACATTTGCGGAAATTTCGGTTTTTTCCGGCGACTGCAAGTCTGGGCGCGCTGATTTACCGGTTTTGATTTTCGGATTTTACTTTAAGTGTTATTTGTTTCTGTATTTAACACAAGTGAAGTGTGTGGCGGAGTGGTGTGGTGTGTGTTTGTGTTTGCGGGAGACTCGGGTTCGAGACCCGGCGACTCTATTTTATTTTTTATTTACTTATTATTATTATTTATTAATTATGGTTTTTAAATTCTAAAATGTTTATTAATTATGTATTATTTAAAATAATCTGAACAATAAATACGCAACGAAACTTAATACTGAATACTTGATTATTAAACGAAGCGGGTTTTGAAACCCGTTTTTCGACGAATGTTACATTACCAAAGACTAACCCAAGAATGGATTCGTTATTATTTTTTATCTACTCTTAGGGGTAATTTGCCCGATTTATCATTCGGGGACGTTTTAGTCAAATATTCACATAGTGGACAGATCCGTGGCTCTAATAGACGTTTTAGTCTAATGTCCACCCTTGAATCGACCGAATCCAGTCGGATCATAAGTCCTCACCGAGAGCCTAATCCATTTTACATACTTGGTGCGGTTCAAAGCCATGACTCGTTTTCAATACCTTGCAAATCCTTTTCACTGGTCACGGCAATACTTGCCCGTAATATAAGCTGACCTGTAAGTATGGCACTTAACAATAACAAGTATCAACATTTGACCCGTTTGGTCTTTTAACCATCATCGGTTTATTCTTTAAATAGTTACACAAGTGATATGCTTGCGATTTCGCTTATTTGACCCGTTATGACTTACGTCATAGGGTCTCCTTTTACACTAATCAGTTTAATCATTAACATATGATTCACTTGTCCTTTTTACTCGCTCGACCAATTTCATTTTGCATCAGCAAGTGGTTTATATCGAAAACATATTTTTACTCGCTCGAGCCATTTCGGTTCGCATCATCAAGTAGTTATGTCAAAAACAACATATTTTACTCGTTTGACCAATTTCGGTTTGCGTCAGCAAGTATTTATATCACTCATTTTTACTTGTTTAACTCGTTTCGGTTCGCGTCAACAACTATTTATCATCAAAACTCATTTTTACTTGTTTTAACCGTTTTGGTTCGCGTTAGCAAGTATTTATCAACAAAATTCATTGTTACTTGTTTGGCCCATTTCGGTTCGCGTCAGCAAGTATTTATCAACAAAACTCATATTTACTTGTTTGACCCGTTTCAGTTCACGTCAGCAAGTATTATCATCAAAACTCATTTTTACTTGTTTGACCTGTTTTAGTTCGCGTCAACAAGTATTTATCATCAAAACTCAGATTTTATTATAAGGGTGTAATTTTACTAACCTTGCATCCAATTATATTTTTTCACGTATTTGATTCGTTTAACCCGCTTCTTCCCAAGCTTCCACCTAGTTTGTCAAGCGTCAAGCTACCATTTGTTATTCATAAGATGATTACACTAGTCATCATTTAACACGACTATCTCACCTTACGTATTTTATATCAAAATTACCATTTGATCTTATTACATGTGTCAAACTGCTTATAACATATGCAAACGCACTAATAAACTCAACAAACTCATTTGAGCATTTCATCGCACACACTTGGTGGGTATCATTTTAATCCCCACTCAATGTGTCTAAATTCTAACATTAACCATGTATTCACACTTCATATTATTCAATTGTATTCAATCATCAAGATTTTATACCATAAGTCTAATGTATACGAGTTAACCTAAGGAGTTAATTTCTTGTAATCATGTCAAAACTCATTTGGTTAACTACTCAAACAATCATCCTGTATGTGACAACCCGTAACTTCGAGGTAAAAACTGTTTGTTTCGCCTTACAAATTAATTACATTTTTGTCTAGATTATAGTGTGTCAATGAATATTAAATCCATATCGTATTGCCAAATCCATAACGTGTTGAACCGATTCGAACCATTTGAACCAGAGCATATGTCTCGCTTATCGATCCAATCCACCGACATGACTTGAAACTTATGAGGCCCAAACCATAACTCGAATATTATATTAGTTAATTATATTAGTTGATAATTATATCTTTATAATCATTGATTATATGAAAAAAATAGTAATATATATACATATGTACGATATGAATCAACATCAAACAATTGCCATTCCATTTTTTTGTCATTTCTTTGGGTGTGGCCAACAACAATAACGTAATAATAATAGATATATCTACAATAATACTTATAAGTATGGCTGCCACCACCCTTCTTTTCTTTTCTTTTTGTTTCTTGCGTTTTCTTTGGGTGCGAACCACGCCTCCGTCATTTAGACCCTTGAGTGTAACCCAATATCCAGCCAATCTCCTTTGGTTTTCGGCCCATGTGTAATCCCCAAACCGCCCACGTACAAATCGGTTTAATAGTTACGTAAGTGCATGTTATCTTCTTTATAACCACATAAAACTCTCATCAAACCCTAACCTGCAAGTGCACTGTCTCTCTCCCCTCCTTCTCTCGCTGCGGTTGACGAAGAATCGGTCCCAAGTTCACCAAGCAATTCGGTTAGTACAATTCTCTCCGTAGTCTTTAATTAAGGGTTTGTCGCCTCGGTTTCGGTTGCGGTTCGTCGTCGTCTAAGAAAATTGTACGAAAATAGGATTTATATATGAAGCTACTGTTAATGTTAGGTGAAACTGTGACATGACAAATTGATTATATGCTATGTATGTGGGCATGAGAACTGTTTTTAAGTCTATTTGTGAACGTAGGAATGAATAAGATGTGTTACTTGTTCCGAAAATTGTGATGTTAAGCTTATGTTGTGGTTTATGTGAATCTTGGTCTTGACTTTGTTTATAAGATAATATGATTAAGCATAATCCTAGGCGTGTTGTTATAAGTGAGGAACACATGAATGATTTGAACCGTCTACGTACGAACTTGGTGAATCGATAATCTTACGGTGATTGGTATGCGATCGGTGGGATCATGGGCTTGGGATAGGAAAATACATGATGTGTGGTGTGAATGCGAAACCGCTTTCTCTTTCTTTGTTTCATGTTATAATAAATAGTTATATGCTTGGGTGTTGTGATGATAACCAAATGAATTGTGATTCACAGTGAGTTCGTTGTATAGCTTGAAGCGATGAATAAAATGGTACACATAAATGAGAGATTTAATGTATATGGGTTGGCTTAGTGCATGCATGTATGAATATGTGAGGTGCGTAATAGTATATATACATAAATGGGTTATTTGATGCATGTGGTTGGAGTGACTGTGCAAGCATGTAAACGAATGCATATATTATATATATATATAGACAAATGAGTTAATTAATGTGTATGGTTTAGGTTATTATGCATATACAGGATGTGTACATAATTGGTTGTAGATGTAGTATTAATTGAGTAGTATGCACATCTGAACTTGAATGGGTATCTTTGTTTAGGCGTAGTGTAAGAATATGTATATAAATCTATGTGATGAGTGAAGTTTGTGTTTATGTGGATCATTAATGAAAAGATGCTAGTGTTACTTGTATGATAAGTTAGTTATTGCCACATTTAGCGGGCCCAACTCCAAAATTTAAGGCGATAACTTGAAAATGTACAAAGACCTACTGATTAGATGTCTAATAATGAAATAATGTTTAAATCAGGGCTTATCGAACCTAGAAGCTTTTATACTTGTTTACTTTTCGTTGTGCACCTAAGGTGAGTTTACAACTATTTTCTAAAAGCATGCGCCCCTGTTTTCGGAGAACACTTTTTACGGTATCCCTAGTTTGGGCTATGCGTGCGTCCCTTATGTGGACCACTGAAACATGCTACCCACTGGAGGTGGATAGTACACTTAGATTAAACGAAAACTCTATCATGAAAGTCCCTACATTTTACCGATTAGATTGTCTGGTGGGCATACGCGGGGTATTAGTTGATAGCGCTATTAGGTTTGACAAACCTCACACCGTGCTAGAGGCCGGGCGTGAACTTCTAACCTTCACTCTTCCTTTAATGTTGATAGACATTATTGAGGATACAAACGAAACCTCAGCATTCGGTACACAGTTTAGTCATATGATGAGGGTTAGCTACCGAGTCGTACTTAATATTAAAAATGTTGTGAACTTTACTTTTACTAAACTCAAATTTTATGAATTCGCCAACTTTATTGTTGACACGTAGTTGCATGCTTTGCAGATAGATAGGTAGAGCAGTGGACGGGCATTGCAATCGGCTTGAGTGGGTGGTTTGTTTAAGCTTATTGTCTTGAACATTTATTTAACTTGTGGTTTTAGTTTCCTTTTGGGTTTTAAACTTTGTTTTCCGCTGCAACACAAACTGTCTTTGAACAAATTTAGACCTTATCGCTAATCATGTTGATAGTGATACTTTTATTATTTTAAATGGTTGGTTCAACATGATTAGTGGCTAGATCCTGGTCGGTCACACGCCTCGCGGTAAAACCCGGCATGTGAAATTTGAGGGTGTGACGGATTGGTATCAGAGCCATTGGTTATAGTGAACTAGGTTTAAAAATATAAAAAAAAAATTTATGTAAATCGGACTATAGCCGTCTTTATTGGAAACCACCACGACACCGCACTCCAGATTGCAAGGTTCGTCATACTTATATACATACTTGGTACTTGTATTACCTAACGCTCATATGTGCATTATCCTTACTATATTATAACTTTTGTGCTAACTAAAATAGGTAAGTGTAACGTATCACTGGGTATGTCCACATCCTCATCTTCCTCTTCCGAACGTTCCCATGCATCAGGGAAAGCACCCTTGGTTCATTCCCCTCCGCGTCGCATGGAGACCCGCGCCTATCGTCGGTCACGTCTCGCCCAAACTGGTGAATCTTCTTCTCTTACCTACCCCTGACCAGACACGTATCCAACGCTTAGAAGCGGATCTGCAAGCTGCTCTTGAAAGGATAAAGCAATTGGAGGAAGCTAACGCAAAGAGAGACTTCCAGGTTGGACTTCTAGAGGTGAACTTACACGAGACTGCTTGCAGGGTGCATTTCTTGGATGAACGTGTACCACCAGCACCACCATCACCACCGGCGGAACCCGAACCGGAGGAAGAAGAACCTGAGGAGGACCCTGAGGAGGACCCTGAGGAGGACCCCGAGGAGGACCCCGAGGAGGATCCCGAGGAGGATGAACCTAACAAGGCAGTTGTTGATGATGATTACAATGATGACGACGGTGACGAGGCAACGACGGCGATGCAGGCATGGGCGATGGAGAAGGCGACGACTGATCCGCCACCTAATTATCTTTCTCATTTTATTCGCTTATGAAACTATGCTTACTTTTAAATTTGGATATTTGTTGAAATACATTGTAAAGACAGTTGCAATTTATTTTCATTGGATATTTTTATTTAAGTTGTTTCATATATTGCTTGGACTGGTTGTTATTGATTACCTTATGCTTGGAATTGACATAATGAATGTATAACCGTGTCTTATATACTCATTCTTGTTTAATTAAAGGAAATCATGAACGGTAGAGGCAATGGCCGTAGCGGCGGGCGTGGGGGCATCAAGATGACCCAAGCCCAACTGATGGCACTTATCAACGACCGAGTTGCTGAAGCGTTGGCGACATATCAAGCCGCTCAAGGTGGAGGTAAATCTATTGTTATAGAATGCCCTAAATATCTAATTCAAATGTTGTTCTCTTTTATCTTTGTGTTCTTATTCGTCCTAAATTTCTTGTTCAGGTCCGCAAGTCCAACCTCAGCCACCAGCTTGCACTTTCAAATCATTCATGGGTTGTAAGCCCAGTCACTTCACCGGCAACGAAGGAGCTATTGGTTTGCTCCACTGGTTCGAAAAGGTGGAATCCGCGTTCGCCATATGCAACTGCCCTGCTGAGAATAGGGTCAAATTCGCAGCGGGAGTTCTCGAAGATACTGCGCTTTCCTGGTGGAACGCGCAAGTACAGATTCGAGGCTTGGAAGTTGCTAACGCCACTCCTTGGAACACATGCAAGGACATGATGAAAGAAGAATACTGCCACAGGGATGATATTCAGAAATTTGAAACCGAGTACTATAATTTAAAAATGTCTAGTTCAGAGATCGAGGCGTATACGAAACGATCAAACGAGTTGGCCTCCTTGTGTCCTAACATGTATGATCCAGCCTTCAAGCAAATCAAGCTATACATTAAGGGGTTAGTTCCCCAAATTCAAAGCATGGTGACCTCGGCCAATCTTCAAACTATCCAGCAAAACATCCGACTTGCTCACCGACTAACTGATCAGGTAGTGGAACAGGGCAAGTTACCCAAACGCAACTCATCAGCTTCTAAAAGCTCTTCTGATAACAAGCGTAAATGGGACGGAAGTCAAGCTAAGGGTTCCAGCTCTACTCAACCCCCTCAGCAGCAAAGAAAATTTGACAACAACCGTACCCCAAACCAGCAAGCGTCGAATCATCAAGCTCGGGGTGGTTACCAGGGAAACCAGCCCAAATGTGACAAATGCAACAGACACCACCATGGGCAATGCGACCCGAACCGCTGTCAGCGGTGCTGGAAGCTGGGTCATACAGCTAAAGATTGCCGAAGTCCTTATCTAGTCAGACAAGCTTAGCAACAGCAGAACCAATAACCTCAATGTCAACAGCAGCAACAACAGGGTAACAATAGGGGATGTTATCAGTGTGGTGCCGAGGGGCGTATTAAAAGGAATTGTCCGCTGCTGAATAACAACAACAACAACAACGGTGATAAGGGAAAAGGCGGTAGAGGCCGAGCATTCGTCATCGGTTCAGGCAAAGCAAGGAATGACCCTAATGTTGTGACGGGTAAGTTCCTTCTGAACGACTCTTTTGTTTCGGTACTTTTTGATTCTGGCGCGGACCGTAGTTATGTTTCCACGAACTTTAGTACACTACTTAAGCCTGACCCAACTTCTCTTGAACGTAAGCACACAGTAGAACTAGCTAACGGTAAATCCCTCGAGGCAACACGTATTCATCGCGAATGTATTTTGGAGTTAGCTGGCCACAAATTCGACATTGACCTTATCCCTATCACTCTCGGTAGTTTCGATGTTGTAGTCGGGATGGATTGGCTATCCCTAAATTCTGCGGAGATACTTTGTCATGAAAACATCGTTCGCATCCGCCTTTCTAGTGGCGAACCCTTGATATTCAAGGCGAGAAGGGTAGCGCTGTAGTAAGCATCATTTCGTTCATGAAGGCCCAGAAATGTTTACGAAAGGGTCATACCGCTATTCTGGCTCTTGTCGCTGATGTTCAAACATAAGAGAAAAAGGTTGAAGATATTCCTATTGTTCGCGACTTTCCCGAAGTCTTTCCTGAAGAACTACCTGGTCTTCCACCTCATCGCCAAGTCGAATTCTAAATCGAGCTAACTCCTGGAGCGGCACCTATAGCTCGAGCACCATACCGATTAGCACCGACCGAATTAGAAGAGCTATCTACGCAATTGCAAGAGCTCCTGGATAAAGGTTTTATCCGACCTAGCTCGTCACCATGGGGAGCCCCCGTACTTTTTGTCAAAAAGAAGGATGGTACTTTTCGCATGTGCATAGACTACCGTGAACTAAACAAGGTGACTGTCAAAAACCGTTATCCACTTCCACGCATTGATGATCTATTCGACCAATTACAAGGGTCAAGCTTTTACTCCAAAATTGATCTAAGATCGGGCTATCATCAATTGAGAGTCTGAGATGAAGACATCTCCAAAACAGCATTCAGGACTCGATACGGCCATTACGAGTTCCTCGTTATGCCTTTTGGGCTAACGAATGCACCCGCGGTTTTCATGGATCTCATGAACCGAGTGTGCAAGCCTTATCTTGACAAGTTCGTCATTTTTTTCATTGATGATATTCTAATCTACTCTAAGAGCCAGGAGGAACACGAGCGGCATCTTCGTCTTATTTTGGAACTCTTGTGGAACGAACAAATTTACGCTAAATTCTCGAAATGCGACTTTTGGCTTCGTGAAGTCCATTTCCACGGTCACGTGGTCAATGAAGCTGGGATTCACGTTGATCCAGCCAAGATCGACTCTATCAAGAATTGGCCTGCGCCCAAAACTCCAACAGAAATCAACCAATTCATTGGTTTGGCAGGCTATTACCGTAGATTCATCGAGGGGTTCTCAAAGATTGCACAACCTCTTACTACTCTAACTCAAAAGGGTATCACCTACAAGTGGGGTGATGCTCAAGAATCCGCGTTTCAGCATTTGAAAGAGAAGCTCTGTAGTGCACCTATTCTATCTCTACCCGAAGGCACCGATGATTTCGTTGTCTACTGTGACGCATCCATTCAGGGACTCGGTTGCGTGTTGATGCAACGCGAGAAAGTCATTGCTTACGCGTCCCGACAACTCAAGGTCCATGAAAAGAACTACACTACCCATGACCTGGAGCTGGGAGCTGTGGTATTTGCACTCAAGATATGGAGACACTACTTGTACGGTACCAAGTGCACGATATACACTGATCACAAGAGTCTCCAGCACATACTCGACCAAAAGGAGTTGAACATGCGACAACGTCGATGGGTTGAACTTCTAAATGATTATGAGTGCGCAATCAAATATCATCCGGGCAAGGCAAACGTTGTAGTCGACGCCCTCAGCCGAAAAGAAACCAAGCCCAAACGAGTCCGTGCTCTCAGCTTACGATCCATTCGAACCTTCCCGAGCAAATTCGCAACGCTCAAGTTGAAGCACTAAAGGAAGAGAATCTCCTAGCTGAATCCATGCGGGGCATGGGGAAACAACTCGAGCTCAAATCTGATGGCATTTATTACTTCATGGAATGTATATGGGTTCCATACTACGGAAATTTACGAGAGCTTACGATGGACGAAGCACACAAGTCTCGATACTCGATACATCCTGGTTCTGACAAGATGTATCATGATCTGAAGGTATTGTACTGGTGGCCTAACATGAAGGCAATTATAGCAAAATATGTCAGCCAGTGCTTGACCTGCGCTAGAGTCAAGATTGAGTATCAAAAGCCGTTTGGGTTACTTCAGCAACCAGAAATACCAACATGGAAATGGGAGCAAATCTCCATGGATTTTGTCACCGGGCTACCAAGAACTTAAAGCGGAAATGGCACAATCTGGGTGATCGTGGACCGCCTAACTAAATTTGCCCACTTCCTCGCGATCAAAGAAACCAACAAGTATGACACGCTTGCCAGACTATACTTGAAGGAAGAAGTCTCGCAGCACGGCGTGCCCACCTCTATCATCTCCGATCATGACCCTCGTTTCGCGTCCTACCTATGGCAGTCCATGCATAAATCATTCGGCTCGCGATTAGACATGAGCACGGCATATCACCCACAAACTGATGGTCAGACCAAACGCACCATCCAGACACTTGAGGACATGCTGCGAGCGTGTGTTATCGATTTCGGTAAAGGTTGGGAAAGACACCTACCCCTGGTGGAATTTTCCTACAACAATAGTTATCACTCGAGCATACAGGCCGCACCGTTCGAAGCATTATATGGACGGAAATGCCGATTACCTATTTGTTGGGCTGAAGTTGGAGACAGCCAAATCACTGGTCCTGAACTCGTGCTTAAAACATCAGAAAAGATCGTTCATATTAGAAACCGCATGGCGGCAGCTCGTGACCGTCAGAAAAGCTACGCTGATAAGCGTAGGAAACCTTTGGAATTCCGAATTGGTGACAGGGTTTTGTTGAAAGTCTCACCTTGGAAGGGCGTTGTTCGTTTTGGGAAACGAGGCAAGCTCAATCCGCGCTATGTTAGACCATTCGAGATCATAGGAAGAATTGGCACAGTGGCTTACAGACTGGATTTACCTGAAGAACTCAGTGGTGTGCACAATGTCTTTCATATATCGAATCTAAAGAAATGTCTATCCGATGAGACACTTGTGGTCGCATTCAAAGAACTTAAGATCAATGACCAATTCTGGTTTATTGAAGAACCAGTCGAAATCATGGATCGGAAAGTTAAAACGTTTAAATGTAGTAAAATTCCTATAGTTCGAGTTTGTTGGAACTCAAAACATGGACCGGAATTCACCTGGGAACGGGAAGATCAAATGATGCTCAAATATCCTCAATTGTTCAAAAATGATGCATCCAAAGCTGAAGTTGATACCGAATTTCAGGATAAATTCGAAACCAACTTGGGGATGATGTAACACCCCACGAGAACGCCCAGCCGCACTAGCTTCTTCAGTGATGGTATGCAAATTTCATGATGAAATTTCTTTCAACTTGGAGATGATGTGACAACCCGTAACTTCGAGGTAAAAACTGTTTGTTTCGCCTTACAAATTAGTTACATTTTTGTCTAGATTATAGCGTGTCAAATATTAAATCCGTATCGTATTACCAAATCCATAACGTGTTAAACCGATTCGAACCATTTGAACCAGAGCATATGTTTCGCTTATCGATCCAATCCACCGACATGACTTGAAACTTATGAGGCCCAAACCATAACTCGACTATTGTATTAGTTAATTATATTAGTTAATAATTATATCTTTATAATCATTGATTATATGAAAAAAATAGTAATATATATACATATGTACGATATGAATCAACATCAAACAATTGCCATTCCATTTTTTTGTCATTTCTTTGGGTGTGGCCAACAACAATAACGTAATAATAATAGATATATCTACAATAATACTTATAAGTATAGCTGCCACCACACTTCTTTTCTTTTCTTTTTGTTTCTTGCGTTTTCTTTGGGTGCGAACCACGCCTCCGTCATTTAGACCCCTTGAGTGTAACCCAATATCCAGCCAATCTCCTTTGGTTTTCGGCCCATGTGTAATCCTCAAACCGCCCACGTACAAATCGGTTTAATAGTTACGTAAGTGCATGTTATCTTCTTTATAACCACACAAAACTCTCATCAAACCCTAACCTGCAAGTGCACTGTCTCTCTCCCCTCCTTCTCTCGCTGCGGTTGGCGAAGAATCGGTCCCAAGTTCACCACGCAATCCGTTAGTACAATTCTCTCCGTAGTCTTTAATTAAGGGTTCGTCGCCTCGGTTTCGGTTGCGGTTCGTCCTCGTCTAAGAAAATTGTACGAAAATAGGATTTATATATGAAGCTTTTCTGACGGTCACGAGCTGCCGCCATGCGGTTTTTAAGTCTATTTGTGAACGTAGGAATGAACAAGATGTGTTACTTGTTCCGAAAATTGTGATGTTAAGTTTATGTTGTGGTTGTATGTGAATCTTGGTCTTGACTTTGTTTATAAGATAATATGATTAAGCATAATCCTAGGCGTGTTGTTATAAGTGAGGAACACATGAATGATTTGAACCGTCTACGTACGAACTTGGTGAATCGATAATCTTACAGTGATTGGTATGCGATCGGTGGGATCATGGGCTTGGGATAGGAAAATACATGATGTGTGGTGTGAATGCGAAACCTTTTCCTTTTCTTTCTTTCTTTCATGTTATAATAAATAGTTATATGCTTGGGCGTTGTTGTGATGATAACCAAATGAATTGTGATTCACAGTGAGTTCGTTGTATAGCTTGTAGCGATGAATAAAATGGTACACATAAATGAGAGATCTAATGTATATGGGTTGGCTTAGTGCATGCATGTATGAATATGTGAGGTGCATAATAGTATATATACATAAATGGGTTATTTGATGCATGTGGTTGGAGTGACTGTGCAAGCATGTAAACGAATGCATATATTTATATATATATATAGACAAATGAGTTAATTAATGTGTATGGTTTAGGTTATTATGCATATACAGGATGTGTACATAATTGGTTGTAGATGTAGTATTAATTGAGTAGTATGCACATCTGAACTTGAATGGGTATCTTTGTTTAGGCGTAGTGTAAGAATATGTATATAAATCTATGTGATGAGTGAAGTTTCTGTTTATGTGGGTCATTAATGAAGAGATGCTAGTGTTACTTGTATGATAAGTTAGTTATTGCCATATTTAGCGGGGCCCAACTCCAAAATTTAAGGCGATAACTTGAAATTGTACAACGACCTACTGATTAGATGTCTAATAATGAAATAATGTTTAAATCAGGGCTTATCGAACCTAGAAGCTTTTATACTTGTTTACTTGTCGTTGTGCACCTAAGGTGAGTTTACAACTATTTTCTAAAAGCATGCGCCCCTGTTTTGGGAGAACACTTTTTACGGTATCCCTAGTTTGGGCTACGCATGCGTCCCTTATGTGGACCACTGAAACATGCTACCCACTGGAGGTGGATAGTACACTTAGACTAAACGAAAACTCTATCATGAAAGTCCCTACATTTTACCGATTAGATTGTCTGGTGGGCATACGCGGGGTATTAGTTGATAGCGCTATTAGGTTTGAACAACCTCACACCGTGCTAGAGGCTGGGCGTGAACTTCTAACCTTCACTCTTCCTTTAATGTTGATAGACATTATTGGGGGCACAAACGAAACCTCCGCATTCGGTACACAGTTTAGTCATATGATGAGGGTTAGCTACCCGAGTCGTACTTAAATTAAAAATGTTGTGAACTTTACTTTTACTGAACTCAAATTTTGTGAATTCGCCAACTTTATTGTTGACACGTAGTTGCATGCTTTGCAGATAAATAGGTACAGCTGTGGACGGGCATTGCAATCGGCTTGAGTGGGTGGTTCGTTTAAACTTATTGTTTTGAACATATATTTAACTTGTGGTTTTTGTTTCCTATTGGGTTTTTAACTTTGTTTTCCGCTGCAACACAAACTGTCTTTGAACAAATTTAGAACTTATCGCTACTCATGTTGATAGTAATACTTTTATTATTTTAAATGGTTGGTTCAACATGATTAGTGGCTAGATCCTGTTCAGTCACACGCCTCGTGGTAAAACCCCGCATGTGGAATTTGAGGGTGTGACACTGTACATCGATCAGAAAACACACTAGTGTGTGTTCTTTTTAGTTTTTGCCCTTTTAATCTTCTTACTTCCAATTGTCCAAAATTAGTCCCTTAGGTTTAGTTTTGTTTAAACCCCCATATAACACTAGTAACAATTAAACATTATCATTACTAGGTTTAGATATTC
Organism: Scalesia atractyloides; assembly: GCA_947069175.1. Classification (NCBI taxonomy): domain Eukaryota; kingdom Viridiplantae; phylum Streptophyta; class Magnoliopsida; order Asterales; family Asteraceae; genus Scalesia; species Scalesia atractyloides. Next base: position 18,726,121 of record CAMTDV010000023.1, read on the forward strand.
ATTGTCAAATTACTTAAAATTTGGGGTGTTACAACCCGATTCAATTTATGTCCCACTCACCTGAGCCTTTTATAAACTTTTACTAACTACAAAGTATTTATTTACTTTAATTAGCGTTAGCTTTGATTATTTAAAATCCTACCGCTTATCCGGTTAACTTTTTACCATTGATGGTATTTTACCCGTTCTTTAATATTAACGGGGTTTAATTATAAACCCGTTTTTGGGGCGTTATACCTAATAAGTTGGTCTAGTAGTTAGTCATTTGGTTTTTCTCCTTAAGGGTCTAAAGCTCAACTACCACTAGCATCACTTTATAGGACATTGGTGGTGGCAAAGAAGTTGAGAACTAGGCCTCTCTAGATGTCGCCAGTTCGAAACTGAGCTGAATCGGGTTTTACCACAGTGGGCATTTGGGCAGGCGGGTTTTCCCCAGAACTGGTGGCTTGGTAGCTTGGGTATACATCCAACTATGATCGTTATAGAGGAGGTGATGCATTTGCTCGATTGAGGGTATCAGAATGCTTATCTAGTAAATTTGTTGGCCATTAAAAAAACTACTCTCTGTTTATATAGAGATAATTATTTGAAGAGTTAACAGCACTAGAACGCACATCAGCTGTCTCTTCATCAGCTAACTCATTTGAAGAGTTAACAGCACTAGATGGTTCCCATGCGTCTGGCGTATAATCATTAGGTTTGCCGTACACCATATGTTGTGCGTTCTCAATATCTTCGTCGGTTTCAGGCATTGTTGTTTAGTTGTGATTATACTGTGGGGCAACCTGATTGAATCCTAAACCCTTCTCTTTGTTCCCCTTATATGCCAGCTGCACATTGCACACGTCTTGAACAAGCTTGCTGGATATATCAAACTTATTTATATTAACTTCGTTTTGTTGATATTTTCCAGTAAGAAGTCCCAGCGCAACTCTTACCAAGTCGCATTCCATGGTTTTTGAATCTAATATGGTTTTGTAATCATGGACCCAACATTTCTGTTGATTTACGTCCAGGTGGAGCTGAGCTATGTCTCTCTTTTGTGCTTCAACCTTTTCCTTAAGTAACTTGTTGCTTTCTCGAAGGCTGATATACTGAGCCATTGCATTATTGTATTCATCGATCGTTTTGGAATTAAGAGCCCTGAGTTGAGCGACCCTATTCCTGCAAGGTTTAGTGCACTAAAGATAGTTGACTGTGTCAATGGACGAGCTAGATTTGTCAGCGTTACTTTGGGATTGAGGTTGAGTTTGGGGTGCTGGGTTGCTGATTGCTTCTTGTTGGGCTTGAGGTTTCTGCTCAGATACTTCTTCAGAAATATACTCAGTAGATTTTGCATATGGAGCTTTGAGATCTTGGTTTGAGTGTAAATGATCCCACAACTAAGAAACAAAGGAATCTTTATCATCACCCAATAAGCTATCCATCGCATCTCTTACTTCCTCTTTACGCCACCCACATTCAAGCAAACGCATCACATAGTTAGCAACCGGATCAACATTGTAATCTCCGATAAACTCATTCAGCTTTTCTTTCACTTCATCCCGCAGGCTCGGGTTTTGAGTTTGGGCTGCAACATATTCGGATAATCGAAACCGGACCGGTAAACACGATAAAAAAATGTCCGAAAACTGTTTTTATCAAAATGTATAGTTAGACTCGTCTCTTCGATACGATTCTAATGATATATAATGTTTGATGGTGATTTTGGGAATTTTCATGCCCTTTTTTTGCCCTAAAAATCACCCGAGTCTAACCGTGCAACCGGTTTGTTAAAATTGGCTAAGGATCAAATTTTGTGTATGAAAACGTTTAACTCTGGTTACGTCAGTTGGTTAAGTTTCCACCTTTTGGGGTGCAACTCAGAACAGTACCAAATTCGGAACAGTAACTCGGATTAATAATCCGAGATGGAATCCGGGATGCACTGTTTCAGTCAGGAATGAGAATCCGGAACAGTAATCCGGAATGCTATCAGTTACACAGCAACAGTCAGAATCAAGAACAGTAATCCGGAACAGTAATCAGTTATGAAAGTCTATCCGAATTTGGAAAAGTTACGAATCCGGAATCTTTGAAGATTATCCGGAATCCTTGAAGAAAATCCGAAATGCTTGAAGATTTATCCGAAATCCTTGAAGAAAATCCGAAATACTTGAAGATTTACCCGAAATCTAATAGAAATTCAAGATTTTTATCTGAAATGCAGCAGATTAATCCGAAATCAATCCGAAATACAGCAGAAAAATCCGAAATCAATCCGAAATACAGCAGAAAATCCGAAATCCTTGAATGTTGATCCGAAATGCTTGAATCTTTTTCGTGTTCTTCGTGTTCTTCAGCAGAAAACCGAACAGAATCTTGTAATATCAGATCTGAGCCTGGAAAACAGGTTCAACAGGCTCTGATACCACTTGTAAGTCCCGTTAATCCGAATCTAACACTGATATCACACAACCACCAAGGATGGGCGGAATCCAAACTTGATGATCTTCAAGAATAATTGAAATGATGAACAATATGAATTCACTTTAACACCTTGCACATGATTCTATTACTTGAACAAACAAAATCGTCTGGTACAAGATGGAGGTTTTTCAGAGAAAACGTAAAAGTCTCAAAAAGTCTAACCCTAGGAAATGACATAATATCCTATTTATACCTAGGGTAGGCATAATCCTAATGGGCTTACCTATGGGCTTGCCTGGCCCACATGGCCTATGGCATGCCCAAAATGACCTACAAATGTCCAAACCTAACACAAACTAACCCAGTTAAGCCCAGTTAACTACCATAGACTGTTGTGTATATTTGATGCTTCAGTCTCACACTTCTAGGACCTAACAATCCTTATTTTTACTTATGATTTCTAACAATTGTTCTCTATATTTTTAACGAATATGTGCAGGTTGTGGACGACATGGACCAAGTCATAAGCTAGAATCTCGGTCAATATTCGCTAGAGATGCTTGGACGTGGTCATCCTGAATTTCGGCCTTAGTTTTTAGCTCAATTCAAAAGGGGTTGATCAAGTGTTAGATAGCAGATTTACAGTTACACACACACACACACATTCGTATACATTGCAAAACATAGCTTTCACAACACACTTAGCAAACAATCATTGTACCACACTTGATCAACATCCAAAGTTGTAATCTTTTTTATGCAATATAGTTGATAATGATAGTTTCACTATCCGAGGTTTTTTAACTGGAGATCTTTTGAAGATCAAGGGCTTTTTCCTCGTATAAATCCTTGTGTTTATCGTTATTTACATTTCGTATTTGTTCACACAATTGTTCAACACATTAGCACTACCCCATAATCAAAGTTTGGTTACATCATCCTTAAACCGATTTTGACCAAAACAACTATATATAATATATGAGGGAAGAGTATTTTAAGATACCGATTATTTAAAAACTTTAAGAACTTTTTTTAGTTTAATGCATAGAGTACAACACTAAAATAAATGTAAATTAGTTTTTCAAACACTAATTACATTTAAATCCCTCATCTTTATTACATTTTATTCCTTCATCTTTAACCAAATTTTGATTAATTAATTATAATTACACTTTATCCCGTTATGAAAAACTAATTGCCCCGCAATTTTTAAACGACCTTAACTTTTTTGTACATTAATATTTAAAAAAACCCCATATCATAAAAAACGAGCATTTTGTTCTCTTTAATTTGAGTATCGTATTGCTGTAGTTTTTTAATTCAAATTTGATATGTTACGTGATTAACAATGTCTAGAAGTGATAACTAACTAAATCATTAATCGAAACAGAATTGAAACACACGAAATTGAACCGAAATCAACCAAAAACTGCATTAACTGTTAACCTATTTAGCGACAAACCTAATTAACCAGAACACGGTTATCCATATTTTTGTACCATCGTTTAGCCAAAATAGCCGGACCGAACCATTCATATCTTCATATATTTCTAGCTGTTATACCTCTGGTTCATATATTTCATATTTTATACCTTCATTTCATGTATTTATACTTTCATTTCAAGTATTTATACATCCATTTCATGTATTTAAACCTCAATTTCATTTATTTCTAAGCAAAAGTTTTAGAACAAGTTTGGTTTTGCTGTTAAAAGAAACTAAACGAACGTAATAAAAAATCGTTAATCTAACCGAATAAACCGAACTAATTAATCGATTCGGTTGGTTAATAAAAGAGAGTAAAAAAATATCTTCGATTTTGGCTTCGATTGGGTTATGGATCTTACCAAATTGACAGGGAATGACTTCAAATGAGTGTGCTTCTTGATACACGCCTTCTTCTCCCTTGATTTCGTTCCTTAACAACCAAAAATCCCACCAAAGAACCCTAGACTCTTGAGAAAAGGAAGAGAGGAGGATAAATGGTTCTCAAGTAGACAGATAATAATATCAAAAAATCTGCAACATCATATGTAATAATTAGGTCAAATTAGATCAAATCAAAAGAAAAGTTGATTGAGTAGAACGAATTACTTGAACCGCATACTTGCGTAGTGAAGAGAAGTGATATTCGTTCCCAAATTGATAAGAGCCTCATCAAAAACTTTAGTTAAATCAATTATCCCTACATTAATGAGAGCCTCATCAAACATTCAAACTGGATCTATATGTAATCAAATCCGACATCTTTTTAAATAAAAATAAGTAATTAAACTTGAAGGTAAAAAAATAATTTCTTTAATAGCTTAAACTGTGATGACCTAGCAAAACAAAACATAAAACCTGAACATCAATAAATAGGTATCATTTGCACATCAACGAACACGTATTACTTACACAACAACAAACACGTATCACTTGCAGAAATTTAAATAACCAATCGATTGTAAATCGACAATGGAGAACACAAAGAGCCTAAACGAAACCTAGATAATGAATAAATAAAATGACACAACACCACCCGCCATGCCTGGGATTACCGGCGACCAGATAAGTCTGTAAAGAAGAACATGTGAGGGCTGCGAATGAAGAACAATCGAGGGATTCAAAGAGGAATCGATGCTTTAAATCAACAAATTGGATGTTGCGGTGACATAGATGCCTGGTTTCGGTGACGAAATTGATGCTTCAGTTTCACTTTTCAAAGTGCAATGGAGAGATAGAGAGTGATGGAGGTGAATGGGGGCAAAATTGTAGGTTTGAGATCTGCAAAATTGTTTCAGGGGTAGAAGGGGGTTTATAAGGATGAATTTAGGAGTTTAGACTGCTAAACTGCCAACATAGCGTGATTTGTGGAGAACATGGGCAGGAAAAGGTGGAGGCCAAGAAACTCCCTTGAACTGCCATGTAACATTCTTGTAAAACGGGTTCCAAAAACTTACACCATTTGAGAATCTAGAATTGAAAGTTCATTGCGCATTTAATGGTGTTATTTTAATATATGTGATAATTATATTTAATAGATAATACATAACTAAAACTAGTAATTAATAAAAAGAATAAATATTAAAAACACTAACATTGTAAATTAAAAATAAAAGAGAGTAACCGCGAAACCCGAGCCCTCCCATATGAACACATACTCAAAACACCACTACACTGCACACACATATCCGATATAAACTCGAATTATATAGATTTTATATTGAACCAACTTCTTAAAACCCATTTCAAACAGTCGATGGTAACGACTGCACCCACCCAATCTCATCATCAATCTTCATCATTCTTGCAAAAATTAAACTTAGAAACGTTTTAAAATATGTGATTAAGCATAATCATTGGGTCAAGATCGGTTACAAATCATCCGGTCATAAACTCTTTTGACCGAAACCGAAGAAGCTTGAAATCAACTCAAATAACCTTCAACTATAAATAGAGATCTCTACACCTCTATAGAACTCAATCACCCTCACAAAAACATCTTACAAATTCTATGTTTCGAAATTATACTTCGCCGGAGTTTCACTTATTCGCCAGAAAATCTCGCCGGAGCTTAGAAAGACCACTCGTTTGGTACATCCTATACTCTTATTTCTTTACTGTTCAAGTATAATCTCTTCTGAAGTTGAATTTTAAAACATCTCAGATCGAATCGGTTCCTAAATCATCTTCTGTGTATGAAACGTAGAAAATGAACTGAAGTGTGTATATATCAGAAATAAAAATTGGTTTGCACACCGGGTTAGACACACAATCCAGTGGTGGACTGTGTGCATTTTAACTAAAAGGTCATGGGTTCGACTCGTGTGCATGATGCCGAATTCCTTATATAAAACAACATTTTTCCAACTTATGTATAAAACCGTTCAGATAATACTTAAGTATAATTAGAATCCTAGAATAACCGGGTTAGACACCCAGCCAAGTTGGTAGGGCTGGGTGCAAAACAACACTGAGGTCACAGGTTCGAAACACATCTTTCACACCGGTTCATTAATTTAAAAACTTTTTAAAAATTAAATAAATCCTGGTATAATCTAATGAGTATATAAGAGTAATTAAAATCGGTATACCAACGGGTTAGACATGTAGCTCAGTTGGAAAAGTTGCGTGCACGTAAACGGGAGGTCACAAGTTCGAATCTCACCCTCGATGCCAAAAACAACCAGCGACCCGGTCAGGCCCCTTGTCAGGCCTGACATGATTTTTAATATTATTTTATTTTATATTATTTTTTATATATATGTTTTACCTAAAAAATAATTAAAAATACTTAAAAATAAGGTTTTAAAGCTTAAAATTTTGTATTAATTACCACAAAATAAACCTAACAATAATTAAAAATATTAATTTCTAACAAAATTTATTTATTTATCGAGTTATTGCGTTATCATTTAGGTTAGTCTCTTTCGTTGGTTAAATCCTCAATTCGTGCGCACTCTTCATCAATCAAGGAAACGCACCCACTGTGAGTGAATCCTTACAAATTCCTTTTTTCATGTTTTGGGGTGTATCATGTGTCGTTTCATTTATTTCGCTTATTCAAACACTTGTGCTATTACCATTATATGATCTAACGTGTGATGTAAATATTACTTGTTGTATTGTATGCTTACATTTTTGTCAGTTGCGTGCAATCATTCATTAGGCCCATCAGTTCCTCGTGGGATACTAGTTGAGTATCAGGTGCCTCATTAGATCGACTCCGTTTGATTGAGCCTTAATCTCATTGTTCATCATTTGATATGCTTGTGTGTGCATTGATTGATAATATGTGGTTTGTGGTTAGATTTACATATGCGTTTACTCATATTTGGTTTATGCACATTTTTTTAACCAATATAACTAATTCGTTCAAATGTTTAAATAAGATTCACTCACCAGCTTTTGTTGGCCACAAACCCTATTTTTACACATGATACAGGTGGAAAGTTCGAAGCAAGGAACACATAGGAATTTGCCTTAAAAGAAAAATAAAGAGTTCATGAATGTTGTGTTTAGAACATGATATGCTTGTATGTTTGTTGTAATTTCTCTTTTAAATTGGAAATAATAAATATGAAACTTATACTAGTAAATGTCATGAACTTTGATGAAAACCCAATCATGTCCCGACTACCATTTCCGCTGCGGGTCAGGGTGTGACAGAGAGGTTATTTTTGTGAGTTTAAGCGGTTAAGATTTAATCTCAGCTAGATTCAACGGTAGAAATTGATTTCATAGTTGGTTAGAATTAATAGGATCAATACACACACACACACACATATATTATATATATATATATAGTTGTATATTTTGTGTAATTAAATTTAGAACTGTTGTAAAGAAATTTTTAATTTTATAGTACACTTTTCACGTTATAATACATGTTTCCCATTCTGTTGTGCATGACAAAATTCTTTAATTTTCTTACAAACACTTAAGAGACGTTTGAAGGTATAAAATATGAAACGAATAATGGGTTATAATTTGTGTCAACCTCACAACTTAACTCTCTTTTATATTAAAAATTAAATTTAAAAAAAAAAATCTTTTAAAGGTTTCACTAATGTCAAGAATTTGTATTTTGTTAAGAGTTAATATAAGATGTTACTACACAACAATTTTTGTACCGTCATACTAAATAAACTTTAACATGTTTTTTTGTCACAAGAATTAAAGAAAAAAAAATGATATGGGGTTTGTTAGGTGGTGCCAATGGGTTGGACATTGGTAAACCCATATTCGTACCCATACATAGTTGTAAAATCATGTCACATACTTGACCCATTAACCATTGGGTATTTGTCGGGTATTGGGCATACCCGCTAGTATCAGCTATACCTATTAATTTATTAAAAGATACCTATTGAGATTTCTAAACACATTTCGTTTTTACCATTATAATTATTGTAAATTTTTTTATAATATAAGAACTTTTATAAATTAAATATACATTATATACATGTAGGTTTTTTATAAATAAATAATATTATAATTTCTATATAATTTATTCAAATACTTCAAACCATTTAATATAAATAATATTATAATTTCTATATATTTTTATTCATATACTTCAAACCATCCAATATATACTTGTATCAGATACATATTCTAAAAGTATTTATTTTTTCACATAATGAATGTACTAAACTATGTCACTAATAGATAAGTGTCAACAGAAAATAAAAATATAAATAAAAAACTTTGGGTATATAATTTAGGTAAACGAGTATGTGGTTTCAGATAATTGGACCGAGTATCACATAATCCCATACTCATAAATTTTTTTAAGACTAATGACATATCCGACCTGTACACGTTGTGCTTCAAGTACACCCGTCCCATCTTTTTTGGATTTCAATTAAACACATTGGTTCGGTTTTTTTTTTCCATCCCTGAGTTAGGGTTGAATTGGGGAATAGAATAATAATACCCATAACAATGATTTCCAAAACCTGAATTGGAGTGGGTGTGTAGCGGAGAAAATGTTCAATCGAAGAAGATTCCTCTCGCTTCCCATGGTTATTGGTGCTGTCGTGTAAGTTGTTCACCTTATCTGGGTTGCTTAATCGATTTCGCATATTCAGTTCTAGAAATATGTTGACTTTGAATCTAAGTTATTGTTAAACCCAAGGATACATTTGTGGTTAACTAATACCTGAATCGAATAATAGAGTTTTACTACCGCTCTGAATTAGATCCATGTTTAGGGTTTATCTGTTGAATTGATCTTTTGTGGGTGTGTTTTAGCATCGGCGTCGTGTCTGGAAAAGCGATATTTGGACCACCGGTGGATGATTACTGGAAGAAGAAGCAGCAGCTGCAAAAGGGACTGACACCAACTCATCATCTTAAACAGATTGCTTCGAACAAGCAAGTCAAATTATTTGATCACTCATAAGACATAAAGGTGCAAGTTTTCTTTCCAGATTTATTACTATCATATGTTCATTCAGATTGTGCAATAATTATTGATTCACGGCTGTAATGTGGAACCACCTATTTTAGTGCGCTATGGTTAAGCATAACTTGTAGCCTGCTGCTCGGGAAAAAACTTGAGCTGATTTCACTCAGCTTGAGCTTGTTAGTTGTTATAAAATGTCCGATCTAAGGTAAATCGCTTGTATAAAAACTTAAGCAAATTTGGATCATTATTAACTGTTTTGGCATGTTAATGTCATATAAATTGGAGTTTGGGTTGATAGTTTTATATTGTGTTATTTTGAAACTCAACTGGGAGAAACGAATATCCAGACCGGGACCAAGCCTTATGTATCCTGGTTCCATAATTTCACAAGAGTTGGATTTGGTTTTGGACCAACGTGTACTTGAGTAGTGAAGACCAAACCAATTAAACCACATCAACGGTCAGCCCATTCAGGGAAGACGGTTATGTGATTGTGATTTTGAGTCAAAACCACAAAGATGCTGCACAGCTCCTGATACTTGCACCTAGCATATCGGTATAAAGCAGCACATATAGAAGTACAGACTTATATCCTCTTGAGCAACACCAGAGCTAATGTAGATCTCACTTACTACTGACAGCTCAAAAGCAGTTGTACACATTATCCAAAATGCACATGGACTCTACAACCCAAAACTATTGAGGAGTGAAGACCAACATCAGCAGCACATCATGCTTACCATTTGAGATCTTCAATTTCCTATAAGAAGCATCAATGTCGATCAACAAATAGAGTGATATATGCATAGGATATTAAAACCAATCTCAACATAGTTGAGAGTAATATCCACATTACCATATGACCACATCATCAAAAAAAAAATAACAATAATAATAAAAAGATCCTATTGACTTCCTTACAGACTTTGCCCTTCCAAACCCTTCCATCTCATATGGACCTCACACTTAATTAAAGTAAAAAATATACTAACTTGGTCAATTAAGCCCCAAAACCACAATAAATAAACTTGGTCAATGCCACCTCTATTACTGAAATCACTGTGTTACATCCTCTTTGGAGGACAATTGGAATTGTGTACATCAAGAAGCTTAGTTTAAAATCGGTCTTGGGCTACTGCTGGAAAACCGAATACCCGAACATGTGGGAGACTGATACCCGGCAACATATCCGATATCCCCTTAGGTCCAGTCCTCGGTCTTAGTTTATGTCATTTCAAGGATTTCAATTTAAGTCAAGCTTCACCGGGTCAGGTTCGGTCTGATCTGACCCAACTGCACAGCCCTAGATTAAGTTAAAAGCAAGCAGAATATGAGCTTAGTTTCTAGCTCAGACCGAAATATTATGACCTTAACTCGACTCGTATTATTAATAGCTCAAGCCTCAGTTTATGTCATTGAACAGCTCGAGTAACGCTTTGGTTGTGGTTTCAAAAGTTTTTAAATCTATCTGTTTGGTTTGCAGAATGTGATGTCGAACCAATCCTTATGTTTATGACAAATCGAATTGTTTACGCATTACTTGGTTGGCTCGTTTAGATTAACAAATGTATGGTCTTATGTTTTCACAAGAATTGCAATATTTTGGCTGATTTCAAGATTCAGTTATATTTTAAAACAAATAATACAACACTATTCCATTTGCATGCTACAACATATCAAATTGAGATCTTAAAACCTCACTCATGTTTCACTCTTTTCAAGTTCTTCCCTGTAATCTTTCTACTGTTTCTTGATTCATCATCAACACCAAAACTTTGCAGCGGATGATATTTAACCTTCGACAACCGCTCCTTTGCCACTTCAAGCCTATCATTCTAATCTTTCCGGGCTCTAAGAAACCCCGAAATATGCTGCTTACAAAGCTTCATCTCCATCTCTAATTCGTTAATCCTGAAACCAACCGGCACACTATAGTTCTCCACAATCTGCTTTTGTCTACTTTGAATGATCTCCGGCTGCCACACCTTCAACGCAGTCGAAGCTTCCTTCACTCTTCTCAACCCTTTTAATTCATCAATCGCCACTTTTAACTTCTCGTTTTCATATACTAACCGACCTTCGATCTTGTGCATTTTTCTTGTGCGTTCATGTATCCGAAACTCTATTCTAAGCACGGATCTCCGTTCTGCCAACAGCTTCTTAACTTTATCTTTCTCGAATCTGATCTGGTAGGTTGATTTGGGAGACTGGTGGTCGGTGGAAGAAGACGCGTGTGTAGGGAAGTCGAAAGATAGTAACTTTGACCACAAAACGTCTTCTTTCGATAGACGATTGAGGCGTCTGCAACTCATGGAAATGCAGCATAGATCTTTGTAGGTCAAACATGAGGTGTTGACTCCCAACTCCAATATCCACCTCCATAATTCATCTGGTAATGACATCTCTAAACCCTCTAGATCATATAAATGTTAAAAACACAGAGCATATCGTATGATAAATAACAAAATACCGACACAGACTAGTTGAAACTTATAGTTCCTGATTCATATTTCTGAGAAGAAAATGCAGGAATTAAATGATTTTTATATTGCTGTAAACAATTCAAATTAGGGCAAAATCAGACAGAGAAAATTCTTATAAATGCTGCAAAATCAGCCTTATTGCATCATTAGAATAACATACTACTAATTCATCAAACTTATACTAATTCAGAATAAAAATGAAACTACAAACGAGACCTGACAGCAACAAATTCATACAACAAACAATTCTGATAAATTCCACAAAGTCAAGGTTTTCTAAGATCTCTTCTCCGATGGTGTTACGAATCAATTGAATATTTTTCGTAGGGTTTGGTCTAGGGTTTGCAGTTACGAGAAACAATTAGAGAAATAAAAGTATGTAAGTGCGATTGACGAACCTCTGGAGATAAATAGTGTTGCGTCCAGCCGACAATCAACACGGAACTTTCCGGAGAAGATGTATATCGTTGTTGAATTTCAGTCGAAGTTCGGAAATTTTTTAATTCTTCCCTGTACTTTATAAAATTGATACTCACCCCTGATTGTCTCTCTCTCTCTCTCTATATATGATTCAATCTATTCACACACCCCTCCTAACCATGGGGTGTCAGTCCAGGGGCCAGCCTCACCCATTTCAAACGGGAGGACGCGGGTTTGAGTCCAGCTCGGCCCGAATAATCCTGCTGGGTAGTAACCGCCAGACAGCTATGGGGCTAAGCTAGCTTGGGGAGGGAGAACCCTCCTGCGGTCAGGGGTACCGTGCATTTACCATTTTTTTTTTCACACCACTCCTGTCTATTTGGACACCCTTAAGCCATAAATTGGTCGTCTAAGCCTAGACACCCCGTATAGACACTGATTTTTAAGAGTCAGCAGGTACCTGGTAGGGCGCATAAATTTATGTGTTTAGACGGGCCGTCTAGACCTAGACGACCCGTCTACGAACTTGTTTTTTTTAGTTGGAAAATGAGTGTTTTGGTGGGGTAGATTGGTTGTTGTTGGAGGTTGAAAAAATGGTGTTTTTGTGGGGTAAATTGGTTGTTGCTGGAGGTTGATTTTTTTTTGTGGAGTAATTTTAGATTTTTAAAAAGTTTTGTTTATTGTATAAAAAGTAAGTTATCTTTTTCGATCGTTTATATATTTAATTGTTTTTTACATTGTATCTTTATAAAAAATATAATATTAAAATTTAATACACGTCGATTTAACACAAACAATCGTCAAGTAATCGAATAACTGAAAACAAAGTTAAATATTACAGATATAACATATATAACATAACTTTCTACATCCATAACAATAGGTCTAGACGACTCGTATATTTACAATTATTTTTTTATTGTTGACACATACTCGTCGCCCACTATCAACGGAAAACTGTTATCGTCTCGAACCTCTCTTTGTTTAGAACTCGTTGAACGGCTTCGCCCCGCTATGGGTTTTTGCGACTTGATGACCGACTGTTGAGTGGCCTGCGACGCAACGTACGAGCTATGGCGGGGGGCATCATATGTACTTGGTTGGGAACCCTGAGACGGAACGTACGAGCTATGGCGGGGGGGGCGTCGTCAAATCAAAGTTGTGCTTGCTTTGTTGTTGGTCGTCCACGAGTCGAGTGTTGGACAACCGGTTGTTTCTTGGTGGATTTGGTTGGGGTCAACACCGCTTTAATCTTTCCCAACAAGCTTTTTTTCTGAGCAGAGGGTGTGACTCTAACTGTTGCCGAACAACGTTCAGCTCTTCTACGACGTCAACGTCATCCGATGTCAATTTACATGGCTGAAAGTTAAGCTTCTGCCAGAAGATGTCTACGTCTTCGAGTTGAATCGGACGCTCTGCGCGTACGTACTTTTCCAACCTGTAAGCACACGGCAACCCACAGCTGTACCACATCTGACATCCACAAGATGAATGCAAGCGCTGCAACACGTCTAGTTTCCTAAGTAGCTCTCCACTCAACAAATTAAGTGCTGTATGGAAACTTTTCCACGTAGGTGGTCAAATAACGGGTTTTTGTGGTGGTTTATTATTTTTTCGATGCTTTTCTCGAAAGCTCCGCCTTATTTCCCCGTATTGTGTTTCAACTATATCCTTGACACAACCTACTATACGGTCCAACGAGCTCCTATCTTGGACGTATCTCTTTAAATTCGCGTGTTGATTCTCAACTCTGTTTGTGGTACGCTGCCCGAAGTTGCGTCTCTGATCAGTCCACGCAAAGACAAACATTTGCTTGTAGTCTTTTAGCCAGTTATCATACACGTACGTAAACACCCCTAAAAGGTATCAATAATAAGTTAAATGTACATGGGTATGTCATATTTTATTACAAAAACTTACTTGAACGTTTGCACTCCACAAGTCGCTTTTGCAAGTTGCCTAAGTTGTACTCGTATATGGGTATTGATGGAGACTCACACAATCTCCCCCAGGGTGACAAAAATTTTTGCCATTCTTCTTCTGTGAATGCGCTCTTGCAGTGCTTACAAATATTATGTTGAATGTGAAACCTGCAGAGATATCAAGAGGCGTTTGGAAAACTTTAGCACACGCATTAATTAGGGCCAGCTCTCTATCCGTTACAATAACACATGGCTCCATACATTCGTCCAACATTGACCTGATCCTCTCAAGCACCCATACACAGTTATCACTACGTTCCTTGCAGATAACGGCAAAACGAATAGTTGGTTGGCGTCATACCAACTATCTGGACAAATGGCATGTTGTATACGTTCGTCTTGTACGTGGAATCGACCAGCAAAACTTGCGGGAACACACGCCACAATTCACTCGAGTAGGGATGAACAAAGAAGATCTCTGTAACGACCTCTGTTTCGGGTTCCTCTCGTATCTCGTAAATAAATTCGTTTGTAATAAGGATGTCTTCTAGCGACTGCATGGGAGTCAGTCCGTATCTTTGTTCGGCCCTAATCTTCTGAACTGCATTTTGAACGTCTTTCTGAACATGGAAACTTCGGGGAACTGCTTTATTATCGTTTGAAAAATTCTGCGCGGCTCCACGTTTTGTGCTATCAACTGCTTGATCATTCTTATTCGTCAGGAGTAAACCTTCGCACAAACGTGTGGCCCGACAGGTCCTGACAGACTTCGTGGTTATGTTCAGTCTTTCCCCCTTTTATCCCCCATGTTTCATACGGATGGTCCCGCACAGCCACCAGGTAAAACGGGCAACCGGTTTTCTTGCTTCCAGCTTTTCTAACCGTTGCTGTAGTGTGGTGCTCACCACCACGGTCACATAAAAGCCATACCCTCCCGGTCCTTCCACCAATTTTCTTTGATCGTCGGGTCACAATAACGAAACCATCCGCCTTTGCCGTTTCCTGTGCCAGTTTTTTAGCTCATCTAGAGAGTTGAAAACCTGTAAAATCGATAGCGTTATGTTAGATTTTATGTTTACTCAACTGCACAACTTAAATAAATAACTTTTCATACCGTCTCTGTGAGGTCCGGATTGCCTGCGCATTGGAGTGCCTCACCACCATATCCTCCACCATCAGGATAGACTTGTTAACTGTACAAAGAATATGTTGCATTGTAACTTTCGTAACAGTCTCCTCCGTATCCATCCGAACCGTGTTGTTGCATGTAACATCCGTTGTAAAACGGGTTCTAAAACCCGCTCCGTTTAATAATTCAAATTATATGATACAAAGTTTCGTTACGTATTTATGTTAACCTTTCAAATTAGTTATATAAATTTCTGTAATTTATAAATAAATTATAAAAGGGTAAAAAAATTAATAAATTGTCACACCCCGGATTTCCAACCCAAATCCATACACCAGTGAGCCCGGGTGGGGAGTATCGTGACGTCAGTTGATAACATCATTGTCAATTGAACACGGCACAGCGTAAGTCTTGGAGTAAAATTACTATTACAAACCGAATGTTCGAAAATACAAAATAATATACAAGCTTGTAATAGAAAATCCACAGGCGGATCATAAAATGTACAAGAAAGAATATAAAACAGACTTTAGGACAGATCTAAGGATTTGCAAGATCCTCTTATTCACTACCGAGCATCTTCTGGCCTATTTCGTATTGACCTGCAGTTTAGTCTTTGGACGATACGTCAGCTTTCGCTGGTAAATACACCCAACTAACTCATTTTGAAAACTTTAAAATGATTTTTAAATGCAAAACGACACAAAATCTATTAACTTGGAAAAGTTGACTTTGCAACCTTGTATCAAATTCACATGTTTGTCAATACATACAGGGCCCAGTACAGAAACCGAGACATGATTAAATACACACCACTTACGAACTCACGAAGGAGTTATCCCCAACGTCTTGGGTAATTTGCATATGAGCGTCTGTCAGGTGTATGCATACACCCCGCGCTAAGGTCGTGGCCAATAACTAATGTATTGAGCCAAGGATATCCAGGACACGGTAATTTAACCCCCGATGTTTAAGTTATCAAACAAAACTGATTAAAACGGAATATGCAGGTTTACTAGCCACAAACGGGCATTTGATTGATTGGTCGGACCAAGCGGTAATAATTTACCGTATCCCAAGCCCATATAGGGAAAATAAGTCGAGAGTATTTACCTAAGCTAGTCTTCTTATAAATTTTAATAACTCAGTCGTATACAAAAGTACCAACTTGCAGATAGCATTTACCGGCAAGGCTCTAGTCTGGATTATGGAATAAGCTAACCAATTAAATACTATCGGTCTTTAATTAAGTCATAGACTTAGACCGAATAGTGTACATGATCAAAACGCATAACGCTTGATTAAACGATGATCGGATATAATGTAGTTTAAACCCGACAAGTACTTTGACTTGCATAATATGGGTAAGTAATTAACATTCTGAATTTTGAGATTAAAATGATAAGGTTAAACCCGTTTCGGTTAATTTCCGTAAACTCGTTACGTATAATCAACCGTACGCTTATAAGCGATAATGGGTAACCGGATAAGTCATGGACAAGTTCTATATGCCATTGTATTTTAAATAAGTTATAATATCAGTAGGATATCAACTTATATGCCCGTTAAGGTTTTAAAACGAAATTATGCCTCATAAGGGCATTTCGGTAATTATATACCGTATAAAAGGAACTTGAATATAATTTAAGTTTATAATCAAAAGTATTCTGGAAAATTTTTTTATTTATTATATAATATCAGTAGAATGTTAATTATGTGTGTAAATTTCTTTTATGACCCAACAATGCACCAGAGGGCATTTTGGTCATTTCACACATAGTTTATAAATTATTTGGGATTCTGAGTTTATAACATGTATCTACTGTAATTATGCTTTAAAGAAGTTTTAAAATCAGTAGGTATCAAGTCTTGGTCAATAATATGGTTTAAAGCCATACTATGCGCCGAGACGGCGCTTATGTCGTAAAATGACGTCTTTATGCGATGTTTATGAAAACTGATGTTAAGGTCAGATTAAAATGTTTTAAATATGTTATTTAATATAACATATTAGTATATAAATGATTTACCTTGAAAAGATTTGCTTAAAATCATTTTATGAGCCACATGGGCTAAAATCGTCATTTATCGACATAGTTTAAGGACCTGCTTGAAAACTCAGTTTATAACTTGGTTTAACATCCCAAATAATCCTACTTATAATATTACATCAGTATAAAATTCATTTTCAAGTTCATTACTAGTTAAAACCTTGTTTTATGCAAAAATGACATTTTGGTCAAAAATGGCATAATTGCGGAACTTGCGCATAAACTTGGATTCTGATTATGATCATGTAATATAACCTCAGAGGGTTAATCTATATTATATTATGATCATTTGCAACTTTAGATCAGTAGATAAATAATCTAAATCGGGTCAGAATTGAAAGTCAAAGCAGAAGTCAAACTTCGTGACTTTCGGTTGCGAACCGACCCTAAATCTGAAATTGACGAGCCGAACATGTTCTTACATGTTCTAATAATTATTACCAACTTGTTTAAGTGTCAAAACAGGTTTCATAACATATATGAGATCAATTTATGATTTTTCCAAAAAATGGCATGTTTGATTTTTTAATATCATAACTTTGACCCGTCAATTGGTCTAGCAAACGTGATCTTCGGGAGGTGCCCTTTATAGGGATTAACACCTACCTTATTATGATCACTTAGCCATGTTCATTTCGAACAATGGCTGGACCATAATGGTCTTAACCGAAAGTCAAAGCTTTTTCCATAAAACGCTTGACTTTTGGCTATAAAAGCCTATAAACGAAAATGCAAGAGGAAGGAACACTTACAAGAGGTTCCTAGAATGCAAGAGAACTAAGTTGGATGCTCCTTTTAGCTAGGAACTTCCAGAGGAGGGAGAAGAGTTGAATTAATGAGAAAGGTGCAAGTTCAAATGGTGAACTTGATCACCTATTTATAGTTGGAGAACTCAAAGGAGGTGAAGCCAGGTGTTTAAGGGTGTAAGAGGAAGCTTACAAGTGTCCCAAAACGTGGCATAGCAGTTTGGGAAGCCATGGTTTCAGTTTTAATGGTTTTGGAGCTTTCTGTGGCAGCCAAGAAAAACTTTCTGCTGCAGATCCCTTCTCGTGCCCCGCGAGAGACCCAGTCCAGGTCTCTCGCGGCCCACGACCGCCCCATGGCCAGCTTCAAAGTTTGACACTTTTAACCCCTAAACTTTAAAAAGCTTCTAAAACCCTTTTTAAACACCTTTTTGGCACTTTTAGACCTCCGTAGCCAATACTTGGCATACCCGGGATTATGCCCGGACATTGTCGAGCTCTCGGTTCGTTAAAGGTCACTCAGAGGTATAAATTAACATTTTGACACTTTTAATCCCTCCATTATCCAACTTTCATATATTATTGGATTTAATCACTCTCGTCCACCAAACAGGACATATGAGAGTTAGGACTACGTAAAGGATCACTCAGAGGCTCAGTATAAGCATGTTGACTCCGATGTCACTTAGAGGCTAGGCATGTTGACACAACGGTCACTCAAAGGCCGAGTTTAAGCATAACGAC
The DNA here is from genome assembly GCA_947069175.1 of Scalesia atractyloides. Lineage (NCBI taxonomy): Eukaryota > Viridiplantae > Streptophyta > Magnoliopsida > Asterales > Asteraceae > Scalesia > Scalesia atractyloides. The sequence continues at coordinate 18,744,917 of CAMTDV010000023.1, forward strand.
ACTAATGGTCGTTCAGAGGCTACGTTTTATGCATAACGACACTAATGGTCGTTCAGAGGCTTCGTTTTTATGCATGACGACACTAATGGTTGTTCAGAGGCTAGGTTTATGCATGTTGACATCAGAAATTTATTTAGAAGCTCAGTTTGAGCATGTTGTCACTTTTAGTCCATATTAGTCTTTAATAGACTATATTTAAAATACAACACGTGCCACTATACTATTGGACACGATTTTACAGGGTGTTACATCCTCACCCCCTTAAAAGAAATCTCGACCTCGAGATTTTATTCAAAAAGATGGGGTACTTTTGTCGCATAGTGGACTCAACCTCCCATGTATACTCAGGGACTCTAAAAGCATCCCACTTAACCTTCACTATAGGTATCATTTTCCTTCGGAGCTTCTGAACCTGTCGATCCTCGATCGAAATTGATTTCTCAACGAACCTCAGGTTTTCATCAATTTGCACATCCTCGTGTGACATTGCTAGCGACTCATCGGCTAGACATTTCTTAAAGTTAGATATGTAGAATACATCATGAATTCCACTAAGCTCCTCTGGCAACCTGAGCTTATAAGCTACAGTGCCGACACATTCGATTATCTCGAAGGGTCCTATATATCTTGGGCTTAACTTGCCCTTCTTTCCAAAACGCATCACACCTTTCCAGGGTGATACTTTTAGCATGACTTTGTCTCCTACTTGGAACTGAAGAGGTTTACGCCTCTTATCAGCATAGCTCTTCTGCCTATCTCTGGCAGCTTTGAGACGATCACGGATTTGCACAATCTTTTCCGTGGTCTCAAGGACAATCTCAGGTCCTGATAGTTGGGCTTCCCCAACTTATGCCCAGCACACGGGCGTTCTACATTTTCTCCCATACAAGGCCTCAAAAGGAGCAGTCTTGATGCTCGTATGATAGTTATTATTGTAGGAGAATTCTATTAGGGGTAATGTCACACCCCGACCCGCAGCAGAAAAGGTGACCGGAGCATGATTGGGTTATCATCAAAGCTCATGACATTTATTATACGTTTCATATTCATTAATACACTTTAATGGAGAATTACAATCAATATTACAACATGTCCTATATATCAATCTAGGCTTCATTGTTTTCTTCTAAGGCATTTCCTATGTTTTCCTTGCTTCATCTTGTTCACCTGTATCATGTGTAAAAGGGTTTTTGGATCAACAAAAAGTTGGCGAGTGAATCCTATGGAAAACATTTGAACAAGTTTATTTAATTGATTATGAAATAAAGTGCACAACCACACATGAATAAAAATAGATGTAAACTTATTTAACAATCATTAGATATTAAATAAAGCACACATGAACAATAAAGGATCGTTTAGAGGCACGCGTTGCTCAACTCGTCTCTCACGAGGAACTGATGGGCCTAATGAATGAATTGCATAACCATGATAATATGAAAGACATAACTACCAACAATATAAACTCAATAATACACACATGAACAATAATGGATTGGTTTTGAGGCACGCTTTGCTCACTCGTCTCCCACGAGGAACTGATGGGCTTAATAAATGAATTTCATACAAGTTGACAAAATGAAATACATAATCACAACAATATAAACAATCTAAGTTTAGATCACGATATGGTATGGCACAAGTTTAAATAAACGAGTTAATTATTTTGTGACACATGACACACCCCAAAACGTGTAATTAAAAAGGGGAGTTGTAAGATTCACTCACAGTGGGTGCGTTCGGTTGATGATGTTGAATGCACGCGAAGTGGTTTTAACCACGAGTGAAATTAACCTAGATAAATAGCATTATGGTTCGGTAAGTAAACGGATTTTATTATTCCATTTTAGTATGATTGTTGGGTGTATTTTTGTGAGTTTAAGGCTATTTTCTAACCTTAAAAATGTTATTTTTAAGTATTTTTAATTGATTTTTAAATAAAATAAATAAATAAAAATAATAAAAAATTGATTTTTTTTGCTACAGTTGACCGTTGACCGTTGACCTTGACTGATTGACTTTGACCGGTTCGTATGCGTGTATATGTGCGCTGAGTGAGGCTCGAACCCGAGACCTCCCGTACGCGTGCACGCAGCTCTACCAACTGAGCTACGTGTCTAACCCGAAATATATCTGTTTTTAATTATATTTATATACTAATTAGATTAAACCGAAATTCATTTATTTTTAAAAACGATTTAATTGAATCGGACCGGTGCGCTCCACAGGTCTCGAACTCGGGACCTGTGGTTTATGTTAACACACAGTCCACCGCTGGACTGTGTGTTTAACTTGTTATATAAACCGATTTTTATTATACTTAAATACAAACTAAGTATTTTCATTTCTGACTTATTTAAAAAGGTAGATAATTGTCCGAGTCGGTGCAGTAGACCGGACTCGAACTCGTGACGTGTGATTTAAACATACACACAGTCCACCGCTGGACTGTGTGTCTATCTTGGTTATTATTCCGGTTATTATTATACTTAACATGTACAGCAGTGTCTCCGGTTCGATTAACAAAAAAAGACATTTTTATTAAGGCAGCGTGTGTGGGACAAGATTCGAACTCGAGATGTTTGTGTGTTTAATGTGCACACAGTCCACCGCTGGATTGTGTGTCTAACCCGAGTTATAACTTGATTTTAATTATACTTATACACTACAGAAAACTTCGTCTTCTTCGTTGATTTTTAACCAGAATCGGAAGTCCGACTGGTTCGATAATTAAATCATGTTCGTTAGTGTCTGATGGTTAATTACATGTGGGATTAAATAAAAAGAATGAAGGATTTAAGCGTGAGGTATACCGACTGGATTCCTCTGTTTCTCCGGCAGAACTCCGGCGACAGCAACAGATTCCGGCGTCGTGTGTCTTGCAGCAGCGAGTCTTCAGAAAGCTTGAAAAGGATGTGGGTGGCTTCGGTATGAGTTCTGAGTGTTCAGTGTTTAGAGCAAGGCACAGAAGTGAAAAACCCGGTTTTCCGGCGATTTGCAGGAGATTTCCGGCGAGTGAGTTTTCGCCGAGAAAGGGTGCGGTTTTGAGCGAAAAAGCTTGCAGAGGTTCGAGGAGGTATTTATAGGGCAGGTCGTCGATGAATTTGGTCCGATTTCCGACTTGATTCGTCGGTTAGAATTTCTCCCGGCGGTTATAACTTGTGTCGCGGACTCAGGCGTCGGTTATAACCGATATAGGTTTAAACGTTTACGTTATAACTGAAGAAGTCGTAAATTATTGGCGAGTTAGTCGGGATTTCCGACGACTGAAATTTGGGCGCCGGTTTTGAATTCGGAAAGACACGTTATGAATTAAATGATCTTAATAATTAACAAAAGATACAAGTGGCGCAGTGGTTGAGTGTGTGTGCGCTAAGTTTTGCTGAACCGGCTGACTGACCCGGGTTCGAAACCCGACAGTGCCAAATTATTTTTATTTTCTTATTTTTAACAGTTTTTTCAAAAACAATTTATATATTCCAATATAATAATTAATTATGTATCGTTTAAAATTATTTTGGGCATTAAATTCGCAACGAAATTTTTAACTGATTGTTCGGTTAATAAACGGAGCGGGTTTGGTAAAATCCGTTTTTGACGGATGTTACAGGTAAGTGGTCATCCCAGCTTCCACCTAAATCAATCACACATGCCCGAAGCATGTCTTCCAAAGTTTGAATAGTACGCTCACTTTGACCATTAGTCTGAGGATGGTAAGCCGTACTGAAATTTAATCGTGTGCCTAACGATTGTTGGAAACTTTTCCAAAAGTGAGATGTGTATCTAGTATCCCTATCAGATACAATAGATATTGGCACACCGTGCAGGGACACAATCTTGTCCACGTACAACTTAGCCAATTTGTCAGAACTATAAGTCTCTTTAATTGGCAAGAAATGCGCTGACTTAGTCAGCCTATCAACGATGACCCAAATCGTGTCATTTGCATATTTGGTCTTAGGTAACTTGGTAATCAAATCCATATTTCTAATTGTTGTAGAAGTCCTGACGGCTTCTGATGTTCGGCCTTAACTTGCGAACACGTCAGACACTTAGCTACATAAGTGGCTATGGATTTCTTCAAACCCATCCACCAATAATTCTTCTTTAAGTCTTGATACATTTTGTCACCACCCGGGTGAACAGAGTATCTTGAATTATGCGCTTCCTGGAGGATTAGATCTCTAAGTCCTCCAAAGATCGGAACCCAAATTTTATCATTAAATCTTAGGATTACATCCTTTCCAGGCGTTAATTGATCAATAGTTCCGCCTAATCCCTCATTAGGAATATTAGCCTCTAATAGGGCTTGCTTTTGCGCATCTAATAGCTTCTCACTCAAGCTATTTCTGAGCTCGATGCTCTTGGCGTTAATCCTAATAGGTTTAACCCTTTCCTTGCGACTTAAGGCATCAGCAACTACATTTGCCTTGCCGGGATGGTAGCGAATTTCGCAATCGTAGTCATTAAGTGTTTCCATCCATCAGTGTTGTCGCATGTTCAATTCCTTCTGATTGAACAGATGCTGGAGACTTTTATGGTCTGTGTATATAATACACTTTGTGCCATACAAGTAATGTCTCCATAGTTTTAGTGCAAATACAACGGCACCCAATTCCAAATCGTGGGTGGTGTAATTTCTTTTGTGCACCTTTAACTGTCATGATGCATAGGCAATCACTTTGCTTTTTGCATTAGCACACAGCCCATGCCAGTGTGCGATTCATCACAGTAAACAACAAGTCTTCAATACCCTTAGGTAGAGATAACAGAGGAGCATTGCTCAACTTGTGTTTAAGAACCTCAAAAGATTCTTGTTGCTTTGGACCCCAATTATACTTAACATTCTTACGGGTTAAGGTAGTTAAAGGAGTGGCTATTCTTGAAAAGTTCTCAATGAACCTTCTATAGTAACCAGTCAATCCTAACGAAACTACGAATCTCCGATGGGGTCTTGGGTACTTCCCAATTCATTATGGCTTCTATCTTGGCGGGATCCACTTGGATACCACCTCACTTACAACATGTCCAAGAAATTGGACTTCTCTAAGCCAAAACTCACACTTAGAGAATTTAGCATAAAGCTTTTCTTGCCTTAGCAGTTCTAAGATGCACCTAAGATGTTTCTCGTGATCAGCTTGATTACGAGAGTAGATAAGAATGTCGTTATAAAACAATGACAAACTTATCCAAATATGGCTTGAGACTCTATTCATGAGATCCATGAATGCTGATGGTGCATTTGTGAGCCCAAAAGGCATTACCAAAAATTCAAAATGACCGTATCGGGTCCTAAGCAGTTTTGGGAACATCCTCGTTCCTAACCTTTAATTGATGATATCCGGATCTTAAATCAATCTTGGAGAAGTAACTAGCCCCTTGAAGTTGGTCGAATAAATCATCAATCCTGGGCAGAGGATATCTATTCTTGATTGTTAACTTGTTCAGCTCTCGGTAGTCGATGCACATTCGCATTGAACCGTCCTTCTTCTTTATAAATAGAATAGGAGCTCCCCAAGGCGAGGAACTAGGCTGAATAAAACCTTTCTCCAAGAGTTCGTCTAGCTGCGTCCTTAATTCCTTCATTTCCGTTGGTGCTAGCCTATATGGAGCTCTAGCTACGGGTGAAGCCCCTGGTATGATATCAATCCTGAACTCCACTTGCCTGTTTGGAGGAAGGCCTGGTAATTCTTCTAGGAATACATCGGGATACTCTGAGATGACTGGAGGTCTTCCATATTTGGCTTAGGATTATTTATAGTGACTTGCGCCAAGTAGATGACACAACCTTTTCTCAAACACTTGGATGCCTTAAATAATGACACCTTATCTGGCAGTCCATAGTGTGAGTCACCCGGGATGGTGATCATTTCACCCGATGGGTTTTGTGTTCGATGAGTTTCTTATCACAGGCGATGCGGGCTTGGTTATGAGATAACCAATCCATGCCTAAGACAACATCGAACCCTACCAATTTCATTGGCAGAAGAGAGATAGGGATGAAATGATTTTTAGTGGATATTGAGCATCCATCAAGAATGGAAGATGTTGTTTCTAAACTTCCATCAGCAAGTTCTATCTCATATATTTTATCTAGAGTTCTTAAGGGCAGGTTTAATAGTTTACTAAACTTATGATCAACAAAAGATCTATCTGCACCTGAATAAAAAAGAACTCTAGCATAAATATCATTAATGGGGAAAGTACCTGATTAAATACACACCACTTACGAACTCACGAAGGAGTTATCCCCAACATCTTGGGTAATTTTCATATGAGCGTCTGTCAGGTGTATGCCTACACATCGCGATAAGGTCGTGGCCAATAACTAATGTATTGAGCTGAGGATATCCAAGGACACGGTAATTTAACCCCCAATGTTTAAGTTATCAAATAAAAATGATTGAAACGGAATATGCGGGTTTACTAGCCACAAACGGGCATCGATTGACCCCATTTCGGACCAAGCGGTAATAATTTACCGTATCCCAAGCCCATATAGGGAAAATAAGTCGAGAGTATTTACCAGAGCTAGTCTATCTTTTAAATTTTAATAACTCAGCCGTATACAAAAGTACCACTTGCAGATAGCATTTATCGGCAAGGCTCTAGTCTGGATTATGGCATAAGCTAACCAATTAAATACTATCGGTCTTTAATTAAGTCATAGACTTATGACCGAAGTAGGTACATGATCAAAACGCATAACACTTGATTAAACGATGATCGATAGAATGTAGTTTAAACCCGACAAGTACTTTGACTTGCATAATATGGGTAAAAATTAACATTCTGGATTTTGAGATTAAAATGATAAGGTTAAACCCGTTTCGGTTAATTTCCGTAAACTGTTACGTATAATCAACCGTACGCTTATAAGCGATAATGGGTAACGGATAAGTCGTGGACAAGTTCTATATGCCATTATATTTTAAATAAGTTATAATATCAGTAGGATATCAACTTATATGCCCGTTAAGGTTTTAAAACGAAATTATGCCTCATAAGGGCATTTCGGTGATTATATACCGTATAAAAGGACTTGAATATAATTTAAGTTATAATATTCTAGAAAAATAGTTTATTTATTATATAATATCAGTAGGATATTAATTATGTGTGTAAATTATCTTTTATGACCCAATTATGCACCGGATGGGCAATTTGGTCATTTCACACATAGTTTATAAATTATTTGGGATTCTGAGTTTATAACATGTACCTACTGTAATTATGTTTTAAAGAAGTTTTAAAATCAGTAGGTATCAAGTCTTGGTCAATAATATGGTTTAAAGCCATACTATGCGCGAGACGGCGCTTATGTCGTAAAATGACGTCTTTATGCATGTTTATGAAAACTGATGGTAAGGTCAGATTAAAATGTTTTAAATATGTTATTTATATAAATATTAGTAGATAAATTATTTACCTTGAAAAGATTTGCTTAAAACCATTTTATGAGCCAAGGGGCTAAATCGTCATTTATCGACATAGTTTAAGGACCTGCTTGAAAACTCAGTTTATAACTTGTTTAACATCCCAAATAATCCTACTTATAATATTACATCAGTAGAAAATTCATTTTCAAGTTCATTACTAGTTAAAACCTTGTTTTATGCAAAAATGGCATTTTGGTCAAAAATTGGCATAATTGCGAAACTTGCGCATAAACTTGGATTCTGATTATGAGTCATGTAATATAACATCAGAGGGTTAATCTATATTATATTTTGATCATAATGCAACTTTAGATCAGTAGGTAAATAATCTAAATCGGGTCAGAATCGAAAGTCAAAGCAGAAGTCAAACTTCGACTTTCGGTTGCGAACCGACCCTAAAACTGAAATTGACGAGCCGAACATGTTCTTACATGTTCTAATAATTATTACCAACTTGTTTAAGTGTCAAAACAGGTTTCATAACATATATGAGATCAATTTATGATATTTTCGAAAAATGGCTTGTTTGACTTTTTAATATCATAACTTTGACCCGTCAATTGGTCTAGCAAACGTGATCTTCGGAGGTGCCCTTTATAGGGATTAAAACCTACCTTATTATGATCACTTAGCCATGTTCATTTCGAACAATGGCTGGACCATAATGGTCTTAACCGAAAGTCAAAGTTTTTCCATAAAACGCTTGACTTTTGGCTATAAAAGCCTATAAACGAAAATGCAAGAGGAAGGAACACTTACAAGAGGTTCCTAGAATGCAAAGAACTAAGTTGGATGCTCCTTTTAGCTAGGAACTTCCAGAGGAGGGAGAAGAGTTGAATTAATGAGAAAGGTGCAAGTTCAAATGGTGAACTTGATCACCTATTTATAGTGGAGAACTCAAAGGAGGTGAAGCCAGGTGTTTAAGGGTGTAAGAGGAGCTTACAAGTTCCCAAAACGTGGCATAGCAGTTTGGGAAGCCATGGTTTCGGTATTAATGGGTTTTGGAGCTTTGTGTGGCAGCCAAGAAAAACTTTCTGCGCAGACCCCTTCTCGTGCCCCGCGAGAGACCCAGCAGGTCTCTCGCGGCCTGCGACCGTCCCATGGCCAGTTTCAAAGTTTGACACTTTTAACCCTTAACTTTAAAAAGCTTCTAAAACCCTTTTTTAAACACCTTTTTGGCACTTTTAGCCCTCCGTAGCCAATACTTGGCATACCCGGGATTATGCCTGGACATTGTCGAGCTCTCGGTTTGTTAAAAGGTCACTCAGAGATATAAATTAACATTTTGACACTTTTAATCCCTCCATTATCCAACTTTCATATATTATTGGATTTAATCACTCTCGTCCACCAAACAGGACATATGAGAGTTAGGACTACGTAAAGGTATCAACTGAGAGGACTCCGATGTCACTTAGAGGCTAGGCATGTTGACACAACGGTCACTCAAGAGGCACGATAGTTTAAGGCATTAATGAGACACTAATGGTCGTTCAGAGGCTACGATTTTATGCATGACGAACTAATGGTCGTTCAGAGCTAGGTTTATGCAGTTGACATCAAAAGTCATTCAGAGGCTCAGTTTGAGCATGTTGTCACTTTTAGTCATATTAGTCTTTAATAGACTATATTTAAAATACAACACGTGTCACTATACTATTGGACACGATTTTAATGGTGTTACATAAGTAAATAAAAACTAATAATAATAGTAATAAATAAAACTGAAAATAGTAAAAAAATAATAATAAATATAAGAGGGTGACCACGGGTTTCGAACCCGGGTCTCCATGGAACCAACACACACCACACACCGCTTCACTACACACACAAATCTGAATAAGCTTTAAAACAAATAATTCTTATATCGCAGCAACACTCAAAATCCAGTTCAAATATCTGCTCAAACAGAACACTGTAACTCCCATTTCTTCGTTTCTTTACCATTTTCTTCATGATTTAAAAAAAACTGAAGTAACTGATTTCCTAATTATGTGTTAGGAGTAAATATAACCTAATTTCGGTTATAACCATCATTCGACCTTAAATTCTTTGACCGAAACTGTCAAGCTTGAACATATTCCTTCAACTATAAATAGGGAGCTTTGAACTCCTTTAGAACTCGCTCACACTCGCTCTAACACCTTACAAACACACTGAAGAATTCTCTTGTTTTCAAATCGCATTTTCGCCGAAAATCTGTTCATCGCCGAACTTACCGGAGATAACTCAGTTCGGTATATTCCTCTTGAATCCTTTTCATTTTATGCATCTTTATTATCTATAATTATAAACCAATGATCACGACAAGAGTTTTTGATTAACAACCGGATCTTTTTAAAACAGTATGTATAAATGAAGAAGATGAATTGTAACAGTGTATAAGAATAATTAAAACCGGTGTTTACACCGGGTTAGACACAGTCCAGTGGTGGACTATGTGCATTTAACACAAATGGTTCCGGGTTCGAATCCTAACACATCGTTGGTTTCTGAATTAAACCAAATTTTTTTATACTTATATATATATTAACTTCCAGCAAGTATATAAGTATAATATAATTTAGGACTATACTGGGTTAGACACTCAGCCCAGTTGGTAGGTTGGGTGCATCACACATAAGAGGTCACGGGTTCGAGGCGGAGTGTGGGCAGCAGTTCAATAATGTTATAAAACCTTTTTAATAAATAGATTTATGAATTAATCTAAAGAGTGTATATATATAATTAAAACAAAGATAATTCCGGTTAGACACGTAGCTCAGTTGGTAGAGCTGCGTGCACGCATACGGAGTCACGAGTTCGAACCTCACACGCATGCAAAAATCGAATATGATCTAGCCGGTCAGACCTGACAAGGTCAATATTTTTTACATTTTTTAATTTTTATTTTATTTTATTAATTTCATATAAAAATCATTTGCAATGCTTAAAAACAAGACCTTTTTAGGTTTTAAAAACTCTATTAAATACCACAAAAATAACCTAAAATCTAATAAAAGCATTAATTAAAATATTAACTAATATTATTTATTTAATTATTACGTTATTAGGCTAGTTTTCTCTCGTGGTTAAATCCCAACTCGTGCGCGTTCGTCGCCAAATCAAGGAAACGTACCACTGGAGTGGTCCTTACAAATTCCCCTTTTTATTCATGTTTTTGGGTGTATCATTTCGTTTCATATATTTCGTTTATTCAAACACTTGTGCTATTACATTATATGATCTAACGTGTGATGTAAATGTTATTTGTTGTATTGTGTGTTTACATTTTTGTCAGTTGCTGCAATCATTTACATTAGGCCCAAGTTCCTCGTTGGAGACGAGTTGAGCATCAGGTGCCTCATTAGATCGGCTCCGTTTGATTGAGCCTTGATCTCATCGTTCTCATTTGTCATGCTTGTGTGTACATTGATTGATAATATGTGGTTAGATTTACATATGCGTTTACTCATATTTGGTTTGTGCACATTTTTTTATTTAAATAACCAATATAACTAATTTATTCAAATGTTTAAATAAGATTCACTCGCCAACTTTTGTTGACCCAAAACCCTATTTTTTACACATGATACAGTGGATAGGTATAAGCAAGGAACACATAGGAAATTGACTTAGAAGAAATATAAAGAGTTCATGAATGTTGTTGTGCTTGTATGATTGTTGTAATTTTTTCTTAAAAATTGGAATAATAAATATGAACTTTATTATAGTACATGTCATGAGCTTTGATGAAAACCCAATCATGCCCGACTACCATTTTTATGCGGGTCAGGGTGTGATATTGCACGTACGAGTATTCACACTCGTATCCATAATCTGAAACCCATTGCGCATGATAACATGGTGCATCAACTTGGTACGAGTCGTCCACATGGGATATTTCTTCAACGGGAGGAAGCTCTTCGAATCTAGAAACGGTCTGTTTTGATTTCCTTATACACTTGACACAACTCCTCTTGCACATTAGAATTGGGAACACCGGTCTCCCCCTAACAACGATATCACCATTAGTAAATAATTAAAACAACTAGTTTAACCTAATAACTGTTACCGAATTGGCTTAGGCACCCATGGCTCGGCAGAATACGCCCTAAAGAAATAGTTGCCGTCCTAGTTTGATGACCTTTCACCACCTTTGAATGATATAAGATGAAGTAATATAAGCCAAAGTTCATGACGGAGAGAATTCCGACGATGAATTGAAAGTTTTCTGCGACATCAAAAGCTCTGCATGGGTCTATCTAACAAAGAAATATACCCCGTTTAGTACTAGACGGGGCGTATCACGTAGTACTTTGCTGACATGCATGCAGACCACCAAAGTCACTTCAAGACGGGTCGTCTACTCGACGGTCTCTGCGTCTTACTATGCTAGACGCTCCGTCTGATGTGAGATTGACGTTGTACGAGGGCAGGAATGTGGTTGGAGAAAAGGAAACCCAGATCGCCCCGTCTAGGTCTAGACGACCCTCTAAAGGGTGTCTAAATAGGCAGATGAGTGTGTGAAATATAATATATATATATATATATATATATATATATATATATAATATATTGTTGAACGGCTAACATCACTAAACCTGCCCTTTGCATGATTTGAATCTACGACCACTGGATCGGGAAATAGACCACTTTATTAGTATCTCTCCATAGGGACAGTCTATCTAATATGTTTTGACGGATTTGTTTGTTAAGTACGAGACATTACAACTTTATGTTATGGTACCTAGTAGCGAAAGGTGGTATGCTATCAAACGTTAAAAAGGTTGTTGAGTTTTTTTTTTATGAAAATGACAAAATACTTTATTACCAAGTATTGACGTACTACATATCATTGATCAGAAACACACATGGTACTTTATGCTAGTGGACTTTTTTTATAAAATAACTAAAATACTCTTCAGAAAACAACCACCACATATCACCTCTGAGACACCAACCACCATCTTAATAGTATTGGAAAACAACCACCACATATTACCTTCGAGACACCAACCGTAGTCGTTTTTTTGTCTATCATCATGGTAAACCTGTCTTCTTTTCCCAAGTTTTTCTCGAAATTTACAAGCATTTGTCTATTGAATTTGAGTATATGCTAAAGCTTTCCTTTTTGGATTCTTGATTTGGTACTTCCAATTTGTAGACACCCAAGTCTTCAATATGTGGCACTCTTTTTGTTTCTTGTTCTTGTGAGACATACTTTCATTTTGTATATTCCTAATGGTTATAGCTAGATAGCAGTGATTTGTATTATTGTAACTACTATTTCATGCTTTGAGGGAATGATGTAGAAATCTTGTTAATCTGTGGGAATATAGATAAAGTAAAATGAGATTAGATAAACTAAAATATAAAACTCTCAGGCTTGATCGGCTATATACAATTGTTGGATCATCATATCATCTTTCCTTAAATATCATGTCTGACTTCTACTTTCAATCCCTAACCACGCATCCGTAGTCCCAAGCAGAGCCGCAAGAAACATCTTGATTTCATAGATGAGGGAGCTTTCAAGGGCGTCGTACTTTATTTATTTTTAACCATGTTTCGACATAATTTTAATAAAATAAAACAGTCATATCAAATATACTGACCGACAGAATTTTATATGTGATACAACTTTTTTTTTTCATAAAACTTAAATCAAAATATAGATGAAAATAAACACAATGTAACGTTACATTCAGGTTTTATAGAATACCATTTGTTAAAACTTATAAAAGAAAAACTAAAATATTTTTTAACTAAATCAAATTATTGGTGTGGCAGGAACCCACTCGGTTGAGAAAAAATGGAAAAAAATTCGTGAGAACCTTGTATGACTAGAAAAAAAAATTATTGAGAATCTACAAAAAGGAACCCACTGGAGAAAACTGGATCCGTCACTAAGTATGCCGTTCTCGGTGCCAGTTTTACATTCATTTTCCCTTGAGGTTTAATCTGATTCCAAAGTAGCTGGATCGTAGGATGAACCCATATGTACCCACTTAACTAACGTTTCCCCAGGGGATCATACTCTCTGCATTCTGGCTCGGTGGAATTTCCATCTTCTTGTCCCATCATTTTCCATCTATACCTTGAACCCTTGCCCTAATGCCCTTGATACATCCATCAATACACATGTCTAACAAGTTCCTTTACTCCATGAAACAAATATATAACTAGTGTTTAGTATGTACAATGTAGTAACCAAAGTTGGAACAAAATGAAGTAGCCACAAGACATTCTCACAGGGGCAATTGAGTTTATTAACTGTAATTGACTTGTTATAGGGGACGTTATTCTAGTTTTTTACTTAAAAGTAGTCACAAGACATGTAGCATCAACCTATTTTGGATATTGTCTCTATTTATATACACTTCCATGTTTCTTACTTGTTATCTGAATTTGTTGAAGATTACTAATTTTAATTCAATGTCAAACAATATCAATAAGTAACAGCAACGACGATAAACAGAACTTAAAAACTAATCTAAAGTATATCTTAAACATACTAAGAAACTAAGTCAAACAAATTAATCATAGCAACAAACCCCATAAAAAAAAGAACGTGCACACACACCTCATTTGAAACTCTTTTTAACAAAAGTTTGATGGCGTTCCAAATTAGAATACTGGAATTTACACTGGGATTAGCATTAGTACAATTTTGAACGAAGACTGACGTGATCACAAGGTTAACAATCGATCTGTCACCATATGCAACATTCATTTCTACAAGGTTGTTTTTATAATGACTAACTTTCTAAAAGAAAGTGTGACCTTAGGGCAACTAAACTTGAAATGATGTTTACATAATGAATGTTAAAAACACAAACTATTTAAATTTGACTTGTTTCATGACTATAAATATAAAACTTCAAAGGGTTAAAATGTTTACAAAAATCATATTTATATCTGTACTGCATTAAAAAAATCATGCTGTGTGGGTGCAAGAGGAGAGGGATTCATCAGATAAGTCGGGTTATGGCCTCATGACATAGTTGTCAATAGCGAGTAGCGGACATAAGCGACAAACTACCTATATGATACGTAGAGATAGCGACAAAAAAGTGCCCGCTATTTCATTTTTAGCAACAAAGTAATATAAACTTTATAAATATTTTACATGTATTTTTTTAATCAAAATACGCTATTTTTGCACGTATATTTCATCTTGAATACGCTTCTTTTTTCAATCGTGAAACAAAAAACTCTAATAGCCATTGCTATTCAAAGTTATGAAGAAATAAAAATTAAAAGATAAATAAATAAAATTACAGAAAAGGTTACTAATTGTCACTATAAACCCAATAACGCCATGGGTCTAAGCATAAACTATTATTAAGTTCACCCCTTCTTTTCTCTTTGATACAAATAGTCCCTTCAATATTAGGTGGATTAAACCCTAGAAAAAGCACTAGTTTTGACCAACTACAGGGCTTGTTTCTAATTATTTTGCACTTAAGCAAATATGTTTGTCAGTGTGCATCATATAGCAAAATATGGAATAGAAATGTTAATCATCGTTGTTATCTTTGGTAATGACAGCATCACACCACAAGGACCTGTAAGCCAATAATGCCTAGAAAGAAATGAACCTCTATAAAGGACCTTGTAAGCCAATAATCTGATGTTTCCTAAGATCATCTAATGTTAAAATGACTTAAATCATTCTTGTTTTCTTTATATGAAAATAAAAATAAGAATAGAGAAAAACAACATGGCAAGTAACTAAACAAGTATCATAAGCAGCAGATGCATACTGAATTACAGCTGATTAATACACACACAACCGAAGTTTGTTTATCTTTATTATCAAGTCTAATATCAATAATCATTTTAATTTGGTAATGTATATGTTCAGAATCAGAACATTGTGAATTGCAAATAACTTAGGTCTGTTCATGACTTGAGAATTGGGAAAACTAAATTGGAGCCTCCCAAAACTTGAAAGTAAAATATTAACAAACTGAAATAGGGTAAACACAAGATAACTTACCTCAGGTGTCGAAAGAAGAGCAGCAGCATGAGGTCCGAGTCTTGGATGCAAAAGCACAAAATATATCTTCCAAAAGGAACTTTCACTCATATAACCCGGGCAGAGTTCAAATCTTAAGAGCAGTCAATCTCGGTACCAAACTTTCAACAGTCAGAGCATGCTCTTGTTGTGCATCAGATACTTCAAAATCTGAAATAGAAAAATAAAATAAAACATACATCAAGTACCAGATCATATTAACAAAAACATTCTATCTTACAAAACGTCAGCAATCAAGACTAGCAAGTATTAGCTTATGTACATAATGAATACATCTGAATGATGTTCCACAAAGAAAGCGACAATTAATTTGAAGCCCCCAAAGAGCAAAATAAACAGATCTTTTATGGTTTCCTTCTACTTCATTATCAAGTTCCTCTTTTACCTTTACAACCTAACCCTAACATTTTCAATTGTTTCAAAGTTTATAAGTTACAAACTATTTCTATCGCAACGCTTTCTTCAACTAAGGGTTGTTTGTTTAGCTCTTAATGAGTCTTTTACTGGTTCAGACTTATTACTGGTTCAACACTTGATGGTTTAGACTGTTTGTTTCGCGATCAAGTGTCTGAATGATTCAGACATTTGCCTCTGAACGGTTAAGACCTCTTATCTGAATTGGCAAGACATTTGCTCTGAACAATTAAGCATTATACAGGTTCTTAATGGTTCACACCTCTTACTGGTTTAGCACTTAATGATTCAGACCTCTTACTGGTTTAACACTTACACATTCAGAAGTTGCCAAACAGCCCCCGACTAAATTACCATAAAAATAAATACACGTATCATAAGTTTTCACGTTTAAAAGTAACTCGCACCCCATTTAGTTACTTAATTGAACATCAATGAAGCTAAAAAAGGTTGTCTAACATGCTCCTTACCACAATAACAAAAACTGTAACCAGCATTGGCATATAGCATTAAAGCATAATAACACTTAACCAAATAATGAATCAAATATCTACCTTCATCATCCTCCTCATCATCAGGAAGAGGAAAATCCAACCAAGTTTCAAGATGCATAACAACATCCCTAACAAACTCAAAACCTCCTCCGTCACACCAATCGCCTGAGCATCCTCAGGCAATACATAATCCTCACCATCCGCTGAAACTTGCTGAAAACTCGAAGCCAATTTCGTAATCTCTGACACATCAATATTATTCGAAAATTTTGAAATCCCACTCCGAAACCTCCCTCCAATTTCCGCAA